>JAZKJV010011019.1:0-604159 GCA_037367405.1 Ottelia alismoides
TCTATTTAATAACAAGTATTAAAAGTCTAGGGGCCTCAGTATAAATAACCCACTAAATAACACACATGCACATTAAAACCATTCACAGGGGCATATCTGCAATTAATAAAAGTATAAATGCAATCAAGAACACCCTGAAACTATGAGTCCATACATGCAAATAACCCAAACAAACACGTGTCGATGCACGTGATCCACTACACACAGGGGCATACACGTAAATAACAGATAAGACAGGGTCCACTATGCAATTTACCCAACGCAAATAAAAGTTTAAAACTATTTACAAGGCTAAAAACAAACTACTATAAAGCTAAGTGACTAAAGTGTAATTACCCTTTATTAAGTCGATCATCAGATGGGCGCCACGTGTGAAATCCGATGGTCGGGGAAGGGTGGCGCCCAACGCTGGGGTCCTTCAGTCCTGATCGACGGCTGGGGCCTCGCCACGTGGACGATCGAACGGCTACGAAGCAACGTGGGAAGACCTCACTGATCTGACGGTCCCGATCCTTCCTCTGATGATCTACGGCTGCTGCTGCTCCTCAGATGAACGGCTGGATGACGACCTGGAGCAGGAGGGATGATCGGACGTCTCTGGAGGATGGTCGAAGAACAGTACGCCGGCGAGCTTCGCCGGCCTCGTGTGTGCGCTGAAGACCTCCTCGCGGGTGGCTGAAGATTGGAGGAGAGTTGCCTTGGGCACCCGCGTCGAATGGTGCCCTCCGA
Source organism: Ottelia alismoides (assembly GCA_037367405.1). Classification (NCBI taxonomy): domain Eukaryota; kingdom Viridiplantae; phylum Streptophyta; class Magnoliopsida; order Alismatales; family Hydrocharitaceae; genus Ottelia; species Ottelia alismoides. The sequence goes on from JAZKJV010011019.1 coordinate 730, forward strand.
TGGAACAACGGAGCTCTGGAGTGCTCGGTCGACTCCGGCGGAGGAGAAGCTCCTGGGCTCGAGTTGGAGGACCTCAGACAGTCCTCGTCGTACCTACAAAAGGGACCAGAAGACTCCTGGGTCGAGGTCAAAGTGCCTCGACCCCGTTAGCGGTGGTGGATATGATCGGTGCGGCAAAATGGTCGAGCTCCGGCGATGCGACGGCGGAGGAGCTCGAAATCCCAGCTCCTGTGCGAGCTGGGTTGAATAGATGGGCGGAGAAGATGCGCGAGGGGAAGGCGATCGTGATGGGGTGATCCGATGGTAGAGACGAAGGCGGAGATGGTCGGAATCGAAGATGAACGGCGACGGGGAGATTTGGGTGTAATGCGAAATTAAAGAAATAGAGAGGGAGAAGGGGCTACCTACTGGATGGATTCGACTGGGGAAGAGCAGGGGGTGCTCCTGGTCCTTGCCTCGAGGACCGTCGGTGTCCGAGGCTCTGGCGCTACCTCCAGGCGTCGCACGACGGCGCAAGCTCGCCGGATCAATGGTCTTCACGCTCCTTCCTCGCTGCTACACCACATGGGGCGAGTTGTCACTCTCGCGGAGATGATGGAGGTCACTGGGTGGAGAATGGATGAGCCAAAGATGAGGAACAGGGAGGCGGAGCTCGGCTTATGTATGGGTGCAGGTCCGAGAAGAATGGATCGGGCAGGGTTCCGCGAAGCGCGGATCCCCACGCGGATGTATCAGCGAGGATCTCGGATGCAAGGGGGATGATCGGAGCTTGGGGGTTGCGGTTTTGGAGGTCAGGTCGTGACGCGAAAAATCGGGGAAGTCGGGTCGGGCGTCACGACCCGTGGGAAGTGGTCCACAGGGGGGAGTTGACCACGGGGTCAACGTCCCCGTGGACCAATGAGAATCAACAACCTCAGAAAGATTTGGAAATTAATTTAAAAATAGAAAATGACCGATTTATTAAAAACTCAAAACATGAAAAATGTTTATTTTATTTTTTTCCCATTTTTTGGTGATTTTTAATTAATTTTTCAAAATAAAAATAGGGTATGTACACTATAGTGCTATACATAGGTATTTATACAAAGTTGATTTTTGATTTTTAATTAGTTATTTTTGTACATTTTTATCCCTATTTTATATTTTATTTATTTATAACAAAAAATTAGGAATAAAAGGGTATTTTTATTTTAATTTTATTATTTATATACAAGGGTGAAATAAATAGATATATACATCTATCTACATGGTATATGTACAATGTTAATTTTGATTTTTAATTTTGTTCTTTTTATTTTGATTTTTTTGTTTTTATGGTTTTTATTTTATTTATTTACACCATAAAATATAGAATATATACAAATTTTATGGAAATTAATTTATTTATTTATAAGGTGAATAAATAGGGATAGGTGTGATATGTACAAGGTGGATATATACAAGTGAGTTATTTTTATTTTCTTTTTAATTTTTCTATTTTTATATTGATTTTGTATTTATAAATCTATACAAATATACAAGCCCATTTTATTCTAATTTTGGAGGAAAATATTTTTATTTTATTTACAAGGATATTTACACACATGAGCTCCCTATCTCTCTCTACTTTGGCTTTTATGTGGTCAGGCCCATGCTGAGCCCTCCCTTGGAATTAGGTCGCTCAATATTTATTCTAAATATCTCCCTCTTTTTCTTTTGTCTTTTTATTATTTTATTTTTGCACAAAAATATGCTAATTATTAGTTTTTACACACTGCATGCTTTTGGTAATTATTTGTATTTACATGAATATACATGTATTTGCAAAGGTTTTTGTAGCTAAAATATAAGAATAAAGAGTGATGAATGGGTATTCATCATGACCCCAACACCTTGGTTATAGAATCGTTTTCCATCTTCACAGTCCCACCAATGCAAGTCTGAGAGGAAGAAAACAAAGTTCTGTAAGAATAGATACGTACATTAGCTCTTGTATCCACAAGCCACTTATTTGTATCATGGATATGGTATAGTTCAGATTTTAGAGAGACATACACCTCACTAGCCTCAAGTTTTACAATGATCATATTCAATTGTGGACTCCCACGCTACACGAAAATGTAGAATTTGCAACCACAAATGTAGTCGTAAAGTGATGGCTACATGGTGCCAATGTGGTCGCAATGAATCATTGCGACCACATGTAGTAGCAAAATGTCTCAAGCCATTATGGTCACAAAAATGTTGAGACCACATAGTAGTCATAATGTTATCATTTGTGCAGTCGATGATAGTTGAGATATAGTTACAGTTTAGTCTTTGATTTCGTCTATAGTGCGACCCAAGGCACACTATTTTGCGACCATGCTACCACCACAAAAAATGTTTGTGGCTACCTAAAGACAACTTTAATGCCACTCTATTTACAATAACAACTATCTTACTACTATGTTTCTACCACTGTATTACCAAGGTAGTGAAAATGTAGTAGCAGATTTTGTTTCCGTTACCACACACACCTAATTCTGCGACCACATAATGACTACATTGCTCTATTAACCCTTGTTACATGTCAAGATGGATGATTGAATCACATCATTGACCACGCTTGAGTGAGAAAATAAGTTGAACTCTCAGATATCATCTCAAGTCAATTTTCTCTCTCAAGATGGAGATCCAGTAGATAGTATGATAGAGTGAAATAAAAATGTCAAAATAACCTTCACAATCAAGGGATAACATAGAATGCAACAAAAGTAGCTATTTGATGTTAAAGACATAAGAGATTGCAACCTTACTTTCTTAGACCTTGTTTGTTGTAGCTTGTGTTCAAATAGAAGAGAAGGTGACAAGGATGCAACTCCAATCCTAGTAGTAGGTCTAACCTTGACCTTTGGGCAATGACTCTACTGGCATGGTGAGGATGAGGATGGGTGGAGGTCGGTAGATAGTGGCAGTCAGGCAGAGCAGCAGTAGGCAGGTTGGTACGGTTGGGGAGTGCAGGCTGTGGAGGAGTCTAGTAGGAGCGGTAGCTTGGGTTGCTCAAGTGGAAGAGGATGGCATGCTACGGATATTTCCTAGGAGCCGACGGAGGAGAAAAGGAGGCAACAACTTGGAGATGGGGAGGAGGTGGTGGAAAGGGGGAGGCGACGACTTCGAGACGCGGAGAAGGTGGTGGAGAGGGGGAGGCAGCAACATGGAGACAAGGAGGAGGTGGTGAAGAGGGGGAGGCGGCAACCAGAAGATGACGAGGAGGCGAAGGAGAGGTGAAGGTCATGGTTAGGAGGGGGCACAATCGAGAGGGGTCAGGGGAGCTACAAGGCAAGGAAATTTAAGGCTTGGATTGGCAGGGCCCACATAATTTTTCTCAAATTTTACCACCACGTTATGACCACAATGTGATCACCAAGTCATTGGCACAATTCGTGACTATAATCTGGTGGTAAATCAGTCGCAAAACAGCTGCTATACATATTGCGACAACATTCCCACCAAATGTAGTAACAATAGTGTAGTCGCAAAAACTACATTCCCTTGTAGTGCCATCTGTAGCTTTAGGTTAAGCCTTTAATGATGGACAATCCTTCTTCTAATGGCCAACCTGATTACTATGCTAGTAGGGTTTATTCTTTGCTTTTTTCTGAATCTTGCTATTTCATTTTATTGTTGTTATAACCCTTTCCCTTCTTATCTTTACCCTTCAAGTCATGAAATTGACCTTAGCCTGAATATCAACAGAAATTCATGGGCTTTTGGTTCATGTGTTCCTCCTCTATGGAGATTGCCATCATCATGTCATCCATAGAAATTTTCCCTTTCTGTGTTTTAGAGTTATATTGAAGCCTTCCTAAGATTTGGGGAATTTTTCTATATTGCACATGACCTGAAACTTCTCAGAAAGTTTCATCTCGGCATCTTTTAGACCATGGAGCAAGGGTAAAAACTCATGTACCTATTCAGAAATTGACTTCCCTTCGATCATGGAAAACTTTAAGAACTTAAAAACGGAGTATTTCTCAATAACGAGATCTTCGGTATTACAATTTTGATCTAATTCTTCCCAAATCTCCTTTGTAGTCTATGTAGACAAATATTATATGTCAAACAAAGTGTGGGACAGAGTCAATAAAATGTAGCCATGACATATACGATTGTGTTCCTTCCACGCAGATTGTGCCTTCTGGCTATCGAGTGATGGATTTTCCTTTTCCACCATAGGGAATTCAGTTTAAACATAGAAAATAACCCTCTAGTGGTCAATCATATTTTCATGTGTTATTGTCAATACTTGAAATTCTAACCACCGAATATTTCAGGCATTCCGATCATGTCTGAAGATCGAAAAATCTTTAAACTACTCAATCCGGGCTAGGTAGAGATAATCTTACTCGGGTCATTGCGACCCGGATAGAGCAGAATCGGCCAATCAAGAAAAAATTATTTCAGAACCACCAATCAAGATATATAAAATCAATGAAAACCAAAGTAGCGGTCCTTGCTAAAGGATTAACCTGGTATAGCACCCAGGGTTGGACTCAGGGAGCACGAATTGGCCTCGCGGCCTACGAAGTAGTCAAAATCAATAAAAAGAAGAAGAAAAGATTTTTGGTGGATTTTATTATTATTTTAATGTTTTTGTATTTTTGATTTTTATAAAGAAATGTGAAAACAAGCCAATACAACAAATTATTTAATCACTCAAAAAGCTCCAAAAATTCAAACAAAAATGTTTTTATGTTTTTTAGGTTTTATTAGTGTTTTTGGTGAATTTTCTAATTTTTATATGATTTTCTAAAAATCAAGGAAGGTAAAACAGAAGCAATCTGTACAATCAGATTTGAAAGGCAAATTAAAAATCTATAATTGGCCTATAAAAATCTGATGATAATTTCTGTGCAAAGTATATGCAAGGAATAAAATTCAGAAAAAGAGTTTGTAATTTTTTGATTTTTCTGGAATTTTTTAGAATTTTTATGAGATTTTTAGAGTTTTAAAATTTTTAGGGTTTTAATAAATCCAAAAAGCACAAAAATTGAAAAAAATTAAAAGACACTAAAACTTACTTATTCTAATTTTTTTAGAATTTTTAGAGGAGTTTTAATATTTTTCTTTGATTTTTTTATTCAAACAGTAAGAAAAATCAAGGTTTTTGAATTATTAAAAATATCAAAAAGCCTCAAAAATGTACCAAACGTTTAGGAAAAGTTTTACACCGTGACAGGAGCCACGTGTCCAAATTTCACCTAATTTGGATTTAATTTGCCATTTTATTCAATAACAACAAAGGCTCATAGTGCATAGGGTCCAAAATGCAAGAAAAAGTACTTTCAGGGGCCAAACAGTAACAAGCAAATAACGTGCAGGGGCCCTCGTGCAAAAAGTCCACACAGTCACGCGCGATGCACGTGTATCAGATACAGAGGGGTATAAAAGTAATTCCTATTTATAAAATATCAATCCATAACATCAAGGAATCACAAGGTAAATAGTGCAAAAAGACCAGATCCTCACGTGTCGATGCACGTAGTATACACACACAGGGACTATAATGTAAATACAGTAAACAAAGAGGTCCACTATGCAAAATACCCAAAATAAAAACAATTGCGCTAGCTATTTACAGGACTAGAAAACAAAAACAAAAGAGCAGGGGCCTAAGTATAATTTACCCCTTTTTTATTGGATGGACGAGGGCTTGCCACATGGATGATCGACGGCTGAGAAGTGAGGGCAACCCTTCGTCTGGATGGATGGTTCCGATCAACCCCAGAAAGATCTGACGGTGGCTAGCGCTCCTCAAATGGATGGCGAGGATTGAATCTGGAGCGTCGAGGCTGATCGGACGGCGACGGAGGATGCTCCAAGAACAGCTCGCCGGCGAACTTTGCCGGCTCCGTCCGCGCGGTGGAGACCTCCGATGACGCTGCTAGGATGTGGAACGTGATCGCCAAGTTCTTCCCTAGCTGAATGGCTCCTCCAATGGGGCCGGGAAACTCCGAGGAGCTCCGGCGACGAAGGTGGAGCTAAGCTCCTGTGCGATATCTCTTGGACCCTTAGATGGGTCCCCTTCGACCTGCAAAACAGCACGGGAAGGTTCCTAGGTCGAGGGCAAATTGCCTCGACCTGTCGGGGGGGGGGAAGGGTGGTCAGGTGCGTCGATATGGGTGACCTCCGGCGAAGCGACGACAGAGGAGGTCGAACCTTGGTTCCGGGACAAACCAAGGGGGATAGCTGGGAGAAGAACATGAAGGGAAGTCTCGCGAAGGTGACGGTCAAGTCGGATGAGCGATTGGGGGAGCGTAGCGATGGAAATCGATCGGCGACGGCGGAGGGGTGATTTGGGCGTATTGGAAAATTAAAGGAACCTGGGGGTATCGGAATTACCTAGTGGTTGCCAATCGACTGTGCTGGAGCTGGTGGAGCTCCGGGGTTTGTTGCCTCAAGAAAGCATCGAAGTCCGAGGCTCAGCACACCTCGCGGCGACGCACGACGACGAGGGTCGCCGGATCGATGGCTGGAGGCTCCCTCTCCTCTCTGCAACACTCTCTATGGGTAGCTGTCACTCTAGGTATCAAGGTGGAGGTCCTGGGACGAAGGGGTCCAGCCAAGGATGAGTGGGTAAGTGTGGCGAAGGTTGGGTTAAATAGCGACATAGGTTCGAGAAGATGGGATCGGGTAGGGTTCCGTAAAGCACGGATCCCTAGACGGATGCTCAGGCGAGGGTCTCGGATGTGCCAGGATCAAATGGAGCCCAAGGTTTGGATATTTGGAGTTCAGATTGTGTCAGCAAAATTCGAAGATATCGGGTCGGACGTAAGATCCGCGGGCAAAAGTCGTCCAGGGGGGAAGTTGACCGGAGGTCAACATTCCTCCGTGGACCAATGGGAGACCTCCATTTGTTAATTATTTAGAAATTCAAAAAAAATAGTAAATGCTTTTATTTCGAAAAACTTAAAACATGAAAAATGTTTATTTATTTTCAAATTAATTTTTAGTGATTTATGTATATATTTTTTAAAAAATATATAACATATTTACAAAATAATATTATTATATATAGGTATATACATATATGTATTTTTTATTTTAATTTTTAATTATTTATTTGTGTACATTTATTACAATTTTATATTTTATTTATTTATAACATGAAATTTGGAATAAAGAGGTATTTTTATTTTTTTTATTATTTATTTACATTGGGTTGAATAAATATGTTTATATACATGTTTCCATGGTATATATACAAGGTGGGCATTGATTTTTATTATTTTATTTTTATTTTTCTGATTTTATTCTATTTATTTACACCATGAAATATGGAATATAAATAAATTTTTATTGGGTTTTAATTATTTATTTACAAGGAGAAAATAAATAGTTATATTATTCTATATACATGGTATATACACTGATGAGAAAGGTTTTATTTATTTTTATTTTTATTTTATTTTTTCCATTTTTATTTTGGTTTTATTTTTCTAAATATGTACAAAAAATAAGAAACACTTTTTAATTTTTATTTTGAGGAAAATAAATTTTATTTATTTACATGGGAATATGTACATGTATAAATGATCTTATCTCTCTCTACTTGGATTCTTTTGCGGTGAGGCCCATGCTGAGCCCTCCCTTGGGATTATGTCACTCAATATTTATTCTAAATATTTCCCTCTTTTTCTTGTGTTTCCTTATTCCTTTTATTTATGCACAAAAACATGCTAATTATGCATATTTACAAGATGCATATGTTTTGGTAATTTATGATATTTACACTTATTTACATGATGTTTTGCTCAAGTTTCTAGCTAAAATAAAGGAATAAAGAGTGATGAATTGGGATTCATCAGCCCCTTGTAAGTGCAAAAGAGAAAGAAAAAGAAAAAGGGGAGAAATAAAGGTTGATTATTAAACTTTCCTTCATTAAATTGAAATATGGAGCTCGGTCAGACCTTTGGATTATTAATTTGTCGGAACCTTACTTGGACTTCAGCTTAAAAGTTAACAGCCTCTGAGTTCCACCAATCTATGGTCAAGACTCCTCAATAAACCAGATCAGAACAAGTCTACATACACAAACTCTAATAACCATGAATCTTTCCTTGTACGGTGTAAGTTATATGTAGCTCCCCACCTCAGAAGTAATAAAGAAACAACCTCCCTTAACCCAGTAACTCTAATGCCTCGGTCTAGCAACTCTTTCCTCGAGAAGCGGGGTATTCCCTTCTAAGTTCAAGTGCAACCGGCTCAAGAAGAGGGGAAGGAAGAGAATGGACCATGGCCAGTGTAGCCATGTATCCTTGGGAGCTCTAACAAGTGTAGCTGAGTCTCCCGCTGCAAGCTTCATGAGATGGAACATGTATACCATAAGCTTTTACTTTATTTGACTATACACACTCCGATGGGATTATTAAATTTTCAATCCGACCCACCACTTTTTTTGGAGCTCTTTTCTTTTTTGCACATTTTTTTCATGTGCATCTGTACAACATATCTACATGGTGCAGCATATATACAAGGAGTTTTTCCTCTTGAGCCAGTAAACTATCCCTCTTTTGAAGCTTTATTGCAACCCACCGCTTCTGTCTTTAGACTTCATAACCACCAAACCAAGTTGAGACGCACTTCCTTCACTATAAAAAGAAGAGAGGTTCCGCCTAGATGTACTACCCTCATATGCTACCCCAAGCCAAAGGAAACTGCCTCCTTACCACCTCATCCGTGGAGAGCTATGTGTAAGGTGCTGGTGCAAGTAAAGACATTGTCTTTGAGAGTCATGTGTGTGTTGTTAAATGCTCTACTTAGGCTCATCAGGATGACATATGCTCATAGCCTAGTGGACTCAAAGAATTAAGTCCCAATGGACCTGAAAAGTCTCAATCCTAAGCCTTATAAGGTTCCTCTTATTGTTAGGTGGATTAAGGTCTTAACCAAGCTCCATTTGTCAATTTAATTCCAGGCCAGTTTAAAGGTCAACTATGATTTGGAAAAACTGTGCAGATATTTACAAAGATGCTATTTTACAACTATGCAATTTACAAATGTTTACAATTGGGAAAAAGTTTTGAAAAATATTTGAAACATGGATGTATGCATGAATGCGAAGTTGTGCAAAATATTTACAAAAATTTACACAAGCTTTTTGCAAACATTTTGTTTTCAAAACATTTTACAAAAATTTTGTCCTATATACATAATTTTGATATGAAAATATTTACAAGCTATTTACACAAAAAAGATTTTGCAATCATTTGTACAAAAATAATTTTATAAATAAATAGGTATGTACAAGATGAATTTTATATACAAGGGAATTTTTTTAAATTTTATGGATTTTTAGTCATTTTTATTTATTAACACACTCACACAAAGTACGAGTTATGGCTAAAGTATATATGAAATATATACACACCCCCCTATACTTAGCTCGAACGATGTCCTCAGAGTCAAGAGCGATGAAGAAGACATAACTCGTGCTTAGTATAGGAAAGTGAAAAGGAATGGCTATATATAAAGACGAATCAAAGAATAGAAGGAAGAGAACTCGGTGTTTCCCCCTATACTTAGGATCAAGTAATCCTAAGTATAGCAAGTTGTATATAAAGGGAAATCCGAGTGAAAGATGTACAGGGTCTACCCCCCTCCCCATACTTAGGGTGAAAAATCCCTAAGTATAGGCTGCAAAACAAGGGTAGAAAGAATCAATAGAATACCCGAGAGTCCTACATCCCCCCTATACTTAGGGTAAAGTACACCCTAAGTATAGCATAATCATAAGTTGAGAAAAGGGATGTGGGACTAAAGAATAGAGTGATATGGACAGCTGGATCTATACAAGTCGGAAGAACAGTGATAATCAGGCGTGAGATGCAATATATGTGAGTCAAGAGACCACATCTCACGCAAAGTGAATAGGGGAAACAACAACGACCCGCGGCTCATGATCTAGATATGGCTTGAGCCGCTGGCCATTCACTCGAAAGGTAGCATCAGAAGACAACCCAGATATATCAATACTCCCATTGTCATGCACCTTTCTAACCAAATACGGTCCCTTCCATTTGCTCTGTAGCTTCCCTGGAAATAATCAAAGCCTAGCATCAAACAACCATACTCTCTGTCTTGATTCAAACTGCTTGTGGCTGATATGAGAATCATGCCACTCCTTCACTCTCTCCTTATAATGTAGGCTGTTTGAAAAGGCGATATCACGAAGCTCCTCCAGGGCAGCTAACTCTACCCTCCTCTGATCTCCTACACTCTCTGGATCCAAAAGTATATCCGTGACTGCCCAAAGTGACCTATGTCTCAGCTCAACAGGTAAATGGCACGGCTTGCCATAAATGAGGTGAAATGGAGATGTACCCAAAGGTGTCTTGAAAGACGTCCGATATGCCCACAAGATCGAGTCCAAAAGCTGCGACCAATCCTTTCGGTCAGGGCGGACGACTTTCTGCAATATAGTCTTGATCTCCCTGTTCGACACTTCAGCAAGACCATTCATCTGAAGATGGTATGGAGTGGCAACTCGATGGTCTATGCTGAACTCGCTAGCAAGGGCCTTTACCTTGTTGTTGACGAAATGAGACCCCCCGTCAGATATCAACACTCGAGGTACCCCGAACCGTGAAATGATATTCTTCCTCAAAAATCTGCAAACAGTCCTAGCATCTGCGGTTCGAGCGGGGATGGCCTCAACCCAACGACTTACATAATCCACAGCCAACATAATGTACTCAAATCCCTGACTCCTAGGGAATGGACCCATGAAATCGATGCCCCATGCATCAAAAACCTCACAGAAGTGTATGGGCTGCATCGGCATCATATCACGCTATCCACAAGTGCCCATCCTCTGACAGTCAGTACACCTCTTCACGAACTCATCAGAATCCTTGAAGAGAGTAGGCCACCATAGGCCGGATTGGAGCACTTTCTGTGTCGTTCTCCTCCGTGAGTGATGTCCTCCTGCCTCAAGCTTGTGGCAGTAAGTAAGGACGCTGTGGTGCTCCTCCTTAGGAATGCACCTACGCCAGATACTATCCCCTCCCTCGTGGTAAAGGACGGGATCCTCCCAATGGTAAAACTTGGCCTTTGCGAGGAAGGTCTCAAGTTTCTGCCTGGGCCAATCTTGTGGAACTTTCTTAGCGACAAGATAGTTCACAATATCAGCATACCATGGGAGTGAGGCGATAGCAAGGATCGCCTCATTTGGGAAGGTCTCACAAATAGGGTCAATCTGCTCAGAATCCTCAAGATACTCCAATCAGGAGAGATGATCCACCACCACATTCTTGACTCCTGGTTATCCTTAATCTCTATGTCAAACTCCTGGAGTAGAAGGATCCATCTGGTCAATCTCGCTTTGGCATCCTTCTTTGCCATGAGGTACTTGATGGCGGTATGATCAGTGTAAATGGTCACTCTAGATCCAATGATGTAAGATCTGAACTTATCTAGGGCGAAAACTACGGCTAGCATCTCCTTCTCAGTGACGATATAGTTCCGCTGCGCGGCATCCAATGTACGGCTAGCGTAGTGAATGGCAAATGGGACTCCATCCCTCCTCTGTCCCAGCACGACCCCCACGGTAAAATCGGAGGCGTCCGTCATGATTTCGAATGGGAGAGACCAATCGGGTGGCTGGAGAACAGGATCCTCTATAACACAGCTCTTGAGAGTCTCAAACGATGATAGACACTTATCATCTACAAGGAACTCGATGTCTTTCGTCAACAGATCAGTCAACGGTCAGGCAAGCCTGCTGAAATCATGAATGAAGCGTCAGTAGAAACCGACGTGCCCCAGAAAAGACCGTAACTGCCGCAAGTTGGACGGTGGATCGAGTTTTCTAATGACATCCACCTTGGCCGGATCAACCTCCATGCCCCTGTTGGAGATGATGTGGCCAAGCACCGTCCCTTGAGTCACCATGAAGTGACTCTTCTCCCAAGACAACACAATGTGAACCTTTATGCATCGCTGAAGGACTCGGTCTAGGCATCAAGACAAGAATCGAATCTGTCGCCGTAGACCGAGAAATCATCCATGAAGACCTCCAAGCACTCCCCCACCATGTCCGAAAAGATAGACAACATGCATCTCTGAAATATCATAGGGGCATTCCATAGCCCAAATGGCATGCGTCTGAAGGCATATGTCCCAAAGGGACAGGTGAAGTTGGTCTTGTCCTGGTCTTCGGGCGCGATGGCCACCTGATTATAGCCGGAGTACCCATCCAAGAAGCAATAATGGCTCTTCCCTGCTAGCCTCTCAATAATCTGATCAATAAAGGGCAGGGGGAAATGATCCTTCTTGGTGGCCCGGTTGAGGCGTCTGTAATCTACACAGACCCTCCAAGAAGTGGGTACCCGGGTAGCGATCTCCTCTCCAGACTCCGTGACAACAGTAGTGATACCCATCTTCTTGGACACCACATGCAACAGACTTACCCACTTGGAGTCGGAGATGGGGTAGATAAAATCGGTGCTCCACCACTTCGAGATCTCCTTCATGACGACCTCTCTAACATTCAGGTTTAGCCGCCGCTGGAACTCACGCGACGGCTTTGCCTCATCCTCGAGATAGATGTGGTGAGAGCACAGAGCTGGACTAATCCCCTGGAGATCTGCTACACTCCATCCTATCACCTTTTCTTTTCAAGAACCCCCATCAGACGGGATTCTTGCTCTCCAGTCAAATCAACGGAGATAATGACTGGGTACGTCTCATGCTCACCCACAAGGAACCTATACTTCAGCGATGCTGGTAGCGGCTTCAGCTCTGGACAAGTCGGTGCTGGCAAATCTGGCCTCTGAAAGCTCTGAGTGAATGCTGCCAAATCTGCATGGGAGAATGAAGACTCTAACTCACAATCTGGATCTGGGGAAGGCTGCTCGAATGGACTGTCTCTGCTCTTCTCGTCATCTACCTCCTCCCTAGATGTAGGCTCAGTGGAAGTCAGACACGGTATCAAATCATCAAACTCTGCCCAATCAATATCTGACTCAGAGGGATCTGTATCATCATCACAAAAATCTGTATCGCGATCAGGAACTGAATCTGCGGCCTGAAAGGTATCCTGGACCAGGAATGCGCTCTCCAAGCTCTCCTCTGCTGGCGTCTCTGCATCAGCGAACTCTGAAGGTGAGAGGATGGCCTGTGCAACTGGATCTGCCCAAATTGCCTCATCATCTGTAATCACGAAGTCACAGTCCTGGTGTATGTCTCGCCCTGCTGATGAGCTGAAAAATTCCTCAAATCAATCCAGGATTAAAATATAAAATCACTCAAGGGTCGTTGCGACCCGGATCGAGAGAAATAATTAAGTAAATCAAGAAAAATATGAATCAGACCACCAATCAAGCAGATAAAACACGAAAAATCAAATCGTGGCCCTGGTTATGAGATTAGCCTGGTATAGCACCCAAGGTCGGACTCAGGGAGCACGAATTGGCCTTGCGGCCTACGAAGTAGTCAACAAATATAAACAAATATTGTTTTGGTGGTTTTTAATGTTTTTATATTTTTTTGGATTTTTAGTTATGAAGAAAATGATAAAAAGGTGAAAATAAGCACAAACAACAAATTATTTAACTACTCTAGAAAGCTCCAAAAATTCAAACAAAAATATTTTTAGGTTTTATGGATTTTTTACTATTTTTGATGAATTTTTGAGAATTTTGTGATTTCTATGGAATTTTCTAAAAATCAAATAAGGCAAAAATAATGAAAAACTGTCCAATCAGGCTTCAAAGACCATTTAAAAATATCAAATGGTCTTTTCAAGGCCTGGAGGTATTTTTCTGGAAAAATAGAAATAATAAAAAAATTCAAGAGAAGAGTTTATTATTTTTGGAATTTTCTATGATTTTTTAGAATTTTTATGAGTTTTAAGGGGTTTTCAATTTTTAAGGTTTTTATATATCCAAAAACGGTAAAAAATGCACAGAAAATCAAGGACACTAAAACATATAAAATCTATTTTTTTTTAATTTTTAAAGAGGTTGTTATATTTTTTGTGAATTTTAAATCTGAACAGGCAGAAAAATGGATGTTTTTGAATTTTTAAAAATAATAAAAGAGCTCAAAAATTTTCCCAAAAATTGGTGAAAATTCTACACAGTGGCAGGAGCCACGTATCCAATTTTCCTCAATTTGGATGAATTTGATATTTTATTTAAAACAAACAAGAGACCACAGTGCACAGGGACCGGTTTGTTATAAAAATATCTTCTGGAGGCCCAAACGTAACAAACACAGAAGCTCAAGGGGTCCTTGTGCAAAATCTCCAAGTTCCAACGCGCGTGGCACGTGTTCTGGGCACTGAGGGACCCAATTGCAAGAAAACTTAAGTCCCCAGACATATTAGCAACAGGTGCTAAAAGTCTAGGGGCTAAGTTGTAAAATGCCCAACAAAATCAACACATGTCGAAATAAACCATTCACAATGGCATAAGTGCAATTAACAAGAAAGATATTTCATTCCATAACACGTAAAAACTACAGCCCAGATATTGCAAAATCACCAAAACATCACATGACGATGCACGTGTCCAACACATACAGGGGTAGAAATGCAACTAAAATAAACAACAGGGTCCTACGTGCAAATGTTCCAAAATAAAATGAACTGCGGAAAATATTTACAGGACTGAATAATAAAGACTAAAAGAGAGAGGGCCTAAGGGTAAATTACCCTTTATTAAACGAGGGACTGGATGCGCGCCACGTGGTGTATCCAATGGCTACAGGGGCGACGCACCAACGAAGGAACCTCGGATCTGATCGGACGGTGGAGGGCTCACCACGTGGATGATCAACAGTGTAGAATCGCTGGCGCTAACCCTCGTAGGCTCAGACGGTCCAGATCAAGCCTCCAACGGATCTGATGATGAGCGCTGCTCCTCAAATGAATGGCATGGATCACATCTGGAGCTCGAGGCTGAATGGACGGCTGGGAAGGCTCCTGGAAGAACAGGTGGCCGGCGAACTTTGCCGGCCCAGAACTCGTGCGGTGGGCCTTCTCTGCTGCTTCTAAGATGCGGAATGGCTCCGCCAAGATGTCCCGCAGCTGATGCACCTCTCCGATGAGGCCGGTGAGCTCGTAGGAGCTCCGCGACGGCGATGGCCTGGAGCTGCTGCCTCTGGATGCTTAGGCCCTCAGATGGGCCTGGCGTGACCTGCAAAGTATCGCAATAAGCTCCTGGGTCGAGGGAAAAATGCCTCGACCCGGTTAGGGGCGAAATGGGTGAACGATGCGTCAGGGCGGAGGATCTTCGACGATGCGACGGCGAGGGAGATCGCCTCCTAGTTCCGGGGCGATCTGGGTTGGATGGAGGGGCGAAGAACGTGCAAGGAAGAAGGGCGGAGATGATGGTAGGGTCAATTGATGAAATGGGTGAACGTGATGATCGGAATCGATGGTCGACGGCGATGGACGAAATTAGGCGTAATCGGAAATTCGAACAAGATAGAAAGAACTAGGCTTACCGGATGGGTGACGTCGACTGTGAAGAGCTCCTGAAGCTCCTGGTCTTTGCCTCGAGGGTCGTCGATGCCCGAGGCTCGAGCGCTGCTCCTGGGCGGCGCACGGCGGCGATGAGCAGCCGGATCAGTGGCTGGGACACCTCCTCCTCACTGCGACACCACCCGTGGCTAGCTGTCACTCTAGGGAAGGCAGTGGAGGTCCTAGGATGGGAAGGCAGAACCAAAGATGAGAGGAATCGTGCGGCAGAGCTGGGGATATATATGGCTAGGGGTCCGGCTAAACGAGGGTCGGGCGAGGAAATCGGAGCACGGACCCCGATGCAAACCTCCGGGCGAGGATCTCGGATCTGCAGGGAAGGATCGGAGCCCGGGGTTTAATCGAATGGAACTCGGATCAAGGCGCGATAATTGGGAGAAATCGGATCAAGCGCCAGATCCGCGAAGGACGAAGGTCCACGGGTGGAGTTGACCGGGGGTCAACATCCCCCGTGGACCAATCAGATTATTCCGATTTTAATTTATTTGGATATTCATTTATAAATAGTAAATGACTTATTTTCGAAAAACTCAAAACATGAAAAATGTTTATTTATTTTCAAACTATTTTGTAGTGATTTTTATTTATTTTTCTGAACTATAATTTAGGTATTTACAAAATATTATTATTATAATATACATGTATATACATATGTATTTTTTATTTTTTATTTTTAATTATTTATTTTTATATAAATTATTCCAATTTTGTATTTTATTTATTTATAGGATAAAATTTGGAATAACAAGGTATTTTTATTTTGTTTTTATTAATTATTTACAAGGGTTAAATAAATACCTTTATTTATATACATGTGTGGTATGTATACAATGTGGCTTTTGATTTTGATTTTTATTTCTTTTTATTTTTAATTTATTTTTGTGATTTTTATTTTATTTATATACATTATGGGATAAGGGAATATATACATATTTTTATGAAATTTTATTGATTTATTTACAAGGTGAAATAAATTCATATGTGGTTTATGTACACATGGTCTATGTACAAGGGTGAAGGATTTTTTATTTCTTTTTAATTTTCTCATGTTCGTTTTAATTTTATATTTACAAATATATACATATTTACACAAATATATTTTTGTTTTATTTAGAGGAAAATATTTTTATTTATATACAAGTATATATGTACAAACATGAGCTTCCTTATCTCTCTCTACTTGGGTTTTTATGCGGTCAGGCCCATGCTGAGCCCTCCCTTAGAATTAGGCCGCTCAATATTTATTCTAAATATCTCCCTCTTTTTCTTTTATCTCTTTATTCTTTTATTTATGCACAAAAACATGCTAAAAATGCATATTTACACAATGCATGCTATTTGACAATTATTGATATTTACAGAAATAAACATGTGTTTTGCATGGGATTTGTAGCTAAAATAAAAGAATAAAGAGTGATGAATGGGTATTCATTACCACCCTATACTTAACTTTGCTAGTCCCTTAGCAAACACTTATTTGAAAAAGAAGTGAAAAAGAAAAAGAAAAAGAGGAGAATATGCATGGATTAATGCTGAGAATTAAACTTGCCTTCATTAAATTGAAATATGGAGCTCGATCAGATCTTTGGATTATTAATGTCTCAGAACGTTATTTGGACTTAAGCTTAAAACCTAACAGCCTCCAAGTTCCACCAATCTATGGGCAAGACTCCTCAATAAACCAGATCAGAACAAGTCTACATACACAAACTCTAATGACCATGAATCTTTCCTTGTACGGTGTAAGTGATATGTAGCTCCCCACCTCAGAAGTAACAAACAAACAACCTCCCTTAACCTGGTAACTCTAATGCCTCGGTATAGCAACTCTTTCCTCGAGAAACGGGGTATTCCCTTCTAAGTTCAAGTGCAGCCGGCTCAAGAAGAGGTGGAAGAAGAGAATGGACCATGACCAGTGTAGCCATGTATCCTTGGGATCTCTAACCAGTGTAGCTGACTCTCCCACTGCAAGCTTCATGAGATGGAAAATGTATACCATAAGCTTTGCTTTGTTTGAATATATACAATCCGGTGGGATTATTAAATTTTCAATCCGACCCACCACTTTTTTGGAGTTCTTTTATTTTTGCACATTTTTTTCATGTGCATCTGTACAACATATCTACATGGTGCAACATATATACAAGGAGTTTTTCCTCTTGAACCATTAGACTATCCCTCTTTTGAAGCTTTATTGCAACCCACGGCTTCTGTCTTTAGACTTCATAACCACCAGACCAAGTTGAGGTGCACTTCCTTCACTAGAAGAAGAAGAGTGGTTCCGCCTAGAAGTACTACCCTCATATGCTACCCCAAGCCAAAGGAAACTGCCTCCTCACCACCTCATCCGTGGAGAGCTATGTGTAAAGTGCTGGTGCAAGTAAAGCCATTGTCTCTGAGAGTCATGCGTGTGTTGTTAAGTGCTCTACTTAGGCTCATCAAGATGACATATGTTCATAGCCTAGTGGACTCAAAGAATTAAGTCTCAATGGACCTGAAAAGCCTTAATCCTAAGCCCTATAAGGTTCCTCTTATTATTAGGTGGATTAAGATCTTAATCAAGCTTTATTTTCCAATTTAATTCCAGGTTAGGTTAAATGTCAACTATAATCCAGGAAAAACTATACAAATATTTACAAAGATGCTATTTACAAATTTACAATTTACAAATATTTACAATCGTGCAAATTTTTTGAAAATTTTTGAAAACATGGATGTATGCATGAATGCGAAGTTTTGCAAAATATTTACAAACATTTACACAAGGTTTTTGCAAACCTTTTGTTTTCAAAACATTTTACAAAAATTTTGTACTGTATACATAGATTTTGATATGAAAATATTTACAAATCCTTTACACAAATCATTTTACAATCATTTGTACAAAAATAATTTGTATAAATAAATAGGTATGTGCAAAATGAATTTTATATACAAGGGAAATTTTTTTATATTTTATGGGTTTTTAGCCATTTTTATTTATTAACACACTCACACAAAGTACGAGTTATGGCTAAAGTATATATGAAATATATACACCCCCTATACTTAGCTCGAACGATGTCCTCAGAGTGATCAAGAGCGATGAAGAAGACATAACTCGTGCTTAATATAGGGAAGTGAAAAGGAATGGCTATAGACAGAGATGAATCAAAGAATAGAATGAAGAGAACTCGGTGTTTCCCCCTATACTTAGGATCAAATAATCCTAAGTATAGCAAGCTGTACATGAAAAGAAATCTGAGTGAAGGATGTACAGAGTCTACCCCCCTTATACTTAGGGTGAAATATCCCTAAGTATAGGCAGCAAAACAGGGGTAGATCGAATCAATAGAATACCCGAGAGTCTTACATCCCCCCTATACTTAGGGTAAAGTACACCCTAAGTATAGCATAATCATAAGATGAGAAAAGGCATGTGAGACTAAAGAATAGTGTGATATGGACAACTGGATCTATACAGGTCGGAAGAACAGTGATAATCAGGCGTGAGATGTAATAGATGTGAGTCAAGAGACCACATCTCACGCAAAGTGAATAGGGGCAACATCAACGACCCGCGGCTCATGATCTAGATATGGCTTGAGCCGCTGGCCATTCACTCGAAAGGTACTCTCAGAAGACAATTCAGATATGTCAATACTTCCATTGTCGTGTACCTTTCTCACGAAATACGGTCCCTTCCATTTGCTCTGTAGATTCCCTGGGAATAATCTAAGCCTAGCATCAAACAACCATACTCTCTGTCCTGGCTCAAACTGCTTGTGGTTGATATTAGAATCATGCCACTCCTTCACTCTCTCCTTATAATGTAGGCCGTTTGAAAAGGCACTTGTCATCGACAAGGAACTCGGTGTCTTTCGTCAGCAGATCAGTCAACGTTCGAGCAACCCTACTAAAATCACGAATGAATCGCCGGTAGAAACCAACTTGCCCCAAAAAATACCGTAACTGCCGCAAGTTGGATGGTGGATTGAGTTTGCTAATGACATCCACCTTGGCCGGATCAACCTCCATGCCCCTGTTGGAGATGATGTGGCCATGCACCATCCCTTGAGTCACCATGAAGTGACTCTTCTCCCAAGATAACACCCAGCGAACCTCTATGCATCGCTGAAGGACTCGGTCTAGGCAGTCAAGACAGGAGTCGAATCCGTCGTCGTAGACCGAGAAATCATCCATGAAGACCTCCAAGCACTCCCCCACCATGTCCGAGAAGAAAGACAACATGCATCTCTGAAAAGTCGTAGGGGCATTGCATAGCCCAAATGGCATGCGTCTGAAGGCGTATGTGCCGAAGGGACAGGTGAAGGTGGTCTTGTCCTGGTCCTCTGGCGCAATGGCCACCTGATTGTAGCCGGAGTACCCATCTAAGAAGCAGTAATGGCTCTTCCCTACCAGTCTCTCAATGATCTGATCTATAAAGGGCAGGGGGAAATGATCCTTCTTGGTGGCCTGATTGAGTCGTCTGTAATCCATGCAGACCCGCCAAGAAGTGGGTACCCGGGTAGCAATCTCTTCTCCGGACTCCGTGACAACAGTAGTGATGCCCGTCTTCTTGCGCACCACATGCAACGGACTGACCCACTTGGAGTCAGAGATGGGGTAGATAAAATCGACGCTCCACCACTTCGAAATCTCCTTCATGACAACCTCTCTCAGATTCGGGTTCATCCGCCGCTGGAACTCACGCGAGGGCTTTGCCTCATCCTCGAGATAGATGTGGTGAGAGCACAGAGCCGGACTAATCCCCTGGAGATCTGCTACACTCCATCCTATCGCCTTGCGATTCTTTTCAAGAACCCCCATCAGACGGGATTCTTGCTCTCCAGTCAACTCAACGAAGATGACGACTGGGTACATCTCATGCTCACCCGCAAGGAACCTATACTTCAACGACGGAGGTAGTGGCTTCAGCTCTAGACAAACTGGTGCTGGCAAATCTGGCTTCTAAAGAATCCAAGTGTATGCTGCCAAATCTGCTCGGGAAAATGAGAACTCTCTCTCTCTCTCTCGCAAACTGGATCTGGAGAAGGCTGCTCAACTGGGCTGTCTCTGCTTTGCATGGCATCTACCTCCTCCCTAGCCGCAGGCTCAGTAGAAGTCAGATCTAGTATATACTCATCAAACTCTGTCCAATCACAATCTGACTCAGAGGGATCTATATCATCCATGGTGGCCTCTATACCACCGTCATCACAAAACAAATCTGTCTCGTGGTCTCGAATCGGCTCTGCTGCCTCAAAAGTATCCTGGACCAGGAATGCGCTCTCCAAGCTCTCCTCTGCTGGTGTCTCTGTATCAGTGGGCTCTGAAGGTGAGAGGATGGCCTGTGCATCTGGATCTGCCCATACTGCCTCATCATCTGTAATCACGAAGTCGCAGTCCTGGTGGATGTCTGGTCCTGCATCTGTCATCTGCTCTGTATCGGAAGTAGTCTCTGAGCATGTTGTATCTCTAACTCTGATGTCCTCGACCGTCTCTATTTGTACACTTTCGCCCTCGACGCGAAAATATACCTTCCCGCTATCATGGTCGGTCACTGTCTTGGCTGTGGCCAAGAACGGGCGACCTAGAATGATGGGGATATCGGTCACAGACTCAGGGATCTCCATGTCCAACACAACGAAGTCCACAGGGAATTGCAGGCTCTAAATCGTGATGACAACGTCCTTCAGCAACCCCTTCGGCCTCTTGACAGATCGATCAGCAAACTGAAGGACTGTCCTGCTCTGTCGAAGAGTGCCCAACTCAAAACGGTCGAGAAGGGCTGCCAGAAGTAGGTTGATCGAAGAACCGCTGTCTAATAGAGTGCGGTCGAACCTCTTCTCTCTGATATGGCATCTGACATAAGGGGCTCCGGAATCTGGCCTCTTGGCTGGCAGACGGTTCTGAATCGCGAAACAAGTGGCTCTGGTCAACACATGGATCTTTGACTGGTGATTCCTCCTCTTCCTCCTAATTGTGGTCCTTTCTCTAAGTGAACGCTGGAGTAGAGGGATGTGTGCTGCAAAGCCTCCTGAAGAGTCAGCTGAATGTGAAAGCGGTCGATCATCTGCTGGCTGAACTCTTCCTGCTGACTCTTTTTTTGGATTTTCGATTTTCTTCCCCTTTCCCACGTGAAGAGCACTAGGGAAGGGGATCACAGGGTCCTTCTCAGATAAAGGACTAGGAAAGGGTCTAGGTTGCTCGACGACAGGATCCACACATACATCAAGCACCACAGGTGGACCAGAAGAAAACAAACCCTTTCCTTTATTGCCAGAAATGTCCTGAGATACATGTACAGACGGAAAGACTACAGGACTCTCAGAAGTGAAAATGGTGTCATCAGCACCACCCTCGGCAGGTAGACGTGCGACATCAGTACCGCGCTCTGGCTGGTCAACATCGGTGGCCTCAATACCACCTCCTCTGGCTGGTGAAGTGACAGCCTCAGTACCGTCGGTGGGATAAGCATCCATGGTGGCATCAGTACCACCACCATCATCTCTCGCGGTATCAACACCGCTCTCCTCCTCGTCGGGCGCTCTGGAAGTGGCCTCGGGGTGTCGCTCAGACGAGGCGCCGCCTGCTGGTGTCCTACCGCTCCTAAGTGTGACAAAATCAGTATCAAACAGATATGCAGATAAATCACCAAATGTATCACTAGGAGTGGCATACTATTTGAAATCTAACTGCTCAGACTTCCTCTTGAGGTTGTTCGGATTGGGCTCTATCTGGGCAGGGATGGCAGCCTTCCCTCTCACAATGTCACGCATCTCCTGGCGGAACTCATCCATCTCCCGTCTGAATGTAGCCTGTTGATCGGTAAGGAGGCGGGCTATGTCATCTAAGGCGGGGTTCTCATAGGGTGGACCATGAGAACCTGACGGGTAGCCTCGCTGGTAGTGAGGCTGCTGCTGCTACTGTGGGTGAGAGGGGTATGACTGGGGATGATACTGCGGCTGAGGCTGATTACGCCTCCAAGACTGTCCCTGCTGATAGGGATGAGGACCATACTGCTGTGACTGCTGCTGGTACACTAGGGGTTGCTGCTGCTGGTGATCTCTCTGATGGTCGTACTGGCCACCCTGTCCTGACGGCTGCTGCTGGGAGCTGGAACCTCCGGCCGACCAACGGAATCCGGGATGGTCTCGTCAGATACCGGGCTGGGGTAGGTCGTGCCAAATCCCGTTGACGTCCGTTAATGGCTCAGGATCGTAAGAGAGGGGCGGGAGTACTGCCAAAGGCTGATCCGGCTGGTAAACCACCATCTGAATGTCTCGGGATGGTGGTGCCTGGTAAGGAAGCCGCGGCTGCTGGTACGGCTCCGCCTGTACAAGGTGAACCTGTCTAGGCTGCTGGTGGCTGGAGCGCTGGGACGAGCTGTCGGTGCTACTCGGATCGCCTCGTGCCTGAAGACGGGGTTGGGAAGCCGTTTGTGCCTCCTGGAGACACATGAGCTGTGTCTTCAGGTCACTCAGAGTCTGTGCCATCTGTTCCATCTGCGTGATACCCTGGCACTGCTTCTTCTCTATGATCTCCATCCGGTCCAGCTTCTCGCTGATGATGCCCATGTCAGCGGTGGTGGACTCGGCCTGTGCTGCTGCCGCTGACGAAGTGGATGGACCGACGTCAGCCCGTGCTATCCTCTGGTACTGCACGGTCTGTGGCTGGGGTCGTTGAAAAGCGAGATCGCGAGAGCCGCTAAATAGCGGTCTGACAAGTCAGACTCACTGTCGCTGATGCGACTGCTCAAACTTCCTCGGTTTTCAACAATTAACCCACACAATCAATCAGAGAATGAATAGCAAGGATTAAAAATTTATTATACCCTACTAAAAATGTACAATGGCAAGCAAGTAGGGGTCGAACACAAGAAGCAAAGGTGTAAAGCACGGATAAAAATCCAAACCTAGGTCTAACAAGCTACTTAGCCAATCTAAAATTTCTGTGGGTTTTTTTTTATTTTTATATTTTTTTTATTTAAATATTATTTTTTTTAATTTTATATTTTTGTATTTTAATTTTCTGATTTTTATATTTTATATTTTATATTTTATATTTTATATTTTTTTTTCAATATTGGAAAATAAGGACAATGTAATAAAAGAGACAAAGAGGTATTTATAAAAATAGAGAAAAATATTCAAAAATTAGGAAATAAAGTCTTTTTGGTCTTTTTATACTTTTTTACTGTTTTTGTGATTTTTGGGTAATTTTTAGGATGTTTTTGGTCTTTTTTAATTGCTGAGATAAGGCAAAACAGTGGAGATAGGGCTGGTTGTGACTAAAATGCAAGTTAAAATTAACAAACAGCAACCAAAATTTTTCACACTATTTTTCCAATAAAAAGGACAAAATAAAGAACAAACAGGAACTGAGTTTGCTATTTTTGGGTTTTTCTACTATTTTATATATTTTTTTGAATTTTTTGAGTGTTTTTAAATTTTTAGTGTTTTTCTTTTGATATTTTTAATGATTTTTGGCTGGGAGTTAAAACAAACTAAAAGACACAAAATATATTTTTTTGGAATTTTTCTGGAGTATTTTTATATTTTTTTGTGGATTTTCTAGGTTAGACAGTGCACAAAATAGATGTTTTTGATTTTGATAAATATAAAAATAAAATAAAATCAAAAACTAAAATAGTGGCGTTAAAGTGCACATGTCCAGGAGCCTAAGTCTATTTTTGTGGGATTTTTGGACTTAGAATGATATATTAAATAAATACAACAAGCATCCAAAAATAAATGAGCCTGGCAGGGGTATATGTGCAATATATCAAACATCCAGGGGCATTCATGCAATTTTCACCAAAAATCACGCGCAGCTCACGTTACACACCATTCACAGGGGCATAAATGCAATTCAAGAAAACCGGCAGGGCATACATGCAATATTTCCAAAAAACATATTATATATCCTACGCACAGGGACGAAATCGCAAATACAGAGAAGTCCTGGGTCTATCTCGCAAAATATCCAAAAGTCACACGCCAACGTCACGTGAGGTGACGTGGCGTGGACTGAAGTGCAAATAGTGATAGGGTGAGGGTCTGCATGCAAATATTACAACACTTTTTAAACTACTAATAAAAGTTACTGGGCTAAAAAGTAAATAAAAAAGCGTGGGTTAAAAGTGCAAAATACCCACGGGGCTTGATCCAGCGGTCGATGGCGATCCACTTATCCACGTGGCGCACATCCAACGGTGCGTACCCCTTCGTCGCGGGCGGCTGGGATTAGATCTTCAAGGCTTGATCGGACGGCTGGGAGGCGCAGGAGATCGGACGGCCGATGATGCGTCTGGAGCGGGTGGTTGATCCAACGGCAGGGAGGGGTTCACGAAGAACACCTCCCCGGCGAACTTCGAGGTGCGATTCCGGCCGACACACGGCCGCTCCGGCCCCCGGATCAAGGGC
This sequence comes from Ottelia alismoides, assembly GCA_037367405.1. Classification (NCBI taxonomy): domain Eukaryota; kingdom Viridiplantae; phylum Streptophyta; class Magnoliopsida; order Alismatales; family Hydrocharitaceae; genus Ottelia; species Ottelia alismoides. Next base: position 25,642 of record JAZKJV010011019.1, read on the forward strand.
AAAACGATCCCGGGGCTCTTCCGCGTCAGCAGGTAGTCTCAAGCGAGGCGGAGACGGCTCGAGGTGCTCGGACGGCGGAGGAGACCTGGGCAGGTGGTCCTGGGTTCGTCGATGATCGATCGAGCCTCCTCTTGGGCTCGGACCTGCAAGGTTAGGCGCGCAAAATCCCAGCGAACAATTTGGTGGTTCCCGATGGTTTCGATGAGGCGAAGGATGGTGTGGGCGAAGAACTCCGGCGAGCGGCGGAGAGGGGAGTTCTGATGACTCGATCTGGGCGAGATCGAGGTGGATGGAGAGGTGGAGCGGAGCGACAGAGCGGAGGGGAAGAGGATGAAGGTGTTTTGGACGGCGATCGATGACGGTATTGGTCGGAAAATGGAGGCGGAGCTCAGCTCCGCCGTGGACCTTGATCGATGATTCACGGCGAATGGGTGATCGAAGGTACGAACTGCTATAGGTCTACGCTAATCTACGCTAAAGCTACAAGAAAATGAAGAGAAAGGAGGAGGGGACTCACCAGAGACGTCGGGCGATGAAGCTCGGCGGAACTCCGGCGAGGGTCGGATCGACTTCGATTCGACGCCAACGGACGCAAACCCAAGGTCAAATCGACTCCTGCTGTCACCAGGAGCACAATAGGTTAGGGGTTTTCGAGTGGATTTGGCGGAAGAAGGATTGAAAATCAAATCGAAGTCGGGGGTCCTCTTTTGAAGTGTTGACGAACGGCGTGGAAGACGAGGGTCCAGCGCCTCGATCGATGGTCCTCGGCCCAAGGAATCACTTGGGCGTGATTCGCCATAGATCGAGGTGCAAAAATGCAGAAGACGTCGACACGATTTGGTGCAAGGTTGGACCTAGAAAAAGACGAGAAGATGGGACAAAAACTCATCTGACAAGTCTGGAAGGGGAGGTCAGACAGTTGACCTAGGTCAACTGTCAGACCAACCTGGTTGGTCCACGTGGACCAACCAGGGAAAAACCTTCACTAAATAAAAAAAAAATCGAGATAAAATAGTAAATGGATGAATTTTAGTTTGGTCAAAAAATAAAAGTTGTTAATTAATTATGAAGTATTTTATTATGAATTTTATTTAATTTTATAAGGCTTATTTTACAAGTTCACTTTTTACCCCTTACAGGTATAATACCTATATACTTTATTACTTATTTTTTCTTTTGTGTATTTTAATGTTATTAATTTTGTTTATTATTTTCTAAATTATAACATACTTTAATGTACACAAATATATTTTTATTTTATTTTTCTGATATGTTTTGTACATTTAATAAAATGAAAGTGTTATTTGTATAGGTATAGCTACATGTATTATACAAGTATTTTTATTTGAGTTTTAATGATGTTTTTATTCTGATTTTAACATACATAATTATTACAAGTATTATTTACAACATTATAAAAATATAAAATTATAAAAATAATAAAGAAATAATAAATTGAATATTTTAATATGTACAAGGTACAATAGGGGTCCAAAAGTCAACTTTCAAACCGTAGCTCCGCCAACTGCGAAACCACCACCATTAATTAGATTATTTTCTTCTATATACAATTAAAGGTGAGTACGCTGCATTTGGAGTTTTTATTTGTGAGGTACGGGTCTGGGAAGTTGGCATTCTGGATTTTTATTTAGACCATAACTTTTTATCTGTGCATTATTTTTCTGTGAAATCAACTTTGTATTTTCTTTATTTAATTATCTACAACTTTCATGTACAAAGTTTCTTATTTGATGTATAAAAAGTGGAACCAAAAATAGGTCCCAAAATGAATAAAGAATGAATAGAATGTATAGTATTTTATCTGTGTTTTTGGCCCTTATCTCCCCCTACTTCATTCCTTGTCGACCTATTCATCGAGATGCCTAGGTCTCGGGGTTTCGGGTCATAAAATATTTACAATATTTTATTCTTTTTCTTTTCTTTTCTTTATTCTATAATTTTGGCTTTAAAACCACATTTTATACAATATTTACACACAATATGCATGAATGCTAAAATGCATGAATTAGCTCTATTTACACGCATTTACTAGGGTTTTTGAGGCCAAAATGATAGAATAAAATGATGAAACGTGGATTCATCAGTCGTCCCTGTGTGTAGAGTCAGGTCTGGGACATCACCATATAGTTCTCTGCCATCTCCTCGTAGATGGCCCAGACCTGATCGTGATCCTTGGCGAAATAGGACCCGCCACAAGAAGCATTCACCAGGCCCTGTAGCTCTGGTGTCAGCCCGCTGAAGAAGCTCTGAACTAGGTTCGGCTTCGAGATGTCATGGTGCGGGCATCTGTGTGTCAACTCTCTGAACCTCTCCCATGCCTCGTGAAATTACTCATTGGGGAGCATGGATAAGTTACTGATCAGGGCCCTCGCGGCATTCGTCTGCCCGAGTGGGTAGTACTTGTTCAAGTACTTAGTGTGGAGCTGCTCCCAGGTGTAGACGAACTTCCCTAGATGCATCAGCCAGGTGGCTGCTCTGTCTGCTAGTGAGAAGGGGAAGGCAATCATGTGTATGGTATCCTGTTCCACCTGTCTGTCGTGGACTGTGCTCAGATCATCTCAAACTCCTGAAGGTGGAGATGGAGCTCCTCAGTAGCCAGCCCATGGAACTGCGGGAGGAGCTGCAAAGTGTTCGGGGGAACTTGAAGTCCCCCACGATGGCTGGAAGTACCACCCAACGATGCGTCAAAGTCGATCCGGGGTTGTGCAACTCCCGCATCGGTCTCGGAGGCCCTATTGCTGCTGCGGCTGCGGCCGCATCGTCGGGTCTGTCCCCGCGCTGCTCGCGGTCGGCTCTCATCTGCTCCATCTCGCGCCTCATCTCTATCATGAAAGCTCAATGATCCCTCAACTGCTGATGAACTGAGTCAAGGGAGGCGATCAGGGTGGAGTTGATCGCACCCTGGTCCAAGACGAATGTCTGCTCTTCTCGGGGACCTCCGGTGCGATCATCACTGCTGCCGGCCATGGTCTCTGCAAAGGCAAAGACGCAAACTCAGGTGCCGATAAATCATCTGATGGTAGTCTCTCATCTGACACTAGTATCTCAGAACTGGTAGAAGGGTGGTCGAGGGGGAACAGGGCGGAGTCGAACTCGGGTTCAGAGAGCGGGTCTGGGCTCTCACAAACCGACCTAGATGAGTGGGCTGGAGTGCTGAAAAGCGGTGCAGCCAGAGGCTGCCTAAGAGACCTCCTGCCCATCATCGTGATCTGGTGAGTCGGGCGGATGGGATCTGGAAACAACAATGATCAGCAAGCAAACCCCTGATTCACCTACGCAATGCGAGCTGAAGACCGTAAAGGTTCGGTCAATTATCTTGTCAAGTCAGGATAGCAGAGCAGTTACGTGATCTGTTGGGAATCCAATCCGCCGAACAGACTGTCCCGTATAAAAGGGCCGGTAGTCTAATCGGGGCTCGGATATGGCTCTACCCTAGTGTGCAGGTCACTCTCTCACGCATGCAAACCAGACAAGGAGGGGGTTGCTCTCCCCAAGATAGATTTTTAGGGTGAATGTCTTTTAGGGCCAAGTAGAGTTAACTAGTCCCAATTTTATGGTTCAAATTTTTAGGTATTTTTCAAATAATCAAACAAATCGCCTAACGAATTTTTCGGTTCTCCTGGTTATTAAGTCCAAAAACGGGGGGAGAAGTCGAAAAACCGATGCGCGAAAATCAATGATGCATGCAGAGTAAGAAATGCGTACCTGATTCCAGCAGTCTACATGCAAAATGATCCGCACAGAATTTAAAGACTGAAATAAAACTACTTAAATGATGCAAGCGGAAACCCGAGCCCTAAGCAAGCAGTTCTACTCGACAGAATGGCTAGTCGACCACCAGCCTCCAATCCAAGAGTCCGGTCAAGGCTTACCCCTCCTCTTCTCGACAAATCGAGTTCAGAAGTAGCGCTTGACAGGGTGGGCTCGCGGTACGTAGGCTCGAAGGTAGGGAATCGACTATTTTATTAAATTTTTATTATGGGTCCAATTAATCGATCTATAGGTACAGGAAAAATTATTAAGGTGTGTGGACCTACTTATTTACGTAACAGTCAAGCAAAAATCCTAAGGCTAGGGGCTGAAAATCTGTGAGAATCAGAAAGGCAGGAAATAAACGGTAGAAAGCCGCGATAAAGCCGCGAAAAATTGAGGGATCCCCCGAGCACACCGGTGCTCGGCGAAACAGACCCCGAGAGTCTAAGTCCAAGCAGAGTGTCCTGTCCAAGTCTTATTACAACAATTCAAATAATCTGACTGGAAATAAAACCTAATCTAATCTACGGCTAATCTAATCCGCGGCAATTCCGTAGCTCCCGCAGTCCTGCTCGCTCCTCGCGTCCTCCTGCGGCTCTATAGAGAAGAGAGCCACCTCCGACTCCCGCGGTTGCTTGGCTTCCGAAGAAAGCCGCCTCAGTCCTCGGGCCCTCACAAGAAAACAAACAGAGACTGTGATTAGACCAGATTATTATTATATAAACAAGTCAGAAAAGTATATACAAAAATCTATACAGAAAACTGCGAAAAAGAAAGCCACGGAAAAATGTGACTACTAAGCCTCCTCGGCAACGACGCCATTCTGATGAGTCGAAAAATTCCTCAAATCAATCCAGGATTAAAATATAAAATCACTCAAGGGTCGTTGCAACCCGAATCGAGAGAAATAATTCAGTCAATCAAGAAAAAATATGTATCAGACCACCAATTAAGCAGATAAAACACGAAAAATCAAATAGTGACCCTGGCTATGAGATTAGCCTGGTATAGCACCCAGGGTCGGACTCAGGGAGCATGAATTGTCCTTGCGACCTACGAAGTAGTCAAAAAATATAAACAAATATTTTTTTGGTGGTTTTTAATGTTTTTATATTTTTTTGGGTTTTTAGTTATGAAGAAAATGATAAAAAGGTGAAAATAAGCACAAATAACAAATTATTTTACTCCTCTAAAAACTCCAAAAATTCAAACAAAAATATTTTTAGCTTTTATGGATTTTTTACTATTTTTGGTGAATTTTTGAGAATTTTATGATTTTTATGGAATTTTTTAAAAATCAAATAAGGCAAAAACAATGAAAAACAGTCCAATCAGGCTTCAAAGACCATTTAAAAATATCAAATGGTCTTTTCAAGGCCTGGAGGTATTTTTCTGGAAAAATAGAATAATAAACAAATTCAGGATAAGAGTTTATTATTTTTGGAATTTTCTATGATTGTTTAGAATTTTTATGAGATTTAAGGGTTTTTCAATTTTTAGGGTTTTATATATCCAAAAGTGGCAAAAAATGCATAGAAAATCAAGGACACTAAAACACACAAAATCTGATTTTTTTGTAATTTTTAAAGAGGTTTTTATATTTTTTGTGAATTTTAAAATTTGAACAGGCAGAAAAATGGATGTTTTTGAATTTTTAAAATATAATGAAAAGGCTAAAAATTTTCCCAAAAATTGGTGAAAATTCTATACAGTGGAAGGAGCCATGTTTCCAATTTTCACTCAATTTGGATGAAATTTGATATTTTATTTAAAACAAACAAGATCCCACAGTGCACAGGGACCTGTTTGTAATAAAAACATCTTCTGGGGGCCAAAACTTAACAAACACAGAAGCTCAGGGGGTCCTCATGCAAAATCTCCAAGTTCCCACGCGCGCGGCACGTGTTCTGGGCACTGAGGGACCCAATTGCAAGAAAACTTAAGTCCCCAGACTTATTAGCAACAGGTGCTAAAAGTGCAGGGGCTAAGTTGTAAAATGCCCAATAAAATCCACACATGTCGAAATAAACCATTCACAGGGGCATAAGTGCAATTAACAAGAAAGATATTTCATTCCATAACACATAAAAACTACAACCCAGATATTGCAAAATCACCAAAACATCACGTGACGATGCACGTGTCCAACACATACAGGGGTAGAAATACAATTAAAATAAATAATAGGGTCCTACGTGCAAATGTTCCAAAATAAAATGAACTGCGAAAAATATTATAGGATTGAATAATAAAGACTAAAAAAGAGAGGGCCCAAGGGTAAATTACCCTTTTTTAAACAAGGGGTTGGATGTGCGCCACGTGGTGTATCCAACGACTGTAGGGGGCAACGCACCAACGAAGGAACCTCGGATCTGATCGGACGGTGGAGGGATCGCCACATGGATGATCAACGGTGTAGAATCGCTGTCGCTAACCCTCGTAGCCTCGGACGGTCCAGATCAAGCCTCCAAAGGATCTGACGATGAGCGTTGCTCCTCAAATGAATGGCATGGATCACATCTGGAGCTCGAGGCTGAATGGACGGTTGGGAAGGCTCCTGGAAGAACAGGTGGCCGACGAACTTTGCTGGCCCAGAACTCGCGCGGTGGGCCTCCTCTACTGCCTCTAAGATGCGGAATGGCTCCGCCAAGATGTCCCGCAGCTGATGCACCTCTCCGATAAGGCCGGTGAGCTCCGAGGAGCTCCGACGACGGCGACGGCCTGGAGCTGCTGCCTCTGGATGCTTAGGCCCTCATATGGGCTTGGCGTGACCTGCAAAGTATCGCAACAAGCTCCTGGGTTGAGGGCAAAACGCCTCGAACCGGTTAGGGATGAGATGGGTGAACGATGCATCGGGACGGAGGATCTCCGACGATGCAACGACGAGGGAGATCGCCTCCCAGTTCCGGGGTGAACTGGGTTGGATGGAGGGGCGAAGAACGTGCAGGGCAGAAGGGCGGAGATGATGGTAGGGTCAATCGATGAAATGGGTGAACGGGATGATCGGAATCGATGGTCGACGGCGATGGACGAAATCAGGCGTAATCGGAAAGTCGAACAAGATAGAAAGAACTAGGATTACCGGATTGGTGAGGTCGACTCTGGAAGAGCTCCTGAAGCTCCTGGTCTTTGCCTCGAGGGTCGTCGATGCCCAAGGCTCGAGCGCTGCTCCTGGGTGGCGCACGATGGTGATGAGCGGCCGGATCAGTGGCGGGGACATCTTCTCCTCACTGCGACACCACCCGTGGCTAGCTGTCACTCTAGGGAAGGCAGTGGAGGTCATGGGATGGGAAGGCGGAGCCAAAGATGAGAGGAAATCATGCGGCGGAGCTGGGGATATATACGGCTAGGGGTCCGGCTAAACGAGGGTCGGGCGAGGAAATCGGAGCACGGACCCCGATGCAAACCTCCGGGCGAGGATCTCGGATCTGCAGGGAAGGATCGGAGCCCGGGGTTTAATCGAGTGAACTCGGATCAAGGCGTGATAATTGGGAGAAATCGGATCAAGCGCCAGATCCGCGAAGGACGAAGGTCTGCGGGGGGAGTTGACCCGGGGTTAACATCCCCCGTGGACCAATTAGATTATTCCGATTTTAATTTATTTGGAAATTCATTTATAAATAGTAAATGACTTATTTTCGAAAAACTCAAAACATGAAAATTATTTATTTATTTTCAAACTATTTTGTAGTGATTTTTATTTATTTTTCTGAACTATAATTTAGGTATTTACAAATATTATTATTATATACATGTATATATACATATGTATTTTTGATTTTTGATTTTTAATTATTTATTTTTAAACAAATTTTTCAATTTTATATTTATTTATTTATAGGATAAAATTTGGAATAATATGGTATTTTTATTTTATTTTTATTAATTATTTACAAGGGTTAATAAATACCTTTATTTATATACATGTATGGTATGTATACAATGTGGCTTTTGATTTTGATTTTTATTTATTTTTATTTTTATTTTATTTTTGTGATTTTTATTTTATTTATATACATTATGGGATAATAAATATATACATATTTTTATGAAATTTTATTGATTTATTTACAAGGTGAAATAAATACATATGTGTTTATGTACACATGGTCTATGTACAAGGGTGAAGGATTTTCTATTTCTTTTAATTTTCTCATGTTTGTTTTAATTTTATATTTACAAATATATACATATTTACACAAATATATTTTTGTTTTATTTAGAGGAAAATATTTTTATTTATATACAGGTATATATGTACAAACATGAGCTTCCTTATCTCTCTCTACTTGGGTTTTTATGCGGTCAGGCCCATGTTGAGCCCTCCCTTGGAATTAGGTCGCTCAATATTTATTCTAAATATCTTCCTCTTTTTCTTTTATCTCTTTATTCTTTTATTTATGCACAAAAACATGCTAAAAATGCATATTTACACAATGCATGCTATTTGACAATTATTGATATTTACAGAAATATACATGTGGTTTGCATGGGATTTGTAGCTAAAATAAAAGAATAAATGGGTATTCATCACCTGCCTCTGTCATCTGCTCTGAATCTGTCGTCGGCTCTGAGCAATCTGAATTGAATCTCTAGCTCTAGTCTCCTCGACCATCTCTATTTGTATACTCTCGCCTCGACGCGAAAGTACACCTTCCCACTATCATGGTCGGACACTGCCTTGGCTGTGGCCAAGAACGGGCGTCCTAAAATGATGGGAGCATCGGTCACAGACTCAGGGATCTCCATGTCCAACACTACGAAGTCCACGGGGAATTTCAGGCCCTGAATCGTGACGACAACGTCCTTCAGCAACCCCTTCGACCTCTTGACAGATCGATCAGCAAACTGAAGGACTGTCCTGCTCTGTCGGAGAGTGCCCAACTCGAAGTGGTCGAGAAGGGCTACCGGAAGTAGGTTGATCGAAGAACCACTGTCTAATAGAGTGCGGTCGAACCTCTGCTCATGAATGTGGCATCTGATATACAGGGCTCCTGCATCTGGCCTCTTGGCTGGAAGATGAGTCTGTATCGCGAAACAAGTGGCTCTGGTCAGCACATGGATCTCAGTCTGATGGTTCCTCCTCTTCCTCCTAACTGTGGTCCTATCTCTGAGTGATCTCTGGAGTAGAGGGATGTGCTTCAAGGCCTCCTGAAGAGTCAGCTGAATCTGGAATATGTCTATCATCTGCTGGCTGAACTCTATCTGATGACTCTTTTTGGGATTTTCTATTTTCTTCCCCTTTGCCATGTGAAGAGCTCGTGGAAAGGGGATCACAGGGTCCTTCTCAGATGAAGGACTAGGAGAGGGTCTGGCATGCTCATGAACAACATAATCCACACAAACATCATCAATCAACAATGTGGATCCGAAAATAACATATCCTTTCCTTTATTTCCATAAATGTCCTGAGATACATGTATAGATGGAAAACAACAAGACTAGCAGAAGTGAAAATGGTAGCCTCAGTACCACCCTCGACATGTCTCGCGGCATCAGGACCGCGCTTTGGCTCAGCAACTGGGGTGGCGTCAGGACCACCTCCTCCAACTGGTGAATCGACGACCTCAGTACCGTCGGCTGGATCAACGTCCCTAGTGGCATCAGTACCACCGTCATCATCTCTCACGGTCTTAGTACCGCGATCCTCCTCCTCTGCTGGCACTCCTGGTGTGGCATGGGATCGCCGCTCAGACGAGGCACCTCATGCTGGCATCCTACCGCTCCTAAGTGTGACAAAATCAGCATCAAACATGTATGCAGACAAATCACCAAAAGAATCACTAGGAGTGGTAATATCTGTAAACTCTACCAGCTCATACTTCCTCTTCAGGTTGTTCGGGTTTGGCTCAATCTGGGTAGGGATGGCGGCTTCCCTCTCACTATCTCCCGCATCTCCTGGCGGAAATCATCTATCTCTTGTCTGAAGTAGCCTACTGCTCAGTCATGAGGCAGGCTAAGTCGTCTAGGGCGGGGTTCTCATAGGATGGCCCATGAGAACCTGACGGGTGGCCTCGCTGGTAGTGAGGCTGCTGCAGTGGCTGGTGCGGCTGAGAGGGGTACTGCTGTGGATGATGTTGCTGCTGGTGAGGCTGATCACGCCTCCAAGAATGTCCCTGCTGATAGGGGCGAGGACCATACTGGGATGACTGCTGCTGCTGTTGTTGGTACACTGGGGGCTGCTGCTGCTGGTGATCTCGTTGATGGTCATACTGATCACCTTGAATTGGAGGCTGCTGCTGGGAACTGGCGCCTCCGGTCGACCAACGGAATCCGGGACGGTCTCGTCAGATACCAGGCTGGGGTCGGTCGTGCCAAATCCCGTTGACATCCATCAACGGCTCCGGCTCGTAAGGGGGTGGCGGGAGTACTGCCAGAGGCTGATCCGGCTGGTAGACCACTATCTGAGTGTGGTGGTGGCTGGTAGTACTGCTGCGCTGCTGGTACGGCTCCGTCTGAACAAGGTGAGCCTGTCTAGGCTGAAGGGAGCGCTGGGACGAGCTTCCGCTGCTGCTCGATTTCCTCGTGCCTGAAGACGGGGCTGAGAAGCCGTCTGTGCCTCCTGGAGACACATGACATGTGTCTTCAGGTCACTCAACAACTGTGCCATCTGCTCCATCTGCGATATGCTCTGGCACTGCTTCTTCTCGATCAGCTCCATCCGATCCAACTTCTCACTGATAATGCCCATGTCGGCTGCTGGAACTCGGCCTGTGCGGCTGCCGCTGACGAAGTGGAAGGACCAGCGTCGACCCGTGCTATCCTCTAAAACTACACAATCTGTGGCTGAGGGCGTCTCTGGGTGTAGAGTCGGGTCTGGAACATCACTGTGTAGTTCTCGGCCATCTCCTCGTAGATGGCCCAGACCTGATCCTCGTCCTTGGTGAAGTAGAAACCGCCACAAGAAGCGTTCACCAGGCCATGCAGCTCTAGTGTCAACCCGCAAAAGAAGCTCTGAACTAGGTTCGACTTCGTGATGTCGTGGTGCGTGCATCTGTCGGTCAGCTCTCTGAACCTCTCCCATACCTCATGGAACTACTCATTGGGGAGCATGGAGAAGTTGCTGATCAGGACCCTCGCTGCATTCGTCCGTCCGAGTGGTAGTACTTGTTCAAGTACTCGGTGCGGAGCTGCTCCCAGGTGTAAACAGATCTCCCTAAGTGCTTCAGCCAGTTGGTTGCTCTATCTGCCAGGGAGAAAGGAAAAGCAATCATCCAGATGGTATCCTCGTCCACCTGATGGTCGTGGACGGTGCTGCAGATCATCTTAAACTCTTGGAGATGAAGATGGGGCTCCTCAATGGCGAGCCCGTGGAAGCGGGGTAGAAGCTGAAGCATGTTCGAGGGGAACTTGAAGTCCCCCACGATCGTCGGAAGAACAACCACCAGTGTGTCAGTGTCGATCCAGGGTTGTGCAACTCCCGCATCGGTCTCGGATCTGCTGTCGGCCGGTTTGGCTGAACTGGCTGATCTGGACCCCTACGTCCCTCGGCTCACAGCTGCTCTCTCTGCTCTCGGAGCCGCTCCATCTCTCTCCTCATCTCCACCATGAAAGCCCCTTGGTCTCGTATCTGTCGTTGCATCTCTCGAGGGAGGCTAACATGGTGGTGTTGATCGCACCCTGGTCTAGAACATAAGTAGTCGTCTTTGGCCTATGATCCTCGGTGTGATCCTTGCTGCTGGCCATGGTCTCAGCAAAGGCAAAAGACCCAAACTCATGTGTCGAAATATCATCTGTCTGTTGACTTGCATCTGGCACTGGCATCTCAAGACAGGAAGAAGGGTGGTCAAGGGGGAACAAGGCGGAATCGAACTCGGGTTCGGAGAGCGGGTCTAGGCTCTCACGAACTAACCTAGATGAGTGCGCTAGAGTGCTGAAAAACGGTGCAGCCAGAGGCTGCCTAAGAGACCTCCTGCCCATCATCTCGATCTGACGAGTCTGGCGGATGAGATCTGGAAACAAACAAGATGAGCAAACAAACCCCGAATTCACCTACTCCACACTGAGCTGAAGACCGTAAGAGCTCGGTCAATTATCTTGTCTATTTTATTTATGTGATCATGTCAGGATATCAGAGTGGTTAAGTACCTGGTAGGAATCCAATCCGCCAACCAGACTGTCCGTATAAAAGGTCGGTAGTCTGATCGGGGCTCAGATGTGGCTCTAGCCTAGTGTGCAGGTGACTCTCTCGTGCAATCTAACCAGACAATGAGGGGGTTGCTCTCCCCAAGACAGATTTTTAGGTGAAGTGTCTTTTAGGGTCAAGTTTGTTTAGCAGTCCCAATTTTTTAGTTTTTCTTTTTAGGTGTTTTTCAAAGCAAACAACGCCTAACGAATTTCTCGGTTCTCCAGATTATTTTAAGTCCAAAACAGGGAGAGAAGACGAAAAAGACGATGTGCGAGAATCAATGATGCATGCAGAGTAAGAGATGCGTACCTGACTTCAGCAGTCTACATGCAGGGTGATCCGCACATAAATAAAAGACTGAATATAAACTACCTATATGATGCACGCAGAAAACCGTCCCTAGCAGAGAAATTTCTTCACGAAAGAACAGTAGTCGAGTCTCGAGCCTAGGTCCTGAGTCCTATCTTGGGAGGCACTCGGTGTCTGCCACAATAGATCCTGCATGCGCTGTATGTGACTCCTCAAGGCACGTGGACCAGAGCTCTAATAATCCGGCTTTTTCTTGTGAATTAATAAATCAGATCCAATTATTCGAACTATAGGTACAAGCAGATAATTAGGTGTTTGGATCCTAATTAATTATGTCACAATCAATGAAAATCCTAAGCTAAGGCTGAAAACTGCGTAAATCAAATAAGCAGTAAATAAACGGTCAAAAGCCGCGAAAAACCACGAAAACGTGGTGAGGTCTCCCGAGCACACCGGTGCTCGGTGAAACAGACCCCGAAATGTCACAAGTGTTCAAGTTCGTCCATGTATTATTGCAAATTAATAATCTGCTGAAAATAAATCTAAACTAAACCTAATCTACGGCTAATCTCGCGGCTATTCCGCGGCTTCCGCACTTCTGCTTGGTTCCTCGTGTCCTCCTGCGGCTCTATGCAGAAAAGAGCTGCCTCCGACTTCCGTGGTTGCTTCGGCTTCCGAAAAAGCTGTCTCGGTCATCGGGCCCTCGCAAGAAAGCAAACAGAAATGTATCAGACTTAGTTATTTGAAAAATTATGCAGATAATATCAGATAAAAATATCTACAAAGCTATGCACAAAAAGCCGCGAAAAACCGTAAAAAAAGAAAAAACTACTAAGCCGTGCTCCCCGGCAACGACGCCATTCTGAAGACCGAAAGATCTACAAACTACTCAATCCGAGCTAGATAGAGATAATCTCACTTAGGTCGTTGCGACCCGGATAGAGCAGAATCGGCCAATCAAGAAAAAATTATTTCAGAACCACCAATCAAGATATATAAAATTAATGAAAACCAAAGTAGCGGTCCTTGCTAAAGAATTAACCTGGTATAACACCCAGGGTCGGACTCAGGGAGCACGAATTGGCCTCACGGTCTACGAAGTAGTCAAAATCAATAAAAAGAAGAAGAAAATATTTTGGTGGATTTTATTATTTTTTAATATTTTTGTATTTTTGATTTTTAAAGAAATGTAAAAACAAGCCAATACAACAAATAATTTAATCACTCAAGAAGGCTCCAAAAATTCAAACAAAAATATTTTTATATTTTTAGGTTTTTTAGTGTTTTTGGTGAATTTTTTAATATTTATATGATTTTCTAAAAATCAAGGAAGGTAAAACAGAAGCAATCTGTACAATCAGATTTGAAAGGCAAATTAAAAATCTATAATTGGCCTATAAAAATCCGATGATAATTTCTGTGCAAAGTATATGCAAGGAATAAAATTCAGAAAAAGAGTTTGTAATTTTTTAATTTTTCTTGAATTTTTTAGAATTTTTATGAGATTTTAGAGTTTTTCAATTTTTAGGGTTTTAATAAATCCAAAAGGCACAAAAATTGATAAAAATTAAAAGACACTAAAACTAACTTACATTATGTTTTTAGAATTTTTAGAGGAGTTTTAATATTTTTCTTTGATTTTCTTATTCAAACAGTAAGAAAAATCAAGGTTTTTGAATTATTAAAAATATCAAAAAGCCTAAAAATGTACCAAAAGTTTAGGAAAATTTTTACACCGTGGCAGGAGCTACGTGTCCAAATTTCATCTAATTTGGATTTAATTTGCTATTTTATTCAATAACAACAAAGGCTCAGAGTGCACAGGGACCTAAATGCAAGAAAAAGTACTTTCAGGGGCCAAACAGTAACAAGAAAATAAAGTGCAGGGGCCATCGTGCAAAAAGTCCACACAGTCATGCGCGATGCACGTGTATCAGGCACAGAGGGGTATTAAAGTAATTCCTATTTATAAAATATCAATCCATAACACCAAGGAATCACGGGGTAAATAGTGCAAAAAGACCAGATCCTCACGTGTTGATGCATGTGGTATACACAAAGGGGCTATAATGCAAATATAGTAAATAAAGAGGTCCACTATGCAAAATACCCAAAATAAAAACAACTGCGCTAGATATTTACAGGACTAGAAAGCAAAAACAAAAGAGCAGGGGCCTAAGTATAATTCACCCCTTTTTTATCGGATGGACGAGGGCTTGCCACGTGGATGATCGATGGCTGAGAAGTGAGGGCAACTAGGGATGCAACCGGATACAGATATATCCGTATCCGATCTGTCACCGTATCCATTTTATATAGATTTTGACATCCGTATCCGTATCCATTTTAAAATGGATACGGATATGGATATCGTTTTGATAACCGCAAACATCCGTATCCGTATCCGTATATCCGTTTTTGTATATAAATATAGTCATAGATTTGTTTTCAGCCCTATATAATATTATTCTCTACATCTTTTTACCATATTTGTATAATTTTTATGATACAAACACATTTAGTAAATTAATATCATGTGTTTTCCATCCAATTCCTATATATTTAAATCGATTCTATAGAGTATTTCTAACATTACTCGTGTACGATCAATATCCGTTTTACATCCGTATCCGTTTTTTAAGGATACGGTAAGGTAGTTTTAGTATCCGTCAATACCCGTATCCGCATCCGTATTCGTATTAAAAAATGGATAAGGATACAGTAATACCCATATCTGTATCTGTATCCGACCGTTTGCATCCCTAAGGGCAACCCTTCGTCTGGATGGACGGTCCCGATCAACCCCAAAAAGATCTGACGGTGGTTGGCGCTCCTAAAATGGATGGCGAGGATTGAATCTGGAGCGTCGAGGCTGATCGGACGGCAGCGGAGGATGCTTCAAGAACAGCTCGTCGGCGAACTTCACCGGCTCCGTGCGCACGGTGGAGACCTCCGATGACGCTGCTGGGATGTGGAACGTGATCGCCAAGTTCTTCCGCAGCTGAAGGGCTCCTCCATTGGGGCCGGGAAACTCCGAGGAGCTACGGCGACGAAGGTGGAGCTAAGCTCATGTGCGATATCTCTTGGACCCTCAGATGGGTCCCCTTCGACCTACAAAACAACACAGGAAGGTTCCTGGGTCGAGGGCAAATTGACTCGACCCGTCAGGGGGTGGAAAGGGTGGTCGGGTGCGTCGATACGGGTGACCTCCGGCGAAGCGACGACGGAGAAGGTCGAACCTTGGTTCCGGGACGAACCAAAGGGGATGGCTGGGCGAAGAACGTGAAGGAAAGTCTCACGAAGGTGACGGTCAAGTCGGATGAGCGATTGGGGGAGCGTAGCGACGGAAATCAATCGGCGACAATGGAGGCGTGATTTGGGCGTAATGGAAAATTAAAGGAACCTAGGGGGTATCAGAATTACCTAGTGGTTGCAATCGACTGTGCTGGAGCCGGCGGAGCTCCAGGGGTTGTTGCCTCAAGGAAGCATCGAAGTTCGAGGCTCAGCGCACCTCGTGGCGGCGACGAGGGTCGCCGGATCGATGGCTGGAGGCTCCCTCTCCTCTCTGCAACACTCTCTATCGGTAGCTGTCACTCTAGGGATCAAGGCGGAGGTCCTGGGACGAAGGGGCACAGCCAAGGATGAGTGAGAAAGTGCGGCGGAGGTTGGGTTAAATAGCGTCACATGTCCGAGAAGATGGGATCGGGCAGGGTTCCGTGAAGCACGGATCCCTAGACGGATGCTCAGGCGAGGGTCTCGGATGTGCCAGGATCAAATGGAGCCCGGGGTTTGGATATTTGGAGCTCGGATCGCGTCAACAAAATTCGGAGATATCGGGTCGGACGCAAGATCCGCGGGCAAAAGTCGTCCGGGGGAAGTTGACCGGAGGTCAACATTCCTCCGTGGACCAATGGGAGGCCTCCATTTGTTGATTATTTCGAAATTCAAAATAAAATAGTAAATGCTTTTATTTCAAAAAACTTAAAACATGGAAAATGTTTATTTATTTTCAAATTAATTTTAGTGATTTTTATATTTTTTAAAAGAATATATAATGTATTTACAAAATAATATTATTATATATAAGTATATACATATATGTATTTTTATTTTAATTTTTAACTGTTTATTTGTGTACATTTATTCCAATTTTATATTTTATTTATTTATAACATGAAATTTGGAATAAAAATGTATTTTTATTTTATTTTTATTATTTATTTACATTGGGTTGAATAAATATGTTTATATACATGTTTCCATGGTATATATACAAGGTGGGCATTGATTTTTATTGTTTTTATTTTATTTTTATTTTTCTGATTTTATTCTATTTATTTACACCATGAAATATGGAATACAAACAAATTTTTATTGGGTTTTAATTATTTATTTACAAGGAGAAAATAAATTGTTATATTATTCTATATACATGGTATATACACTGATGAGAAAGGTTTTATTTATTTTTATTTTTATTTTGTTTTTCCCATTTTTATTTTGGTTTTATTTTTATAAATATGTACAAAATATAAGAAACACTTTTTAATTTTTATTGAGGAAAATAAATTTTATTTATTTACATGGGGATATGTACATGTATAAATGACCTTATCTCTCTCTACTTGGATTCTTTTGCGGTCATGCCCATGGTGAGTCCTCCCTTGGAATTAGGTCACTCAATATTTATTCTAAATATTTCCCTCTTTTTCTTGTGTTTCTTTATTCCTTTATTTATGCACAAAAACATGCTAATTATGCATATTTACAAGATGCATATGTTTTGGTAATTTATGATATTTACACTTATTTACATGATGTTTTGCTCAAGTTTCTAGCTAAAATAAAGGAATAAAGAGTGATGAATTGGGATTCATCAATGTCCACATCGATTTAAACATTATTTCTGACATGATTATAAATTCAGTTCTAGATATCTTCTCTAGAACTGTTGAAAACAGGAACACTAACTTGTACATTAAACAGTTATTACTAAGACTAATATGAATTAATGCATTATAGATTAAAAATTACGATCAAGCATATATGATTCATAAAGTAATTACAAGATGTATGTATAAACCAATCAAACCATTGAAACAAAATTTTTGGGTGAGATCTAGGAAAGGCAATGCAATAAATAAATTGTGACAAACAAAATATTAAAGAAATTAGATAATAGATCACTGAAGCATCTATGAAATGGAATGTCCTTATAGAAGATATAGCCCCCACAATACCGATGTGAAGGGTACTGGCGGTCTGCTTCCAGGATATGACAGTACACGATCTGAGTCTATGCACACCCAGAGATCGTCCTCAAGAGTACCTTAGATCACTTGCATCCAAGAAGAAAAAGAAATGCAGGTCGCAGATGCGGTGGGAAAAATAGTGAGCAAGAGTGGTGGCATGAGAGTTTTCTTGCGAGTGAAAAAAATGACGTCTAGGGGGAGGGTATATGAAGACCTAGGGTATGGATTTTCACTTTCCGAAAACACCCTCCAATAGGCGTCTCTTCGAATTCTAAAATGACACACAGATCAAAGCCACTTGAGTTGAGTCAAATTCCCTTAATGTCGTCGAATCACGATTAATCTAAACATTACTTTGTTTGGCCCGTTAATGAAATCCACAACAAAATCATCGAGATCCGAATTGACTCTCCCGTGTCCGAGCCTGAGCTGGTGCTGGTGCCAGAGATGGATTGGAGTAGAGCACACACACGTTTGTGGTCCTCCATTCTCCTCTCTACTATTACTACAAGATCTTGAGATGTAAACTCATATATAAGCCCACCAAAAGTTTAGAAACACTAGATATGGTACTAAAGTCATTTTTTCCCAATTGAAATAAAATTAAAGTCCAATATAATTACATAAGTTTACCAAATTAAAACATAATTACAATAACATTAAATTCAACATGGGTATCAAAAAGGATGTGTAAGTGATTGGGCATTCTGCAACAATGGTGGTGGATGAAGGAGAAGCTCTTTCTGGTTGCATAGGAGATGCAGAGAAGCGATTGCTCAAATGAAGTGGATTCAAGGTGAAGCAAAGGTGGATGGGCTAATTTGCTACGAGAACAAGGAAGGGAAAGGACATGGGAGAAAATCGGAAGAAGAAACGAGGAGGAAGATGAAGGAGAATTTGGGATACTTGGGATGATGCGTGAGTATTTAGACTTGAGACCGAGATTTGTCTCTACCTCCACCGATCTAGTGTCTACTCGTAAAGCTCAAAAGGCGGCTAGAGATGCTGCAACAGATGGGCAAAACCCACTTGGATCTAGCCAATCCTTCAAATTGAGGCAACTCATGGCCTTTATTCCCTTTCCTAATCATTGTCAATGATCAAATAAAGAAGAAGAAGCTAAATCTTGGCTCTCCATATTTACTAGATGAAGGTGAAAAGAGGCTCCAACAAATGTTTTATACCTTGGATTCAGAAGATAGCACTGGGTTGTATTTTAGCCAAGGTTCCTAGGATATGGATGATGGTAGGTCTTGGACTAGTGCTACGATGATGGAGTAAGGTGTACAAGGAACATAGGGAAGAAAGAAGATGGTTGGTACATGTTTGGTAAAGTGGTAGACCCAAGGAATGGTATAGTGGTAGTGTGGTGTGCCTACACCTTAAAGGATCTGGATTCAAATCCCTAGGGGATGCTCCGGACCCCGAAATTATTGAGCCTACTATTAAAAAAAGACAGAAAAATGAGAGAAGTGGGTGCATTTGCTTATGACCGCATGAGAGAGGCGGTCACCTAGAAAATGAGGGAGCCACGTTCACTCGATTTTAACTAGGTTAAGGTACGAGTCAAAGGGGCTGGCAAGGTGCATGCATGGACGAATGGGAGAAGGAGAAAGAGAAAAGGTGGACTTGGGTTGGCTGCCAAGTATCACATCAACAAAAACAAGAAATATTAATTCAAATAAAAATATAAAATAAATAGTAGATGCCTCAAATCAAAAACAAGTATCACCAACAGAAACAAGAAATATTACTTCAAATAAAAATAAAATAAATAGTATATGTCTCAAATACAAAATAATTCTCCTTGAAAGTTGTAAATATCAATGAGATCTATAATTTTTTTGAGAATGCAAAACAAAACCATTGATATTATTAAAAGCATTTGATAGGTATATAGTAACTATGTTATTTAGTTTTGTGTTTTTTTATTTTGTTTTTAATAATATATAGTACTAAATTATGTTAATATAACTCTTAGCAAGTATTTCCTATTTTTTATTTTAATATGCGAGTTAGTGGCTAAAGTGGAAGTTCTCTATTTACTTATATGTGCAGTGATACCAACTTCTTTTCTCTCACTACCTAAAAATTTAAGTCATTTTTAAAGAAGTCAAAAGGGAAGAAAAATATATAAATATCGTCATACTTTTGATGAATTAATTGCTTATTCCAGCAGAGTAAATCCACTTTCTAGTAGCACGATTCTGAACCTTCCCCTCACTCACATAACTTTAGTGTTAGAAACATTTGTCTTGCTAATTATATTATATTTTTCGATGATAACAAACTTTGAGAGTACATGTAATACAACGATTTCATGACAAATTCCCTCAAGCATGAAGTATAAATGAACATATTTGTGGAGAATGAATGGTCAAAGAAAAGTTACTCAAGGACGTGTTTTAAAAAAAGATGCCAAACCTAAATTCAAAGGATAACCTCAAAGCGATAGACATTGCAAAGAAAAAGAAATAAACTTCTGCAATAAGCTTATATAAAAATCTGAATATATAGAGCCTTCCAAATGAGGTGGGATCTAACCATGGTATAGTAAAGCCCATCTTAGAGACCGTGAGATTTAAATGTAACGATATCTTATCTAAAAAGATATTTTAATCATCTTGTATCATTTTAAATTTGAATTTTATTTCATCCTTCAAATTTAATATATTAAGCTCATCTAACTTTGATTTTTTGTTACATTTTTATATTAATTTCCTATTATGTTTTCAACAAACTATATTTTGGCTAGCATTTGTGAACTCCAATGAGCTTATGTAAAACCCATATTCACCTTGTAATACGTTAATGCCTTTTTTGTTATTAGCCAATAATTTTTAGTAAAATATGTATTTCTTGTTGTAAAACTTGTATGGTTCTTTTCGTAAATTAAATTGCATAATTGTGATATATTGCTATTCTCATATTTTTACAAGTATATTTTAAAGCATGGTGCATAAATCGAATGATTTATGTAAAATTTGCACCTCCTTTGTAAATATCGCATGATGTTTTACAAAAAAAATCAACTAGTAACTTGCGGATACTTTTTTAGAAAGGAAAGCATGTGAAAAATAAATACGAATTTGTAAGTAAAAAAGAACTACATAAGATACGTTCAATTATGAGAAAAAATAGCCAGCTATGTAAAATAAAATAAATCGGAGGTGGTGGCTAATAGTGGTCATCAAGGGTGTCTCGATGCATGGTGATGATGGCAGCTCGATGCATGGGAAAGGTCATGTTACAGTATTAAACTCATCGTCCACATGTGCCCTTCACCTTCTTGCACATCAAATGTCTACCTCCACTTCTGCGCCATATGCCTCCACTTCATCTCCATCTATTGCCATTTGATATCTTCCTCCTCCGTGTCATCGCCATCCACTTTTATGTACGTCGACTATCTTCCTTCACCTCCATGTCCCCGTCATCCGCCTCCTTGTCATCTCCATCTATTTCCATGTGATGTCCTCCTCCACATCATCGCCATCCGCCTCCACATTGTTGCCCTCCTTCACTTTGTTGTCATCCTTCTCCTCGAACCATCATCTAGCTCCACCTACCAACAACACATTTTAAAACATGAATATGATAAGATAATGGATGAAATGGTGGAGTTATTTGTTACAATTCTAAATCTGAATATGCTAACAAGTTCATAATGGGTTTTTAGTCAATAAAAAATAAATAACATGCCTTTAATTATAACGACATGATTAAACATAATTGGACATAATGAAGACTTTCCATAAAAATGGTTAGAAACCGCCTCTTTGAAGTTTTCCCTATGTGCATGTGTATGCATGTGTAAGTGTGTAACATATAGGCATGCAATAATTATGTATTCATCTACATAAAATTTTCTTATTGAGCTTAGTTCCTCAAATAAATGTAGCGAAAAGGCCTTAAAATCATATTTTATCATTTTTATTTGCATGAATACTATCATCTAATTAACATAAAATATTACAAAAGAAATCAAGAAAAACCTAAGAATAGAGAGGGATGCATCTGCATAGACTAATTGAAAATGAACAATAAATAAAACGCTTAATATCAAGTGGTCCAATGATAAAAGTCTATTTATAATGTGGCATTTACATGGGTGTTGCAAGTTTCCAATAAGAATATATCACATGGAAAATTCCATACATGAAAAGGATGCATATGGAGACATGATGTAGCATCAGAATGACTCCATTTCACTGCTTGGTTAGCTTCTGTAAATCGATGTCGCACTCTACCCGTTACTCATGTAAGATAGCCTAATCTCTTGTATGAGGATTGTGGGTGTTGACAATAATGTTCGTGACATTTCGTCGGCCCTAGGTAAAGAAAAAACTGACATTTATATAAAAACTTGCAAGGAGCACACGTTATGTACATGGGAAAGTAGGAGCAACGTGAACAACAATAAATAGAGCCTCTCACAAGTTTTGCCAACAACCAAATAATAATAGTAATAATAATAAGAACTATTGGATTTACATATGAGAGATTGAAACGTAAAAGTCACGATGGTTCTGTCTTTAGGGAGATACGCATAAGGAAGAAGATGGAAAGATAGTGGGCCGTATAAAGTAGACTTGGCTAATGTGATGGCATGACTCATTAGAAAATTTCCTTAATTTTGTTTTATTTATTTAATATGTAAACATAATTGCTGTATATGTTTTATTTTTAAGCATTCCATATTTTAAAGTAAAATATAAAATATCTCTGCTATTTGTATCTATTTTTAAAGATATTGTAATACTATTCTTTTATCGGATGTGGTACTACTCTTTTATCGGTTAGTATATGCATCGTTTTATTGTCTTTTATAAATAAATATAGAGATCGCATATCATAATTGCATACTCTGTATTTTTCTGACCATGTTTATATCCCTTGATACATGTGATCATATAAATATGGGTTGTTATCAATTGTGTCCTTTGAGATATTGCAATTTCAATTATGCCTCTTCTTTTTTTGAATAACAGTTATGCCCCTACTTTCTTGTAAAATTTACAGTTTTGCCCTTTGTTAATGTAAAATAGGGGCATAATTGATATTACAAAAGGACAGAACTGTGAATTTTGTAAGAAGGTAGGGGCATAACTGATATTCCAAAAAATGGAGGGGCATACCTGAAATTGCAATATCTCAGAAGGGCACAACTGATAAAAATCCTATAAATATTACAAACTATATATATACATATATATCTTGATACATATTTACTAAATTAAAACCAAGACAATTAAATTCATATAAAAACAAAATAGTGCAAAAAAGCGTCATTTATGTAGCAAATACACATGTGATGATGGGTTTTATTATAGATCTTTCATTTTCAAATAATGATATTAAATTTAAAAATAATTATAGTCTAAAACGCAATAAAATAAATCCATCCGATTGAATTATCAAAATGTGATTTACAATAAATCAGATTAATTCAACTCAATTTAAGCCCATTAATCCTTACGCCCATTAACGTATCCATTGGGCTGATGTGGGTACGCACTTTAAATGGGCCTTTTTAGAATACGACCTTAGTATTTTAGTCTCTTTAAAATCGAGGCCCAGTAAAAAAAGGTATGGGTTTGGATATTGAAGTTTATTTACGTGTTTAATATGATAATAAAATCAAAACATATGTTTTAATAATAAATTCTATTTTATTTAATATGATACGCCTTCATTTTTACAAAATTGATTATCATTGGTATTACACTATCTTCGTTTTAAAATGAAGATTTCGATGGGTAATAATAGAAGTGTCGACTTTATTACATCTTTCACCTGGAATCCACTTGAAAATTAATATTTTTTACTCTAATTTTTTTAATAGTAGGTTCGGTAATTTCGAGGGTTTGAAACACCCTCCTTGACATTTGAACTCAAATCTTTTAAGATGTATGCACATAGCACTATCACCAATTGGGATGAAAATCGTGTGATATATATATATATATATATATATATATATATATATATATATATATATATATATGAATATAGGAATAATCATATCCTTATCCATTTTAAAATATGAATACAAACGCAGATATGAATATTGACGATTGTGAAAAATGTGTTACCATATCATTAAAAACGAATACGAATGTAAAATGAATACGAATCGGATACGCATAATAAAATAAATATTTAATAGATTAACTAAAAGATGCACGTTTAAGATGATTTATACATAAAATAGATATACCAAATATAGTAATTTCATAACAATTATATCATCAATGGTGAATGCAATCATAAAATGTTGTTACACACAGTTATAAATAAATCTATTACTATACTTATGTACGAAAACGAATATACGAATACTGATGTGAATATTAGTGAATGTCAAAGTGATATCCATCATTGCATTCATTTTAAAACGAATACAAATGTAAAAATATGTATAAAACGAATAAGATAGCAGATCAGATATGAATATATTTACATTTATTTTCATCCCTAATCACCAGATCATCCTTGGATTCCTTTTTTACCAGTTTTCTAGAAAGCCTAACCTTAGAAATAAAGAGCATGGATCCTCTACAGTACTGCGGCGGCTTGCTGCAAAGAGGAACGCGTCATGAGCCGCTCGATTAAGATTGAGCGGGTCACAAAAAATCCGAGTGAACCCCTCGGTCTTGATCGAGCGGTTCACGATGCATCCCTATTTGCAGAAGTCCTATGCAGTAATACAAGAGGAATAGAGGATCCATGCTCGGAAATAAAACGGCCTAACCCTAGAAATCTCCCATCTCTAATCTGTGAACACCAATTAAGGTCGATTGTGTCCAAGTCACAAACACCTGCAACGAAGCACACACTTCACACATCAATGCAACCAAACTTTAACTATAAATTCGATCTCCACTTGCCGTTGATATGAGAACGGAGCAAATCCAACATGAAGTTCAATGGGGTGGTGGCCTTGGTCTTCATGGTGATGTTCTTCGGAGCCAAGGAGGTGTTGAGCTCCATCTCCTGCCAGGAGGTCGAGGCCGACTTGCTGCCGTGCGTGCCGTACCTCATCGGGGCGTCGCCCAACCCGGAGGACCACTGCTGCAGCGGTGTCCAGACGCTCCATCGAGCTGCCAAGAGCACCGCGGATCGTCGCGCGGCTTGCGACTGCATGAAGGCAGCAGCGTCCCGTTACAACGTGAAGGAAGGAGCCGCCGCGGCACTCCCGCAGCTCTGCGGCACGCCTTTGCCGTTCCCCATCTCCCTCTCCATCAACTGCAGCTCGTGAGAACATCTTAGCCATATATGTTTTATATGATTAGTACACAATGATATAACAATTATATATATTGCTATTATTATTTCTTTATGAGAATTCTGCTAACATCCCGGGTTTAAATTCTCGATTCGTTAATGAAAAAAACTGACCATAATAATTTGTTGGGTACATGCTTTGATTACGGATGAAAACGGATATGGATATATCTTAATATCTTCTTAGCGTATTTGAAAAATTACCGGATACGGATTTCTGTATCCGAATATTAATCGAATACGAATTGAATATGGATATGTGTTGTAAAAAATTTCCGAATACTGATAAGGATATGGTACTGACTTGAATATCCAGATCTGGATCCTGATATCTGAATATAATATTTAATATTATTTTATATATTAGTTAATGTAATATATGCAACATGTTATTATATTAGTATTATATACTCATAATACAATATATAAACGATACCATTGAACTTATGGTTGTTTGGGGATGGGCATGAACAAAAGCTATGAAACCATATCCTTCCTTTTGCTTTCGATAAGGAATGCATGTCACCTCGATGCTCCCTTTTATTATTATGAAACCTATTTATATTTGATTTTCATTTTTTAAAAGTTATTATAACCTTCGATAAAAATTCAATTTGTATTCATATGGTCTTTATTCGATATGTATTCAGATTTTATGTTTATTGGAATCATATTTGTATTCACACTTTATCCAATTCACATTTGGATTAGCTCTTTCTTTGATTTGTATTCAGATCCGCTTTTTATTCGATCTATATTCGGATTTAATAAAATCCGATTCGATATCGTATCCATTTTTTTAAGGATATGATTTCCTTAATGCATATCCGAATCACATCTCCGCATCTATATTCGTATTCTATAGAGATGAAGTGAATATGGATATGGAAATAGGCATATCTGGTTCGTATCCGATCCGTTTTCATCTCGAGCTCAGATGACCCTGTTGACAACAATTCAAAATACGTAATCCCAAGTTGTCAAGCAGTAATCCCGACTATTTATAACCCAAATCCACACTTCCATGAGTTTTAGAGTTTTAGATATGAGATTATGCTTGAGGGTTTGGGAGTTGCAGTTCTTTACTGAGCTTTAATTTTGCAGGATCCCATGATGGAGAATGGCTTCGAATAACTGAAAGTAAAGGGAGGATTGTCGGCCCGTTATATATATTGACGCGAGAGGGAGATATTCCTACACGAAGGGTCTGCATTTATGATATTTTGAGTTTAGCAGTATATGATGTATTTTGATGCAAGGAAACAAAATGGAACAATATTGGCGGCGATCTTCTTTGGAGGAATACGAATCCCATCAGACGAATAATAATGTTTAAAGTTGGTATTTTCCCTGTATTTTATACAAAGCTGAATTAATATTATGTCAAAACTTTTCCTAAATTCATGGCTTCTAAAAACGAAAAATTGTGAGCCTATTCGTAGGGTTCACGTGTAAAACTTGACCTTTTGGCAGCCCATCCACGGGACAAATCAGAAAGCCCAAAAGTAACATACTATGAAAGATGGATCACATCACCAACGCTATTAAAACAGGGCAGCTATTTTACCACCGAAGATTCCAAAATCTGAGTCCAATTTGGCACTGAAAGTTGTAAAGGAGAAACAATTTTACCTCCAACAATTCGTGTAAAATATTACGGGAATTTCTGATGGGCAGAGGCCCGCATCCTGAGAGGGCCCTGTCGTTCACGTGATACGAAGAGGGCTCATTGAGCCCACCCGAAGCATAGAGGCCCTCTGCACCTGACATGTCCGCGTCGAACCGGGCCCTGAGAACCTATTAGCCCACTACATGTTTGGATAGTGCGGACAAGTCCCTTTCCAAGGGGGCTAAATATATGCCGAGCCTCCGATGACGCGAGCGACACCTGCCAGAACGGGGACCTTCGTCGGTCACTTGAAGGGGACAGCACCGTCAAGCTGCTCATGTCCTCGTCCTAAAACGGAGGTACCAGTGGAGGACGACGAGGACAAGGTGTTAGGATTTGGTCACGTAGAATACCATAACTGTGGACAGCGTCACGTTGTCATACATGTCCAGTCGTTCTCGCGCAACCAACTAGAGGGTGGTTAGGGTTTGGTGCTGTTTGGTAGCTGTCTGGTCATGCTATTCGCCTGGCAAAGGTGTGATCAGTTTTGTACGTTTGAATGATCTGGTGATTGAGCAGAATGTCATATTTTTAAGTCAAGTCATAAATTAGTTCGAAATCATCTTCATGATGATACGCCATGGAATTTAACAAAGTTCTAGTGGGATTCTCAAACGTAGGATAAAACACACAATTAGGTACAAAACAAACAAATGGAGGGTGCGACAGGCAAATTATCCCAGAATTTAACGTTACATTTTTTTATACTCACTGAAAAATATCACATCTGTCCACACACTTCAGATTTCAGAAGTAGTCGAATCTTGAAGGCTCCTTCCTCAGCTCACCGCCGCCCGAAGGCGGCACCACCGGCGGCCTCTCCGACCGCAGCAGAGCGAAGTTGACCCCCGAGAAGAACGGGTGCTCCTTCACATCTGCCGCTCCCCGCACCGATCCCAATCGGCGGCGCGGATCCTTGGCCAGCAGCCGTCCGATCAGGTCCCTCATCCTGCTGTCGGACGGCCCCCCGGCACCGGCTCGTCCCGGTGTCGGGGGAAAGGTCAGAGGCTGCCGCACGATGTTGCGCAGCGTGGCCTGGTTGTCGGGCCCTACGAAAGGTGTCCGGCCGTGGAGAAGTTCGTAGACGAAGACGCCGTAGGCCCACCAATCCACCCCGCTGCCGTGGCCCTTCCCATTCACCACCTCCGGCGCTACGTACTCGTGGGTTCCCACAAAGGACATCGAGCGTGCCTCGACCGGCTCCGCCACCAGGCGAGGCCGGCCAAAGGTTGCGCCCGACGAGGAGCAGCGTCGCAGGAAGCCGAGCTTGGATTTGCTTGCTTGCTGCTTCCTTCTGAAGGAGAAGAGCCGAAGGGGTAGGCAGGAGGATGCGTCGCCACGATCCACATCATCTTCGTTATCGAGGATGGGAGAGGCAGTCGACTCGAATGATAGGTCAAAGTCGGAGAGCATTATGTGACCGTCGGGACGGATGAGGACATTCTCGGGCTTTAAGTCGCGGTAGACGATCCCGAGGAGGTGCAGGTACTCCAGTGCCAGCAGCACCTCCGCTGCGTAGAACCTGCTTATTTATTATTGTAATGATCCAGCAAAAAAAAACTATATTATTATGTTGACGCAGTACAAACCTGACAGCGGCAGGAGAGAATCGTCTCTCAGGCTGACGGTGACGAAGGGAGTGGAGGTCGCCGGAGGGGCAGAACTCCATGACGACGCAAGAGTAGTGTGCAGCATCGAAGTCGGCGTAGAGCGTCGGGAGGAAAGGGTGGTCGAGGGACCGCAGTATCCTCCTCTCAGCCTCCGCTCTCCCGAGCTTCTTCTTCTTCTCCATCTCACGCTTATCGACGACCTTCATCGCGTAGAGTAGAGGATTCCTTGCCTGTCGCCCGATGGCGAGCTCCCCTTCAACGTCATCGCGCAGGTGACAGAGGTAGACGGTGCCGATATCACCGCTACCGATACGTCGAACGAGGCGAAAGTCTTGCGGACCGAGAGGGGCTCCACGGCGGAGGATGGCGGCCCATGAAGGATCGGAGGACGATCGATGGGGCTTCCTGGAGTACGAGGAGACTACGGGGGAGCGTGAAGCGGGAGAGGCGTAGGACAGCTTTACGTCGGGCTGCGCGTAGGCGTCGTAGGACGAGCGGGAGAGGCTGCTGGAGCGGGCGAAGCCGCTGCTCAGGGAGGAGCAGTGGCTGGAGGAGAGCTCCCCGTCGGAGTCCCGGAGAGGAGACATCGGCGTGATCATTGTGAGCCAATTGGCGATCAAAGCGGACAATCAAACTCTCAGAACCTTAGGTTCATATATATACATATCATCACATGAAGGGGAAGCATTGGATATGTTGGTGGACGATAGAGATGGGGATCGGGCAATATTTAAACCGTGGGTGCAGTGGTTTATTATGACTCGAATCGCGATCCTTATCTATGTGGATCATTTGGAGAAAACGACTCGTGACATTTGATGCGGTCGTTCTTGATAGCTTGTTGTTGATTTCAGTGCCAAGAACATTGAATCAAGATGTCGATTAAACGAGTACGACTGTGATTTATTATTCTCCATAACAGTACAGATTGACTCCAGGCGATGGTCGGAGGACCTAACACACGTGGTCGGCCCACTAGTTGACGGAAATCAAAACAAGCCATCTTTCTCATGAAATATCCAATATTTTTTTACTGTTAATTACCTGCGATAATCCGGTAATAAATTTTCTTTCCGCAAAAATATCGAATTTAGAGAGAATCCTGCCAAAAAAAGGTTGGCATTGTGCATCTACGTGATAATGTCCAGAAAATGGGAATATTAGTTATCGACATATATCGGGCATTTAGTTATTTGATGAATTCGTATATTTTTGATGAATTCATGAACATGTGTCCGCGTGCATTTGCCCATCATCGTCCAATCATGGGAATGTTCTTCGTGATCAAATTAATATACATTATCCTTTTTTCGTATGATAACTGGAATGCCTTCCTTCGCTGCCACAAGATATATCTATCCTTTGACATTGTTTTGTATGATATTATTCTCAATAGCAAAGAGAGAGAGAGAGAGAGAGAGAGAGAGAGAGAGAAATGAGGATAGCAACTTCATATTTTGTTAACCACATTAATATATGGGTAAAATGGGGCTGCTCTAATGGGAGGAGCTAACTTGGCTCCCCCGCCTCATTTCGTTCGATTTTTTATTTTTTATTTTTTTTCATGGATTTTTATCAATATATCCTTATGTTATGTCATTAAAATTTCGTGTGAAACAAAGACTCCTATGACCTCCATACAGATGGAGCCGTTTTAGCAATTCTGTTACCGTTAAAAATTGATTGTCCAGATGGAGGTTGTAGGAGTCTCTGTTTCACACCAAATTTTAATGACATAATATATGGATATAGTGATGAAATTTCATGGAAGAAATTTTAAAAAAAATAAAAAAAATCGGGTAAAGTGAAGCAGCGGAGCCAAGTTAGCTCCCCAGAGGGCAAACCCATTGAACTCTTAATATATTATCTGCTTAGCTTAAGATAATGTGTATTTCTGCATGTTTGTGTCTTAGCTCTTAATTTACGCACTATAAATAATATTAAATAATAATAAGTTAATTAAAAAAATAATTGGTGAGGAAAAATAGCAGTTGCAAATGAAAGGTACCGATAATGATGCTCTTTCGAAAATAATTAAACGTAGATTTATTCGCAGAGTATTTTGCAATATAAATAAGAGATGTCTGTATTTGGCTCCATGTGAGGGCTATTTATACCTACAAAATAAGATTTTTTTCATACAATTTAGGAAAATCTGCAAAGCTTATCCATAATTACTAGCGAATGCAAACAAATTCTTTTTGTCCTCGTTATGCACATTATCAACTTATTCCTTTTCGTGTTTTTATGAGCATCGTTTTATATTTCGATATGTGGTGAATCAGCAGTGATTTACATGTTTGTGTCTAAAAATTCAAAGTTCAAATGTTTTATATATCTTTAAAAAAAAGGAGAATAAGCATGTTTGATATTATATGTAAATGTACAAATTGCAAAATAATGAATAGGTCCACGACAGCATTGTTGTCAATCACGTGATTGTCGACTATTTATGTGAGCATATTGTTTGTGGGCTACATAGAAATGCCACCAACTTGTTCTCTCTTTTATTTTATTACTCCCATGCAAAGAGGATATGTCTTAGAAATGGAAATAAAATTTTGTTGTAGATACAAAATTTCTAGCTTGTCTTAGAAATGAAAATAAAATTTTGTTGTAGATACAAAATTTCTAGCTTCTCATAACAGAAATTATTTTGCCGCAAGCTTGACAAATGTTGTGTCAACGATTTTTTTAAGGGTAAAATAGGGCTGCCCCCAGGGAGTAGTCAACTTGGCTACTCCCACCACTATTTTTCCCTCATTTTTTATTTGTTTGGAAAATAAAAATTTGTATATTCATCATTATATCCCTCTCACATTCTATTAAAATTTCGTCAGAAACAGAGACTCCTAAGCCCTCCATCCAGACGTCATTTTTTTAACGGTCGTAGGATTTTTTAAATCGACCATGTTTGGATGGAGGCCGTAGGAGTCTCTGTTTCTGACGAAATTTTAATAGAATGTGAGAGGGATATAATGATGAATATATAAATTTTTATTTTCCAAAAAAATAAAAAAAATGAGGGAAAATAGGGGTGGGAGTAGCCAAGTTGGCTACTCCCTGGGGGCAGCCCCATTTACCTCTTTTTTTAATGTAGGTTAATTATAGAATGAATTAGCTGAAAATATGAGTTATAAGTACTTTCATCTAAGACAATATTACTTACCATAAATAAAGAAAATGATAATAGAATTAAATACGAAATTCTACAAATATTTCAAAAGGATATGTTGTAACAACAACTTTTATCATCAAATCTAAATTTGTTCCAACAAAAACTGACTTGGAACGGTTTAACCAACGTACAAAATCCGTTAACAAAAGTAGGCTAGCTAATGAATTTTAGCAAGAATGTATTCCTTGCATTTACTCTAGCAATGAAAAAATTTGGTGTTAGGAAGAAGATAGAGGTAATGATGAGAAGATTCTTCTCGTCAGATGTAAAGCAACAAAGAACAGGCATGCATCTAGTAGGATGGGAGGAGGCCTTGGAATTCGCTATGTGTCTTGTATGAATAAAGCGCTTTTGGCTAAATGGTTGGTACAGCTTTGGGGCAATAGAGATAGATTGACTATTCAGCTTGTACGAAAGATTTATGACATCAACGGATCATTAGAAGCTAGTGGAGTGAGATTCGAGTCTTCTCTTTGGAGTGGGATCTGTGATATTTTACCACAACTAAGGTCGAGGATGATGCCAAGAGTGGGGTACAGGGAGGTCTTTCATTTTTGACTGGACAACCGGACGGATGAGGGAGTTTTATGCAATAGATTCCCAAGACTCTTTGCTTGGGCAGCAAGCAGAGGGTGTTCAGTGGCTGAAGTTGGGGTTTCTGGTTTGTGGGTTCCTCACTTCCTGCACGACCTTTCTGGACGTAGAAGGGAGGACTTGGGTAGAATGCTATCTGAGATGCCCTTCCATGATTGCATCTCACAGGATAAGGATCATTTTGCTTGGGAGGGGAAGAGATTCTCGATGAAAAAGGCATACAAGGTGTTTAGAGGGAGAAGTAAGAATTGGGAATCGATCTGAAGTAGGATATGAAGATTATATGGTCAAACAGGATACCTTGCAGAGTGAAGATTTTTCTGTGGTGCTTCAGAAGGGGAAGGATTTGGGATGAAGCAAGAAGAGGAAGACTGTTTGGCATTCCAGATACCTAGTGTGATAGATGTGGCACACAGACGGAAGATGCAGAGCATTTGGTCTTTACATGTCCTGCGTCAGATCAAGTTTGGAAGGAGATAGGTGCGGCATGGTTACTGCACGGTGGAACGACTGATTTTTGGAGATCGATTAGATCGGTGGGGATGAACTCGACGGATGACGTTTCCTTACCATTTGCAGCTCTTTGGGTCATCTGTGGAGGAAGAAATGATCTGATTTTTAAGAATCAGAGATCTATTCTGAAAATGTAATCGCTTCATGTATTTCCCTTTATCGATTCAGGTCCAAAAGGTAATGTATATCTTTATATTTCTATAAATTAAAAAATTTTGGCAGTGAGTCCCAACTCGAGATTTCACCCTCTTTCCTCTAAAAAAATGAAAAATTGTTGAATTTAATGTCTAAGGAATCTATAGCAAAAATATCTCGTGCTTCGTGGTAATCAAAAGCTTGTTGCAAAAGAAACAATTCATCGCTACAATTTTTTCTTACCACATCTCACCTTTGTTATGGTAATTTCGTATAGTATTTGACTAATTATCAAGATGAGGCAGCTAGTACTAACACGCCTTCCAAGGAACCAGCAAAATCAATACAAGGAAAATAAATTGTGGCTACAGAACTATGCCATGGATGTGGGGTTTGTGGTCATAGAATTAGGCTCTAGTCACACCACGTCATGGCCAGTAGCTGAAACTACAAGTCTCATCGTGAAAGTTCTCTAACCACGAATATGTTGTGGCCATTAGAAGTGACCACAGAACTTGTCGTGGCCATAAGCATTTGGACGCATTCGATTCCGAATGTTGATTGGTTGGAGCTGATTCCACTGACGTAAGTAAACTCCCTCATATCTCCCTTTTATCCGAATAAAGACCCGGACAATCCTCTTCTTCGAATTCCTGTACTTAGTTCTTCCATCCTTCCAATTCGATTTCTTTCCCAATCGATTACCCGAATAAATCTCATTCTCGTCTGATTAATTTTGCTTCTCCTCGCTTCATTCACGTGGCCATTTTCATTTCAAATTTTGCCCAAACTCATCGCATATAAATTGAGCTCCTGCACCTTCGTTTGAATATGATCCATTTTTTAAAGTGTTCTCACCTCGAGATCAACATCTCGAGTGAGTGGCTTGTGACATGAGCGTGTGAGAACACCTCAGGAGCATCATCCAGCACATCACCAAAGCTCTCTGATGAGCTCAATCTCTTCGACCAGCCGCACCCGGATCGAGGCCGAGACTCTCCCATTTCCACTATAGGGTGTTGTAGGTTTAATTTCTCTTCATTTGCATCTTAAGTCTTCATATTTTATTTGATTTAGACAGATCAACCTCCAATCCTCCGTATAAAAGGCTCTCAGTTATGTTTCAATCCATTCCATCATCACATATCCATCAGCAACCGATTCTCCATCTTCCTCACATAATCCGATCCCCAGATCTTCCCAAGATCTGAGTTATTGATCTCAGCTTTCACCTTGCCTGAGATCAACACATTATACCTCATTTCCCCTTCTTTTTGCTTAATAACTATCGTCGAAACATCGACTTCGAGCAAGGTATAATACTGTAGTTATTAAAGAATGATTTGGAGCTGAATCAGAGGTCTGGAGCTCGCATTTTACCTACACAAAATCTAGCGCTCTGAATCCCTGATTAGCGGGGCCTGGATTCGATTATCACCTCCAATCATCAAGAAGATCGTTAGGCGGCTACTGAGGCTATAGGAGACACAAAGGGAGATTGGTGAAGATTTGATCGAATCAAGCTCATCTAGAGGCACCTTCTTCGTAGTTCTTCCAGGATACTTTAGAAACATCGAATCAGGAACACCATCCCTAGATTTGATCGTAGCTATTCATCCAACCCCAATTCCACACCATACGATCAGATCCCCAGTCGTAGATCACATCCATCTGTTTAACACGTGAGGCGCACACTCCTGTGGTGAATTTGCTCTTCTTTCCCTACTATTTTCTCTATTTGTAAATAAGCACACTTGTTACATGTGCTAGCAACTGATTGTTTGAATATTCACGTATATGTCCTATTTGTTTTCTTTATTTGCTTTTTAGTCCCTCTCATTGGAAATCATTTGCATCAACATATGTTCTTAGTAAAAATTACAATAAATAGTTTGTTGTTTTGTATTAATAGTTTATCCTTAATGTTTAAATAATTGTAAACATGTCCATTAAGTCATCTCGATTCGTGTGCCAACACGTAAAATTATGGAGTTTTGTATTTTAATCCTAAAGTTCATTTATTTGTTATCATTTAGTCCAATAACTTGAAATAAATGCATTTTAGTCCTCATTCTGTTATTTTTTTATTTCTTTTATATTTTTTTCTTAATAATTAGAAATTAACTCTAAAAATACCTAAAAATTATTTTAGGTTGTTTTTTATAACTAATACTTTTCATTTTAAATATTTCTATTATCTTTTATTTCAAAAATTCAAGAATTCTTATTTTTTTCTCTATTTAACTTGAAAATTTCACAAAAAAATAAAAATATTTGAAAAATTCTAAAAAATACACTAGATTAATTTTATAATATTTTATCACATATATAATTTTTATTTTAAAATTCCATCTCACAACCATAAAATTGATAAGTACGGAAAACTTCAAAAAAATCATATAAAATCGTACAAAAATTAGAAAAAATCGTAATTAGGCTTCTTTTAAATCATGGAAATTTCTCTTCTATTTCGATTTGATTTCCAAATTATTATCTTTGATTTTATATTTTAAAATCCAAAACAATAGCTTTATTTTTGCTTTATTCACTATTTCTTATTTTTAATCATTAAAAAATCTACAAATTACACAAAAATCAGAAATTAGTAAGAATTTATACAAAACACAAAAATATTTTTATTTTGTGTATTTAATATTATTTTCTACATTTGAAAACTACAAAAATATTATATTTTGTATATATATTTTTATAAATTATTTTCGTAAAGATAATAAAAATATAAAATTTTAAAAAAATAAAAATATTAAAAAATCAAATAATATAAAATATTAAAAATATGTAATAATATAAAATCATTAGAAAGACATAAAAACAACAAAAGAAAAGAAAAATACTTTTTTAATTAGCATTATTTAAATAACTCCCATGTATTGTAACCTCCATGAGTTCGATCCTGATTTTTTATACATGCTAAATAATAACATTTGTAATATTTCTTTGCTAGAGTAAAAAAAATGTTTGAGAAGGTTTTGGGTTGCGACAGCATACACTTGTGACATATTCACTCTTTTTTCATTAAATAAAATTAAAAAACTTTAAAAGTCATGTTCAACAGATGGCGCCATTGTAGGGGAGGCACAGAGAGGGTAGGTAGGATTTCTTTTTCTTCTACTTCTCTTACTTGCTTGCTTGCTTTATTTTTGTTTCATTTTATTTCATTATATCTCTTTTATTTTCATATATATATATGTATGTATGTATGTATGTATGTATGTATATGTATCTCATAAATTGTTCTAATGCATCATTTTTTCCCTCTTTGTTGTGCAAGCTTGATGAGCGAGGGCAGTGATCCTAGGATAATCGGTGCACCCAAGCGAGGTGGATGTCGTAATCTTCTTCACCTACTGACAAGAGAGAGAATCTGAGGAGAAGCAAAAGGGGCAAAAGACCTATTGCATTTTTATTTTTAATTTTATTTTTAGTATTTTTATTTCACAATTTTCTTGTAAGAATTTGTATATATTTGTTGGCACTTCCCCCCTTTTTCTACAAAGCCATTAGACCAACTTGTGATTGTTAGGGGTATGTTTCACTAAGTGCTAGCGCACTTGGAGGATCCCATCGTTGTTTTGTTTTTCTTGATTATTTTTTCTATTTGTTTTACGTTATTTGAGTTTTCTGCATTTATTTTTCTTTGTTTTTTATGCTTGAGACCTTAGTTTAGGTTTCAACTATCTTGGTTGAGCTGGGTAAATAATAGGTCCGCACACCTTAATATCATTTCTATTCCTACATATTGATTCGATATTGGACTTGTTGGACATGCAAGCCCACAACGAGCCATTATGCAATAAATATTATTGCAAATATCATTCCCTAATCTGAAATGAAGAATAATTTATTTTAATAATAGGTCCCTTAGTACAATTAGGGTTATGTACCATGGCCATCTTGATGATCATACAACTGTTGATTCAATTATTGAATCATAGAGGCTAGTGCTTGGATGAATATCTAATGGGTTAGATTAAAGGCTCATCAAGCATTGTGAAATGATTGTTAAGAGATGATCTGCAGCCTGAGTAGGAGATGGAAATCCTTTCTCATTTGGCTGATATCTAGCTTACCTCTTGATACAGGTCCTCTGCATAGGAATAGAGATTCGGAGGTGTTAGAAAAGTTAGGTCAAAGATTTGACTTCACGAGATCGAGATAACTAAAGTCTTATGTCGTATATTGTCACGATATAGGAATGCATCCTCTGACCGAAGATAGATGTGTTACTATATGTATGAGTATGTATATTTGGCAGACTAATAGCTGATGACCTAACCAAGGTCTATACACTGGTGCGTTGGTGTGCATGTAATGGCATATGAGTAATACGATCTCTCAAAGGTACATACAGGTTCATAACTGAACCGGACATGAGCTCACTGATGAATCCACATTTCATCATCTTTATTCTATCATTTTGGCCTCAAAACCCCTAGTAAATGCTTGTAAATGGCATTAATTAGAGCATATTAGCATTCATGCATGTATCTGTAAATAGTGTATGAAATACTGTAATTAAAGCCAAAATTATAGAATAAATAAAAGAAAAGAAAAAGAATAAAATATTGTAAATATTTTATGACCCGAAACCCCGAGACCTAGGCATCTTGATGAATAGGTCGACAAGGAATAAAGTAGGGGGAGATAAGGGTCAAATACAATTAAAATTCCTTCATTCTTTATTCATTTTGGGACCTATTTTTGGTTTGACTTTTTATACATCAAATAAAGAAACTTTGTACATGAAAGTTGTAGATAATTTTATAAAGAAAAATACAAAATTGATTTCACTGAAAAATAATACACAGATAAAAAGTTATGGTCTAAATAAAAATCTGGAATCCCAACTTCCCAGACCCGTATCTCACAAATGAAAACTCCAAATGCAGCAAACTCACCTTTAATTGTATATAAATAAAATAAGCTATTTAATGGAGGTTGTTTCGTATTTTTCGGAGTTACGGTTTGAAAGTTGAGTTTTGGACCCTTGTAGTATATTTGTACAGAATAAAATGTTCAATTTATTATTTATTCATTATTTTTATAATTTTATATTTTTATAATTATGTAAATATTACTTATAATAATTATTTACATTAAAATCAGAATAAAAATGCAAAGAAAACTCAAAATAAAAATACTTGTATATAAACTACACAGGTATTATACATGTATACATACATGCATAATTCACACTTTTACTTTATTAAGTGTATAAAACTCTTCAGAAAAAAAATAAAAATATATTTAAGTATATAAAAATATTATATAAATTTATAAAATAATAAACAAAAATAAATAAATTAAATACATAAAATAAAAATAAAATACTTAGGTATATAGATATTATACCCATAAGGGGCATAATAGGTAACTTGTAAAAATATACCTTATAAAAATAATTAAAAATCAGAATAAAATACTATATAAAATAATAAACATTTTTTTATTAAATAACCTAAAATTAATTAAATCATTTAATATTTTTAATTTAATTTACAAAAAAACTTTTATTTGATTTTTGTCTTTTTTGCGGATGACGTGGCCCAATCAGGACACGCCATCCGTTGACCGGGGGTCAACTCCTTGACCCCAGGTCTGTGACCGCGGGATATGGTGAGGCGCCCACTTTCTTGGATTTTTCGCGGGTGGATCTTTCACCGATTGGCGAAATGCCCTTCACGACTTTTGATCCTGGTCCATAGCTCTTACACGCCCTATGTTTATTTTGGTCTTTGAGCCATCGATCTTCCCGTTACGCCTCGACCAAGGAGCCCTCGTCACCATTCTTCAAAAACCATCCCAGTTCCCCTTTTCATCTTCGAACGGCTGCTGGGCCAAGGCCGAGACCTCCGAGTATTGCCTGGGATCCCCGGTGACAAGGGGTTGATCCCAGGAGCTCGTTGAGGTGTAAATCGCGCCCCAGCGGCGAGCTCCACCATCTCCGGTGGCTGCGCCGCCGTGAGGTCTTTACCACGCTCTTCTGGCTTGAGGTACTATTTTCTTCTGTGTTTTCTGTGTAGTTCTTTTGCGTTTTTAGCCTTACAGTAGTTGTAGGATCATTTCCCCATTTTCGCTTCGCTCGAAATCCATCAACTCGCCTTCGTGTCCACCTCGCCTGAGCAAGCTCCGGCGAGCATCTCCCTCACCGCCTCCCGCATCTTTCGCCATCTAGAGGTGCGTGGCAATTTTCCCGTGCACCTCCTCGTGTATTTGCAGGTTATAGGTGTTCAGATACCCTCCTGGGGATCAAATTTTGTATCTGGAAGGTCACCTGGAGGCGCTCCCGCCTCATCACATCGCGGTGAACCTTTGGTTCTTTCTAGGCCATTTTGCGGTCGTCGTCCGATCGAGCTCCCCTCCAGGAACCTTCGTGGCTGATCTGGGAGTCGTTGGTGGCCGGAGGAGAGAGTGGCCTCGATTCCAAGCTCGCCATCGGGGAGTTCATCCTCCATTCGTCCTCTAACGCTCAGCATCGTCCGATCGTCGACTGTTCGTCCAACACTGTAGTGGCCGTCGGATCATGCACTGTGGATCACCGTTGATC
The DNA here is from genome assembly GCA_037367405.1 of Ottelia alismoides. Taxonomy (NCBI): domain Eukaryota; kingdom Viridiplantae; phylum Streptophyta; class Magnoliopsida; order Alismatales; family Hydrocharitaceae; genus Ottelia; species Ottelia alismoides. The sequence goes on from JAZKJV010011019.1 coordinate 64,659, forward strand.
TCCTCCAGCCGTCTGATCGTGGCCATCTAATCGAAGGGGTATCGCGTATCGACGGCGTGACACGTGTTTAAGTTGAAGAACTTTAGCCGTCCGATCCGCAACGGCTGGGTATTTTGCTTTCACGCCCAGCCACCTTTTTGTATTTAATAATCAGCACTGAATCATTCCTCTGCCGTTAGAATATTTTTGTAATAATTAAACTCGCCCCCAGCGTTTGTGGTTTTGCACTTTTGGTCCCCGGCCAAGTCACGTGCTACGCGCACGTGCATTTGGCCATTTTGCAGAGGGGCCCCGGTGTATTTTTGTATTTATCTTTAGTCTACGAACATTCAACTGCAGTATCATAGTTTTTGAGCATTTGACAATGCAACCCATGAGATTTTGTATTATTGCTTTTCAGTCCTCCCCATGCGCGTGCATCGTACGCGCGTGGGTGGATATTTTGCGAAAGACCCCTCGCTGGTCTGGTGATTTGCATTTGGTATTTAAACTATAGATTTCAGTAGATAACTTTTTGGATAATTTGCAGAAAGGTCCTCCAACTTCTCGCTATTTACAATTAGGTCCCTGCCAGGATGTGCATTTTTGCTTGCCTTGTCTATTTATTTCATGCATTCCTAAAAACTCAAAAATTCCCCAAAAATCAAATTAGGCTCCTGTTTACTTGCACTTGCACGCCATATTTTTCGTTTTTGGTTTTATTGCATTCTTATATTTATTAAAAATAAAAAACATGCATGTATTTCATTGTTTGCATTAGAAAATCCATAAAAATTATAAAAACGTTTTGGAAAATTCCAAAAAAATATATTTTGTGTGTTTTGTCATTTACTAGTGTCAATCCAAAAACCACTAAAAATTGCAAAAGAAAATTCTTAAAAATTAGAAAACCCTAAAAAACTTCAAAAAATCTTATAAATTACAGAAAATTCCAAAAATTGCAAATTAATTTGGGAAAATTTTGATACTATTTGCTATTTTTCTTTCCCATTTTAAATTCGGCCAGAGCTTTTGTTCATTGTTTGTTTCATTTTGGTTTTTAAAAAATACCAAAAAGTTTTTGAAAAGCACCTAAAAATAACAAAAACAGTAAAAAATCATAAAAATACCAAAAAGATTTTATTTATGAAGTTTTGAGTAATTTTGCATACTTTTATAAATATTGTATCACTCCTTTTATTACATTGTATACATATTCCAATATTGAAAAAAATAAAAAATAAAAAATATAAAAATCAAAAAAATTGAAAATCAAAATACAAAATTAAAAATTAAAAACAAAAAATATAAAAATTAAAAACCCACAAAAATTTTGTATTTCCATAGTGTAGACAACACTTCACATTCACTCACGCACGCACTTGTTTGATCTACCATGTTTGCTCCCTGTGTTCGAACTCTCTGCATACTTGTTTGCTATACATCTTTTGTGCAGAGTTAAAAATAAATTTTAACTCCACATTTATTTCTTATTGCTTGATATATAGTGTGGGTTAATTGTTGATTAAATACAGTTTATTGTTGGTCACCGCAGCGACCTCGGTTGTCTCCGCCTTGTGTGAGACATACTATTTAGACCTTCGATAAATTGTGTTAATCACTCACTCATGAGATATTGGGAAGAATCGAATTCCGTGCATGGTCGTCTCGCTTTGGAAGCTTGACTGAATTTGTGGGTTTGTTATATACTTTTGGAAAGTATATAATCAAGACCTAGATATGACATATGCTTTTGGAAATTATATTAGCGATGCCGACTTCCAATGATCAAATGAGAAACTTAATGATAATACCATGAAGTAGATAGTGTAAAATTGATCTAATACTTTGATTTTAATCTTGATCTTCTAGTATGTAGGATGTACAGGTATTAGGAATACCTGAGGGTGATGTGATCATAAACAATTGTATAACCATAACGCTTCCATTCTAAAGGAGTGATGAAACATGTCTGGATTTTTATGACTCCTCTCATAGAGAAGCTTCTAATCTTAGTCCAAATGTTGGACCTTGGTCTGAATGTGATTCAGATACAATGATAAGATTAGATCTACATATTTTATTTAATCAAACATCTAGGAGAGGTACACAAGATCTGTAATTGAGATATCATTTCAATATCCAAGTCATTATATGTGGAACAATACAATCGTCCTGTTCTTATCTCCAAGTATCCACGGAGAAAGCGCATTATCCTTGAAAGAGTTCATGGATAATTTCATTGTTGATATTATATATCCGACCATTAAGAAATGGATAATTAAGTATGATTTAATTATCATGAATAATATGAATTTGATTCATATTATAAGAAGAGTTATCTAAGATAATTAAATGTAATTTGATTACCAAAGATGTGAATAATGTAAATGTGATTTATATTGTTTGGGTACATGAGAATAGAGAACCAACGTTATTAAATATGATTTAATTATCATGAATATGAATAATGTGGATAGCACTATCCATATTAATCATATATATTATAAATGTGATTTATAATATGTTTGAGAGAGATATTTGTGATTTATATTTGTTGATTAATTATTGATGTGAATTGGATTCACATTAAATAATTAATTGAAAATATAATTTACATTTTTTTGAGATGTGAATGTGATTCACATTTTTTCAATACCATTATTGTAAATTTCACAAGATAATTATGAATTATTTTTGTGAAATAATTTACAATAATCATTGTTGTAAATCTTGGAGATATCATGAGATAATGAGATCTCATGAGATGATCGGTGGTCGTCCCCCCTTTTTAGGCAATGTGATTAGTCTCATCATTATCCCCAAGACTATCTAATTGATTTGATTTGAAATTAACTTATATTTATTTATAAATATATATTACATTAAATTAAATTAATTGTTGTTGTGTTTTTACAATAATATCATAGACACTGAAATAAACACAAATCAATTTCACCCATTGATTGTGTGATGTCCATGGATTGGGATCCATGGACTCCCAGAACCCTATATAAGAAGAGGCACCCCTTGCTCTTCAAATAATATGATAAATTCATAAGCTCTCTCTCTCTACATGCCAAAGGTCCTCTCTCCCTCTCTCTCATTGTGCCATGGAGCCCAAGAGAGAGTCATCATCGCCGCAACATCGTCGTTATGCAACCGGAATATTTGCTCATTGATCTATGTCTCCTTCGATGCACCTCACTTGTGAATAAGATGTTCGATCTTGTATGATGAGATCAGGAGATTCATTGTTCGGATCATCAACATGGATTGCGAGGAGCACACATCTCATCAATGCGCTCGCAAGTGTCTCCTCCATTTGATCGGACTTGAGACAGGAGATCGCTTGATTTAGAGACTCGATTGTAACCACACTTCAAGAGATAACCCTAGTATCTAATTGTGGTTAGGATGAAATGATTCAATAAGTGTTCTTGGATCATGTGGTTTCATTGAATGAATTTCTTTTTAAATTCCGATGTCTCAAGCAACTAGTGCGACTAGCCGCTCCCGATCGCATTGATGTGATCCTCACGCTTCCATGATTCACTTGAGGTTTTTTCCATATCCTTAAAGTGGTGTCAGAGCCATGTTGGGGATTTTGGATACGATCCATGAACCTAGGATGATTTGGGCTCATTAGGTTTGTGAAAATTTTATTGCATTTCAATTTTCACAGACTTTGTGATAAATTTCGGCTTTGTTTAAAATATTTAAATACGAAACTATCACTTTGATTTTGTTCTCCATTATATAAGAAAACTGTGGGATTTGAGTTTGTGTAATTTGGATTCTGTTTGTTCAAATCATGATAATTTTAATGATCATATATCTATTATTTCGGGGATAATGAATAATGATGTAATTAAGGAGTTGATTACTACTTTAAAATACTTGGTAATACGTGTTTATCATTTGAGTTCTAATTTAGATCGAATTAGCAAACTTTAGAAAATTAATTTGCTTAATTTGGATGTTAATTGATTGAGATATGTTTATTTTAGTAAGTAGGGGTCACTGCTGAAAATTACATACTTGATCATGAACCTTGTGATTGTCATTCAATTAAATTGATAGAAATTTATGGTTAGTTTCTTGAGATAATTATTGATGAATATTTGTGAAATATTTAAAGATGATAATTATTTTCTTCAATTACATTGACCATAACCAACTCAATTAGATATGATCTAGATCACAATTGGTTACATGAACTTTCAACAAACAAGGTTGCTTGAATAGGATTGAGAATTTATTTAGCAAATTTTCTTATAATGTTAATCAAAATTATTTTGATTATTATTATATGGTATAACTTCGGTTGAAAAATCGGTTATCATCTCAAGTACACAATGATCAATTTGGCATTATCCTTTCTCCAAGTGGATATTTTGTCTAGTCGGGGGGAGCGTTGGGGTAGCAGGTTGCACCATGTGCGGTCTGTCCCACTCCTGCCGGTATTGGCCATGACAACGAGTGGGGATGGGTTAATGCAGGAGAGATCACAATGTATTTATCTAATTATTAAAATTCAAATAATGTGTACTTTGAGAAAATATCATCCTTTCAAGTAACAATCAAGTTTGTTGATTTAATTGGATCATTGAGTTAATGTGATTAGATTGATTGGAATCCAATTAAAATTAAAATACTCTATTATGAATAGAGTTTGATTTTCTTTGAAAGAATTAATCGTAATGAATATGATTCATAATGATTAATTAAAATTTGAATATGATATGGAGGATCACAGAAGTGACATCCACGATCTCCTATCAAGGCAGAGTTTCGTCGTTAGGGATTGTATGTAGGAGACGCTTGTCCGAAGTGACAGATCTTGCATACAAGCGCATCTAGATCGAGATCTTTTCTTCTTGAAAGAGTAAGGACATATGCGTAGTGACCCCAATATCGGGTTCTCATATTATTGGGGTGATATTGGATTGCGTATGGTTGGTTCAATTAATGATGGGTCAACATCACCTTAGGGGTGGTGGGCCTGGGAATGGAAGTTGGACTTGCAAGGCGGAATGTGTTCCCCCTTATTTTTATCCGAGTTACAGTTTCTCATGATATTGGGATGTGACAAAGATAAGGAAGGAGATCTCAGATCTTACTTGAGATATAATGGTAAGTGTATCTCTTACATTGAAAGTGATTAAGGGAATGAACTTTCAATGTTGACAAGGCAAGAACACTTTGATATAAAAACTCCTAAATCAAAGTAAAACACACACACACACACACATATATATTTATGCAAATTTCTTATTTCAGATAATTATTCATTAAACCCACTCAATACTGTACTCAATAATAACCAATATAATATCATGGATTGGATCCATGATCAAGACATTGTACTTGCAGTTGGAACATAATGTATGTGGTTGCAATGTGCAAGTTTCCTCATAAGAATGAGTAATGACAATTAAATAGATAATAGGACTACAACCATAGGGTTTGTATGTCTCTATAGTCTTGATCTCCTCGAATGTACTTTGGAAATGACTTGTCGATGATGATCGTAATTGTCAAAGAATCCTTATAAAATCTAAAGAAGATGTTTTGGCATACATATATACTCTAAACATTTATTCATGAATGGCATGGTTCACTGCATCATGCAGAATGGTGGCTCGATATGAGATGATGTACTCAAAATATTTGAGTACCTACCTGAACCAATGTTTTAGAGTTTAGATGGATATAGATACGATGAGTGCCATCATTCTACTATCTGTACTATAGTCATTCATGAAGCTTCGCAATATTCATATTGTATGAATTGAATGAAGCATATGTAAATGTTGAAATACTCTTACATTGAAATCTTTTGAGTTCGACATAAGAGATCCCTTTGTCATAAGCAATGGTTCTTTATAGATGAAGAGAGCGTAGTGGAAGCATGGGTGTGAGAAGGAAAGTCAAAGAGTTTACTGTACTTCTGTGATTTCCATACATATGGCATCCAAATAATTGGATAAATGCTAATACTGTAACAAGTCGATGTATTGATAGTGTGACTATCTAGTCTATCTAGAATCCCTAGAGTAGGACTCAGGTAGTGCATCAAAATAATCTATATCTACATTTGATCATTGAAATTGATTTACTTATTAGATAAGATTAAAAGTCTAATAATTGTATCTCATTCTTCTAATAACACTTTCAATCGGTTGCATATGTATTAGAAGATTAGAAAATTGATCTTAAGGTTAAATAGTCATCCATAGAGATGCAATGGTTGCAACAATCTCTATTGGACAGATAGACTTCATATTTTCAGTGGGAGAGCCCTTAGTCTTAGAGATGTCTCTATGACATGGATATTAGAATACACTTATAGTTTATTTCTAAATGTTGAAAATAGACATGAATTCTGGAATAAACCTATCATAGAGAGTTGTGATGGATATATTTCAAATAGTAATCTAACATCTAATGGACTCTACTATATTAGAATTAATGTTTGGTTCATTAAGATTTCTACCACTGAAAATTAAACCTTAAAAAGATCAATACGAGGACGAAGATCATTTGACAATGATCCAGCATCAAGCCTTGGACATATGTCTATTGATGAAATCAATAGGTTTGTAAGAGATGAAACTTTAGAATGACTAAAATTTGAAATGTTACATACATGTGAATATTGTATTCAAAGTAAAATGTCCAATACACCCTTATCTGGGAATGGTGTAAGATGCCAAGGTATTCAAAATCTCATACATATTGATGTATGTGGATCATCTATATCATAGTAAACATTATGGATATGTGATATCCATTGATGATTATTTGTAATATGAGACATCTTCTCTTCACCTAAGAAACCTTTGAAATGTTCAAAGATTTCACAATTTTGGTTTAGAATCAAATTTTGAAGGAAGATGAAAATGAATTTAATCTAACCTAGGTAGCATGTACCTATTAGATGAATTCAAGGAATACTTTATTGATGACAAAAAAATGAGAGACTAAGGGAGATAAATATCATGGGTCTTTACGACCTCAATCCCTCGAATCGATCAATCAAAAAAATAGACCACCAAATCAATAATCAGTCAATTAAGCTAAATAGCGGTCTTGCTATTTATTTAACCTAGTATAGCGATCGGGGTCGAACACAAGGAGCACGAATTGGTCAAAGGCCTAAGAAGTAGTCTAAAAACAAATAAAATGAATAAAATATTTTTTGGTGGATTTTATGATTTTTTAAATTTTTTTTGTGATTTTATTTATGAAGAAAATGCAGAAAAAGCTAAAAAGAAGCACACTCAAATTATTTAACACATCAAAACAAATCCGAAAATTGCAATAAAAATATTTTTGAGTTTTATAAGTTTTTAAGTGTTTTGGTAATTTTCTCAGAATTTTATGATTTTTTGTCAATTTTCTAAAAATGAAATAAGGAAGAAAATAAAGACTACTATGTAGCCAGATTTGAAAGGCTATTAAAAAATAGATAAATAGCCAAAAAAATCTGGAGACAATTTTATATGGAACTACAAGTAAAAGCTAAACTAGAGGAAAAGAAATTGCATTTTTTTTTGAATTTTTTTAAAATTTTTAGTGATTTTTTAAGGTTTTTAGGATTTTTCAATTTTTAGGGGTTTTACAGGTCTAAATCAAATGAAATTTGGATTGAAGCAAGAAGACACAAAGACAAATAGTAGCTAATTTTTTTAGAATTTTTAGAGGGTTTTTAATATTTTTAATTGATTTTATAATTCAAACAGTAGTAAAAGTAGAGGTTTTTGAATTTTTAAAATAGAAAATCAAAGAAAAAATGTTCCAAAAAATTATTGAAATGTTTGCACAATGACAGGGGCTACGTATCCAAATTTCAGAAGATTTGGAGTTGATTTGATATTTTATTCAACCAATAAGAAAGGTAAAGCATACGGGGACCTAAGTGAAAGAGAAATAAGTTCCAAGGGCTTAATAAGAACACATCTGAAAATTGTAGGGGCGCAATGCAAATTTTACATGAAATTCCAGCACATGCTCAATTCATTCACGAACAGGGATATATATGCAAATATTCAAAATAAAACTTCAAACCATAACAATCAATAAACCCAGGCCATACATACAATTTTCCTAAAATCTCACGAGTCGAAGCACGTGCACCACACACAGAGGGACTAAAATGCAAATACTGAAATCTCTAAGGTCTAAGGTACAAATTATCCAAATTAAAAACAACTACATAAAATATTTACAAGATTCAAACGTAAATGCTAAAGAAAGAAGGGCCTAAAAGATGTTTACCCCTTTATTACGATCCAACTGTTGAGGGACGTCCTCTTCAGATCTGACGGCTGTGATGCGACGGTACCCCTTCGACAATGTACGTCCTGGATCTGATCCATAGATGGATCGAACGGTCAAGAGCCCCTCACGAACGGGTGGCTGAGATCTGAACTGGGGCGAGAGGCTCGATCGAACGACGATGGAGGATCCTCGAAAAACAATTCACCGGCGACTTTTGCCCGGCCAGTACGCACGCTCGGGACCTCCTCCGATGCTGCTGAGATGGGAGAATCGAAGCTGGTGGTGTTCCGCAGCTAGTGGTATGCTCTGATGATGCGGGGAGCAGCTGAAGCGCTCCGGCGACGAGAACGTACTGGAGCACCTGTGCTCTGATGGTCGAGCCTCCAGATGAGGCTCCTGATCTTTCTATCCTACATAGGAAGAAAGAGGGGTCGAGGGCAAATGGCCTCGACCCGTTAGTGGGTGAAATGGGTGAACGGATAGGGCGATGCGTGGTTCTCCGGCGAGCGACGGCAGAGGAGAACCTAAGTCCAGTTTCTAGGGCGAACCGGGGTGATCGGATGGGTGAAGAAGGTACGGAGGAGTCTCGTGAAGTTGTAGGTGTGGTCGGATTGATGAATCGATGATCGAAGCGATGTGGATTGGCCGGCGAAGGCCGGTCGTCTGAAACCTAGAATCTGGAAATTAAGCGAAGCTATTGGGTTTCGGGTCTATCTGATGGACGAGATCGTCTGGGATGGAGGTCCTGGTCCTCCTGGAGTCTTTGCCTCGATGGAGCGATGCCTCTAGAGGCTCGGGCTTCGCTGGTGGAGGAGCTCGGCGATGATGGTCGCCGGACCTGGGGCTAGGGCGCCTCCCTCCTCTCTACAACACCCCCTTGATCTTGCTGTCACTCAAGGCAAGGGAATGGATGTACAGGGGTCTGAGACGGTGGCCGAAGGTGCGGAAAGAGGCGGCTGGAGCTCAGGCTATATACTGGTAGGGGTCCGGGAATATGGGAGTCGAGTGAGCAAATCAGTGCACGAACCCCTAGAGAGAAGATCGGGCGTGCGGCATGGATCATTGAGCAACAATCGGAGCTCAGGGTTTGGGTAAATGGTGATCGGATCATGGCGCTAAAAATCAGAGAAATCGGATCGATGCGAGGATCCGCGAGAATGTGGTCCAGGGGGGGAGTTGACCAGGGGTCAACAATCCCCCATGGACCAATCAGAAATCGCCATTCCAAAATTATTTATAAATTCATTTTCAAATATTAAATGATTTTATTTAAAAATATTTACAACATGAAAAATGTTTTTTATTTTTCAAAATTTTTTAGTGATTTTTATTTATTTTTTTGAAAAATAAATTAATGTATGTACATAATATATTATTATATACAGGTATAAATACCTAGGTATTTTACATTTTTATTTTTATTGGTTTATTTTTAATTATCCCAATTTTATATTTTATTTATTTATAAAATAAAATTTGGGATATAAAATAATTTTTATTTGATTTTTATTATTTATTTACAAGGGTGGAATATATAGGTATATGTACATATATACATGGTATATACAAAGGTGAGAGAAATGATTTTATTTTTATTTTATTTTTCTCCTTTTTATTTAATTTTTAGAAATATATACAAATTATGAGGAACACATATATATTTTTAGTTTATGAAAATAAAATATATACATGAAAGGGGGAATATTTGTACAATGATGAATGACCCTATCTCTCTCTACTTGTGTTGTTTTTTTTGCGATCAGGCCCATGATGGGCCCTCCCTTGGGTTCAGGTCACTCAATATTTATTCTAAATATTTCCCTCTTTTTATTTATTTCTTTATTCCTTTATTTTTGCACAAAAACATACTAATTATTGCTATTTACACAAAGCATGTAGTTTGACTATTTATCATATTTACAAGCTTTTACATAATGTTTTGCAAATATTTTTAGCTAAAATAAAGGAATAAAGAGTGATGAATGGGGATTCATCACTTATGGAGATATTACTTATCTCACTCCTCATCATACACCTTAACTCAATAGAGTTGTAGAGAGATACAATTGATCATGTGTGATATGATTTGATCAATGATGGATCTTAGTATAATTACCTCTTAGTTTCCCAGGTATATATGTAGTAGAGACTACAATATACATACTTAATAAGGTTCCATGCGAGTAAGCTGGAATCTAACACCAGAGGGTACCACTTCATTAGGAAAATAAAGCATGATATTAGATACCTACTTTATGACCTTGAGATTCTTAAAAAGATCTCATCTCTAAGGATATGATTCTTAAAGGATGACTCTCTTGAGAATCAGGATGAAATTGAAGTAAATGAACTTATTTAATCTTGAGAAGATAATGAGGATCCTGAAATTGGAAACTAAAAGGACAATCAAAGATGAAACATAATACCTCTTCAAATGAGTTTGAGGAAGTATTCCATGTATTAGTTAGATTTTACAATGATCTGACTTCATATGATGAAGCTTCTGAAGATCATGACATGAAAAGATGGATGTTAGCAATAAAGTCTAAAGTAAACTTCATATACAAATGTTGTATATGGACCCTCGAGGATCCACCTATATGGTTAAGACCCGTTAAGGTATAAATGGATCTTCAAGAAAAAGAGAGAACTTGATGAGAAGGTATAGACCTTCAAAGCACGGCTCGTATCCACAAAATACACACCAAAGAGAAGACATCGTTTGCGCTGAGACTTGCTCTCCAGTGACCTTGCTTAAACCCATTAGAATATTTCTAACAATAGCTACACAGCTTGACTTTGACATTTTCAAGATGGAAGTCAAGATTGCATTCCTCTATGAATACCTCACCGAGGATATTCATGTGAAGTAGCCCTAAGTCTGCATGGTTGAGGAAAGCAAGGTATGCAAGCTAAAGAATTCCATCTATGGACCCAAATAAAATTTTTAGTTGGAACATAAGATTTGATGAAATTATAAATGTTATGATTTCAGATAAAATCTTGATGAACCATGTGAAGCTTAGTGGGAGTGTCATTGTGTTGATTGTGCTAAATGTATATGATATACTAATCATTTAGAATTATATAAGGATAATAATATGTGTTTTATAGACCGGTTATTCCATGCCTTGAGATATGATCTCGAGGAAACCTCTTAAGATCTTAGTTCTGAAAGTGTTTATAAGCAAAGAGAAGAGGGTATTGGGACCGTTACATTAGTAATACACCTTGGACATTTCTATTTTCAGGAAAAATCCAAGAAAGACTTCTTTTCCTTAAGATATAGTACTAACCTATCTAAAGGGATAGCTCCTCAAAGAGTTGAGGAGGTGAATGCTAAAAATTGATTGCCCTTGTGCATCAGTTGCGAGAAGCCGAGTGTATGCCAGATGTGTACAAAAGCCAGTTGTCTACCATGCAGTGGGAGTAGTAAGTTGCTACTAGTTCTACTATGAAAATAAAACACTTGATTGTGGTAATAACAAAATCTTAATAGAGGACAAGACTTTTGAGATAGTGATATTTAAGTCTTATCTTCAAGAACTAAAGACTTTATAGATAGTGATCTAAAAGGTCTTAACTGCAGATACCTTAGGAGATGGAGATCTCTTGGAATAAGGGTACTCTGATAAGGATTATAGAAATACTAGTTATTATGATAATAATCGAGCTGTAGTGTCACGGACACTATAACTGACAAACTGATTATTGGTTGCATAAGATGCAACATTCTCATTAGATGCGAGCACTGTTACTAGGAAATATGCAAGTGCCGTAAAAGGACTTGGCGTAGTCTCTTGGGAACAAAGTGATTGATCAGCTTACATAGATATTTTCTAAATAGCCTATGATTGTCACATGAGTGCATGTTTAAATGATTAGTTTATTAATAGCTCTTTGGGCTAATAGGAGATTATTATACATACGAGCCCTGGACGAGCCATTATGCAATAAATGTTATTGCAAATATCATTGTGATCTAATATAAAAAAATAATTTCTTTGCATAATAGGTCCCTTAGTACAATTAGGGTTATGTACCATGGCCATCTTTATGATCATACAATTGTTGATTCAATTATTCATAGAGGCTGATGCTTGGATGAATATCTAATGAGTTAAATTGAGGACTCATTAAGCATCGTCAAATGATTGTTAAGAGATGATCTCCAGCCTGAGTAGGAGATGGAAATCCTTTCTCATTTGGCTGATTTCTAACTGACCTCTTGATGCAGGTCCTCTACATAGGAATAGAGATTCTGAGGTGTTAGATAAGTTAGGTTAAAGAGTTGACTTAACAAGATCAAGATAACCAAAGTCCTATGTTGTATGCTATCACGATATAGGCACGCATCCTCTAATTGGAGACATATGTGTTGCTTCATGTCTGAGTATGTCACTACAACAAAATTGAGCTATAGTGACGGTTTTGAAAATTCATCACTAAATTAGTTGTTTTTAAATATATAATGACAGTATTATTAGTTGCGAAATGAGTTTTCGTACTCAAATTAGCAATGAATATCATATCTGTCATTATATCATTAGCAACGGTCCACATAGCGACGCTTATCCATTGCTATTGTACAAAATATCAACTAATCGTTGCTATTTTTTAGTTCAAAATTTAACGATGATTAATTAAAATTTTGAAAAATAGCAAGAAATAAGCGTCACTATGTGGACCGTTGCTAATGATATAATGGCAGATATGATATTCGTTGCTAATTTTGAGTACGAAAACTCATTTCACAACGAATAATATCGTCATTATATATTTAACAAAGGCTAATTTAGTGATGGAGTTTTTCAAAACCGTCACTATAGCTCAATTTTTTTGTAGTGTGTACATTTGGCAGACCAATAGGTTGATGACCTAACCAAGGTCTATACACCGACGCGTTGGTGTGCATGCAAGGGCATATGAGTAATACGATCTCCTAAAGGGATCATACAAGTTCATTACTGAACCAGAAGACATGAGCTCTCTCATGAGATATTGAGAAGAATCAAATTCCGTCCACGGTCATCTTGCTTTGGAATCTTGATTGAATTTATGGGTTTGATATATACGTTTGTAAAGTATATGATCAATACTTAGGTATGATATATGCTTTTGGAAAGTATATGATCGATACCGAGTCCCAATGATCAAATGAGAAACTTAATGATAAAACCTTGAAGTAGACAATGTAAAATTGATCTAATAATTCGGGTTTAATCTTGGTCTTCCAGTATGCATGATGTACAGGTATTAGGAATACCTGATGGTGATGTGATCATAAAGGATTGTATAACCATGACGCTTCCATTCTGAGAGTGTGATAAATCATGTCTAGATTTTAGTGACTTCTCTCATAGAAAAGTAATCTTATCTTAGTCCAAATGTTGGACCTTTGTCTGAATGTGATTCAAATACAATGAGAAGATTAGATCTACGGATTTGATTTACTCAAACATCTATGGGAGGTCCGCAAGATCTGGATTTGAGATGTGATCTCAATATCCAAGTCACTATACATGGAACAATACAGTCGTCATGTCCTTATCTCCAAGTATCCGCGGAGAAAGCGCATTATCCTTGAAAGAGTTCATGGATAATCTCATTGTTGATATTATATATCCGATCATTAAGAAATAGATAACTAAATGTAATTTAATTATCATGAATAATATGAATTTGATTCATATTATAAGGAGAGTTATCTAAGATAATTAAATGTGATTCGATTATCAAAATATGAATAATGTTAATGTGATTCATATTATTTGGGAACATGAGAATAAAGAACCAAGAAGATTAAATATGATTTAATTATCATGAATATGAATAATGTGAATAGCACTATCCATATTAATCATATATATTATAAATGTGATTTACAATATATTTGAAAGAGCTATTTGTGATTTATATTTGTTGATTGATTATTGATGTGAACTGGATTCACAATGGATAATTAATTGAAAATATAATTTACATTTTATTTTAAGATATGAATGTGATTCACATTTTTCTAATGGCATGATCATAAATTTCACAAGATAATTATGAATTATTTTTTTAAAATAATTTAAAATAATTGTTGTTGTAAATCTTGGAGATATCATGAGATAATGAGATCGTATGAGATGATTAGTGGATGTTCCCCTTTTAGGGGATGTGGTTAGTCTCCTCATTATCTTCAAGACTAGCTAATTGATTTGTTTTAAAATTAACTTATAATTTATCAATATATATTAATATAAATTAAATTAATTGTTGTGTTCTTATAATAATGTCGTAGCCATTGAAAGAAACACAAATCAATCTCACCCATTAATTGTGGGATGTCCATGGAGTGGGATCCATGGACTCCCAGAACCCTATATAAGAAGATGCACCCATTGCTCTTCAAATAACATGATCAATCCATAAGCTCTCTCTCTCCCTCTGCAAACCAAAAGTCCTCTCCCCCTCTCTCTCATTGTGGTCGTCTACCATGGAGCCCAAGAGAGAGTCGCCATCGTCGCAGCATCGTCGTTATGTTGTCAGAATATTTGCTCATGGATCTCTGTCTCCTTCAATGCGCCTTGCTCATGAAGAAGATGTTGGATCTTGTGTGACGAGATCAGGAGATTCGCCACTTGGATCATCAACATAGATTATGAGGAGCACGCATCTCATCAACGTGCTTGCAAACGTCTCCTCTGTTAGATCGGACTTGAGACATGAGGTATCTTGGTTTCGAGACTCGATCACAACCATGCTTCAAAAGGTAACCCTAGTACCTAATTGCGGTTTAGATGAAATGATCCAAGAAGTGTTCTTAGATCATGTGATTTCATCGAATTAATTTTTTAAAAAAATTCTGCTTCCTCGAGTGACTAGTCGCTCCCGATCGCATTCGATGTGATCCTCACGCTTTCGTGATGTGCTTGAGGATTTTCCCATGTCCTTCAGGACTTAGGCAAATAAATCTAATGCTTCCCTATAATACAAATTTCTTCTATGATGGTTCTCCTTTTGAACGTCATATAGGATAGATTTATTTTTCATGCATATATCATTTTTCATGTATATCGTTGGTGATATGTACACATTTCTACTCTTGCATGCATCAATGATTTTCACAAGCATCGTCTTTTCCGATTTTCTTCCTCGTTTTCTAGACTTAGGATAAAAAAGAATTGGGAAAATCGTTATGCGATTTTATTTGAAGAATATCCAAAAAAAAGTGATAACCTAATAAAATTTAGGACTGTTAATATCACTTGACCTTAACATTAAACGTAACAATTCATCCTGTATTAGGGAGAGTAACCCCCTCAATGCTCACATGTAGTTACTACCATATAGAGCGAGTGAGGATTAGTCCTAAGGATAGAGCTCAAATCTCTGGACATGTACCCAAACACATGTACATCACTCTTCGATACACGATTGCAGCTGCAAGCACTTGCCTCGACCTTAGAAATCGTTTTGATGTGCTCCACCTTGCATTTCCCTTTGGGCCTGATATAACCCAACATCTCGGGCAAATGGTTACACTGTTTGGGGATGTATGAGATACGTTCGATGACAGGGCGACTCCGCTTGTGTGTCTGTAGTTAAGAAACTGTTTGATTCACTAAACTCTAAAATTGAACATACAAATGACGGAACTCTTATTGTATCCATTTGTATTGAGTTGGTGAATTGAGGATTTGGTTTGTGTTTTCTTATTAGAATAAAGATCCTTTCACGCACTTCATGCCTTTTTCTCACTTTCTTCTTCTTGTTTGACCTTCATGTTCTCGCTTCTTCTGTTTGTATCCAAGATGTTGGATTGGAGTACATTTTATTTGACTTTGCGAACTTATCATATACACTCCAGTTTGATCATCTTCACCTATTCGGGGTGACTCTCTTCTCGAAATCTCTTATTTTTCTATTTCACCATTTCTTTAGCCAATAAATTCTTATTCAAGATGGATTCCCAACTCGAGCTTTCATTAGGAGTCTAACATTTCTGAGGATTGATCAAGTGCCTTGCACATTTTCACAGACTGACTTTGAGGAGTCAATGGCACCAAAAGGGAAGGCACCCTTGGCAGGTCAGTCTGAGATCAACAATACTATGTTGGCATCCATTAAGGTCATCCAGGATCAATTGAGAGAACATGACAACATACAAGCAATACTAAGAGGCATGATCTTTAAGATGAGGAACAATAGAGAGAGGAAAGAGGAGGATGAGCAGCAGAGATGAGGTGTAAATGGGGGAGAGAATGAGAAGAACCAAGCAGATCCCGTTGTTGAGTAGAAGCGAGTTGAGACCAATCTCACTCTTTGTGATGCTTATAATCTACGAGCAGGACAATCAGCCCCAATGATTCATATTCCTATGGTTAATGGGTATTTCAAGCTGAATCCACAACTACTTCCATTTCTCCCTATATTCCATGGACACATCAATGAGGAATCTTATATACACCTACAATAGTTTGACTACATATGCAGCACAATGCACTACCCCAACATATCGTTAAAAGTAGTGAAGATGATAGATTTCCCTTCAGTCTTATGGATAAGGCACTTTATTGGATCAATCATTTAGGAAGGGTAGTGACATCTTGGGAAGAGTTGAGATCAGCTTTCTTGAGCAAATATTATCCTCTAGGATGATTGAATCAAATGCTTCATTGATAGCCGAATTCTCCAAAGCTTTAAAGCATACTTATGAAGAGAAACAAGGTTCTAAGAGTGTGAGAGTGGTTAGCAGTTGATCATATACTAGGAAATCATGGAGTCGATGTGGAGGGTGTTTGTGGCTTGAATGGCTATTGCAAACAGATGAGGGCCCAAGTGTTGACAAGGGAAAACGTCAAAGGCCGATTGGTGCAATGTGGGATTATGCAGGTGTGGGAAGATCATGGGGGAGGTAGAGATAATATGAGGCAGACAACTCCTCCATGTTGATGTGATGAAGCCCAAGTGGCTAGCGAACCAGATGGAGGTCGATGGATCAATGTCAATGGCAGGTGGGTGAGTTGGCAGGGTGCTGGTGAATGAAAACACACCACATGGCGTTGACTGAAGAGGTGTGGACCAACATGTGACAGAGATAAGAAATTATGAAAATGATAAATAAAGAAAACTCAAAATAAATCAAAAGAACTTAAATCAAGACATGTTCTAGACGAAAAAATGTAAATCATTGAGATCAACAACATTAATGAAGTGCTTAAGACAAAAAGAAGTCATATGTACAAGATAATAATTTTTAAGGTATTTTATAAATATAAAATACATGATTTTAAGGTCTCATATATTTTTACTTTTTTTCCTATAGTAATTTATACATAAAATATTTTAATAAAATACAAATATATGTTTACATATTAGTCTTATTTTTTGAATTTGTAATGCTTAGAAAAAGTGAAATTTAAATAAAGGGATTTATATACATATTTATAAGACATAATATATAAGGATCTTTTTTTTAATTAGTTTTCTGATTTTTTTTTCAATTTTAATTCCTTTGTAGTTAGTTGAAACATAAGTTAAAAAATCAAATTAAAATAAAATAAAATAAAAAAGTGAATTAAAATACATGAAATGATATGCTAAAGTCATAACAATTGTTTACAATATGAATCCAAAATTCAAGTTTCACATGTGTACTCGAATTCCTTTGAATTTGATGTTATTTTCTTGAAAATTAATTCAATATTAATTCAAAGGTGAGTAAAGTTTCATAGGCAGCTATATGAGAGAGAGTTTCATAGGCAGCTATATAAGAGAGAGATTCAACTTTTTATTCTTAGTTTTCTCAAACCAGTGTTCATGTTTATTTGCAATATATACACATTAGTTTATTTAGGATTTCTTATCGAAGTTGGTTAGTATTACGTGGATAATGGAGTTGATTTCATATCATTTCGACTTACATGAATTTATTAAGAATTAGTGATGATTGTGTAATATACACAAATGAAAATATAAAAGAATCAACTCCTTATTTTTAGGATTTTATTTGATTTTATTTCTTAAACTTGTTTATAAGTCAATAATACACAATGAACTCATTTTATTATCGATGTTATTTTCGCTTTTTATGTGTATTTGTTGTGTCTTTGTTTTAAAATTAATAGCAAATTTTGGTATAACGTTGATGAAGCACATATTCATAAACAATCCCATATTATGTCTAACATGTTATCCTTTATTTGTGTTCTTATGGCATCTCATGTGATCTTCATCTTCAAATAGTGTATTTGTCCGTGTATTAGATAAAATTCAATTTTTTTATGACAACCCATTTAGTGAATCTTGATGATATTAGTGGAGCTCACAATGTAATATCAATCTTGATGATACTAGTGGAGCTCACAATGTAATATCTCAATAAAGAAATTGTCAGACTCAAACACGAGTCTTGATGTCAATACCAAATGTCAAGACCCGTTGAGCTATGACGTGATGGGTGTGTGATTTGGATGATAACACTATCAAGTAAGTAAGGTGTTAAAATTATCGTTCTTGTAATATTAACACATGCACTCGCTAATATATTCACGAATGAATTAAAGGTGGGCAAATGGAGAGACACATCCCCTCCCAAATAATTTCAGGAAAACATATTTATTATAGACCTTGAAGAAGGTAAAAATAGGGCTGCTCATTTGGAGAGCTAACTAGGCTCTCTCTCCATCTCATTTTCCCGGTTTTTTTTTGAAAAATACTTCTATAGATTTTCATAATTATATCCCTATATTATGACATTCAAATTTCGAGTGAAACTTATACTCGTACAGCCACCATCAAAATGGGGTCGATTTCAATAGTTCTGCGAACATTAAAAAATGACTACCTAGATGGAGGTCGTAGAAGTCTCTGTTCTCACGAAACTTTAATGACATAATAAAGGAGTATAGTGATGAATTTCCACAGAAGCATTTTTCAAAAAAAATAAAATCCAGTGAAAATAAGGCTGGGAACCAAATTAGCTCCCCCAAGTGGGCAGCCCCATTGTTCCACATGTGTGTGTGTGTGTGTGTGTGTGTGGATGGTTGATCCTGTGAGAGCCAAAAAGTATGAGAGCATGAGAGCAGTGATTCTAGACCACTAGATTCTTTCATCTCTCTACTGGTTGATTGGAGGATGAGAGAGAAGAGCAGAATATAGTTGTCCAGATTCACTGCTCTCATGCTCTCACATGATCAACTCTCTCTCTCTCTCTCTCTCTCTCTCTCTCTATATATATATATATACATATATATATATAGAGAGAGAGAGAGAGAAAAGGGATCATACTTCATGGAGTAGGTAACTTACCTACTCCATTCTCATTTTTTGCCACTTTTTTTAAAAATGATTTCATGGATTTTTCATAACTATATCACTCTAATATATCATTCAAATTTCATCAGAAAGAGAGACTTTTATGCCCTTCATCCAAAACAGATAATTTTAACGGTCTTATATTTACTGAAATCGATCTGTTCTAGATTGAGGGGTCTCAGAAGCTTCAAATGAGGCAGGTCTCACCACATATATGTATTTTACAATTTCTTATTTCATAGATTTAATAATAAATATTAACACAACATGTATGATAAAATGAAATTATGAAATATTATTATATAGATGAAAATGTTAGTTTAAATTTGGATGTTGTATTTTACAAAATTATATTTTTACAATGTACATTTTATACTTTTATAAAATTGTTACCGAGTTTTTACTAAATTGACAGATGCCTTTACAATCTCAGAAAAGACACACCTCATCTGAAAGTTCCCATATATGTGTATGTGTGTGTGATTTATTTCCAATAAGGTGTACCTTTCTTAGGTGCAAGGAAATCCCATGATTTCATATATATGTAATCAATCCAACAGATCCGATTAATTCCTTTTTAATCTTAATTTTTGTAATATTGAAAAATCGATTAGTCTTTTTGTCTCATTCTAAAAATAGAATGCAATAACCCCCATTCTATTTTTGTTTATTCCTTGAGAGATTTCCTACAAGGATTGTCTCATTCCACAACAATCTACAATGGTGACGGCATGCTTAAGGGTGCACGGACGCACAAGGAGGGGGAGGGCGACTATGTCCGAGGTCGCGCATGGGATGGGGAGGCCGTGCGTGACGTAAGGGGATGGAGAGGGCGGTGGCGCTCGTGGCCACGCACGGGGAGGGGGAGGGTGATGTCGGCATCCTCGAGGACATGCGCAACACACAAGGAGGGAGAGGGTGATGGCGCTCGAGGTCGCACACGAGGAGGGGGAGTGTGACGACACTCGAGGTCTCGCATGGGGAGGGGGAGGGCGACGATGTATAGGGAGATGGAGGGCAGCGGTGGCGTGATCAATTTTACAATCCGAGATCATTTTTTACAATTTCGGATCTTTTTTTACATATCGCAAGTCGTTTTTACAATCTCAATTTTTTTACATTTACTTTTTCTTATATAAATTCTTAACAATCTCATATCTTTTTTTTACAATCTCAAGTTTTTTTACATTATGAGTCCGTTTCTTACAAATCTCAAGTCATTTTACAATAGCAGATTATTTTTCATATTTAACATTTCATAATTTACAATTACAATAATAAAAGCATTACTAACTTTGATTTTATTTTACAAAGCATGTTACAATCTTATAATGACAATGAGTATTTTACAAATAGTTCTCTCTATCTCTATGTTTGTGTGTATGTGTGTCTTATGTATGTATGTGTGCAGGCATGCCCATGTAAGCTACAAGTTATGTTCATCTCGCTGTTGTTTATTCCTACCATCCATGACTCTCTTGCTAGGTTCCTTTGTGTAACATTTTACTTGCTATTATATTGACCATTTTTCTAAAGAAATGATCTTACCTTCAAACGATTATTTATTTAAATAATATCTAGTTTGTTTATTTATTTTATTTATTATATTTTATAAAACAAAAAAATATAAACTTGATAAGAATGCACTTTGCATGAAATCGATACAAAATCATCAACCTTACTAACATACTTATGGCTATAATAAAAATAATTGAGCAATATTCCGATAAGACTATGATACAATATTATAACCTTTAAATAACTTTTTAGCAAATATGTTTAATATTATATTATAAATGAAGTGATGGATATAATCTTCGATCAAAACTATAATAGTAAAAAATAACAGATAATGAGATATATCTAGGGCTAGCTATCGAGCTCAACGAGCCGAGCCAGCCCCTGGCTCTAGCTCATGCTCGATAAGCCCAGCTGGGCTCGGGCTCAAACTCGGACTCGTTCGAGCCCAACCAAGCTGGCTCGGGCTCTAGCTCGATGAGCTCGAGCCCTTATCGAGCTGGCTCGAGCTCGATAAGGCTCGAGTCGAGCCCCTTGTCGAGCCTGAAGTCCTTATCGAGCTTGGTCTAGGCTCGAGCCCAAGTCGAGCTCATTAAGGAAAATGGTACTTTTTGGTGAAAAAATATTTTGATCGGGTTCGAACTCGAAAACTACTTTATCTAAGACTGCACTCCTTACTAACATGCCACTATCCAAGTTGTGTATAAAATCTTAATTATAATATATATTGTAACATTATATTTGCTTATGAAAAAGAAGGAAAAAATACTAATTTTCTAACGCGTGGGGGGGGATAAATGTATGTATGGAAATGAGATTTGAGAATTGGGTCATGACCCTCGTGGGAGGGTCAATGTTAGTGGAGAAAAAATTACAAAGGGTTACTTTTATTTTGTTTGTATTATATATATAATATATGTATGTATATTCCTTATCGAGCTCCTTATTGAGTTATCAAGCTGAGCGAGGCTCGACTCGTTAGGCTATCGAGCCCAAAATTCTGGCTCGAGCTCGACTCAATAGCCTAATGAGCAGAGCTCACAAGGCCTTATCAAGCCGAGCATGAGCATGGCTCATCGAGCCGTGACTCAATAGCCAACCCTAGTTTATCAGCCAGGTCTAACATCTAATAGTAAAATAACTTTTCTAATTATACCAAATAAAAAATGGAGCTGTCGTTGGAGGAGTTAAATTGCTCTCCATCCTAGTTTTCCTAGTTTTTTATTTTTTTTTGAAAAATACTTTTGTGAAAATTAATTATTATATCTTTATATTATATGATTCATATTTCGTGAGAAACAGTTACAGCTTCGATCTGGACAATCATTTTTTAATGATCGCAGAATTGTTGAAATCGACCCCCTCTAAATGGAGGCGGTAGGAATCTCTGTTTCACATAAAATTGGAATGACATAATATAAGGATATAATGATAAAAGTTTATGAAAGTATTTTTAAAAAAATAAAAAATAAGAAAAATGAGGTAGATGGAACCAAGTTAGCTCCCCAAAGGGGCAGCCATTGATTCGAGTCGGTCACGATGCTTTCTCCCATGGCAATGGGGATACTGTCAGGACGCAACATGGGACTCCGGTGGTAAAGTTGGTCAGGGGGTGAGTGCAGAGGACTGTTGTAATGCGTGAGAATGTCCGAGCTGCTTGATCATGATCAAACAGTTCGCACTGCAAGGACCCACAAAAAATCTGAATTTCATGTGAACCGCTCCATCAAGATTGAGCGGCTCGGATGTCCTCCTGAATTACAGCAGTCCTCTGCTGTACACTTCTCGCAAGGGGGTAGGGTTTGTTTAAGGCAGGGGATGGTTGGAAGTATGCACATCTCTATCTGAGAACAGCTCATCCAATAAATATTCCTCTCTCGTTTGCTCGAGGACAAAGAGCTATGAGGTCTACACTCTACACCCAACCTGGCGTTTTTGATCTCTTCCCCTTCCCTTCCTGCTGCATGCATGCAAGTTGCTGAGAGAGAGAGAGAGATGGAGAGAGAGAGAGGGGTGTATGATACTTTAGTTTTAGTCCATTTGAGGAACATTACAAGGCCTATCGAACATGGCTATTAATCTATAGCATGGGTTTTTTCTTTGGTCCGTGCACGTGAGATGCGTAGTATCATAATTGGCATCTGATGGGGAAGGGATTCGCCGACGCTATTCTATCTATATGGAGTAGTAGTGCGAGAATGAGTAAAATGTGATTATGGTAAGAAGATCAAAGGACAGAATTAAGAAAATGCTAATTGAGCCCTACCACCAATGATCTTCACCTTGATGCAGATCTTCTTCGTAAAGAAGGTGTGCATATTCCACATGCTAGTAAAAAGTCTGTTACGACCGAAGAGTCAAATGAATGCCCCATCACTATGTATCTTTTGTTAAATAATGATAGTATTCGCTGCGATGTAATTTTTATACTTGAGATTAGTCGCGGATATCACTTGCTATTCATGTGGCAATGTTCATGTATTGTGATTTTTCAAAATTTGAACTAATGTTCATTTTTTTTCAGTTCAGAAGGTCGCAACGACTAATTAAATTTTAAATAATAGCAATGGATAGCTGTTACTATATGTACCGTCAATAATGATATAGCAATATTTATCGTTAGTTTTAATAATAAAAAATATTTTGACAATGAATAATCATTATAATTTTTACAATGGAAAATATAATAAAGGATTTCAAAAAGACCATTATCGTACACTTATTTTGTTACAGCACATACACTTTTATCGAGAAGATCATCTGAATTGGCTTTCTATCTCAGAAGATTAGAGTTCAAATAACCAATAACTATTCATCGTATAAATGCAAGGGCAAATTAGCAGAAAGTAACATTTTCACGCTAATCTTGGTTTAGTGCAGCAAATCACTACTCAGCGTATTTTAATTACAGTTAATAAGTACGATGTGACAAACCTATAGATTAATGACGATGAACAGCGAGGGATTTGGAACCATACAAGCCAGTACTGTAACCAATGGCACAGTTACAATTAACAATTTTTAGATTGTTGACCATGAGTTTGATTGGTAAAAACTATGAACAAACACTATAACAAATTACTCGATAGTAAAAAATGTTTCCTGTGGAATTTTTTTAAGGATAAACTACAAAAAGGTTTTTTTATGCATTGGTTTTCAATTAGGTTGGCTATCACCCTTCAGTTTAATCCCCTTCAAATCCATCATCTCATCCGCAACCCTGCGAGGCCAGCTCTCTTTTTCTTCTTTCGATCAAATCCATTTCACTCCTTCCCTGTCTCTCTTCTATTTAAAAAATAATCAACAACAACTAATTACTCTTCCAACTTCTAATAAAAGACGCATCACAGCTACCCCTCCCAACAAAATAAATAACAATTTGAACAAAATAAATAAAAATTTGGAGTGTAGTTGTAATTATAAGTTTACCTACATAACAATTTGGGTCTACACCATGAGATAATAAATTTTCCAATAGTTTTATCCACAGAACCTGGCATGTCACAGATGGCTGGAACTTCATCTACTGTGAATTTGAACTTTGACAATTGCAAACAGCATGTTCATTACACGAAAATCCCTAGTTTTAGTGAGATTTTTTTTCGTTTAGAAACAATCCGTATATTAGAAGTAAAATATGTGTATGAGCACGATACACGGCAACCTTCCTGGAGTTGGGATTATCAGAGCCTTGCAGAAGCTTCAGTACAGACAAAATGAACTTGTATGCCTCCTTCAGGGTCCACAGGTATTGCGAACTATGAGAAGAAAGGAAAATCAATAGCAAGGGGCAAAACATATGAGGTTTCCGAATGCATGCAAGTTTATGAGGCACAATTAGACCAGTAATTAGATTGCTTACCTATCGGACAATGGACGAGCTCGATGGGAGAAAAGGAGATGTAGCACCAGATTACAGGTCGATGGCAACTCTCAAGCCATCGTAGGCTAGCTGTACTGGAATCCCTTCCCTGGAAAGGAGAAAGAAGATGAGCAACCCGCTCTCTGAGATTTCTTACAGGAGAAATGAAAAGGAAGATTGAAGTAATATATCCAATAAACAAAGTTAGCAGCCAACTTACATGATATTGTTGAGAAATTACAATCGCAGCATTTCAATTGAACCGTGTGAGACTCCGAATGTGAATGGTAAATATAAAAAGTACAAGGACACGAGACCTCTCCATGACATAAACATGGGGGTGCTTGATTTAAAGCACGTCCAGAGGATGTTGGATGTTTTATGTTTATAGTTAGTTGCAAGGAAGATGAGAAGACATATGTGACGTATAAAAAGGGATCAAATACACGGTTGAACAAACAGATAAAAAATATGTAACTTAACATCAACAGAACAAGAAATGAGAGACATTTAAGTGGTTTCTGCATCTAAAACCGAATATGTGAAGAGTTTGATGTTGGATCCTCCGAGAAGAAAACAGGAGATCAAAGAAGTTTAGGTATGAAACTAATAAAAATGAACACGCTTAATTGCAACTAGGCTCCCATATGATCAAAAAAGAATGTTTGGAGAAATTTATACATACAGCCACAACCCAAATGATTGTTTTAAATTTTTATCATGCACACATTAATTGCCAGACCTATATAAACTATGTGCTCTCAACTAAATATATATCTCATGAGTTCAAAATCAGAGAGAAAATTTGGAAGTGGTTTGAAAGCCCTAAACATTTGGGAATAGCTACAGTTCCATGAACTGAGGTCTGAGAAAAATTTATGAAAATACAATTGAACTTGAAAAAGAATTTCTAGAAAAGTTTCATCGTGCAATTTAAAGTTATATTTTTTTGTGTTCATAAGTTTGATATTCCAACAAGGTAAGCGTCCAACTAAAGTTTTCCTAGATACATATAAGACAAGCTAAGCTCATAATTACAAAACTCAACTATAGGGATTTTATTATGTACGAGGTTTTGGAGTAAATATCGGAATAATATAGCAGAAATTATATGAAATCCAGTTTATTATGGCTGTGCTGAAATGATTCACTTGGAATGGATATTTTATTATAAATAGGACATCCACAACGACCAATTCAAATCACCATGTAGACTTGGGAAGTTGAAATGAGATGATCCGCCATCAATCATACTACAGTCGAGTTGATGGCACGGTAATAAATCAACGAATTGCCATATTACCTTTTGGACCAATCAGCCAGAAATGCATTGTCTTTATGGTGATCAAACTCGTGAGTCATGCCAATCAGCAAAGCACGCTTTGGGCGGATCTTTTTCACGGCTTCGAGAGTCTGAAAATAAGTGATGAGTCTACATTAGACACATTTGACACATGCAACATTAGACGTAAAATATATAAAGAACTAAGAAACCAACCTGAGGAAAACAGAAGTGAGTATTATGAGAGCGTTCCTGTGCAACAAAATAAGAGAATTTAATGGATTGGTAGAAATTTTGTGAACCTACTAGAAGCCCGTAAAACCAGCAAAACCAGGTTGTTTTATTTATGTAGCATCATTCTTCAATAGAGTTCAATTAACTGTTAACCATCGACTAGGGATGGCTATCGAGTCCAACGAGCCAAGCCATATCCTGGCTCGGGCTCGGGCTCGTTTGAGCCCAGCCAAGCTAGCCTGGGCTCGGGCTCGCTGAGCGCGAGCCTCTTCTCAAGCCAGCTCGAGCTCGGTGAGCCTCTTCTCAAGCCAAGTCGGGGTCGATAAGGCCCGAGTCGAGCCCGTTATCAAGCATGAGCCCCTTATCGAGCATGGTCCGAGCTCGAGCCTAGTCAGGCTTATTAAGGCATTTTTTGGTGGAAAGGTGATGTTATCTGAGCTCGAACTCACAACCTCCTCTTTGAAGATTATCTTCCTTACCAGTATGCCACTATCCGAGTTGTATATAAAAGTTAAATTATAATATATATTGTAACATTCAAGGAAAAAATACTAATTATCTAATTATAACTTAGATTAACATAGATAAATTGTACAAAGTCCAAGTCTACAACATAATCTACCCAATATTGTCGTTACATAAACCACGTAGACACAGTCCACCATTCACAATGTTGCAAAATTAATACAAATAAAAATAAACATCATTACAATTTCACAAATAGAATATATATACATATATTCCTTATCAAGCCGAGCAAGATTCGGCTCGGGCTCGGCTCGTTAAGCTATCGAGCTCAAAAATCTGGCTCGGGCTCTGCTCAATAGCCTAAGCATGAAATAGTTCCAAAAGGTACTAAAGTTAAAGGAACATTTGTACCAACATTATTAATTATCGTACGTATGTGATGGTTTATATAGATTAGTAAGGAACTTCATGAAATGTGTGTTGCCAAAGCAAGATTGTTATAAAGCTCATATTATAAAAGAAAACGAACGGAAAAAATGGGGCTGCCCCTTCAAAATACCTAGTAAAATTCTCATGTGGCAGAATTGTCTGATCCACGATTAGAGAATTTCTTGTGCTTCTCGACTAGGCTTGCAAGGATGGAAGACCCATATTATGGGAAAGATTCGTGGTGTTGGAGAAAAGGGGTGTCCTCGGTTAAGAAGGCTTATGTGTTATTTATGCTCTGGTAGAGGGAATTGAGGAGATTGACCGGGACTGTGCTAGGATTTGGACATGGGAGATCCCTGCTAGGATACAGATATTTGTGTGGCTTCTGAGAAGAAAGAAGCATCTGACTCGTGCTAGGAGGATTAGATTTTTTTCCTGGGGAAGAGACGACATGCAGTAGATGTGGCGAAGTAGTGGAAGACATTAATCAGCTTTTCTTTCAGTGCCTCGGTTTTAGGGAGGCGTAGAGGACTGCAGATTTTCCTGGCATACGGTGGGGTGGTGCGAACGCTTTCTGGTCTTCCTTTGGGAGTAATTGGACTGGTTCGATGGAAGGTAGAAGAAAAATTTGTGTGCTTCTTTGGGCCATTTGGCTGGCTAGAAATTGTGTCCTCTTTCAGAGCTTTCATTGTCATTATGTTCTTGAGCATGCCAAAGCTCGGGTAAGATGTTCAGTAAGAAAAATCACAATGCAACATTATCTAGCAATCACATAGATATTGACAAAGTCATAGCTAACGTACTGACCTTATATAGGGTGTCGAGGATAAGAAGATCCAATTGACCGGCTCCATCTTTAGAAATGGCTGAAAATATTAAACATTAGATCATTAGAATATAACTTTTCTTGTAAATTTACTAAGTGAACAGGTACTACATATGCATGAGGGTCACACATACAACATGCTAGGTAAGAAGTTAAATTGCAGACCATAATCGAATCGACTGCTACACTGTACTTGACAAAATTCCTTAGAGCTCGCTTCTATGGCTTTGCAGTTTGCACCCTCTTTTTCTTTAGAAAAACAAAAAACTTGAAACGTGCAGATTATACAAGCACTGTAACTATATCTCTATGTGCAGAACTATGATGTTCTTTATATTCTACCATATCCAACTTACACCACTATGGTTATGGGCATAGGTTTAATATCAGTAATGCAAATACAACAAGACCACCTGGTCATAGTTTGAAAAAACGAGCCTCCGAGGTG
Organism: Ottelia alismoides; assembly: GCA_037367405.1. Classification (NCBI taxonomy): domain Eukaryota; kingdom Viridiplantae; phylum Streptophyta; class Magnoliopsida; order Alismatales; family Hydrocharitaceae; genus Ottelia; species Ottelia alismoides. The sequence continues at coordinate 93,298 of JAZKJV010011019.1, forward strand.
CACGAGGCATACGCCTCGAGAAGAGGTAGCCCAAACCACTCTAAGGCGGCCACCTCAGCTGGGAACTGTGAGGTGGCCGTCTCAGCTGCTTGAGGCAGTCTGAGGCGGTTGAGGCGTGAGGCGAGGCGCTGGTTGAGGCATTAATGATGTTCTGAGCAGTATATAAATCATTTTTCCTATTGGTAGATTCAAGTGTTTATAAAGGTCTAGTTGTATGATATAATTATACAAGATAAATTCTTAAATTTGGCAGTTTTCGTGTCCATATCTACCATTAAACATGTTCAATTACACATAAGAATCCGCAAATATCATAGAAAACATTACCTGTAAACTTATTTTTTAAGGAGTGGTCACACAATAAGCTATGTAATGTACCAAGCAGAACAAAAAAAAGATAGAACTCAAGGTGAGTTTATATACTAGTTCCATGTAGAAAAATCTTTGATACATAAGGATCTATATACCCAAAAACTATTAATAAAAAATTAGTCGCGGGCGTTGCCGTCTTGTTAAGGTACCGTATGGCAGGAGGGCTAGCATATGTCGATTATTCAACTTGGGTCAGATGGTTAGGATTTAAGACATCAAAAGACTCACTCTCTTATTGGATGGAAATTTATTAAAAAGGCATATAAAGTTGTATGTCTTTTCTTTCAATGTTCATGTTTTTATAATTTCATCATATGTTATAGTGTTATATAATCAGTCAGAATATATTTTTTTTTCATTAATATATATTTTATTGTAGTTTTTATGAGTATTTATCCTTATAAACCGATCCTTACCCTTCGATCGCTTTGAGGTTACGCATCCTTGATTCCAGGGAAACCGCATCATTCCACTTTCCGTTTTTTCAAACCTTGCACCTAGTACGGGAACCTTGCGCATTAACTTCGTTATATCAAATGAGACTTGATTGTATTCCTTCGATCAATTAGCAGAATCAAAATAGAATGTATAAATCACAAGAAGTTTTTTGGTTGTTCAATTGTATTAACCAGCAGGAAATAGTATTATTAGTTGCTACTCATGCAATAGGCTATCAGATTCAGGAAAGAGTCGAATACTTGCAAAAATAAGGTTTATCATATATTTTAGCAAGAGGTGTCCTCCATTGAAATAAATAATGAGGAAGCAAAATTGATAAGAATATAAAATATGGAACAAGAACGCTCAGATTTTATGTGGAACCCTATTCCATAAAGAGCGGGATGAAACCACAAAAGATCTCAAAGGGTCGAATCTTCTATTGGAATCCATCCATAAAGAGCGGGATGAAACCACAAAAGATCTCAAAGGGTCGAATCTTCTATTGGAATACATCAATGAATAGAGGGGGCATAAGACTTTTTATATAGCCCCACTATTAAGGGAAAAACATTGGAATACTTTATTAGAGGCCCAAGGGTTCTCTTATATAGGAGAAGAACCTATTGGGTAAATTACAGAAAGAAGATCAGAGAAATACAAAATATAGGAATAATACTAGAGATAGTTAACATCTCAACACTCCCCATCAAGCTGGAGCGTAAATATCAATAAGACTCAGCTTGGAACAACATCTCTGATAAGGTCCTCTCGTTAGGGCCTTTGTAAGTACATCTGCTGTCTGGTCTCCCGAGCTGACATGCGTAGTAATGATAATACCCTTCTGTGTCATGTCACGAGTGTAGTGATAATCCACCTCTATGTGCTTTGTCCTATCATGAAAGGCTGGATTGTTTGTAATGAAGAGAGCAGCTTGTTTATCACATTGAAGGTGCATGGGAAGAGGCACTTCTATAGTGAGGTCAGTAAGAATGGATCTGAACCACATCATCTCTGTACTAGCCTGTGCCACTGTATTCTAATTCACTATTCGATCTGGCAACCAGAGTCTGCTTCCTACTCTTCAACGAAACAAGAGAATTCCCTATGAATACAACAAATCCACATGTAAACTTTCAATCCTCTGTACACCCAGCATAATCTGCATTTGTGCATGCTGTAACTGAGAGAGATGTACCTCTACTGAAAAGAAGTCCACTACCAGTTGAAGTCTTCAAGTATATCAGAATCATATGGATTGCATCCATATGTGCATGTCTGGGTTGCTCCGTAAAATGACTCACTTTGCTCACGGCGAATGATATGTCGGGCCTGGTAATAGTTACATATAGTAGCTTTGCCAACAAGCTCTTTGTACCTCCTCTTGTTGACCTCCTCAGTATCACTATTGTAGAACTTCATGCTCGGGTCAAGCAGAGTAGTGGCTGGTCTGCAATCTGCCATGCCTGTCTCTGAAAGAAGATCTAAGATCTATGACATACTTCCTCTGGGTCATCACAAGATCCCGTTGGTTCCTGGTAAACTCTAGTCCAATGAAGTAACGTAATTGTCCAAGGTCCTTGATCACAAACTGCTAACCTAGAAAGTCCTTGGCAGTCTGAATGCCCTGCTTGTCATCCCCTGTAATAATAATGTCATCAACATAAACAAGAATGATAGTAGTACCTCTCTCGATCTTCTGTACAAATAAGGAGTGATTAGCAATTTGATCTCACAAACCCCTACTGCTCTATCAAGTCCGCGAGACTTTTTCAAGAGGGGAAAGAGAAAGCGATTAGACTGGAAATATATGTTCTAAAAGGCTAGGAAGGCCAGGAGCACAGGAAATGAGCGCGACCAGGCACCGGCAATGAAGACACACAGGCCATTCTGGCGACCCGACTCGAAGGCAGAGGCTCATCTGGCTAGGAGAGAAGGGGGCTAAGATAGACCGAAAAGTAGCAGGGAATTCCGGACTAGCAATCCTAAGGCCATTACAGACAGGCCTCTCAGGCTAAGAAAGTCATCCCGCTCTCGCTAAAGAACAAAGAAAGCCTTTCTATCTAGTTCACGCTTCCCGCTGAGAGAGAAGTAGAAGGACCCTCCTCCCACAATCTTAGAGACAGACCAGCTGAGACCAGATAGAGAAAGGTCGCATCCGGGGCAGCAATGATCTAGTCCTGAGAGCTTTTGGAACCATGCTCTTGGACTCTGCTTGAGGCCATAAATAGACTTGTGTAACCTGCAAACCATTTAACACTCCACCTCAGCAGCGAACCCAGGTGGATGTTGCATGTAGACCTCTTCATGTAGATCACCATAGAGGAATGCATTCTTCACATCAAGCTGATAAAGGGGCCAATCTCGTGTCAGAGCAATTGCAAGGAGAATACATAGAGTAGAATGTCTGGCAACTGGAAAGAAAGTATCATGATAGTCTACCCCATATGTCTGGGTAAACCCTCGTGCCACAAGTCTCGACTTATAACGATCCACGCTTACATTTGTACGGTGTTTCACAGTGAACACCCATTTGCATCCCACAACAGGTGTATCAACATGAGTAGAAACAAGACTCCACATACCGCATGATTGTAACGCAGCCATCTCTTTCTCCATGGCTAACCTCCTGATGCAACCAAGTGGAATAATGACCTAAATAGCGACTCGACAACGAACCAACGGAATTAAACTGACGAACGAATAAAAGGATGAATGATGAACAAATTTCAGCAACAATAAACGTCAAGTTACCCAAGCTTTAGCACCGGTTTTTTTTCACAAACTTTGGCAATACGACTAGTTAATAGTCACGGGTAATAATAGCGATGTTCGCGGAACGGAGTCTCAATAGATCACCAAACCAAATTAACGATACAACAATCCACAATCTAACAATATTTGGTAGAGTAAAAGGTGGAATCAACTCTCATACCACAACCGGCAAGTGAGGTCGTGCTCGCTTCGGATCTGGTCAGACACGACGGTGGCTCGTTCCGGGCGATATTCAGGGCGCAGGGCTGGCTTCGCAGCAACATGACAGCAGGTGGTCGGCGGCAGTGGCGTGGTCTGGCGTCAACAACGGGCAGCTGGTAGGGGCGCAGGGGATAGGAGGGATGGTTCGTGGCGATGGCGGCTGGACAGGAGCGAGGTGAGTGGTTGGTCGCGCGCGGGGAGCACGATGCTGGAAGGGGGGCGAGGTCGGGGTTGGTGGGCTGCGGCGTCGAGTGAGGAGGCGGAGGGTCTTGGGCGGCGTGGAGAAGTGAGGCTCTGGCGGGGAAGTCAAGAGGGGGAGGGGGAGGCACGGTGAAGGGGGAAGGAAGGCGGCAGCGATGGGAAAGTTGGGGTTGGGGGCGCGGCGACAGTTGGGCTGGAGAGGAGAGGGCGCGGCGGGCTGGTGAATAGCGTGGCGAGGGGAGAGGGTCGTGGGGCTGGGGAGAAGTGGCGAGAGGGAGAGGGAGGCGGGGAGAAGGGGGCGGAATCGGGAGGGAAGGAGGGGAGGAGGGGGCGGCACTGGGTAGGGTTGGGGATGGAGGCGCACGTGAAGAAGGGAAGTGGGAGGGTCGGCGGGACCCGAGAGAGAGAGAGAGAGAATTAGGGGTAGGGGGAAAATAATCTCAATTCCAACTTAATTAACCCTAATACAAAGGGGGCCTTTATAGAGGCTATTCCCCCTCAAAATAAGCAACGAATCCCTAAAATTAGGGAAATAAGAAATCAAAAGGAAAGGATAAAAAAAGGCCTTTTATAATGAGACTTTTACATGGGAATTAAATAAAATAAAATAAACAAAACAAATGATAAATAAAATAAATAAAATAAATGTTCACAAAAGTTGTTATCATGTTGCATCAACTCCCCCCTGCTGAAAAGAATCTCGCTCCGTCGAGATGGCATCGTGGAAATTCTGAAGTATATCGGGGCGGAGTTCTTGGAGTTCATCCCCGTCAATCCAGGTGCAATCGGTAAAAGGTCGTCCCTTCCATTTAACTAGATATCGTCGGAAGAGACCACGTCTAGTCGTCATATCTCAGATGTCTGCAATATCTTCAATCTGATCAGCATCGGTTGTGGCTGGCGGTTAGCGCGCATCATCATCAGGAACCTCCGGTGCGGTGGCATTTGTCTGTTCATCTCCATGATATAGGAAGAGATCTGATACATTAAAGACTGGCGAAGTCTAGACGTCTGGCGGCAGATCAAGTAGGTAAGCATTGGGCCCAATCCTTTTGAGGACTCGGAATGGACCAATCTTTCGTTCACTCAATTTTTGGTGGACTCTCAAGGGAAACCTCTCTTTTTTAAGGTGGACCATCACTAATTCTCCAACTCTGAACCTGCTCTCTCTTCGGTGTAGGTTGGCTTGGGTTTGGTATTTCTGGGTCATGGATTGGAGTTTGGCTCGGATTTCAGTATGGATGTGGGTTAGGTGTTCGACCAGATCCTCAGCAGCTGCACTACTTCTCCCTTGCATGGTTGTGGGTTTTAGGTCAAGAAATTGGGTAAGTGGAAAGCCGTACACACTCTCAAAAGGGGATTTTCCGGTGGACCTATTAGTGGAACTGTTATATGCGAATTCAGCTTGGGGAAGAATTAGATCCCATTTGGACGGAGAGTCCCCTGCAAGACATCGCAATAAATTTCCTAACGATCTGTTAACTACTTCGGTTTGCCCATCTGTTTGTGGATGATAAGCGGTGCTATACTGCAAACGAGTACCAAGACGGGACCAAAGCGTGCGCCAAAAATGACTCAAAAATCGAGTATCACGATCCGAAGTAAAAGAACGAGGGACACCATGCAAACGGACGACATCACGAAAAAACAAATCAGCGACATGAGATGCATCTGAGGTTTTTCTACATGCAATGAAATGTGCCATTTTAGAAAATATATCCACAACCACAAAAATAGAGTCAACTTTTCGCACATTGAGGGGTAAGCCTAGCACAAAATCTATGGTGATATCTTCCCAGGGTCGCAGAGGAATGGGCAGGGGTGTGTACAGTCCAGTATTCTGCCGGTGGCCTTTGAATCTTTGACATGTTTGGCATTTCTGTACGAATTTTGTCACATCCTTTCGCAATTGCGGCCAATAAAAGCGCTCTTGGAGAAGTGTCAAGGTTTTGTCCCTTCCAAAGTGTCCAGCTAAACATCCATTGTGTAGTTCTGAAATTAAGTTCTCACGAAGGGACGTGGCAGGGATGCATAGTTGGTGGCCTTTGAATAGGAAACCCTCATGAAGAACAAAAGTGGCTGTTGGGTCCTGCCCAGTACCAACACATTCGGCATGAACTTGACCGAAGTCAGGATCAGTGGGGTAGAGGTCCTTGAGAGTTTCAAATCTTGTTGTGCTGACGGTCATTGTGGTCAGGGCATGTGCTCGCCGGCTCAAAGCGTCGGCCATGCGGTTCAGGGTTCCGGCTTTGTGCTTGAGAAGGAAGGTGTATTCCTGGAGGAAACTAACCCATTTGGCATGACGTTTGTTAAGGGTCTTCTGAGAGTTCAGATACCGTAGGGCTTCATGATAAGAGTTAAGGACAAATTCTCGTTGGATCAGGTAATGTCTCCAATGCTTGAGAGCTTGGACCACGGCATAGAATTCGACATCGTAAGTGGAGTACCGTGATCGAGCTTCATTCAATTTCTCACTGTAGAAGGCTACAGGTCGTCCTTCTTGGCTTAGCACGGCACCAATCCCGACATGTGAGGCGTCGCAATCGACTACAAAAACCTTGGTGAAGTCGGGAAGTGCCAAAACAGGGGCATGTGTCAATTGGTGTTTTAGGTTTTGAAAGCTAGTCTCTGCTTCAAGAGTCCAAGCGGGTGCACCTTTACGCGTGCAATCTACCAACAGAGCTGCACAAGTGCTAAAGTTCCTGATGAAGCGGCGGTAGAAAGAGGCCAATCCCAGAAAGCTGTGAATTTCAGTGAGGGTTTTGGGTACGGGCCAGCTTTGAATGGCCTGAATCTTGGAGGGGTCAACCTTAAGTCCATCAGTGGTGACGATGTATCCCAGGAAAAGGACCGTGTCAGACATGAAGGAGCACTTCTTGAGGTGGACATACAGTTTTTGGGCTCTCAGGGTTTCCAGGACTTGTCGCAAGTGAGATAAGTGGTCTTCTTTGGTCAAGCTGTAGATCAGGATGTCATCGAGGTACACAACCACAAACTTACCAATGAAGGGTCTCAAGACATGATTCATGGTTCGCATGAAGGTGCTAGGGGCAATCGATAAGCCGAAGGGCATGACCGTCCATTCATACAGGCCCTCTTTGGTTTTAAAAGCAGTTTTCCACTCATCTCCAGGTCGGAGGCGAATCTGATGATAGCCACTGCGGAGATTCATTTTGGATAACAATTTGGCACCCGATAACATATCAAGCATATCATCGAGGCGCGGAATGGGGAAACGATACTTGATCGTTATCTTGTTGATAGCACGACTGTCTACGCACATTCTCCATGTGCCATCTTTCTTCGGGGTCAGCAGAGCAGGAACCGCTACGGGGCTCATACTCTCTCGAACGTATCCACGTCGCAGCAGATCAGTAACCTGCCGGTTCATCTCTTCATGCTCACTTGGGCTCATTCGTAATGGGGTAAGTGGGGTAGGCCGGCTCCGGGGACTAGATCAATGTGATGTTGAATGTCTCGCAACGGGGGTAGTCCTTCAAGCATGATGTCAGCGAACTCTTGGATGATGGGCTTTATCTCAGGCGGGACTTCAGGTGGTGTTGTCTCTTGCTTGTCCACTTTACGTCCCATTAATGCATAGATGGTGGAGCTCTCCTGCATTTCACGTTGGAATGTTTGGGCTTCCATCAACAATACGGAGCCCGTGGTCGCAGTCTTTGCCGGTGGGGTTTTGTTACCAGTTTGGGCGGCCGCAGCCCGAAGGGTAGCCACTTGGCGAGGGCTAAGGGCTTCACGTTGTGGCCTGAGGGTTACACGCACTTTGTCTATGAGAAAGGTGTAAGTGTTCAGTTTTCCTCGGTGTTCAGTGTCTCGATCGAATTGCCAAGGTCTCCCTAGAAGTATGTGACAGACATCCATAGGGGCTACATGGCACCACACCTCGTCCTTATATGAGGGACCAATGGAGAAGCTAACGAGGCTTTGACGGTGGATCGGGATTTGGGTACCACCACGAAACCATGCCACACTGTACGGTTTCTCGAGTGGTTGCGTTGGCAGACCCAACTTATCTACCATTTCTTGGGAAACAAAGTTCTCAACGCTTCTTCCATCAATGATCAGCGAACAGCGTCGCCCTCCTGAAGTGCAGGTGGTTCGAAAGATGCTGCGTCGCAGCCAACTATCAGCGTCATGGGCGACGGGTGTAAGCAAGATGCTTGTGGGAGCGCTGTCAGGAGCGATAAAGTTCTCGTGTTCAATTACCAGGAATGGTCCGTATTCGTCTCCATCTACTCCCAGAGGCTCATGGTCGTCGGCTCTCAGGGTGTCAGCAGTCAAAGCAATCGACTCTTCTTCAGGTGGTTCCTGTGGTTCAGGGTCAGGGTCTTCAGGGTCGTCGGTGGTGCATAAATGGACGGGTCTAGCCTTAGGGTTTGGGCACTCTGCGACTCGGTGTCCCTTTTGATAGCATCGGAAGCAAGTATCAGGTCCTACAACAGGTCGGCTTCCCAAGATGCCTTGGCCGGGGTTTCCAGTAAGTGGTCGAACGACGGCAGGAGTTGATGGTTTGGTCTGGGTTTTACCCGCCACCATTGATGAGGAACCTATCGGTTTGGAGGATGTCATCGGGGTACTGGTGCGAGGAGCGGAGTTCACAGAAAAAGGTACCCTCCTCGTCTGGGCTTTAGCAAGCTTGATCTCAGCCCGTTCAGCCTGCTTGTAGGCTTCGTCGACATCTCGGCAGTTGTGGAGGTAGAGCTCATCCTGGATGACTTGGCGGAGGCCTTGCATGTAGCGGGTGACTTCCTGAATAGGAGTCTCCTGCAAGCGGTTACGATGGACTAGGGATTGGAACCCTTCGGTGTATTCCCTCACACTCATGGTGCCTTGTCTCCATGATTGCAGTCGTGCGTATAGATCTCGTTTGTAATCTTCCGGCACGAATTTGATTTTCAGTTTGGCTTTCATCTTGCTCCAGCTGCGGATCTTACTCTTTCCTTTTCGTTTGCGTTCAGATTGCAAATGGTCCCACCATAGCAGCGCATGCCCTTTTAATTTGATAGTGACGAATTGGACTTTTCGTTCGCTAGGTATGGACTTCCATACAAAGAAGTGTTCGACGGCTTGGATCCAGTCCAAGAAGACGTCAGGATCTCATCCTCCGTCAAATTCTGGGACATCAAGACGGATACCTCGATCCCATCCGTCGTCAGATCTAGGTCCATTCCGTGGGGGAAATTGATATTCGACAGGAGGTTGTGAAGTATAGCCGGAGGTGTATGGATCTGGAGTCTTGGGAATGAAAGGGTGTAGTCTCTTGGTCCTTCTTCTTCACTTTCTTGTGAATGATACTCGCTAACATGTCCGTCGGAAGTAGAAGTGCTAGAGTCACGGGAAGTGCTATTCCGGGAGGGCGGTTTCCGGCCAGTGCGTCGACCTTTGTTGGGGGTTTCCTCAGTAAGGTCTTTGCCTATCATACGACTAGTCAAGATAGCAATTTGCCCACTCATCTGTTCATACATCCTTTGCATGTGTTGTATTTGAGCAGCTAGGGATTCTAGCGATAGTTCGGGGTGAGATGTGTAGGGGGGTTTAGAGGCACTAGGCTTGTCGGCCATGGAAATCCTAGGGTTTCTGCTTTCTCTGTTTGGGATTTTTTGTGTGTTTTTTTCTTGTGTTTTTTTCTTTTCTTTTTTTTATATGCAATTAATAAATGCGATGCAAGTGAGGTGCAAGATCGTGATGCTCTGATACCAAATTGACGCAACCAAGTGGAATAATGACCTAAATAGCAACTCGACAACGAACCAACGGAATTAAACTGACGAACGAATAAAAGGATGAATGATGAACAAATTTCAGCAACAATAAACGTCAAGTTACTCAAGCTTTAGCAGCGGTTTTTTCACAAACTTTGGCAATACAACTAGTTAATAGTCACGGGTAATAAATAGCGATGTTCGCGGAACGGAGTCTCAATAGATCACCAAACCAAATTAACGATACAACAATCCACAATCTAACAATATTTGGTAGAGTAAAAGGTGGAATCAACTCTCATACCACAACCGGCAAGTGAGGTCGTGCTCGCTTCGGATCTGGTCAGACACGGCGGTGGCTCGTTCCGGGCGATATTCGGGGCGCAGGGCTGGCTTCGCAGCAACACGACAGCAGGTGGTCGGCAGCAGTGGCGTGGTCTGGCGTCAACAACGGGCGGCTGGTCGGGGCGCAGGGGATAGGAGGGATGGTTCGTGGCGATGGCGGCTGGACAGGAGCGGGGTGAGTGGTTGGTCGCGCGCGCGGAGCACGGTGCTGGAAGGGGGGCGAGGTCGGGGTTGGTGGGCTGCGGCGTCGAGTGAGGAGGCGGAGGGTCTTGGGCGGCGTGGAGAAGTGAGGCTCTGGAGGGGAAGTCAAGAGGAGGAGGGGGAGGCACGGTGAAGGGGGAAGGAAGGCGGCGGCGATGGGAAAGTTGGGGTTGGGGGCGCGGCGACAGTTGGGCTGGAGAGGAGAGGGCACGGCGGGCTGGCGAGTAGCGTGGCGAGGGGAGAGGGCCGTGGGGCTGGGGAGAAGTGGCGAGAGGGAGAGGGAGGCGGGGAGAAGGGGGCGGAATCGGGAGGGAAGGAGGGGAGGAGGGGGCGGCACTGGGTAGGGTTGGGGATGGAGGCGCACGTGAAGAAGGGAAGTGGGAGGGTCGGCGGGACCCGAGAGAGAGAGAATTAGGGGTAGGGGGAAAATAATCTCAATTCCAACTTAATTAACCCTAATACAAAGGGGGCCTTTACAGAGGCTATTCCCCCTCAAAATAAGCAACAAATCCCTAAAATTAAGGAAATAAGAAATCAAAAGGAAAGGATAAAAAAGGCCTTTTATAATGAGCCTTTTACATGGGAATTAAATAAAATAAAATAAACAAAACAAATGATAAATAAAATAAATAAAATAAATGTTCACAAAAGTTGTTATCATGTTGCATCACCTCCACTGGCTATCTTTAAGAGCATCTTGATATGTATGTGGTATCTGCATTGTTGATAGTGCTAGAGTAAAATTCCTGAAGTCCTCTGACAACCTACTCAAAGAAACCTAGGCTGCAAGAGGGTAAGTAGTGCACGCCTGTTTCTGCTTTCGTAGAGCAATCGATACGTCAAGATCATCTGACAAATCCAGGGCCTGTAAATTTCCCTCTTGAGAGGGCACATGCTCATCCTATCTCGAATCCTATTGCACAGTCAACTCAGTAGTGCCATCAGTAGAAATAATATGCTCATTACATACCTGAGGCGCGTTGGATGATGGGCAATGCCTGTGAACATGGCGAACAGAGCGAGACCTGCGAGGAAAAATACAAGGCAAAAACTGAACCAAAGGAGGAGGTGGTGGAGATGGTGGAAGAGGAGTAGGTGAAGGACCAACTGTATGAGGTGGTGTCATGTATATCTCATCATCAGAGTCAGATGGAGCAAGTTTATCACTGTAGGAGAAAAATACATGACAAACTGAAAGAAAGTAACGTCAGCACTAACAAAATATTTTTATCTTAGTGGATCAAAGCAGTGATACCCCTTTTGGGTACGAGAGTAGCCCACAAACACGCACTTGACATCTCTAGGAGAGAGCTTGTCATGCCCTGAAGAGACATCATGAACGAAGGCTACAGATCCAAACACGCGTGGAGTAAGAGAGAAGATTCTTCTCAGAAAATGCAATCAAGAAAGGAATCTTCTCTCCTAACACGGACGAGGGCATACAGTTTACCAAATAGCAAGCAGTAAGGACATCATCACCCCAGTAAGCATGAGGAACGCGACTCTGTATCAACAATGTTCTGGTCACATCAAGTGACGGTGTTTGTGCTCGGCAACACCGCTCTGTTGGGAAGTGTAAGCACATGAGATCTGGTGAACAATGCCATGGGACCTAAGAAACTCAGAAAGTTGTAAGGTGCGAAATTCCAAAGCATTATCAGAATGGAGATACTTGACATTGACAGGATAAATGTTCTTTAATTCATTAATAAAATATTTGATAACGGATCCAGCCTCAGATTATTCTTCAATAAGAAGACCCGGGAAAGTCTAGAAAAATCATCGACAACTACAAGATAAAAACGGTATCCTTGGTGATCAGGAACACGACTAGGACCCCAAATGTCTAAATGAAGGAGCTCAAATAATTAAGAACTGCTCCGACTCTGACCGGATGGAAAAGAGGAACAGTGATGCTTCCCAAGTTGACATGCCTCACACTGAAAGTAGGATCTCGTAGAAATCTGAGGGAGAACATGACATAGCTTCTGCAGAGGAAGATGTCCAAACCTAAGGTACCACAGATAAGGAGAGACAGGTCCAATAGGTATATTGGAAACACTAATATGAGGAGGTTGGACCAGTCTGTAGAGTCCACGCTGCTTAAGACCACATCCAATCATCCTTCCCGTGAGTATGTCCTCTAACACAAGAGACGAGGGGTCAAAAATGACACGACAATGCATGATCCTCAATGATCTGACTAATAGAAAGTAAATTCATCTGAAAGGCAGGAGCATATAAAACTTTCTTCGGACGCATGTATGGTGTCAAATGCACCTCCCCATGTCCTGTAACAGGTAAGTAGTCGCCATTAGCAATGAGTCAATGACAACCCATCTGCTAGGTGGTATAGCCCTGTAGGACCCCAGTTGCGTTCTGTCTCCACACAAGTGGTGAGAAGCACCAGAATCCATAATCCACTCTGTTATGTCTGTATTCATACTACTACTAAAGGCATAGGTGATACCTGAGGAACTCAAAGAGGCTCTGACTGTTGCAGCGGTATCTGTAGTGGTTCTGTCGGCAGTAGGAGTCATGATCTCTCGAATACGAGAGACAATATCATCCAGGTGAGGATCGGCCTGGGGAGCTGAAGTCTCTGAAGACACAATCTGTTTTGTTGCTCAACCAGAAACAGGATATCCATGCATCTAATAGCATGTATCCTCTGTATATCCAGGCTTGCGGCAATAGGTGCAGGAACCACATTGGTGTCTACCACATCTTCCTCAAGGTGTACGTCCTCTGGACTGGGTTGCCCTACCTTGACCAGCAGAAGCGATCATCGATGAAGAGTGCGAAGACGAGGCTACCGAAGGGATGATGATCCGGTTGAGATGGTTATAGGTCTCCTCTATGGGGGGAATGGTAGCTCCAGTAAGAAGATGCATACGTGCAGCATCATACTCTATATCAAGTCCAGCCATGAAAACTCCAACCATTGCGGAGTGCATATACGTCTTTTGCTGCTCAGTAGATGTCGTAATGGGCATGTAGCTATGAAGCTTTTCAAATATACCACACAACGAAGAGTAGTAAACATGCAGGGGGCGGTCATTCTACTTGGTATTGTAGATATCAAACTGTAGTTGAAGGATCTTGGCCTCATTCTTGACATGTGCATAGGTGGATGCCAAAGTGCCCCACATTGCCTTGGCAGTTGGTTGAGTTAGAATATCGTTGGCTATTTTTGTAGTAAGAGTCTCACAAAGCCAAACACGTGTGTACGCTGCATCTTGCTTCCAAGAAGCATTTGCCCCAGTCTTATCCGTTGGCTCTGGATTTGTCATGATGTGCTCCTTGTTGTTGCATTGCATGATGGTGAGAAACTGCATGGAGCACAACTCATAGTTGGTCCCATCCATCTTAGCGATGGGAGATGGGCCCTTGAAGGCTCCGGACTAGAAGATGACACCATTGTTATCTGACATAATGATAAAATAGTCAAATAACGGAATTCAACTGGGGAGTAGACCGATATAAACGAGTCTACAAAATCATACGAAGGATTAGTTGTACGTGTAGACTCATACAACCATCCTTGCTAATCCTCGTCGGTTGCCGGAAAACGTGACTTAGAGGTCCGAAATCATGCTCTCTGGTAAAAATCAAATCACGGAACTATCCGCCGATCTTCGGGGATCAAGGCCACCACCCAGGGGTGAGTCGCGGCTCAGGGGGTCAAAGCACAGGGTCCTGGAAGCGAGATCCTGGGCGCGAGGGCGAAGGGATGTCACCCTTGTTGTCCGATATGATGATAAAATAGCTAACTAACGGAATTCAACAGGGGGGTAGACTGATATAAACGAGTCTACAGAATCATAAGAAGGATTGGTTGTACTTGTAGACTCATACAACCATCTGTGCTAATCCTCGTCGGTTGCCGGAAAATGTAACTTAGAGGTCCGAAATCACGCTCTCTGGTAGAAATCAAATCGCATAACTATCATCCGATCTTCGGGGATCAAGGTCACCGCCCAGGGGTGAGTCGCGGCTTAGGAGGCCAGGGCACAGGGTCCTAGAAGCGGGATCCTAGGCGAGGGGGCACAGGGGTGCAGGGGCCTGGGCGCGAGGGGCACAGAGGCCTAGGCGCAAGGTTTTGGGCGCAGGGGCGCATGTGCCTGGCCACGACGACTGGCGGGGGTCCTGAGCGCAGGCGACTGGGCGTGGGGGCCGGATGGCCTGGCATACGCAAGGGCCTAGTTCACGAGGCACGGAGGGCACGGGGGCCGAGAGCGCGATGGCATGGCATGCGCGTAGGGCAGGGGGGCATGGCGAGTAGGGAAGGGTTAGGGTTAGGGTCGGATACGATAACTCCGATCTAGGATCGTCGCTCTGATACCGTATCAAGGGAAAAACATTGGGATACTTTATTAGAGACTCAAGGGTTCTATTATATAGGAGAAGAACCTATTGGGTAAATTGCAGAAAGAATATCAAAGAAATACAAAATATAGAAATAATACTAGAGATAGTTAATATCTCAACACCCACAGATAGATTAAAGTCTCACTTATAGATTATGTGGGGCTAAACAAGAGAACGTGACATTTGGATCCTGGAGTTACCCATCTTTTACATACTCTAACACCCTCCTCAAGCTAGAGCTGAGAAAGCCGCAACTTGCAACAAAAAAATATACACAACTAATAGTTGCATGATACATCTGAGAGAGATGGGAGAAGACTCACTCGAAGTAGTCGATGCCGGGAAAAGACCCCGCATGAGGACGAGTCAACGATGATTAGGTCGTGTATGTAGTAGTCATTACGACAATCAGGTCGTACTTGGAGTAGAGTCGTTGTAAAAGAAGTTCAACACTGAGAGTAATCGATGCTCATGAAGATGGTTGGTATGCAGTAGTAGTCTGGAGTGTTGATCTTCATGTCATGGATAAGCACTAGAAGCCTGAGATGATCATGGGTAGAGAGGTTCATATGGAATAGGTGATGTCGAACATCAGAAGTGGAGTGGTCGTCTCTATGCAAATGCCAAGAGTTGGGCCTCTCCTATACGTGAACCCTGACAATGGCCTCTCCCATTCTTTTTGGAGACCTGGAGTCGATACGCTTATATAGGGACCATGGAGAAGAGATTGCTTTTGTTGAGGAGCCACGAGTAGATAATGATAGACACAACAGAAATTTTGTCGATACATCTCAACTAAAAGAATATATGCCTTGCTCCACTCCTCCTTTCTCATGTACTTGTTAGAATAAGAACATGGAGGACCAAGTTGAGAGAAATAGTAGAGAACACACATTTTCCTTTCAGCTTTTCCCCCTTTTTAAAGCAGTCTTCCCTTTTTCTCTTCATAGGCCGTATTCCTTCTTTCCGTCTTTCCTTTTTTCCACGCAATCGGTTCCTTTTTTCCTTCAAATCAACCTTTTTTTCTCACACCTTCCCCATTTTTTCTTATCTTCATTTTTTTGTACATACAAAAGCGACCCAGTCCGATTGGGCTTGAAAAACCTTGGCCTCCTTTTTTTTCAGCATCAGACTAATGGTCCCAATACAGAATTTCCCTTTTTTAACTCACGGGTCTGCTGAGCCCAAGCAAAAAAAAGTTATAACAGCCCCCCCATCATGCTATTAAAGGCCCCAATAGAGAGGGAAACCTTCTTTCTTGTTCAACGAAGCCATGGATGCCCTTTTTTTCCTCCAACGCTTCAGATTTTTTTACTCAAGCACGGTGGTAGGGAGAGAGCGACATCACTGGTAGAATCTCCTGGAGTGGGGGGTAGCGCCGCCAGAAGGAGGTGCCATCGCAAATGGTGCCTCTTCTTCTTGCACCGGAGGGCTTCATCGGGTGCTGGGACTTTCCTCCTCTTCTTCTTCTTCCAGCTTCCTCTTCTTCTTGCGCCTGGAGGGCTTCATCGAGCACTGTATGCGGCTCGTGCTGCCTCACCTGGTCGACACTGCAGGCGGCGCAATCAAAGAAAGGAGGTAAAGTCTTGTTGGATGGCTCCACTGATTGTAGGTGTGTATCGCCACATCATGGTGAAACTGTGAAACTTTCGAAGAAGGATGGTTCCAAACCGACCTGGAGATGTGTTGGCCATGGGAGAAGGATGGTTCATTTAGAGTATCACCTGGATATGAGATTCAAGGGTGAACGATCTAGAGGATTGGGGATTCAAAAGATGCATGTGCTTGTTTGCTATGAAAAGTTAGGATTCCAATCATGGCCTCAAATTTCAGTGAAATTCGGTCGAATTTCTGTCGAATATCGATATTTAGTCGAAATCGAAATTCGACCGAAATGACCGAAATATGGGGGCCCTAGTACAAAAAATGACCGAAATGACCGAAATTTCGGTCGAAATTCCACCGAAATTCCATCGAAATTCTGTTTTGGTCGGTACCGAAATGGTGACCGAAACCAACATTTAAGGCCTTGATTCCAATCGGGAACCCTGGATGCTATGTTGGAGGTGGCATATAACCTGGAAGGTCTGGAGACTGACGGTGGCGTAGATCCTGAAAGGTAGCAATGATGGAGATGCCTTGACTCATATAAAAATTAGGATTTCATCAAAACCCAAGAAGACTCAAACTTGTACGGATCGTGAAAAAAAAATCTTTGAGAACAAAATCAAAATCGAATGGCACTGATATGTTAAAATAAATAATGCGGAAGCAAGATCAATAAGAACATAAAATATGGAACAAGAACGATCAGATTTTACGTGGAACCCTACTCCATAAGGAGTGGGAAACCACGGGAGAAGACTTCAAAGGATCGCATCTTCTATCGAAATCTCTCAATGAATACAATGTGGAGCTTCTTATATAGCCCCACATACAGACTGGAGCCCCGCTTATAAATGATGAGGGACTAAACAAGAGAACAGGGTCGTGACCTCCACATGTTTTACGTGAAAAGCAAAAAGGTCCATGGTCTGACATTCACCCTAATACCCTATTGAGGCATTTTACCTCTTTGTTGAAGTCAGATGCTTCATGGAACCACCTATACAATATAATCCCCTCTCCCAGGATATTAGGGAATTTTTGCCAATAACATATTAAAAATAAGTAGAATTGGTATCTTTTTCATCATTATTATTACTATTATGATGATGGTTTCATATCTAATGATACAATACACTTTACCCGTTTTCTTACCTTATTTCTGCTAACATGCAAATTTTATTTAAATCATTAAAAAGTTGATCCTTCCCTTATTTGTGCATTGCAGAATCTGAACCTTAATTTCTTTGAGTTTCAACAATTTTAAACCGTTTGTATGTTTTGTGATTCCCTTGGCATGCAATCAACATATTTCTGGCATTGCCTATTTCCCAACACAGCAATAAATGAAGACCTGTGCTCATTTTTCTTGGTTGGTATTCATATATTTTTCTCTCAAAAAAATAAATAGAAATTGGGAACAAAAGGTCCCTTCTGCTAATCAAATAATAGCTTGAAATTTTGATTATCAAAATAGAATTGTGTTATAGGCGCAAAGTAGCAGAGCCTACTCTTCAGTTAGAGTATGATGATCAACCAATCACAGGGCTGTTCTCCAATTAGATTTTCATAGTCAATCGACCCCGGGAGGCTGGGAAACTAATAGTGACAGACCGTGAGGAAGAGAAGCAGATGAAGGTCATGGGTAGATATTCTTTGTCCATCCACTTAGTAACAGCACATAACCTTCAATTCCGTTAATACGATCTTCAATCTTGACTGTCAGCGCTCAAAGTGCACAGCAATTTTGACTCTTAGCACTCAAAGCACATGGCATATTCACATAACGAAATCTTACATTTTCACCATATATTTTTCATGGGGAGAAAATATTTACCATATTCTGTGCTAGGAAGAAAACGAGAAACGTCAGATAGATAAGCAACCCTTGATCTGATACCAAAAAGATACCCAAGGCATACATAATCCTCTCCATGCATTACCTAAACATTGCATTAAAAAATCAAAGACATTAGCTACGGTAGTGCATATACTGGATATCGAGCATGATGTCATTGAGAAAGAAAGTACTGGCAAGGGAACAAACTGTAGACCCGATGCTGTGAATGGTTTCATAGAATTGCTCTCGATAATTTTCCAGTCAAGCTGAGATACACGCCTTATTTCTTCACCTGTTTTAAGCTTTCTAGGGACCAAGTATGGAAATTTGATGGCAAGGCTGCTCAAAACAAACAAATAAAGAATGCATCGGATGAAAAATCAGTGTATAAAGGGAAAAACCGCTTTGATGCATAATAAAGCACATCATTTATCATTTATGACAAAGAACAGAGACAAATGAAAAGCAAAGAAAAAAAAACCAAATTTGAGACAGCCAATAAATAGCACCAACCTAGTCTGTAAAAAATCCTCGTATCTGCCAGCCAAATTCGGAAACTGTAAAAAAATCTCAACCCTTGCAACCTTACATATCCTCTGATGAACGAATACTTTTACACCCGTACCCCAGAAGCCTTTTACAATTGCACGATATTCATTATAAATTTATAATATGGTGTGAGCCCCAAGGCGAGCGAGTCCTACCTCACACTCATTTCTAAGGTCAAAGAGCTATTAGGACCATACTTGGGCTAACTTTAATTAATTGGGGGCATGGGCTCTCACTAGCACCCTAGGACTTGGAACTGCGAACTTATACCTCAGATATAATATAATTGCAGTAAGACCTAATCCAACTACAACTAGCAGGCTCACCCGACATGAGGGGAATCTATCTTTGTATGGTCGTTCGTACCCATTGTCCACTTTATCAATATGAAATCTTTCCACTGTGTGATCTTTCATATATATCCGAAGAAAGCGCTCGCAAGATCCTTAATCGATAATATTATAAAAGATCACCCCACTCACCCTACAGGAACCTCGTCTAATCACTTTCATGCTTTGTATAATAAAAAGGGTCCAATCAACGACATATTCACTACTATGTATTTATATATTTATAATGTATTTTGTATAAGAAGTTTCAAAATAGAGGAGGAAACCCCCAACCTATGGGGGAAAGACATATCTGCTCCAACAAATCTTGGAATATATTAATAAGGGGTTAGGTTCCCCGTGGCGGCACCCAACTTCGACCTGAAGCCAACCACTATCTAAACCTCTCCAGATTTCACGGGAAAACTGATGAGGACCCAAAAATCGGAGTGCATCAAATATATACATATGAATTCCCCATTAGAGGCCATTCGTCAACTGTCGACAGAGAATAATAACTTACTATTCATGAGGCCCTAGGGTTCTCTTATATAGAGGAGAGATCCGTTGGGCAAATTACATGAAGATGGAAAAAATAGAAAATACATAAAAGAAAAAAAACATAATGAATATCTCAACACTCCCCTTTCAAGCTGGAGTGTAGATATCAATCAAGCTCAGCTTGGAATAACATCTCTAGAAAACCCCTCTGGGTAGGGCCTTGGTGAGCATGTCTGTTGTCTGATCTCCTAAGATAGATATGTATGGCGGAGATGAGGCCCTTCTATATCATGTATCGAGTGTAGTGACAGACTACTTTGATATGATTGGTCCTCTCATGGTTGGTGCATTGGAGGTGCATGGGAAGAGACGCCTCAACTGCTAGATCAGTAAGAACATATCTTACCCACATCATCTCTGTATTGCATGTGTCATTGCCCTGTATTATGATTCTGCACTGGATCTAGCAACCATTGTCTACTTCTTGCTCTTCCATGAGACCAAGGAACTCCCTATGAACATTGCTAAGCCAGAGGTAGACTTCTTGTCCTTGAGACGCCTTGCATAATCTGCATCTGCACAAGATGTAACGGCAAGAGATATACCCATGTTGAATAGAATACAAGTGTTAGGTGAGGCATTCAAATACCTCGGAATCATATGGATTGCATCCATATGTGCATATCTAGGATGTTCCATGAACTGACTCACTTTGCTTATTGTAAAGGATATATCTGGCCTAGTGATGGTCACACATAGGAGTTTCCCAACGAGCTCCTTGTATCTCGTCTTGTCTACCTCATCAATGTCATCATCATACAACTTCATGCTCGGGTCCATAGGAGTAGTGGCAGGCCTGCAATCTACCATGCATATCTCAGAGAGAAGATTTGTAATGTACTTTCTTAGGTCATCATAAGACCTCGCTAGTTCCTAGCAAACTCAAATCCAAGGAACTAGCGTAGACCGCCAAGGTCATTGATCACAAACTATTGACCTAAACAATCCTTAGCAACCTGTATGTCCTACTCATCATCCCCTGTAACAATGATATCATCACCATAAACAAGTATGGCAATTGTACCTCTCTAAGTCCTCTAAACAAACAACGAATGATCGACGGTCTATCTCATGAACTCTTGTTGCTCTACCAAGTTCGAGAGCTTCTAGAACCATGCTCTTGGACTCTGCTTAAGGCCACAGATCAACTTATGAAGCCTGCAAACCTTCTGACACTCCCCCTCAGCAATGAACCCAGGTGGTTGCTGCATGTAAACCTCCTCTTGTAGGTTACCATAAAGGAATGCATTCTTCACATCTACTAATATAGGGGTCAATCATGTGTCACTGCAACAGAAAAGAAGAATATGCAGTGTAGAATGCCTAGCCACTGGAGAGAAGTTATCTTGATAGTCCATCCCATATGTTTGGGCGAACCCACATGCCACAAGTCTCGCCTTGTAGCGATCTACACTGCCATATGCTCGATACTTCACCATAAACACCCACTTGCATCCAACAACAGATTCTCTAGTAGGAGCTGTAACAATGCTCCAAGTGCCACGCGACTATAGCGCGGCCATCTCCTCCTCCATGGCAAGGCGAAACTAACTGGCATGTATGGCATCCTGATATGTCAATGGTATCTCCACAGATGATAGTGCCATGGCAAGTGTCCTAAAGTCCTATGAGAGTCTGCTCAAGGATACACGGGTTGCAAGAGGATATGTAGCACAAGAACATCTCTGCTTCCGCACGCAGAGCAATAGGAACATCTAGATCATCTACTGCCTGAACCTGTAAACTACCCTCCTGAGAGGACACATGCTCATCTCGTGAAGAATCACGTTGCATAGACTACTCAATAGTGCCATTAGTAGAAACAATGTGTTCATTGCATACCTAGGATGAGTAGCACGATAGGGAAGGCCCATGAGAATGTGGGACAGTGTGAGACTTGTGAGTAAACACACATAGCAAAAACTGAGTCAAGGTACAAGGTGGCAGTCCAGGGGCATCCATAGGAGCATGTCTAGATACTAGAGGTGGTGGTGGTGAAGGTGGAGTCAGAGTAGATACTAGAAGTGGTGCAGCCATAGGAGGAGGCATGTATATCTCCTTACCATAGTCAGATGGAGTTAGTTTGTCACATGTAGGAGAGAAATATATAACATACTCAAAAAAGGTGATAGCCGCACTGACAAAGTATTTCCGCCGAAGCGGATCAAAACAATGGTCGCCCATTAAGGTACGAGAGTAACCAACAAAGACACACTTGACAACTCTAAGGAAGAGCTTGTCACAACTAGGCATCAAATTGTGAGCAAAGGTCACACAACCAAACACTCATGGTGTAAAGGAAAACATGTCCTTCTCGGGAAACACAATCGAAAAAGGAACCTTTTCTCATAAAATAGAAGATGGCATGTGGTTCATCAAGTAACAAGTTGTGAGGACTGCATCACCCTAATAAGAGTGAGGAGCACGACTCTGAATAAAAAGGGTCTGGGTTACTCGATAACGGTGTTTGCATTCGGCAACACCGTTCTGTTGGGATGTGTAAGCACACGAGGTCTGGTGTACGATGCCAAGAGGCTTGAGGAACTCAGATAATTGTAAAGTGCGGAACTCTAAGGCATTGTCAGATCGCAAATACTTGACGGTAGCAGAGAAAATATTCTTTATTTCATGAATAAAGGTTTTAATGACAAACACATCCTCAAATTTATTTTTTTAACAAAAAGACCTAAGAGAGTCTAGAATAGTCATCCACAGCAACAAGATAAAACGGTGTCTCTGGTGATCGCGACCAAAACTAGGATTCCAAATATCTAAATGAATAAGCTCAAATAACTGAGTACAACTATGACTCTAACGACCGGGAAAAGAAGAGTAGTGGTGCTTCCTAAGCTGGTAAGCCTTGCACTGGAAGGAAGATCGCATGGAAATCTATAAGAGGATATAACACATCTTCTCAGAGGAAGATGGCCAAAATGAAGATGCCACAAGTATGGTGAGACTAGAATAGTAGGAACATTAGAGGCACCAGCATGAGGAGGCTGGATTAGTTTGTAGTACATTTGCTTCTCATGGCCACATCCAATCACTCTGCCAATGAGTATGTCCTGAAACATAAGAGAAGATGGGTCAAAAATGTCACGACAATGCAGATCCTTCATGATCTGACTAATAGAAAGCAAGTTCATCTAAAAATCAGGAGCACATAAAACATTCTACAAACACGTGAATGGTGTCAAATGTACCTCCCCTTATCCTAAAAACCCCATTCGCAATAACTACCCACCTATTAGAGGGTATGGACCTGTAAAAATTGAATCGGGCTCTGTCTCCACACAAAAGGTAGGAAGCACCAGAATCTATGATCCTATGTCATATCTACCCTACTACAACTAGTAAAAGCATAGGTTATACGTGAGGAGCTCGAAGAGGCTCAAGCAGTGATTGTTATATCTGTAGAACATGTACTGGTGCCGACAACATGAGTCATTATCTCCCTCAGACAGGAGACAATATTGTCAAGGCGTAGATCTGCCTGAGGAGCCGAACTATTTGGAGGTTCAATTCGCTCGGCCACATGAGAAGATGCATGGTATCCATGCCTCTGATAGCATGTGTCCTCAAAGTGACCTAGATCACGATAGTAGGTGCAGTGACCACGCTGGCATCCACCTCCCTTGCCATAGAGACTATGCCCTGCAAACTGTGTAGACTTGTCCCTATCATGAGATGCAACCATCGTTGAGGTGATTTGTATGGTGGCAGTAGGTGGAATAAGAAGCATGCTGAGGCGACTATAGGCCTCCTCCATGGGAGCTATGGCAAGGCCTTAAATGTCAGATTTTGGTTTCGTTTCGTTGACTGGCCGAAATGAAATTTTGGCCTTTTTAATTTCGGTCATTTCGGTCGTTTTTTCAACTAAGGCCTCCAAATTTCGGTCGATATAGTTCGGCTGGATTTCGGTTAGGGATTTTATCACTTGTGCCCCTCCGAGATATCGCAATATCAGTTATGCCCCTATCTTTTTGGTAATATCAGTTGTGCCCCTCACTTCTTTCTCTGTCATCAGTTGTGCCCTTCCGTCAGATTGACCATCAAAAAATTAAAATAATCATGGTTTATTCAAACCATGGTGTGGTTAAGAGGGGTATTATGGTCAGAATAAAATTATGGTTAGAATAAAATAGTTTGTAAAACTTCAGGGGGCTCAGATGTAATTTCCCCCCAAATTAATGCCTCAGGGATCTTCTTTGCAATATGTAAAACGTTCAGGGGCTGAGTTATATTTCTCCATTTTTTTATTATATTCCCTAGATTTCTTCGGTTGCCTCTTCGATCAAGCCAAAACAGGGGGGGCGCTAGGGTGCGCCGCCGCCCCTGATCTTCTCCTCCAAGCAGGGCGTTGGCACTGGTGAATGGCGGTCGACGATCAGCTCGCGGCGGAGGTGCGGGAGAGGATTGGGGAGGCGGAGTCGGGCGGGGGTCGGGTGGGGGAGGAGGTGGCGGAAGGAGGGGTTGGGGCTCGGGAGGAGGTGCGGGAGAGGGCTAGGGAGGAGGAGGAACCGGGCAGGGGCCGGGTTGGGGAGGAGGTGGCGGAAGGAGGGGCTGGGGCTCGGGAGGAGGTGCAGGAGATGGCTGGGGAGGAGGAGCCGGGCAGGGGCCGGGTTGGGGAGGAGGTGGCGGAAGGAGGGGCTGGGGCTCGGGAGGAGGTGCGGGAGATGGCTGGGGAGGAGGAGCCGAGCAAGGGGAGGTGGCAGGAGGTCGTGGGAGTGAGGGCGGGGATCTCGGGGCTGACGGAGGAGCTGGGGGCGAGGGGAGGCGACGACGGAGGAGAAGGCCAGAGGGAAGGAAAAGAAGGGGAGGAAGAGGAGCTGGGAGGAGGTGCGGGAAGCTCGGGGCGGAGCTGGGAGGAGGAAGAGGATGGGGGAAGAGGAGGAAGAAGAAGAGGATGGGAAAAAGGTGTAAAATGACCATGAAGCCCTATTTTAAAAATTAATGCCGCTTATGTCCTCAAAGTTAACGTCCGTTTGCACTGTGAATGGACGGTCACTAACCCGAGGGGCACAAGTGATAAAATAGCAAGAAGTGAGGGGCACAACTGATATTACCAAAAAGATAGGGGCATAACTGATATTGCGATATCTCGGAGGGGAACAAGTGATAAAATCCCTTTCGGTTACCCACCGAAACCGAATCGGCGAAATTTGAAGCCATGAGGTATGGTTGCGCGTGTAAGGAGTTGTGTGTGTGTTGCCTCATACTTTGGATCTAGTGCTGTCAAGAAAAGTCCAACCATCGTGGAATTCATATAGGTCATTTGTTGCTCCGTGGAAGTGGTAACAAGCATGAAATTGTGAAGCTTCTCAAACATGTTGCGAGATGCAAAAAATGATCTAAACGGTTGTTTAAACGCATGCGATGCTCGACTGCATCATTTAATTAAAACGGGTCCATAAACGGGTGGGTCGCATAAACGGTTGTTTAAACGGCCTTAAATGGCCTTTTAAGAACATGGATCTACTTTCTTCAAAGGATTACCTTTATCCATGACCTTTTGGATTCAGGTTATGAATTGTAATGGTTAATGTTGTCTATTTTGACATTTGACTATGAATTATAGCTGTTTATATTATCCATTTTGACATTTGGATGAAGTATTCCTTGAATTTGACAATATCTGATCTAGATTGTGAATATGTGATTATATTTTTCTTATTTATTTATATTTATATTAATTATATATGTAATAATTTTTTATTAGTTAAAAATGCAAAATCGCATAAGACGTTTAATTCCCGTTTAAACTCCCGTATACCGTTTATTCGGTAATCGGTGACCCTAGCGACTGAATACCGTATATCGTTTTTTGCAACCTTGGCAAGGAGTAGAATGTACGCAGAGGACGGTCGTTCTTCTTGGTCATGTATATATCAAAATGTAGTTGAAGATTTGATCGTGTTCTTCATATGGGCATATGTAGCTGCCAGAATACTCCATATCGTCTTGGTGGTGGGATGGTTAAATATTTTTGGCGATCTCTATGGTGAGGGACCCAAAGAACCAAACATGTGTGTGCGTGTCATCTTGCTTCCACGAAACATTGTCCCCAATCTTATCCATCGGCTCGTGCTTTGTCAGAATGTTCTCTTTGTTATTGCACTACATAAGGGTCATAAACTGTACGGACCACAACTCGTAGTTGGTCCCACCATCTTCACGATAGGAACGGGGCCCTTGAAGATACCAGATGAAAATAAAATGCCACCTTCGTTCTCTGAAATGATGAGAAAGAAAGCCGAGACGGAACTCAACTGAGGAGAAAGATTGATCCGAGCGAGTATACGCAGTCATATAAAGGATTGGTTATACGTGTAGACTCATACAACCATCCTCGTCAAACCTTGATCTGCAAATGCCTGAAAATGTGATTTAGATGTCTGAAATCACACTATCCGGTCAAAATCCAATCATTTCAGACTGGATTTTTGCGATGGAGAGTAGATGAATCATCCACAGGGGTTGTATGTTGCAGTGTGGAGGCATTGCGACGGTGCTAGGGTCGTTGCTGCAGCGCAGTTGAGCCATTGTTACAATGTTAGGGCCGCTGCAGCGCGCTTGCGGCGGTGCAGGGCCGTTGCGGCTGCGTTGTAGCAGCACATGACTTCTTCGACGGTGATGTGGCAGTGTATGGATGCTGCAGAGGTGTTGTAGCAGTGTCGGAAATGTGCACGGAGAGACGTGGAGGCTGGCGGTGGAGGCTAGGGCATGGGTGGGGTACTAGAACTTCAGTCTACGGCCATCGCTCTGATACCATGTTGAGAGTGAACAATAACTTACTATTCATGAGGCCATAAGGTTCTCTTATATAGAGGAGAGACTTGTTATACAAATTATATAAAGAAGACGGAAAGAGTAGAGAATGCATAAAAGAAATAAAATATAATAAATATTTCAACATCAATGATAGTCGGGAATTGCTCCCTTGAAGGTTATGGAGAAAACCTTAAGCGCATCATGGAAGCATGAAGATCGCATCATATCATGCGATCAGGAGCGACTAGTCGTACTAGTGGCTCGAGGTAGCAAAATTTAAATTTTAAAAGCGATGAAACCATATGATCTGAGAACACTTCTCATATCGTTTCACCTAAACCACATGCAGGTATTAAGGTTACCTCTTGAAGCATAATCACGATCGAGTCTCTAAAGTAAGCGACCTCATGTCTCAAGTCCGATCAAATGGAGGAGACACTTACGAGCGTGTTGATGAAACGTGTGCTCCTCGCAATCCATGTTGATGATCCAAGCAACGAATCTCCTAATCTCGTCTCACGAGATCCGACATCTTCTTCCATGCAAGATGCACCGAAGGAGATGGAGATCCACGAACGGTTGTAGCGGCGTCACATCAACATGGTGATGACGACGACCCTCTTTAAGGTTTAGGGTGGACGGCCACTCTAAGGAGGAGAGAGAGGATTGGTGTGTAGAGAGAGAGGAAGAGAACATATAATGTTGTGTTCACATGAAGAGCTAGGGTTGCATCCTCTTATATAATATTTTGGGAGTTCACGAATCTCAATTCGTGGACAATACAAATCAATGGTGGAAATTGATTTGTGTTTCTTTTAATGACCATGATTTTGTTGTTTAAAACATAACAATAATTAATTTAATTAAATTAATATATTGAATAATAATCAATATAAATTAATTTTTCATTAAATCAAATTAACTTAGAGAAATAGGAAGGAGGCTAGCCACCTTCCATAAGGGGGTGGATGGTCAAAAGTCCTAAAAGGACTTGGTGATCGTCTGCTCTCCCTAAGAGGAAGGGGAGCCTCCTTTTCCTATTTTATGATATTGCATATCTCATGAGAATCTCCAAAATTTGCAACAACTTTTATTGCAAATTATCTCACAAAAATAATTCTAGATTATTTTGTGAAATATCAATCATACCATTGGAAATTTGGGAATCACATTCACAACCTAAAATAAAATGTAAATTATATTTTAAATTAATTGTCCAATGTGAATCCAATTCACATCAACATTTAAAATGTTATTTACAAATATCTCTCAATTATATATTATAAATCACATTTATAATATATATATATATGATTAATATGGATAGTGTCATCCACATTACTCATATACATGATAATTAAATCATATTTAATTATCTTAGATCTCTATTCTCACATGCCCAAATAATATGAATCACACACATTATTCACAACTTTGATAATTAAATCACATTTAATTATCTTAAATAATTCTCCTTATATGGCTAAATAATATGAATCAAATTCATATTATCCAAGATACCTCAATGCGTGGATACATTATCAACAATGAAATTATCTTTGAACTCCTTCAAGAATAATGCGCTTTTTCCGTGGATACTTGGAGATAAGGACAGGGCGACTGTACGTTCCACATATAATGACTTGTTATTGAGATCATATCTCAAATCCAAATCTCGAAGACCTCCCATAGATTTTTGATTAAATCAAAGCCGTAAATTTAATATTCTCATTGCATATGAATCACATTCAGATCACTATCCAACATTTGGACAAAGATTATTACTTCTCTATTGAGAGGTCACTAAAATCCAGACCTGTTTCATCATTCCCTCGGAATGAAAGCGTCATGGTTGCACAATCATTTATTGATCACATCACCCTCCGGTATTCCTAATACATGTACATCCTGCGCACTGGAATACCTAGAATAAACGTGAAGTTTTAGAACTTATTTAGATTGTCTCCTTCAGGGTTTTATCATTAAGTTTCTCATTTGACCATTGGGAGTTGGTATCGATCATATACTTTCCAAAAGCATATATCATACCCAGGTATTGATCATATACGTTCCAAAAGCATATATCAAACATATAAATTCAATCAAGCTTCCAAAGCGAGACGATCGTGTACGGAAATTGATTCCTAATATCTCATGAGTGAGCTCATGTCTTCCGATTCAGTAAATGAACTTGTATGATCCTTTTGAGAGATCGTATTACTCATATGCTCTTGTATGCACACTAATGCACTGGTGTATAGACCTTGATTAGGCCATCAACTTATCGGTCTGCCAAATGTACATACTTAGACATATGGTAACACATTTGTCTCCGGTCAGAGGATGTGTGCTTATATCGTGACAGTGTACAACATAGGTCATGGTTATCTCGATTTCGTTAAGTCAACTCTTTGACTTAACTTACCTAACACCTACGAATCTCTATTCCTATACAGATGCATCAAGAGGTCGGTTAGATATCAACCCATTAGAAAAAAGATTGTCATCTCCTACTCAGGTTGGACATCATCTCTTAATAATCATTTAACGGTGCTTGATGAGCCATCAATCTAACTCTTTAGATATTAATCCAAGCACCAGCCTCTATGATTCAACAATTGAATCAATAGTTGTATGATAATCAAAATGGCCATGGTACGTAACCCTAATTGTACTAAGGGTTATGTAAATCAGTTATTCTTCATTTCAGATCAGGGAATGATATTTGCAATAATATTTATTGCATAATGGCTCGTGGGCTCGCATGTCCAATACCTCTTCTTCAAAAGTGAGTATACAAGTAATTTAACGAGCTTAGGCGGAGAGTCGACCGATTCGCGGGTGAAAAGTTGTGGACAATTTGACAGGTAGAAACATAATGCCTGATCCCATCAGAAAAAGACAAGTAACATGGTTCTATCTGCGACCATCTCATCCTCACATCGTCCTTCCCAAACCAAAATAATAGACGAGACTGTTGAGAATATAGTTAACTGGAAGTTTTTGGGGAGCAATGGTCAATGCAAGCTTAGTTGGCACCATATCTAAAGCAGGAGATACTATAGTGACTTTGCTCTGGGGTGGTTCCTCTGTGAACAATGCCACCTTAAATCATTTGTTAAGTCTCCATTATTGACTTCATAGCTTATAGATGAGTAGTCATCTTATGTATTAACTTTCGGAACTCGAATATAGCATGGTTGCAACTCCAGTATACCATTATTGCTATGGATATATCTTATTGTCTAGATCCAAGCGTTGGCAGATTTTCCCCCAATGCAATCCACAAAGGGAAATTACATAAATCCCGTCGGTGGATCAATCTAACAAATCAATAGCGATGCGGAATGGACTTTCTCATCCAGTGGATCAGATCTAAGGACAATACATACCAAAAGGTCCTTACGAAAGAAGAAGAACGAAGGGAATTAATCTACTTGACTTCTCGATTTATCAGATAAATGTCACTTCATTTTAAAGCTCGCTCGCCTTTGATTGTATTGATCAAAATCTCACATTGATCACCTTTGATCATGTGGACCTTTTGTCCTTTCTTTCCTGGTTACAGTTTAGTGGAATCAATGAAACCACCAGTCTTTTCCTAGCCCGGTTTTTATTTTACTCAACCCAAGCCAACTCCTCCCTTAGTTTCTCATGGATGAAAGAATCCTTGGCATTAGCAAGAAAAGAAGGCATATCCTCAATCATGAACTAAAAAGTTCATAAAAAAATTATATTAGTCTCCTTTATTTTTTGGTTTTTCCTCTAATTTTCCCTCCCTCCCCAAGAAGACCCCCTCCACCCCAACTCCTACCTCACCCCCCATGCAGTCCCCTCAGCAACATCCCAAACCATGCGGCCCTCTGCTCCCTCAATGTCCTTAGCACCAACCTTAATGACGACAGACACAATCAATTCTTGGCTAATAAATGGGATTATTGTATGGATTGCAAACAATGAGATCCATTAGGGATTCAAATGTCTGGATATGGATATAGGTGTTACCATATCTTTATCTGTTTTTGAATATGAAAACGGGTGTGGATACAGCTATTGACGGATATGAAAGCTATATTACCATATCCTTACAAAAAAGAAACTGATGTAAAATGGATAGGGATCAGATACAAATAATATTAGAAATTAGAAATACTCTATAGATTAACTTAAATATGATACATTGGTTGAATTAGCCATGATATAAATAAATTAAATGTATTTATTTCATACCAATTATATCAAATATGTAAAAAGAAGGTATATATTCATGTTATATAGTTAAAAATAATTCAACAACTATATTTGTATATGAAAACGGATATAAGTGAATGGAGTTCATAACTCGCATACCACAGAAACACGGAAATAGCAAATCACATTTGCATAAAAGGATGTTCATCGTATGAACGCCGATATAGTACATGTCAAAAAATTGTTACAAAATCACATACTGTAGAAAATATTTTTCAAAATGTTTCATATTACAACATGAGTATTAGGTTATCTCCGTGAGTCTCTAACGAAGAGACCTCCCGAATAAAGACCGATCTGGACGAAGCTTCTCTCGTGAGCACGATAATGACTCGCATTGTCTCCCAAGAACCTTGATGTAGACGTCCAAGGTTCTTGGAGAGAAGAGGACGGTCAAGTATAGTCTTGTACTCTCTATTCTCTCAACTTTCACGACAATGTGGCTTTCTTAGAGTTATGGAATAATAATATTGTTGTTGATGATAATGTACCACAAAAGAGAGGCCAAGCCCTCTCTTATATACTAGTGGTGGATGTCCATGGAGAGTCCAACACTCTATGTGGACGTCCACCTTATGATCCATTGGATGATGGATCAAAGGCTAGAATCAAATCATAAGTCTTCAAGTAATAAGACTACCATTATCCCATAATTATCATCCAAAAAGAACGCAACAAAAGGAGAGTTATAATCTCATAACTCTCTCCATGGTGGGTGTCCACATAGCACCCATTTTGGACATAACTTTATCCAATTATATTTATTTTATTTCCATAATTACCCTGATATTCAAATTCAATTATCATTTGATAAATTAAACTATAAATATTATAGTTAGGTTATTTATGATGTTAATCTCTCAATTTATGAATCCAATTCATAAATCAAACATAAAATGCAAATCTAATTTATATTTAATTTTTTCAGTGTGGATCATATTCAGATATACCTTGAAAGAGTATATAAATTGTAGAGATATTGTTTTATGTACCATTTCGTACTTTCTCTTGTTATGTATGACTTCTGTAATTTACCCATAGGCTACTCCCATATATAAGAGAGCCTAGGGTTCATGAAATAAACATCTCAATGTTTTCTCCCAACATGTTATCAGAGTGGCGATCGTAGACCAGAGCTCTCGTGCCCTAACCCTAAACCTAACCCCACCTCCCAGCCCCGCGTGACCCTTGCATACCGTCGATCCTTCTCTGATCTCCCACATGCGCCGCCTGCGGTGTGGATCTTGCGCGCTTCCTGCGCTGGGTCCCTCTCCGTGCAGGTCTACCCCGATTCTGTGAACCCCGCCTACGTCTGCGTCGTGAACCCGTGAACCCCGTCGGGTCCCTCTCTGTGCAGGTCTAGTGCACACTGCACCTGCGTGCTCTTGCACGACTCAAGGTGTGTGGTTGCGTGACCTAGGGTGTAACCCCATCCGGCTCTACGTGGTCCTGCATCTTCCCTCGCACGCGCACTTCACTTCATTAATGGGGTTGGTTGCAGTTTGAGTCTACACATGCAACCAAACCCCACATGTCCGTGTAGACAATTATCTTTGCAAGTCTCCACTCTGTAGTCTTTCTCCGTCAGACTCATGTCAGAAAGTAAAGTCGATGTTCCCTCTACTGGCGCATTTAGAGGTCCAGCGCCTATTGTCAAAATGGACAGAACAAACTATGAACTGTGGGCAATGCAGTTCATGAGTATGATGAAGTCTACAGGTAAGAAACATATTCTTACCGAGGAAGAACCAGCCGAGAAGACTGGAGTCAACGCCTCATGGGAGGCAGATAATGCTTATGCCAAAGTTTAGCTGTCAGGTACATTGGCACTAGAGATTGCCAATGGCATACTTCATCAACCCATAGCCAAGGCCATGTGGGACATTCTTGTTGTTATCCATTCACATGCTACGAATGAAACGAAGATTCTACAGTTCCAACATGATATTTTTACTATTAAGCAGAATGGACGCCCCCTTCACTCATTATATACATCATTACGTGGCATGTTCGAGAAGCTATATAGCTTCATGCCTCTCAATTCGACCCCTGAGCAGCAAAAGACCTATCGGAATGCCACCATGGTTGGAGTCTTCTTGGCAGCCCTTGATCCTGAGTATAAGGCAGCCCGTTCTCATATTCTGGCGGACTCGACCATTCCTCCTATGGAGGAAGCTTTTTGTAGACTCATTCGGATCAGTGTTCCATCTTCTATCACCAGCCAGTCATCTTCAGCAATGGTTGCCTCTCGAGGTCGAGGAGGTTCTTCTCATCTTCGTGGACGAGGACCCCGAGGCAGAGGAGGTCGTGTTCGTCAGTCATGTACCTTCTGTCATCGTTCTAGACATACCAAAGATACATGCTACTCCAAGCATGGATTTCTAGCTTTTGCTCGTGTGGCCGAGCAGATCGAACCCCCTGCAACTTCTTCTATGGATCAGTGGTTTGATGATCTTGTGGCACGATTGAGAGGTATTATACCTCCATCCACTCCTGTCATGTTTTTTTGGCCCCTGGGAGCCACTCCGATGTAGTTGCATCAGCCTCCTCCAGCACCTCAGGTAGTACTCATGTACTTACTAGCAGTTGTGGATCTGATGTAGTCTAGTGGATTATGGATTCTGGTGTCATACATCACTTGCGTGGAGACAGGAATCAGCTTACAGCATACAAGCCTATCCCTCCAAGACAAACAATAGTTATTGCAGATGGGACTCATTCCCCCATTACAGTACAGGGGGAGATCAGTCTGACACCCTCTATGCATTTACAAAATGTTTTACATGCACCTGAATTTTCTATGAATTTGTTGTCCATTAGCTAGCTTATGAAGGACTTACATTGTCAAGCCATTTTTGACCCCTCCTCTCTTGTTTTTCAGGACATCCTTACGGGCAAGGTGATTGGGTATGGCCGTGAGCAGTGTGGTCTCTATCACTTACTTCGAACTCCCTATGCTGGGCATTCTTCTTTATCTAACGGATCTGCTTCACCATTTCTGTGGCACCTGCGCTTTGGTCATCTCCCGCTCCAGAAATTGTGTCGTGTTCTGCCTCAGATCTCGCCTCACACATCCTTCCAATGTGAGGCATGTCAGCTGGGAAAGCACCATTGCTCTACCTTTCCCAGTCATCAGAGTCGGAGCAGTAGCTCCATTTTTGAGTCCTTACATATCCAATGAAGTTGTATCCATATTTTAGCATGGACCAAACAACCCCAAATTCTTAAATGTCGTACACTAGACTTGATACCATACCAAAGCTCATGGGGGGAGAGGGGGTTTAGGTACATATTTAGTTGAAATTTTGATAAGTACATAGGCTGCAATCTATGTTGCATGCCCCATAAACTAAGAGGTGAATTGACTTTGCTCATCATTGATATAACCATTTCCAACATGGTTTTGTTGTATCACTCTGCAACTATGTTGAGTGGAGGAGTACCTAGATGAGTGATATCGGAACCTATTCCTTTCCCTTCAAGAT
Source organism: Ottelia alismoides (assembly GCA_037367405.1). Lineage (NCBI taxonomy): Eukaryota > Viridiplantae > Streptophyta > Magnoliopsida > Alismatales > Hydrocharitaceae > Ottelia > Ottelia alismoides. Next base: position 127,313 of record JAZKJV010011019.1, read on the forward strand.
ATTCTTTCAATTCGTCTAAGAGGTATTCGCCACCTCAGTCAGGTCGAATTCATTGTATCTTCCTTCCTATTTAGTTCTCAATCAGAGCCATGAATTCTTTGAACATTTCAAAGATTTCGGATTTGTGACATAATAGGAAGACAAAATCATACCGTCAATGGTCGTCGATGAATGTCACATAGTATTGACGTCCATTACAAGTCGCAATACTAAATAGATCGCATACATCAATATAAATAAGGTCAATATACCTTCACATCTTTCAACTTTCTTTAAAAAATGATACCTTAGACATTTTACCTCGAATATAATGCTGGCAAGTTGGTAAATCATGGATTTCTAGAAAATCCAAAAGTATGTCCCTTACCAGTCTATTGATCCTATCAATGGACACATGTCCAAGTATTTGATGCCAGATTACAGTTAAATGATATCTATCCTCCCTTGATCTTTTATAGGGGTTTTATTATCATTAGTGGTGATAACATTCATGACCAATTCATGCATATTTAATTCGTAGTATCCACCACCTGTTAGAGAATCATTTCATATAAAATTATCATAAAATGACAAGTTTATTAAAGAAAAGAAAAGAAAATTCATGTCCAACTAATTTACTTATAGATAATAGATTCTTCCTAACATCTGGAACATAGAAACACTCTTTAGTAATTAAAACTCTTCTACTAGATAGCGATAGTCTACACGTTCCAATGGCGACCATTGCAACCATCGCATCAGATCCTATCTAGATAACTATTTCCCCTTCATCAAGCTTTCTGGTTTCCTGAAGCATATGCAACAAATTGCATGTAAAAACAAATGTACCAGAATCAACAATCCAACTTCCTTATTGTCCTACGAGTAAGTTGGTTTCAATAATGAAAGTAGATGAGTTACATGCTGGCCGCAAGACCTATACCTTTGCCCTTCTCAAGGGTCTTCGGATATTATGGACAGTTGTGCTTCCCGTGTCTGGACTTGTTATCAGACATCCGTCCTCTTGGATGTCAAATGTCTAGAAGCCTTTGAAGATAGACCAACAACTCAACCTTTCTTTTTCTTGTGGACTGGACCTTTCTGAGATCTACAATTCCTACCGTACTTCCCTTTAACCTGTGCAATCATGGCACTGCCAGAGGGATTCTCTTTCTTCACGATGTCCTCAGCGGACTTGAACGAAGAAAGTAACTCAGCATTCGTTAATTTCAATATATTTATATGATATGAAACAATGAAACCATGGAAAGACTTGAGGAGAGATAGCGGTATAAAATTAGTCTGCATATATGCATCCATCTCCGCCCCAAGAGTTCAACTCAGAGAGGCATGCCTTGGTAAGAGTTATGCCTCACGCTTGCAGTAAAAGATTTTTCTCTGATTTTAAGGGCAATTGATCTAATTCTAGTCCCACTTTCCAATGTGGTTGCATCCATGTTTCGGAGTGGGTGGTACATCAGGTGAGGGCATTAAAGGAGATTTTTGGTGAGATGTCGAACCTAAGGGTAAACCACTAAAAGTCCACTTTGTGTCTTTTGGCAAGAATGAGTTGGAGATGATGGAGTGTGAGAGAGAACAGGATATTGAGCAAGAGCAATTGTCATCAACACATATTGGTATGCCTTTGGTAAGCCCTTCGCGTAGGATGATTGATTAGGGGTTGATGGTTTAGAGGTTGAAGAGAAGATTCAAAGATCGAAGATCAGGTTGTTGTTGTTGAACATGGGAGTTTGTTGTTGAGCATGAAAGTGTTGAGGTCAATTTCTCCATCGTTGTTGTTGAACATGGGAGTTTGTTGTTGAGCATGAAAGTGTTGAGGTCAATTTCTCCACCGTACCTTTGTTCCATATGTTTGTTTTCAAATGCAGATAAATGAATTGATGGTGTGCGGCAAAGGTTCCTTTGTAAAGGGATTGGGGAGGGGAGTAAGACACGCGGCGAAATGGGAGGAGATCTACAAAACAAGAAAGGAGGGGACAAATATTATGAACTTGTGATCTTTCAATGAAGCATTTCTGTCCAAGTAGAACCTTAAGTTGCTTCAAGGGAAGGAGATCTTTGTGGAGAGTTATGGAGGCCTACATAGAATATATCTTTCTTTGGAGGAGAGGTTCATGTTGTGACAGATGTCTACATTATTCAAGGGTTTGATGCACGTAATAGCTAGTGTAAAGCTGCTTCTAACACAGCAATTGGAGGATAGAGAGGATTTAGATGCCTGTTTGACAGAAGGAAATGAGTACGAGGGTGGTGAGTTTTTCTCGCTCATTGCGGTACTTGATAATGGGATACATGAGGTCAAGATGTTAGTTGACACATGTTAAGACCAGAGTAAGTTATTGGCGATTTTGTGGGTCCTTTGTTTGGAATGAGAGGAATGCGGTGGTTTACAGATGCAAGAGTTAATATACAGAAAATGGTGTTTGCAGCCTGAAGGCATAGTCTGCATCACGGGTGTCATTGCATATGTAATAAAGTGGTAAAAGGAAGTTGTAATCCTTATGTGTTATTAAGGTTTAATGAAATGCAGATGACATTCAGTGACATACTATCATCCTTTGGCCCTCCAAAACAAAATAAAAGGTCTTGAATGTAGTACCCTAGTAGTACAACTTCAGATGAAACATGGTGCTGAAAATAAATCCATCACGTGGTATACAAATTCACCAAATTGTATCTTTCAAGCCCTTCACCATCAACATAATCAAAGTACTTGTAAAATTTCAACGCAAAATGTCCTTGTGTTATACAGTTTAACCAAACTTTTTATCTTTCAAGATCTTTCACTTTCAACAATATTGAAGTCCTTGTAACAAAAAATGATCTTGTGTTGTACAGCTTCACCAAACTGCCTAGCTTTCAGGCTCTCACTTTCAACAATATCTTTTTAAAAAGAAAAAGAACGTCCATTGTATAGGTATGTGCCATACTTTCAACAATATTGAAGTCCTTGTAACATTTCTGACACAAAATAACACCTGAACATAACCCCACGATCAATGCAGGGAACGAGGGGAGAATGAGAAGGGCTTGGGATAGAGAGTGGAGGCATGAGAGGGGACCAAGAGGGATTTCCCAATGAAGGAGAAGTGTGAGCGGAAGGAGAGCTAGATTGAGGGAGGATGACGTGTTGTGAGTCATCAGAAGAGGAGACACTTGGGCCGCAATGCTTCCGTTGAGGAGTCAATGGCCATATCGTGAAGGTTTTCTCAGTGCTGCCTCGGTGTTTTTCCTCGGAATGTTCGAGACATCGCTAAGAAATCTGCTCATTGAAGAGAGGGCCTTTTAAGAGCCTGGGGCAACGCGATCAGATCATCAAGAGAAGGCAATAGGTTTAATCCATGTATTGGTTACTAGACAATCTTTTACATATGTGGTCAATGGAGAGGCCTTCAGTTCAAGGTAGTATTGCAATATTCACCCACTTGACCTGATTAATCGATCCGACTATTATATCCGGTAGGCGACCACATAGAATAACTCGGGTCAACTAGGCGGCCATGTAGAGATAATTCTGTGTACTCTGAGATTAGTTTGTTATTGTTTATTTCTTAATGTCTATTTTATGTAATTTACCCGTAGATCTCTCCCCTATATAAGAGAGCATGGGGTCTATAGAATAAACAACTTTTTTATTTTTCTCAACATGGTTTCAGAGCGGCGGTCCTAGATCGGAGTTCTCGTACCCAAAATCCTAACCCTAACCTCGCCCTCCGCCCGCCCTCGTTCCTTCGCACGCACGTTGCGCATTACCGAGCGCCGCCCCGCGCGCTATCGCGCGCCCTCAGGCGCCGCCTCGGGCACCCCCTGCATGCCACTGTGCGCTGCCTTGTGCGCCCCACGCGCCACTGCGTGTTGTCTCGCGCGCCACCGCACGCTATCTCGTGTGCCGCCCAGCGTGCTACCTTTGCACATGCGGCTTTTCCGTGCGTGACTCGCTTTCCGGCCGCCCCATCGTCGGCGTCAGTTTGTCCGTCTACTTGATGGATTTGGGTGCATAAGTCTACATATGCATTCAGATCCACATATGTTTGTGTAGACAAATATTTTTTATCTACAAACCCTAGTCTTCAACATCTGGCAATATGTCTGAGAACAAAGTTGATGTACCCGCCACAAGCGCTTTCAGAGGTCCAACGTCTATTGTCAAAATGGACGGAACGAACTACGAGCTCTGGGCTGTACAGTTCATGAGCCTTATGAAGTCAAATGGTAAGAAACACATTCTTACCGAGGAAGAGCCAGTGTAGAAAACTGAGGTTAACGCCTCGTGTGAGGCGGATGATGCATATGCCAAAGTCTTGCTTTCAGGGACATTGACGATAGAGATCGCCAATGATGTGTTACATCAGCCACAATTAAGGCTAAGTGGGATATCCTCGCAGCCACTTACTCTTAGGCGATGAATGAAACCAAGATCCTTCAACTTCAGCACGACATATTCACTATCAAGAATAATGATCGGCCTCTCCAATCGCTATATACATCTCTGCGTAGAATGCTTGAGAAGCTCCATAATTTCATGCCACTCACAGCTACCCCAGAGCAGTAAAAGACATATAGGAATGCTACGACGGTTGGTGTATTCCTAGCATCCCTGGATCCTGAATATAATGTTGCTCTCTCTCAGATTCTTGCGGATGCTGCTATCCCCCCTATGGAGGAAGCTTTCTGCCGGCTCAGCAGGAACACTATTCCATCTACTGCCACTAGTCAGACCTCTTCGGCGATGGCCGCCTCCCGAGGTAGAGGAGGCTCTTCTTTTTTGTGGCTGAGGACCTCATGGTAGAGGAGGTCACATTCGTCAGCCCTGCATGTTTTGCCATCACTCAGGTTATATCGAGGACATGCTACTCCAAGCATGGTTTCCCAGCATCAGCTCGTGTAGCAGAGCAGGCTGAGCCTGCTGCTCCTACCTTATATCAGAGATGTGATGACTTCGTGGCCAGACTGCGAGATATCATGTCTCCTTCACCATCTCAGGAGGCCATTCTGATATCGTTGCTTCAGCCTTTGCCAGTGCCTCTGCTACGGCCAGTACATCAGGCAGTACTTATGACTTTACATCATGTTATGGATCGTAAATTACAGAATGGATTATGGATTCTGGGGCGACACATCATTTATGCGGAGACAGAGGTCAGCTTACAGCATACAAACAGGTTTCCCCAGGAAGAACTGTGGTGATAGCATATGGGACTCATTCCTCAATCACAGGACAGGACGAGATTACTTTAACACCTTCAATGCGACTGCAGAACGTCTTACATGCCCCTGATTTTTTCTATGAATTTGTTATTTATCAATCATATTACGAAGGATTTGCATTGTCGAGCTATCTTTGATCCATCGTCTCTTGTTTTTCAGGACATTCTTACGGGAAGGGTGATTGATTGTGGCTGTAAGCGGTGTGGTCTTTATCGACTGGTCCTAACTCCTTATACATGCGCATCCTCTATCTCAACTGGACCAATCTCTCACTTCACTTGACATCTTTGTTTTGGTCATCTCCCTCTCCAGAACATGTGTCATATCTTACCGCAGATCTCACCAGGGTCTTCCTTTCAGAGTGAAGCGCGTCAGTTAGGGAAGCATCATCAGTCGGCTTTTCCGAGTCGTCAGAGTTGGAGCAATAGCTCCCCTTTTTGAATTATTTCATGTTGACATTTGGGGTCCGAGTCGTGTTCATGATCATCAGGGACACGGATTTTATCTTGTTGCAGTTGATTATTATTCTCATTTGTTATGGGTTTTCTTATTGAAAAATAAATCTGAAGCAAGGGATATGATCAAAATCTTTATCAATAAAGTGCAAAATGTTTTCTCTTCTTCTGTGAAATATGTGAGAACAGATAATGTTTTGAAATTATGTACACATACTCTATCTCATTTCTTTTCCTCTCATGTCATTAATCATCAAACCACATGTCCTTACACTTCTCAACAAGATGGTATTGCAGAGCGAAAGCATCGCCATTTACTTGATATCACTCAAATACTTCTTATTCAGGTTTAGGCCCCACATTCGTTTTAGGATGATGCTGTCCTTACGGTATGTTACTTGGTGAATCGCATGCCTTCGTCTGTTCTAGGTGAGAAAAATCCTTTCTCCATTACTTTTCCTGATAAGGAATTATTCTCACTTACTCCTCGTGTCTTTGGTTCTTGTGCATTTGTATACCAGTTAGCTCCGGGTCTTGACAAGCTCTCTCCTATGATTGTCAAATGTGTGTTTGTTGGATAATCGAAGACCCAGAAGGGATATCGATGTTATGATCCTTTACGTAGGAAATATTACATTAGTGTTGATGTGACTTTTTTTGAGTCTGTGATGTTTTTCTCCCCTACAGGAAATAGGTTGGCGGCATCAGATTCTAATGATGAGGTGTACATGCCACCTCCTCCTACATCTTTGCTTTCTCTTCAGCTTGTGCCTGCTATACAAACACCACCACCACCACCTTCTACCCAATCCCACATTGTTCCACCATTATCAAAATTCTACACCCGTCGACCTGGCTCTGCTCATGGTAATCACTCGTCATCTAGCACGCCTCAAGTTTGTTCTGATAAAATGATTTCTAATGATGGGTCTGGAGATATATTTGTGCAGGGGTCCTTACAGGAGATTAGTCTACACATGGTTGATGCTACCGATGACCTGGATGTGCCAAATCGCTTTACGGAAGCAAAAGCATACTTATGCATCTTATCTCCTTGCGTCCCATGTGTCTTTTCATCGTCTGACAAGGGAATTCTAGAGAGTTGCAGTTGCTCTATCCGCCGTGGCTATTCCATGGAATTACTAGGAGGCCTTGAAGGATAGTCACTGGTGTCTAGCTATGGAGGAAGAGATGATCGCCCTGCAATCATGGGGAACCTGGAGTTCGGTGTCTGCTCCTCCTAGAGCCTCTGTTGTCAGTTGCAAGTGGGTCTTTAATGTTAAACACCATGCAAATGGGAGCATTGATCGCTACAAGGCAAGATTAGTAGCTCGTGGATTTACTCAGACTTGCGATGTGGATTATAAGGACACAATCTCTCCCGTTGCACGCCACTCTACTTTACGGATCCTTCTTTCGGTTGTTGTGGTACGTGATTGGTCCTTTTTTCAGTTAGATGTTAAAAATGCATTCTTGTATTGAGATATGCAGGAGGAATTCTACATGCAGCAGCCTCTGAGGTTTGTTATTGAGGGAGAGTGTCAGCATGTATGTAGACTCTATAAGGCAATATATGCCCTTAAGCAAAGTCCGAGATCTTGGTTTCAAAAGCTCTCGAAGTTAGTGGAAAAGCAGGGGTTCAAGAGATCAAATGCAGACTACTCATTGTTTGTGCAGACTGCAGAAGACACCTAGAGGTACAGTTATTATCATGGTTTATGTGGATGATATTCTTGTTACAGGGGATGATGCGTAGGAGATAAAAATGACAAAAGAATTCTGGGTCGTCAGTTTGTTACGAAGGATTTGGGCATTCTAAGGTATTTCCTAGGGTTAGAATTTGCTAGGAATGTGTAAGGTCTTGTGATGACCCAAAGGAAGTATGTTACAGACATGTTTGCTGAGACAGGTTGGTCGTCGACCATCTACTACCCCTATGGATCCTAGCATGAAACTAAGCTTGCAAAAGTCGGCCGACTAGGCCTACTAGTCGGTCCGACTAGTCGAGTCGGGGGGGTACCCGACTCGACTAGGCCTAGTCGGCCCTTAGTCGGTCCACCCGACTAGTCTGGCCGACTAGTCGGTCTAGTCGGCTGACTAATCGGCCGACTTTTACAACAGCGTTTTTTATTTTTTTTTTGTTTTTCACTTTTTTTAAAGCGGACATATTCTAATATGCTTAATGTTATATTTAAAGTCAATTACTTCTTTTGTTTCATCATGATGTCATATAAAATGTACAAATATATGTATATACATATGAATATATGTATAAAAAACTGATTTATATATTTAAAATAATTAAAAATTCAAAATCGACTATTGACCGACTAATTCCGACTAGTCGCCCGACTGCCGACTAATCCTTAGTAGGTGACCCCGCCGACTGAATACCGACTACCGCATCCTGCAAACTTACATGAAACTATATGATGATAATACATAAGAGGTTGACAAGAGAAGATACAGAGAGATTGTGGGAAAGCTCCTATATGTTACTATCACTAGACCTGACATCTCATTTGCAGTGTGTCGGGTGAGCCAGTTCATGGAGAAGCCTCGACAGGTACATACGGATGCTATATACATGATATTGCGATATCTAAAGTCTTCTCCAGGTGCAGGTTTATTATTCAGGAAAGGAGCAATTCTTTTTATTTCTGCATGCGTTGATGCTGACTATGCATGGTGTCCTAAGGACAGGAAGTCTACGTCTGGCTATGCAATATTTGTTGGCAGTTCTTTTATTTCTTGGAAAAGTAAGAAACAAACAGTGGTGGCTAGATCAAGTGCAGAGTCTGAATATAAAGCTACGGCACAAGCCAGTACAGAAATGATGTGGGTTCGAGCAGTACTAACATACTTATATATAAATGTACCTCTACCTGTGCAGTTACAATGTGATAATCAGTCTGCCCTATTCATTGCAAATAATCATGCATTCCATAAAAGAACGAATCATATTGAAGTAAATTGTCGTTATACTACAGACATAATTCAGAAAGGCTTAATCTCCACCTCTCATATCAGCACAGGAGAGCAAACAGCAGATATCTTCACCAAGGCACTACTCAAAGGACCATTTCAGAAGTACTCTTCCAAGCTGAGCATGATTGACATCTATGCTCCATCTTGAGGGGGAGTGTAGAGATAATTATGTGTACTCTGATTATTAGTTTCTTAATGTTTATTTCTTAATGTCTATCATATGTAGTTTATGCATAGGCCTCTCCCCTATATAAAAGAGCCTAGCATCAATGGAATAAACATCTTCTTTATTTTTCCCAACATGCCAACTAGTGAAAATCAATATATTTTTTAGGAAAATATGGAGTGAACATCATTACACCCTTGAAATGATAATATTAATTATTATACTTTTTCATTTTTTATATTTCTTAAGTGTAAAGAAAAAGTTAGATGTAAATTATTTGATAGTAATTCAATTGCTACTTTTATCTTGTTAATTAATGGTCATATCTGAATAAATATATAAGATTATATGTACGGAATAATGGCCATATCTTTATAAATATAAAATTATATGTATGAAACATGCTTCTGAGTCAACATAACAATGCTTGTTCTTTATTCAGTAACCCTTCTGATTGAATATCGTTTACCGATTTTGCAATACTAGCTCAAGGTACCCGATGAAAGAGGAGAATGAGGATGAAATCCTTGTCGGCACATATGGGATGGAGATACGGACCTCCATGCTGACGAGACTGAGATTAGGAGGATAGGGGTGTCATTCTTGGGCAACGTTGTGGCTCTAAATCAGGGTGATGCACTCGTGCAAGCTACCAGGTAGCGAAGCTTTGTTGTCGTGTCAGGAGCATTAGAGGACGACATGTCTTGCAGGAGAAAGCTATGTTTTAAGGATGGAGAACATATACATAAGAGAAGGGGAATATGTGTGATTGTGATTCATATCCTCTCAAGGAACCTTGTAATGATGAAGACGGGATTTAGGGTTATTAGCAACATATCGGAGATACTATCAGACAGAAGAGCCCCGGGATCTAATGTCATTTCGATGGTCGTTGTAATCAAAGGGAGGGAGTGGAGCTCATCTAGGGTTGAATGCTTTATAAGGGTTAGCAACACAGAGTTCAAGATTCCAGATGAAGACATTCGGCCACCACCGTCCCCTGAATGACAGGAGGTGGAATCAAGATTTGAAATGGACTAAAAGTCATAGAAGAGCATGTTGGAGGAGGGAGAAGTGTTAGCGGTGACTTCTGATGAGGGGCTATTGGAGAAACCTGCCATAGAGACTTCAGTTATGGAGGAGAAAATTGTAGAGAGGATTGCCAAAGAGACTGCATATTTCACGGAGGGGACTAGGGAGTTCCTCGGCTTGTCGAATCAAGCGAGAAATCCCAACCATATCCCACGAAAAGGAAGCTTCTCAGATCCCCTTAAGGATCAGACTCGGTTGATAGAACTCCTAGAGCCAGTTGGTTGAACTGGATAGCTCTTAACCCGTGAAGGTGTCAATTCTGGTGCAGGTTTGTATTCGGATCCTTTCGATAATCACGTTCTAGATAACGCTATGGCTTGAAGGGATCACACATGACACAACTGCAACAAAGCTTCTGAATGGTGACACGACCACTGAACCACTACATATTACTGAGCTTGATACCCATACCGCGATGGTCGCGGATGAGTTGAACCCTTTTGTAATTGTAGCAGAATCCTCCACAAGGGCAGACTACCCACAAGGTTGAAGCAGTACAAAGGACAAAAAACACGTCTCTCAAGTTGTGCAACAAGAAGTAAATGTTTACAACAGAGAAGCTTCTTTAGTAGGGGATCCATTGAGCAGCTAGTTCTACACCACTGTCAGAAGGTTCAACAAATGGGGCAACAACAAGATCTAATGAGGGGTTGATGAGGAGGAGGAGGCTTTCAGAACTGTAGTCCAAATGGCGGGTATGGTGCCAACTGCAGGGAAGAACATGATTTCTATATGAAGATAATTTCATAGAATGTAAGGGGGTTGGGAGACCCCAAGAAACGAGCATCCATAGGCTCTCTAATGAACAGGTGGTATGGGGACATTGTTCTATTACAGTAAACAAAGATCCAAGGTTGGATTGAAATCCTTTGATAGTCTGTTGGGGTGCCAGCTTTGTCTGAATTTCGTGCAGTTGGTGCGGTGGGCAACACAGGGGTATTTGTATCTCGTGGAAGAGCGAGCAATACTTCTTGATGTAAGAGGCTGCATGCAGATTTGTAAAATCCATTGTCCTCTAGGATAGAAATGTGGATTTCCCTTTGGTCGTTTCTTGTGTATAGCCCAATGGATCCGTCTCTGAGAATGTTGATGTTGGACAAACTCCGTAAGGTCAGAGAGAGACAATGTGGAGGTTTGAATCATGTGAGAGGGGGTTAACATAAATTTTCTTTCCTTGAATAAACCTCACCTTTGCAGGGTTCAAGATCAGGGGTCTGAACTTCGCAGATTTAGTGGAAGACTTGGGGGATTTAGTGGGAGATCTTCAGTTAGAGGTGGTAGATGCAGCAAATATATGCTTTACATGGAGAAACTCGGGTTTCATTCTAGATTGGACCGTTTCTTTATGTCGGCTGAGATTTTGGAAGATCTTTGCATTATTAAGTGCTTCATCACTCCTCTAATCTAGGTCTGAACACATACATACCTCTGGTGTGGGACTCAGATTTTGGAAGATCTTTGCATTATTAAGTGCTTCATCACTCCTCTAATCTAGGTCTGAACACATACATACCTCTGGTGTGAGACTCGGGGGAGGAGACCATGCCACGTTCCTTTTATAGACTTGAATGGTTCTGGCTCCTGGAGGATGGTTTCAGATATCTTGTGGCGGAACAATAATACACGGGTTCAGCTACGACTCAGTTGGCGTAGAGGATGAGTGGGTGGTTTTGTGCATATATAAAGGAGCTGTGGGAATTTCGAGAGGATAGTCAAATCATTGCCGAATCCGAAATATGGATATTAGATAAATTAGAGGATGATAAAGACCTAACCATGAAGGAGCTTGGGGAGAAATTAGGATTTCATAGAATCATCGTGGAGGAGGATAAAAAGCATGTGACCGAACGAAAGCAGCGATCTAGGCAAAAATGGATCAAGGAAGGGGACGCTAAAACAAAATTCTTCACTTGGTTGCTAGTGGCAGGAGAACATAACTTAGTGCATGGGGTAGTGGTGGATGATATTCGCATGGAGGGAGATCAAGAGACAGGAAGCGCATTCTTAGAATATTTTCACAGTCTCCAGTAGAGAGCAGACGAGACGCCGAAGATGGATGGGTACAATGGCCACCTCTTTATCTAGCTCAAATTGTTCTCGCCTGATGAGGAGCATTCGACCGTGATGAGGCAAAGATTGTGGTGATGGCGTTGAATGCATATGGTGCTCCAGGACCAGATGGCTTCCATGTTTTTTTCACCACATTGCCTTTTCGAATGCCATCTATCTTGTCATTACCAATGTCTTGGCAAATAAGCCTAAGGAGGTCTTAAATGGCCTAGGTCACCAATGCAGTTTGTTTTTATCCAATGGAGACATCTTTAATAATGGTCACTGAAACTATAGCAGACTCAAGATGAAGGAAGACAAGTGGTTTAATGTGAAAAGTTGATTTCTCTGAAGCATATGACAGTGTGGATTGGAGTTTCTTATGGTCAACCTCGGCGAGACATGGCTTTCCAGACATATAGATTTCTTAGATGAAAAAGTATAACAATTGCATCTTACTCGGTATTAGTGGACAAGCGGCCAGAAGGAGGCTTATGTCAACCTCAACAATGTGTTCGTCACAGATGCCCATTGGATCCATGCTCTTTATCCTCGTCGTAAATGTATTTATATCGTGTTAGAGCAAGTGGTAAGCCAAGGGGGTCTATGCAAGGTGTATTATTGGAGAAATTTTCACCCTCGTGCTATAAAACACAGGCAACACTATATTCTTTATCGAGGGAGGGAGGGAGGGAAGAAGCAAAAGGAATAATTATTGTGCTTGACATTTTCATGAACTCTCTAGCTTGAGGTTCAATAGGGACAAGTGGACCGCAGTACCTTTTGGTCTTTCAAGAGCTCATGCGAATGAGTGTAGGGAGGAGCTTGGCATGGTCCTTTACTCTTTGCCTATCTATTTTTTAGGCTTACCCCTGAGTAGCTGCTATCTTTATATGATAGGCTTGCTATCGGTTATATAGCATATGGAGCGGAAACTTGCTGGGTGGAAGGCAGTAGTGCTATCACATAAAGGATGACTAGTTGTGGTGAAGGTTGTCCTCACCACCATCCCGATTTTCTTTATGTCATCGAGACTTTTATCAGTGGAGATACGTCGATGCTTGGAGACAACGATGGGGTGACTTCTAAGGTTCCTCTACCCATAATTCATCATCCATACCCTTGGTTGATTGGGAAACGGATACACTGCCAAAGAGGTTGGTGGCCTTTAAGTTTATCACCCGAAGACCATGTATAAAGAATTACTATTGAAGTGGGTCACAATGATATAGGACCAAGATTTATGACATCCACACTCAGCATTCACTTGTTCACCATCGCATTTCTATATGTTTGCTTTTTGGAAGGGAATTTGTTTCATGCTCCCTAGCTTCGGTTGCTCCTCCACCTAGTACTGGGTGATGGTTGTTCTTTTTCTTTTGGATTGATGATTGGATTGATGAATGGACTTTGGCGATTCGTTTTTCACGTTTGTTTGCACTTGAGACAGATTGGGATGCTCTGGTCTCCAACTATTTGGTGGATGGTGTGTGGATTCCACTTTACATCCGGGCTTCTCAAAAGTCAAAACAACCCTTCCATGAATTCATTGAACTCTTGGAAGCTATTAGCACTCTGAAAGGCATGATCGAAGGACAAGACCATTTGGTATGTAGAAATGGTGACTTCAAGGAAGGTGGAGGAGCGTGTGGTGGAGTGGCGACAGAAGTCCGGGCATGCTTGGGTCAAGGAGGGTTATGCTAATACCGCTTTTTTCCACAGAGTTGCTAATGGGAGGCGTCGTGGTAATTCCATCCGATCCCTTGTGATTGGTGGAGTCCAGATCGACGGCAAGAGGGAGATGGGTAGGGCGATTGCTGACCATTTTCATGACTTCTCCGTGAGAGGCCAGCGCAGTCGCTGGAGGTGGACGGGGCTGGGTGTTACGCAGCCTTCTGTCGCGCACGCTGCTAGCTTGGTCCAAGGGTTCACCATGACGGAGGTGAAGACCGCGGTTTGGAGTCTGAACTGCGGCGGGGCTCCAGGGTTGGATGGCTTCCCTGTCTCGATCTACAGAGACTTCTGGGACTTGGTGGGGGCCGAGGTGCTGGAGGTCTTACTGGAGTTTTGTCGCTGCAATGCGGGCTTTAATAGGCTCAATAAGGCTCTCATTTTTCTCCTACCTAAGTGCGAGTCAGCCGAGAGGATTGAAGATTTTAGACCGATCGCGTTGTCCAATGCTCTATACCTCATTGTGGCTAAGGTTCTGGCTTTCAGATTAAGCAGGGTTCTTGAGCACATTATCTCCCAATAATCCTAGTTGGCCTTTGTTTCTGAGCGGCAGATTGTCGATTGCTTGGTCATTGCATCGGAGATTATTGCTAACTGGAATAGACGTAGAGTGGTGGCGCTACTCTGGAAGGTTGATTTCTCGAAGGACTGTCGGTTCCTCTGGACGGCTCTGTGTAGGTGGGGTTTCCCTGAGCTCTGGATTTCGCGGATGAAACGGTGCGTCACGACCACTTCGCTCGTTGTTCTCGTGAATGGCCGCCCGGAGGGTGGTTTTTTCCAACCGCAGAGGGGCGTCTAACAGGGTTGACCCCTTGCCCCTCTGCTTTTCATCATCGCTTTAGACGTTCTTGTCTGCATGGTGACTCGGGTGCAGGATAGTGGGCTCACGAGCGGCTACTCGAGAGAGGGCATTAGAATCCCTCTTCTTCATTATGCGGACGACACCATCTTCTTCATTGAAGGCGGCAGTGACGAGGTTGGCGTCATGGCATACACCCTTGACCTTTTTGGTGAGATGTCAGGGCTAACGCAAAATGCCAGCAAGTCCTCAATGGTTCTGTCTGCTTTATCTGCCGAGGAGGCACGCAGCTGTAGCCAGCTGCTTGGTTCGGAATGCGGCAATCTCCCCATCCGCTACTTGGGGGTTCCTTTGATTTTTGGTAGAACAAAGTTGGGCGATTGGTAACTAGTTGCCGAGAAGTTGGAGAAGAGGCTCGCAAGGTGGAGATCTTCGCTCCTCTCTAAGGGAGATCGTCCTGTGTTGTTGAAGGCGGTGATTTCTGCGATTCCGATCTACTTCATGTCTATACGCCTCATGCCAGTTGGTATTCGCATGAGACTCGAGAGACTAATGCGGTAACTTCTGTGGGGCAAGAACGACCAGGACGCTGCTAGCATGCACCTTGTGGATTGGGAGACCATCACCCTTCCGAAGGACGAGGGTGGCCTTGGGGTCAGACGCCATGACGCGATGAATGAGGCGTTGTTACTGAGATGGGTGAGTAGGATCTGGGAGAGTAATATCGATCTCTGCACTAAGTTTATCCGTCGGATTTACCCGACGACTGATGCCTCTCCGGAGAACTGTGGTCCTAGTTGCGCACCTTCCCCTTTCTGGAAGGGTATCATATCGATCTTTCCTCGCTTCCGCGGGCTTCTTAGACCGGTTGTGGGCAATGGAGAGACCTTCGCGTTTTGGACTGACGACTGGACGGTGGGGGAGAGCTTTATGCTCGTTTTTCGCGCTTGTTTGCCCAGGTTGCTGACTGTGACGTCTGTGTTGTCTCTTGCTGGAACGACGGGAACTGGATGCCGCTTTTTCGTGCTAGCTTCTACGACCAACGTCTTGACGAGTTTCTACTCCTGCTTGACTCTCTGAGAGCTCTTGGAGGTCCGTCCGGGGAGCGGGACCATTGGGTTTGGAGGGGGGCTCCTTCACAGTTAGGAGGGTGTATCCCGATCTGCAGACCACCTCCTTCACAGTCGGTCGAGCTGGTTAGGGCCTGTCGTTTCTTGTGGGGGCTTGGGCTCCCAGAACGTATTGGTTTCTTCATGTGGCTCCTCAGGCGTAAGAGATTGATGGCGCGCGATCGTTGTGCCAAACTACTTGGGACAGTCTTTAACAGGTGCCTTCTTTGCGGCAACGGGATTGAATCAGTTGAGCGTCTCTTTTTCCTTTAACGCGAGGCAAGGTCAATATGGGATGGTTTGGATCTAGCATGGGTTGGATCGCGGAGCCTGCTCTCCTTCTGCGAGACCTTAATCCTCGCCAAACAACACCCGAGGAGAGAGTTACTCCAATCGATGGTCATCATTTGGGCCATCTGGTTGGCTAGGAATGACCTAATTTTCCGGGACAGAGGTTTTATAGGGAGAATGTTTGTATCCATGTGAAAGGTCTCGTAGAGACCTGGCTCTTGTAATGTGCTTTCTGTTTTCTGAACTTTATTTTTCCCACTATTAATGCATTTCTTGAGCGAGCACCTTTGAGTGTTTCCCCCTTGTTTGTCTTCAAAAAAAAGAAATGGTGACTTCATGGTGTGGCAGGCATACAAAGCTATGGATAAACATCTAGATGCATTGTCTGATGACTCGATTCGAGATCGTGGGTTCATCTAGGATATGAAGGTCCCAACATGGCTACTACAAACTGGAAGAATCCTGATGAAGGACATATGGGTTACATTGACCTCAAGCAATGGCAGCATTTATTCTCTTTGTGATGAAGAGGTGGAGATAATAGATTGTCTCTTTTTAGGGTATAAGAAGGCAAAGGAGACATGGATAGAGCTGGGCATCAGTTGGATGAACTCTAGTAATCTCACCGGGTGCTCGGAATCAAATTCCAACTCTCTGTCTCGTCCAAACAGAGAGATGCTACTACCAATTGCAATAATATGTGTACTCCTTGCACGCAATGGATTTTTCGGGCAGAATGCTTTTATGTAAATAATGTGATCCATTTGGCAAAGACTCTACTCAAGTCATGGCTTATGTAATTTGTTCAATGTCTCTTAATTAATCCATTTGCAGTAGACACCTTTACGTATTTCCCCATTTTGCCTCAATTAAAAGCATAACCCCGCAATCTAGTTAGATGGAACTAATAATCACAATGAAGCCATTATATTAGTTCTCTCTGAGTATTTTATATCTCAAAATTACCATTACACCACATCCTTTCACATTCATTACTATTTTTTAACAAATTGCTGGCATAATACACCTCATCTATCTTAGATGGGTAATATTAATCCAGAGTGCTGCATCTTGCTACAAGCAAAAGATATCCTTATTACAAAATTGAATAACCTATGACAACCAAAGTAATAACGTGATCTTAAATTCATCAAGCAGCATGTGATCTTAAATTCATCAAGCATATTTTCGTCATCTTTAAAACTCGAGAAACAAAACTTACTCAACCTAACTACTTGTGATAAAGCTTTTCTCAGTTGAATTAAGGCTTCTGCCCCATACGTGTCAATAGACTGAAATCTTTATCATAAAAAAATAGATATGGGAAGATGTAAATTCGTATGACTGCTATTCAACGAAATATTTCTATAACATGCCAACCAAAGTCCAGATTTAAAACTTCACAGAGACAATGAGATTATGGAGGTACCTATCCATGGTATGTTGGCTAAGGTAAATGGGCGTTGGGTCAATATCATTTGTAGGACTAAATGGCTGCACAGCACGTACATCATCCAGTCCAAGCACCGCATCCGCATGCTCGTGCGTCAAGACTATCTGCGACAAAAAAGCACAACATCAGAATGCACCTAAAACCGATTCACGCATTCACAATTTTACCACAGCCAGCGTACAGAATCGACTCTAGGAATCTTGTGACGGATGAACCACCGCAGCGCCTGCTCCCTGAACGTCTTCCCGACATCGATTATCACGTACCGGTGATCACCCCCCTTAGGGCAGTAGTCGATCAACAGAGACGTGTTGCACCTGGGGAATCAAACACACATAACGTCATCAAAATATTGCATATTTGCTTCGTGCAAGAAAAGACATATTCACTCCACTTGCCCCCAAATTTTCCCAGATTAACGAACCTGTAGTTGGGATTCTGCTCGGGAGGGAGCGAAAGAGATTGCGAGCAGACGATGCAGGGGGGATCGGAGGCCTGGATCAAGCACATGGCGTTGGGGACGCAGCTGGAGCAACCGGTGCCAAGGAAGATCAGAGCGCTCGCGCCGGCATCGCCATTGCAGAGGGCTCCATTCTCGAGCAGATGGACGGGATTAGCGTTAGGGCGGCCGTCGTCCATTGGAGAGCGGAGAGGAGCTTCTGGTGGGGTGGGGAGATCCGGAGGGGAGGAGGAAGCCGCGAGAAAATGGGGAGCGCCTCGTCGGCGGGAAGCTTGTTGGGCAGAGACATAAATGTCCCTTTGGGTTTTTTTTGCATGACACGTCCTTCTGTTTACTTTAGCACTACAAATGCACCCCCGATAAAAAGTAGGGATTCAATATCTCCATATTTGTATTTGTTTTTATCTGTCTGATGCGAATATAAAAATATAAAAATTCTAGCTTGACGAATATGGAAATGAAATCTGATATAAAATATATACATGAAACAAATATATATTTTGTGCATGAATTTTTATTTTATGTAATATACACTATAATACAGGACATTTAGTATAAATTAATAAAATATTATAATTATTATACGCATCCCGTCTTTCTATGACTAACTAATACGCAATATGTATTATCTAAGATGCTTAGCGTAAATTACATAGAATAATCTAATAATCATGACCTATCTTTTTGTAGGCTTAATAGTTGTTGATGGAACAAAACCATTATTTTAGCTCTTATAATAAATAATTATTAGACATTCAACAATCCCATTCCCTACTCCTCCACTATCTTCTTTCTACAAAGGGATTTTTACCTGGCAAAATCTTTAATCTTTGCCAAATACCTCCATGACCTTTGAAACAACCTAATTCCTCCCCCGATTCCGTAAACTTGTTAACTTTTACCCTACAGACCTTGTGCTTAACCATCATCCATTGCACGTTAGATATAACCAAATTCCGTAAAAACGAGATGTGAATTGACTTCTTTGTTTCATAAATCTACAAAATGGCATCTGATCGCCAATCACACACAGCTACATCTCCTCCGTCGTTGTGAGCAAGTAGGTGGGTGTTCCTCCGCCCCATCCACCTCCTCTGCCATCAAGCAGAGGCACTGGAATGAATTCGCGAGAGAGACGAAAATTGGAGCAAGAGGGCACCCCAAGAGCCAGAGAGCCAACCTCAAATCCGATCGCCTTCCCTTCATATCCATGGAGAACTGCCCATCATCTTTAGCTCTACGCACTCACGATATGATGACTTCCCAAGAGCTCTCCTTCCTCGTCCCTTCCCCGCTCACCTCCACCTTCGGCCCCTCCACCAGCGGCGTCAATAGCTGCACCCTCCACCTGTGGTGGTGGTGGTTGCTGATCTTCCCCTTCCCTCCTCTGCGGCATTTCCTCAAACACCTCTCGTGCACCAGCCACAAAGAGCAAACAAAAAACCTCTCTCAAGGTCTGGAGATCAACAGCAAGCTGAGTGGAGCATCGGATCTAGTGCCGTCTGCGTTAATATGATTACGCATGCAAGGGTTTTGAAGGATTATAGTGAGAGAAAGAGAGGCACGTCCTTAGGGATAATGAGGGAGAGATGTGGGGAGGAAAAAATGGCTCTTTATGGAACGGACAAAAGCGACAGCACATGCAGTGAAATCCAACCCAAGTTAGCCCAAGCACATCTGTCATGGTATACAACGATAATAAAGGCGGCAAGAGAGCAACATTCTTCGGCAAGGTCCGGATCTCCGACGCTAGCTTCGGTGAGGCCGGCGCGGAGACACTCGTCTACTACCCCTCGAGAAGCGCAAGAAGGAGGAGAAGAAGCCGAAGGAGAAAGCTCCAGAAGACAACGAGTCACTGGGCGTTGTAGCCGAGGAGGCCTTCGGGGGAGCCGATGAGGGTGATGAGAGGAAGAAATCCACCCGTTAGATTTTACGTGGTTTGATTAACTCCGTTTTAACCCACCAAGTTAGCACAAGATGTGTCAATTTCACGGCAGGGTTCATGAGGTAAGACGGAGCAAGTTTACGGAATTGAGGGGGGAATTAAATTGTTTTAAATATCGTAGAGGTAATTGACAAAGATTCTAAATTCTGCCGGATAAAAAAACCCTTTTAGAAAAGAACTTGTTACCTCACCTCAATGCCACCTTGACCTATGTATCCTATCGTGCAAGTTAATCCTTCGTCAGACAGCTTCCCACCAATACGTCGACCGACATGTGAACACAATACAGGGAATATTTATGTATCACCACACTCTTCATTCATTGATAATAACTTAGGGGGTGTTCGTTTGGAGGATAAGAGGGAATGGAATAAGGGGAATAAGCCCCCAACACGCTTCTCCGTGGTACGACTATTACCCATTATTTCATCTTATTTCACTCTTATTCCTATCTTTATCCCACCTTACCTACCTTTATTCACCTTATTCTCCTTATTCTTATCCTTCAGCCGAACGGAGAATAGACCCTTATTCCCCTTATTCTCCATCCTTATTCCTGCTTATTCTCCTACCGAACGGACCCTTAGACTTGCAAAAAAAGGAATCATATACATTCTTTAATGTGCGTAGTACCACGTGTGCAGACTTGATCCCATTTTGTTATCTTGAATGATTGAGTGGAAAATTGTGACGAAGCAGACATCACTAGCATTAAAAATGCTAAATTTTATATCTTGAAACAATCTAAAAGCAAGCACTTTTTAAATTTAACTAGAACCAATTTGTTCTGCAATCTCATCGAACTTTATTCAAATAGAGATGAACAAGTCATACACCTAATGCTAAGAAGTACTTTCTAAAATGATCGACAGTCATTTTCAATCCATTTGGACAACAAGAATAACGGTAGAAGATGTGCAATAAATATGAAAAAAAAATATTTTGCAAAATAAATGAATCATCTAGATAATCTTTCATAAATCAGTATATCACGTAAGTGTGAAGATCGCATCTTATATGATCAGGAGCGACTAGTCGCACTAGTGGCTTTGTGCAGCGGAATTTAAAATTTTTTAATCAATGAAACCACGTGATCCAAGAATACTTCTTGGATTGTTTCATCTAAACCACATACTAGATAAAGGAATATCTCTTATAACGTGGTTGTGATCGAGTCTCTAAGAGAAGATACCTCATGTCTCAAGTTCGATCCGTCGGAGGAGACACTTGAGAGCATGGAGATGAGTCGAGTGGTTCTTGCAATCCAAGTAGTTGATCCAAGTAATGGATCTCATGATCTCATCTTACGAGATCGAATGTTTTCTTCACGAGCGAGGCACACCAAAGAAGACAGAGATCCAAGAGTTGTCAAAGCAGCAACACAACAACGATGCGACGATGGTGGCGACCTTCTCTCTAGGGTTAGAGTGGACGACCACTCAAGGGAAAGAGAGAGGCGACGTGATAATGAGAGAAAGAAAGAGAGATATTGATGTTGTAACTTGAAGAGCAAGGGCTCTTCTTATATAGGATTTTAGGAGTCCATGGATCTCAATCTATGGATAATACACAATCAATGGATGAGTGGTTTGTGCTTCTTTCAATGGCCATGATTTTGTTGTAAAAACACAACAACAATTAATTTAATTTGAATTAAATATATATTGATAAATCAATATAAATTAATTCTAAATTAAATTAATCAAGTATGGAGATAATTGGAAGGAAGATTACCCTCATTCCATAAGAGGGGGGACGGCCACCTTTCTTAAAAGAAGTTGGTGGCTATCCACCCTCTCAAGAAGGAAGGTGGCAATCTCCATGTAATATCATGAGATTACATTATTCCATGGAAATCTCCAATATTTACAACAACACTTGTTATAAATTATTCCACGAAAATAATTCACAATTATTTTGTGAATATTGCAATCATGCCATTGAAAATTTGTGAATCACATTCACAACCCCAAAAAAATGTAAATTATATTTTCAATTAATTATCCAATATGAATCCAGTTCACATCAATAATTAATCAATAAATATAAATCGCAATAGGCTCTCTCTAATACATTATAAATCACATTTATAATAAATATGAATAATTTGGATAATGCTATCCACATTATTCTTATCCATAATAATTAAGTCACATTTAATTATATTGGATCATCATTCTCATGCATGCAAAATAACATGAATCAATGTCACATTATTCATGATAATTAAATCACATTTAATTACGTACTTTCTCAATGCTTAGATATAATTCAACAATGGAATTATTCTTAAACTCTTACAAGAATAATGCGCTTTCTCCACAGATACTTGTAGATAAAGATAGGACGATTGTACGTTCCACGTATAATGACTAAAATATTGATATCACGTCTCAAATCAAGATCTCATAGACCTCTCATAGATTCTTGATTAAATCATGGCCATAAATCTAATCTTCTCATTGCATCTGAATCTCATTCACATCAATGTTCAACATTTGGACCAATATCAGATTACTTCTCTACTGAGAGGAGTCACTAAAATCCATAAATGTTTCATCACTCCCTCAGAATGGAAGCATCATGGTTATACAATCGTTTATGAACACATCACCCTCATGTATTCCTAACACATATACATCCTGCATACTGGAAAACGTATGATAAACTCGAAGATATAGATCAATTTACACTGTCATCTTTAGTTTCATCATTAAGTTTCTCATTCTTGGTTATTGGGAGTTGGTATCGATCATATGCTTTCCAAAAAGCATATATCATACCTACATTGTCATGCTTCCAAAGTACGACGATCATGCATGGAATTTGATCGGTCCCAATACCTCACGAGTAAGTGATGAATCTACGATTCTCATTCTTTATTATTTTATTTTAGCTTTATCTTTTAGCAAAACTACATGTAAATATATGTAAATACAATAATTTATCATTGTACATGTCTTTGTTAATAGTGCATATATAACATATATTTTCCAAAAACAAAAGAATAAGAGAAAAGAAAAAGAAAGATGTATTTAGAATAAATATAGATTAACTCACAACCCAATGAGAAGGTCAAACCTTGACCTGATCGACAAGAAACAAGTAGAGAGAGATAGAGTACACTGTATATTGCACATAATACTTATACTTGTACAAATAAATATTCAAATTTATTTTTACATTGTGTGAATACCATATTATTTTTGATCACTTGTATATAACCCTAATAATGAAATAAAAATAAAATAAAAATCAGAAAATACAAAATACAATAAAAATAAAATCCAAAGTTCATTGTTCAAAGGCAACATGTATGTATAATGCATACAATACTTATTTATTTAATACCTTTAATTAATTTATAAAAATCAAATAAAATCATTTCATATTACTCAAATTATTTTGTAAATAAATAAAATAAAAAATAAAAAAATTTCGTAAAAATAATAAAAATAAAAAACTATATATAATACATTATGTTATATATATATATATTGTACATATGATGTCATAAAAATAATTAAAAATCATAGAAAAATAACTTACAAATAATAAACAATTTTCATTTTATTCACTTTTTATTTTAAAATCATTTACTATGTTATATTTAATATTTGTATATCCTGCATTCTGATTGAGGTCAACCTTCTCCCCCAATTGACCCGACCTGACTCTACCATTGTCGGATCTGATTTCTTCCTATTTTCCCGATCAAACGTGGCACCCATTCACCTTAATTTCACTGCTTGACTGCGCTCCTATGATCTGTGGGGACGTAGATCCCTATACATAGCCGGATCTGCCCAGGGTTTCGTTCCCTTGTCCGATCTTTCCAGACCCTGCTGATGCCCTATAAAAACCTCACTTCGTCTCCCGAGCACCTGAGCTCATCTCTCACGCAACCATTTCTCCTCTAACACTTCCAACAAGGTGACAACCTCCTACAGGTCCCTTTGGGAGCTCATTTGGACGTTTGGTTGATCGACGCTCACTATGTGGTTGGACTTCTCCGCCATACGGAGCCTCTTATGCCTTCTATACCGAAATCGAGGCAAGGACCCCGCCTTCGCCTGACTTCGTTGATCATCAGAGACCATCTAGGAACCCTCGCTTATACTCCATCTTGCATGTCCATTCTGATTTGATTCATTTTCACGGTTGCTTGTTCATCTGGTCCGACCACCGGATCTGGAGCTCCGTCACGCACCTTCACCCGCACAGATCGACTCCTCGACTCATCCTCTTGATCACCCTAACTCTTGCTCACTGGAGCAAGATTAGGAATGGTCTCTTTTCCCACCTTTATCTGAGGCCCTTTAGCATCCCCCTTCTCCTTCCCTTCATTTTCAGCCAAAAAAACCTTAATCAAAGCTTGGTCTTCAAGCTGGGAGTACACATGTAGATTCAAGATGTGTAGGGAAGGCCATTCAGATCCCAAACTGCTCAAGCGAAGTAGCTGCAGGCAGAGCTCTACCGTGCAGATCATCCAACCATCAATCCATCCATCGGAGCTGCCCACTCAACGCGGAACACTTCCACGACCGTGCTGTACTCTTTAGCTTCTTGATATGAGCATCGGATCTCCCTCCTTGCTCGATTGAAGTTCACACGAGCCCTGTTCATCCAGCTACCTCCTTAGTCATTCAATCAGGAACTAAGTCTTAGATATGATCAGGACCATACAATCACACCTCATTCCTAACATTCTGATCAGATTCTAGGGTGAATCTGAGCCACTCGCCACTGCGAGCTTTGTTAGCTGTTAGATTCGTACTGGCGTAGCAGATCAGAGCCGAACATCCCCGATCGTATCAAAGCCATCAGATCCTTTTCAGGGGATTATCAGAGCCGTCAGAGCCATCCACGCGCCAATCACGTGCCTGCAAGGGTATACTTCACCTTTACCCTGTCATTTATTTTTTTCGCTTTAGTCCATAGAATAAAATGTGCTGTTAAGAATATTTGTAGTTGGAGCCTCTAGTTTTTGTATTTGCACTTTAGTCCAGTCGAGTCTGTCACGTGCGTCTGCATGCTTATTTTGGAGGTCGTAGGAGTCTCTGTTTCTAACGAAATTCGAATGGCACATAGGAGGGATATAGGGATGAATATACATGGTTTTATTTTTCCAAAATTTATAAAAAAAATGTCAAAAGATGGGGTGGGGGCAGCCATGTTGGCTACCCCTAGGGGGCAACCCCATTTTTCCCATATATATATATATATATATATATATATATGTAGATGTAGCAGAGCGATCCTGTGAGATGGGGCATATATGATATTGTGAGATGTGTAATCTCAACTACTCATTTTACTATCATTAAAGGCACGAAACATTGGGGGATTTAGATAGAATAATGAGGAGAACATGTGTGTTCAACCATGATAGATTGTTAATATATAATAGTCTTGATGGATGGGATATAAGCCTAAAATTAAGTTGAATTTGAAATGACACAGTGGTGATACATTGTTATCTAAATTCCTTAAGGTTTCATGCCGCTAATCATAGTAAAATGAGTGGTCGAAATTACCCATATCACCATCTCATATATGCTTCATCTCACAGGATTGCTCCTATGTATATGCATATATATATATATATATATATAATATTCATGTTCTTTCTTATTGTAAGCTCAATGATACTAATACATCAAGTGTGTGAAAGTATGATAAAAATATGGTTAACTCCTTAGTTAATTACTTAATGTTTAGATATTAGTAACTATATTGATCACAAAATAAAGTGACTTAAATAAAAGAGTAAGGAATCAATTGGTGTTCGAATGACTAGTGCTACATGTAGAGTGGGAGCCACCGGTATATTCTATTTTTTCGATCTATTTGGACATTTAAGGTGACAACACCTTTCAGAAGTGTTAGTTTGGTGGAAAGTCCACATTTAACTCAGCTGATGTCATCATCGTGTTTAGTGTACATAGGGTAAGTATGTATTGGGAGGTTGTAAGTGCCAACAATGGGTAATAATGGACCTACCTTTTTATAAACGTTAGTTCATGTGTATGCATATAACCATATAGTACGATTGTTTTTTTTTTTGCAAAGCTCGGTTATTATGGGGTCCGAGTAACCCCTTTTATTAATATAAAGAAAAAATACAACAAGCTTGAAAGGACAAGTCCTTCAAGCTTGTGAAAAGGCTAGCCTGACAGTAAACTTGTCATGCTAAAAGAGAGATGGTCAACATGACCCATAAGATGAACATAAAAAGGAAATGGTCAACATGACCTAGTGGCCAACATGGCCTTGAGCAGTAAGAACAAAATGACTTGAAAAATATACGAAATTTGTTTCCAGCCATCTGCGTGTAATGATGAATGCCCATAGGATGACGATGCCATTCTTCTACCTGCTTCTCTCCTTAGAAGAATCCCAACCTTTGCAAATTTTCCTACATAATGAAGGCGCTCCTCAATTGCCGAGAAACTTGCTTTCGCTTTTGGACTTCATAATGTAGACGCTCCTCAAAGACGAGAAACTTGCTTTCGCTTCCAATTTGCAAAAAGTAGGTGTCCGCAAGTAGGCGAATAGAAACCATCGTAATGGGCAAACAATAAAATCATAGCTATTTTGGGAGGAAAAAAATCAAACCATAGCTGGATCTTTCCCGCAAGAGAGAGTTGACGTGAAGATACAAGCAGAAAGGCTTATCCACCTTCTTCGAAACTGAAACTTTCTTCATAGAAGATAATACTGACGTTAACCACCTGATCGTAACAGTGTACCGGCCAAAAGTGTACCTCCTCCATGAAGTTGGTAGCAACCTCTAAGAAGGAAGAGGGGCCTCTCCATCTGTAACTACCGCAACTAGCCAATGTAGAAATCAAAGTGAAGTTGGCGTGAGAACATGAACAACAAAATGTATCTAGCTCCATCAGAGTTGATAACTTCCTTCAAGGAGGAAGTAATGTCATTAACCGCCTGAACGCAACAGTGTACCGGCCAAAAGTATACCTCATCCATGAATTTGGTAGTCTCCTCCAAGGAAGATGAGTGACGAATTGCTATAAGTAATCACCCTCAACTAATATGTGATGTTGGGAGTAGGAACAGTCCGTAAGGTGAAAGCGCCTTCATCAGAGCTAGAAACTTCATCAAGGCAGAAAATACTGTCGTTAACCGCCTGATCGCAACAGTGTACCGGCCAAAAGTGTACCTCTGACTTGAGTTGGTATCCACCTCTAAATCCGAGGCAAAAACCTTTCTTTATGTAATCACTCGCAACTAGCAGTGATAACATTGAGGACGGAAAAAATAAATGTCGTTGGGAGTAGAGACAAGATGTATGCACCTTCATAAGAGTTGATTACTTCTTTCAAGACAGAAAATACTGTCGTTAACCGCCTGATCGCAACAGTGTACCGGCCAAAAGTGTATCTCTGACTTGATATTGGTATCCACCTCCAATGTCAAGGCAAAAATCTTTTCCTTTGTAACCACTCGCAACTAACATGGAAACCTTCTAACAAGTGCTCGTGCATGACCAAAGACTTTTTCGGATATAACCAGAAAGCACCACATCCATAGGTGGTTGAGATTAAATGAGGGGTGGTATAATGCTTCACCACCAACCATAGTGTACGTTGGAAAAATTAAGAGAAGAATAAAACATAATTTTTTTCCAACGGAAAGTGGATGAGAAACATGACGGAAACCACCACTATGGGTGGTTTGACTTTTCGGAAACCACTTCATGAAAAGGTAGTTGTAATAAGGTGAAAACCACCGTGAATGGTGGTTAAATTTCCGGAAACCACCTTAAAAAAGATGGTTTTTTAAAAAGGGATAAAATGTGGAAGTGGAGGTGGTTTCCATGAAGTGGGAACCAACCCATTACGTAAGTGGGATTTTAATGGATGTTAATAACCACCATGCAATAGAATAATTGGAAATAACACCAACATTACAATAATGTGCATGAGGATGAGTGGTTATCAAAACGAGAGAGGAGGGTAGTTATAAAGAGGTTATCACAAAAGGAAATTGTAACCACCCACCAAGTTGGATGGTAACTACCACAAACATCGAAAGAAGAGAGAGAAAATTGATTTTTGGATTGAACGACTCTTTCGACGAAGAATTTAGGTATCTTAGATGTTCTTCCTCCGTTCTAAAGAAGAAAAGAAGAGTGGAAAGTGGAAGAAGAACGATTCCAAAATGAACAATACCAAAAGAGAATAGTATCCATCCAGAAACAAAAGAATGGAGGGAAAAAAGAGAAGGAAATGAATCAACAAACCCCTTCCAAACTTTTCTTGGATGTTCTTAATTCAACAAAGAAATAACCTTTAGTTGAGATAAGAACAGAATAAAGAAACAACGCCTTGGAAAGTGTACATAGAACAAGTTCATTCAACGAACGTTCTACGAAAATGAAACCAAAGGCCGAATAAAACCCCAAAAGATCCAAAATGAAAGCAAAATTTCGAAAGAAATCCGCCTCCAGATTGGTGAAACCCATTGAAAATAGGAATTAAAGCAAGAGAAACTCAAAAAGATCGATGGAATTAAGAGAGATAGTGACCTGAGAGCACGAAACCATCTTGGCATCCATAACTACCTCAGAGCTTCTCTCTCCTCCCCTTGGGAGGGGTAGGGGAAGGGTTTTTTGGGGGTTTAGGGTTTAGATAGTACAATTGTTAAGGACACAAGGAGTTTAAATAAGATTACGAGTATTTCATGCTTTCTTCCTAATTCCATAAGCTATTCACCTTTCCCATTTTTCTTGTCTAGCACATGCTAAGAAATTTAACTTACGAGCATTTTGTAATTCATGTGGTTTGTCTTGCTGCATGTTCTTCAAAAGAGTAGCAGTCGAAAACATGAGTGGCTTATGGGAGATTGGATATTCTTTTTGGTATTATTAGTTTTTCTCCTTCGTCTCTTTATTAGATGTTCCCAAGAAACTCTTAATTGTTGGTCTTTCAGTCATGTATTTGTCTATTCTTACGGTTGTTATCTAGAAAGGTACGACTTTACCTCTTTCGATCAGGTCAAAGCAAGATGGTGGTAATTTGAAATGCCCAAATCTTCAAATATAGTTCAACATCTAAAACTCACAAAATGTAGGTATGTATTATAAGTGGCGGGGATTAGTACTTGATAATTTGAACTTAAACCTTTTTGATAGGAGCATTGGACGTTACATAACTGATATTTTTTTATGAATGTGCTATAAATGAAACCTTTTGCATGTCCATGATTACCACTCTCGTTGAATAATGAGAATTGATATTTTTGTGTAACTCAGAATCCATGACATGTCTATATACTTAATGCTTCCACTGATCACACGGATCTGAGTTGTTAGAAAAAATTATATCAATCTCATCGTATTCATCAATTTGAAACTTACTCATCTGTTGCTCATCAATATCCATTAATTTTATAATTTCAACTGATGTGAACTCCTGAATCTTTATTATCTAGACGTTAAACTAAAATAGAAAAAAATATAATTATATTCCCCAACAGTAGAAAATTCAACCCAACGTATGATATGTATTAATCCTATCTCTATATTATACAAAACATATTTTAATCAATTGACATTTACGTAAATTTGTCTAAAGTTAATGGATGACAAGTTGCACTTCCATGAGCAGCAATTGAACTTTTGCATGGAAAAAAAACTAGTATTCACAAACTCTTTCAACCATCTATCTCAATAAGTTAAAATATAATAAAAGTAAAGTGATAAATTCCATTACAAAACTAACTTGATATAGGTAAGTGTATCATAGTTATCAAAGAATTGTATCCAAAGATGTACGTATAAGAAACCTTTAGAATGTTGTTAATCTGATTTCTCTGTCATTGGGATAGATGAATTACAATGTATTCATCTCTTGGGGGATTCTGAGATGATAATTTTTCATCATCCGGCTCAAGCAAAACAAAAATAAAAAGAATAACATAAACATATGCATATAAAAAAACTATACATCAAAATGTCCTTTTCTAGTCTAGTAAGAGAGAAGCCTTTTATGTTGTTAATTTTAGGTTTTTATTTGTAAAGATTGATGGATAATGTATATGTTGAATCAACTTTTCATTTTTTATATATTGATAATACACTGGTAATTTCTTGTAAGCATGTATCCCAAACATTGCAGAATGAGAATTCCTTATAGGGTTGGTCGCTCATTGTACCACATATATTATTTTCTTAAAGAGAAAGAAGAGGGACTAGCATGAGCAGTGGAGTAAGAACATTGCTGAATCACTATATCATTATATTTTGAGATAGTACATATTTTTCTTTTTTGATATTTTTATTTGGTCGTGCTATTGATGAATCCGTTCCCAACAATTATTCCCTTTCCTATTGGGCAAATGCACATAATGGAAGCTAGAGTAGAGATATGGTCCCAAAGCAATTGATTTGGGTCTTGCATCTACCACTGGGATTTCCATCTTTTTGTCGAGGGTGCTTAAATAAAAAGTAACAATAGTCAAAAAATGCTTAAAGAATAAGTTGATGTTTACGTTCTTAAATGAAAATTTGACTTTAGATAGAAGGATGGATATATATATATAAGTAAAATGGAGATTAATTGTCACTTTTCTTGCATTTATTACCTATTTCAAAAATTATGAATGGCTAAACTTCGGTTGAAAATACGTGCCATGTAGTTATATGGTAAAGTTAACCGAAGAACATGTTTAAAGATAGCTTCCACAAAAAAAAAACACAAAGAGATCTTCTTAACTCGAAAGTAGGTTGTGCAAATCAACATACACAAATAGATAGAAATGAAGAGGGCACAATAGCTCCACAAAATACTAGTTGAAAGAGCATCCATGACGATAGTCATTGGTTGCCTTGAGGTTTGTGATGGAGTATTCAATATTTTTAGATGAAAAAGAAAACTCCCATAAGAACCATTGAGTTTCTTGTCAACGACCAGATATCACGAGTGAATATCGATTCACCCATTTGAGGCTTATATACGTAACTCACTTCATCTTGGTTTTTAACATAGAAAAAGAAATAAAACCCGGGCGTCGAGGGCCATCCCTTGTGGTTTTTTCTCTCCTATTATAGATGGTTTCCATGTAAAAATCCTCAATGGTTTTTGCTATCCTACATGATATCAGAGCCACTAGTGTTGGAGCTTTATATCTTTCTTCTTCTATGATGATTTATTGTTCTTGTGGAGAGACTCCACTGCCGAATGTTGAGTAACGGGGTTTAATACATTATTTGATTTGTTCTTGATCTTGAAGATGTTGAATAACCGGTAGATATTATATGATATAAATATGGTAGCTTGCTGTGGAATACGTATTTCGAATAAAAAGGCACGATAATTTGATTGTGCATATTACCACAATCAAATTAATAAAAGATAACTATATGATATGTTATCCTACTACGGAGATGGTGACTGCTAGTCGTGGGAGAATTTTGATACGTCAATAGGTGTAATCCAATGCTAGATGGGAAGGAGAAAAATGATACCACCAAGACAAACAAGTGAAGACATGGATTGCGAATTCCACCTCAAGTGATATCCAACACATTCCCCTTTAGAGGAGATCAGCTCGAGATTTGTGTACGGTACTCGAAAGCATGTATGATCAGAAATGGAAGGACATATGGATTTATCAAATAACTTCGAAGATTTACAATCTGTACAATAGTGCTTTGATGTTTAAATGGGAGGATTTAGACTTCCATTTTGAGGAATCATGGAAGTTCAGTGCATATCAAAAAAATCTATGGGATAGAGAGTGGAAGAGTAATACCTTCATCTTTCCTCAATGATTTATACTTTATATTTTAAAATGTTAAGAGTCAGAAATTGAATTCATGAATAACCTTAAGTATTCAAGACTTTTATCACCAAATTGAGGTTGTTGACATAGAAGACATGCGATGATTGGACCTAAGACGGGGTCATGACTATCGAGTGATTTTCTTTCACATCTCAAAACGAAAACATAAAGAATCAATACTTGAAATGCATATGGTGCAAGAAAGCTCGACATTTTATTAACTTTTATCAATAGCTCTATCCAGAAATGAAACTACCTCAAGGACAATACAACCAGAGGACTAAGAATGTAGTTGCCAGTGCATCTGGACATATTAATGGAGAAACGAAGAAAATCACTTCTGATCAAATTCAAGAACATCAATCTTATATGAGTATAATAAGTGCTCGAGAAAGAGACTTTGATAAATCTCTTGCAAATACTACTCAAAAGTAACGTAATGATATGAGTATTGTTGACAACAAATAATGGATGATTAACAATGCAGCCATTGATCATATGACTTGTGATCCAAAATATGTTAGAGCATATAAATTGGCCTCTGGCAAGGATCATGTTACCCTTCCTGATGGGTATCATGCTTCAATGACAGAATAAGAAGTGTCAAGAACATCAAGCTTATATGGGTATAATACGTACTCGAGAAAGAGACTTCGATAAATTTCTTGTAAACGCTACTCAAAAGTAAGGTAATGATATGAGTATTGTTGACAATAAATAATGGATAATTAACACTGTGGCCACTGATCATATGACTTGTGATCCAAAATACTTTAGAGCATATAAATTGGCCTCTGGCGAGGATCATGTTGCCCTTCCTGATGGGTATCATGTTTCAGTGATAGAATAAGAAGTGCATCTCTCCTTAACACTTAACAAACTACTTATCCATAATGACCTTCGCAGTCCTAACATTTCTTAAATTTGATTTATGTTAATAAGATAACAAAAGAACTGAATTACAATCTAGTCTTTTCCCCTTGCAGTTGTATGAGAACTTAGTGAAAGGGGAGATGATTGACATTGGTTTTGGTTTCTGAAGGCTTGTATCCTTTGCCAATTAGAGTTGCAGTTACATTGAAAATAATGATTCAACTAAAGAGAATTGAGAAGGACTGTCATCATTTGTCATATACTGGTATGAACAACTTGGTCATCTTCTATTTGGTTCGATAAAAGACTTGTTTTCAACATTATTCATAGATTTACATTATGAGAACTTACTTTGCCATATTTTTTAAAATTTAAGCACACTCCTGCAATTTATTTTGTTTCTAAGAGTAAAACAAGTGGACTCTCAGAGCTAATTGACGATGATATTTGAGCCCAACAATTTTCATACTCTTAATGGCTACAAGTACTGTTGATATGTTCTTGATCTACCATCTAACAAACTAGACATATAATCACTGCACGATCAAGTGCGAAATCAAACAACAATTAACCCACGATATATGATAGATAAATAAAATGTAAGTGAGTTTAAATTTATTATTACTCTAGAAAAGATG
The DNA here is from genome assembly GCA_037367405.1 of Ottelia alismoides. Lineage (NCBI taxonomy): Eukaryota > Viridiplantae > Streptophyta > Magnoliopsida > Alismatales > Hydrocharitaceae > Ottelia > Ottelia alismoides. The sequence goes on from JAZKJV010011019.1 coordinate 160,378, forward strand.
TATATACTGTAAATATGTAGAGTGACGAACTTTGAGGATCAAATTATTAGGTAGTTAATTATTAGTAATTATTTATAATAATAAGAGAAATCAGAGAGATGCTCTATCGAGCAACCTCCCCCAGGCAAACTCTTCAGGTGAATTTTCTTACCCTTCTTTCTTATGCCTTAATGCCCTCTTCTTCCTACCATCTTCCTCGATCGCTTGGTCTGGAGCTTAAACCACATCGATCGTCGTTCCCCCGATCTTTGAGCTCCCTCAGATATTTCTCTACCTCCACCAGATCTCACTCATCTTCGGTCGAGTATATTGAAACTTGAGCTCCAGACCTTCCATTTCGCATAGGACACAAGACAAAACACCTTCATCCCACATCTGCGCACATCACGGTATGACCGAAGTCTAGAGCTTCGAGCCTTCACTCTTCCTTTGCAGGTCGAGCTCTGACGCAACACAAGCATCAAGGTCGAGCCTCAATCTTCCACCAACAGCCGTGTTGTGTCGCGGCCCTCACGCGCCCTACGCCACCTTCCATCCTCGTTGCGTGCCTCCTACACCGCATTAAGTGCTCCGAACCTCCACCACTCGATCATGTGTCATCCAAGTCTTCGTTCTACATCAACAACCACCAAGATCGCCATCACCACCTCGGCCATGTGTCGACTGAGGCCTCCTGCAGCCCGCCCCAGACGTCTCTCGCTGCACACCCCACGCCCTCTGCCTCTCAAGCGCAACCAACCGCCCACTTCGGTATTGTAACATTCAGATATGATAAAAATATGTCAATAATACTAAACTTAAGGCTCAAGGATGTCAATGGTCGGATACAAGCACATGCATACCATATATTTATTCTAGAATATGCATGTAAATACGAAATGGCATAGATATATATTTATGTGGATAAAATTTTAGCGGCTAAAGTATACTTGATGGAAGGGAACGGATTGAATACTAATTTGGGACTTGTCTAGATTATAACAGTGAATGGTTACTCTAACGGAGATACACTCAAATGATTGGATATGGATATAGATAGTTATTGACGGACATGAGCAATGTGTCACGAGACTCATTCTTAAAATGTATACGGAGAAAGATGCTATAATTTATATAAAGGTGATACAGTGATGGATGATATACACACATTACAGTGATGGATGAAATATATATATTTGATTTCAATTATAACACTCTTACAAATTAAATGTAATAAAGTGGTCAAGAAGTATAATAGATACTAATGTATGGGTATGTAAATATTAGTAACCTAATGTTATTATCTTATAAAGGAAATGACCTAAGTAAAAAGATATTAAAAATGTAAGAGAGTGGGTTGTAGCCACACGTTTTGGAAAAAGTTGATGTATATATGGTGTATATTATAGATAAATAAGAGTATCCTTGTCAATCCGAGTGAACCATGTATGTTGATTAAATGTAGAATAAAGATACATTGATGGGTTTGTACACGTGTAGGGTAAAGTCCTACAATGGGAAAGATCTAGAGGGACGTCGGGGGTAAAGAAATAAGGTAGTGGATATGTGGGAATGAACGAATATCCAAGGATGCAAACGACAGAGACATCTGGCTTCTAATGAAACACGTGGAGTTGGAAGGGCAACTACGGATAACTATATCACATTAATAGAAATCATTGAAAGGAAAACATTAACATGATAACATTTGTCATTTGCAACGTTTCGAGCGAGAGAGAAAGAGAGCTCATAGTTGGACTCAAGCAGATACTCCGTTCACTGCGCACAAGAACATCCGTTGGGAGTGCAGGTGAGATCCCTGCATCCAATATCTCTTTTTAGCAGAGGTATTATCAGATATTATGAGCCATGAATAGAATTGAGGTACAGTTATCTGTAAACCAGATGTGACATGCACTTAAACTCTACTGTAAGAGCCCCAAAATAACAAAAGAATGAATTGAGATGTAGGATTCTGATTCTAGTGACATAATAGCTAATATTTATCATGTTTATAATAAATCCTCAGTCCAGTTGCATGTAATCTGTTATAAGATAATTTTGATCAGCTAAGGGGTTAGAAAATAGTTAGTTAAATTTTAATGGAAAATATAACAAGTAGTTAGCAAACAATGTATGGTAAGTGGACCTTGGATTTTATTTTTAATAATGTAAGTGCTTGTTTTGATCTCTCAAGAACTAGCACAGGCTCTGTAACCAGAGAATAGGAATTAGGATGTAGAATTATTAGGCAAATCATAGCTTCTATTAATGTGAAAAGAAATGATGACATGAAAAAAAAACTATAAAGATAGTAAATCTTAAAAACATATGAATTGTGTTTATGAAGGTTCTAATCCAACTTGACTTTGACCTTCTCTAAATGCTTAAACTCAAGTACATATGGAGATGTTAATCTAACGTTTAGAGAAAGAGAGAAAAGTCCATGAAAATATAAAGGTGAGTGGTCTCAAGCCTATTTTAAGATATAAAGCGTGTTTTCACAGGTACATTATAATATTATAGTTTTGATGTCTTTTGCGGTTTTATAATTTATAATGGTTATCCAAGCTAAATGTTCGATTTGAAAAGCTTAGTTTCTATGATTTGGTGTTGGAAATGTTGTTTACAAACAAATATTTTAGTATTCAGTTATGTTGCTACCATACTACACGAGTTTTAGATACATGCAAATAAGTTCAATATAAGATTGTAATTCAGATATCATAAATCTCTCAGCCTACAATTATGTTACTATGAGTCAGAAAAAAAATGAGAACTAATGACCACCACAGTAGCTCTCAGACATAGTTATGAACTAGCCATCAGATATGGTGATGTCATCAGATATGACCTTGAAACTTGTCATCAGATATGACGAAATCATCAGATATGGTTTAGAGAACTTTGGGTTCACATTCTGTATGCACATAGGCTTTGGGCCGTATGCAGGGTGTTCAGTGGCCTTTGGGGCTGTCTACGCGTATGACTCAGTTTGTTTCAGCGTTCATGTACTTAGTACGCTAGCCACAGTGGTGTCGTTATAACAGTTGGAAAACATACATTTTCATTTCTGCAAGATTTTCAACAGCCTGTTAGTAAATCAATTTCAGTTAGTTTGTTTGATATTTCAATTTCTTTACAGCATCATTTCTCGACATAGCTTTAGTTTATATTTTTATGGAGTTGCCTTATTGTAACAATACATTTTTATTTTATATGATAAGCAAAGTTAGTTTCAAAAGTAGTCTAGTTTATTTTAAATGCTTGAGACCCACTCGCTGGGTCTAAGCTCATTTTGAGTTTAGACTCAACCCTCTATTATTAAATACTATATACAGATACACCTGAGAAGGAGCTGTAGGATGCGCGGAGGAATTAAGCCGTTTGCTGACGATGGGGACCTTTACTCCATTTTGTGATATTGCAGCAACGTTTTTGGGTTCTTCAGGTAAAATAGTTGGTACTTGGTGTTTTGTGAAATAGAAAGACTTGTATCGAAATTTTAGCAGTAGATAACGGTTGTATATAAGGAGCAAAGGAAATATGTTTGATACTGTGAATGTGGATTATGACTTGGGTGGTGATGAAAGATGTTAAAGGACAATTTTATGCAAAAATTTTATAAAGGTTATTTTAGGTACAGGTTAGCGTTTGGGAGCCCATAATATAGAGGAATTGCTGTCGAATTTTTTTGACACGCTAATCATGATTAAGACGATAAGATAATTTTTATGTCGCGTTCGTGCCGACTAGCGGGGCGGGTCGTGACATTCTGGTGGTATCAGAGCAATGATTTATAAAATTTGATCAAAACTGATATTCGAGGTTGATATATGAATACATTGGTAGTTATGATTTATGTATTAGATTTCGATATAAAGTGAAAATGATATTGGAAGTAATGATATTCTTGATATTGAGGATTTATCTTAATTTTGACATGAGATTTGATGATTTATAATTTTGGAAGAGCTAATTAAGAAATCTTATTTATGTAGGACATAATGGCAGCTGAGCAACCTTCTCAGACCTCACAAGGACCAAGTGGTGGACATGATGGGAGTAATAATAACAATATGCAGGAGACTTTGGCATTAATAGCTCAGACATTGGGAAGCATGGCTGCTCGATCGATGAGACCGTCTGAATTTGAAAATCAGTTACCATTTGAGCATATTCGGAAATTAGGTGCAAAAGATTTTGTAGGTACGACAGATCCGAAGGTGGCAAGAGACTGGTTTGAAGACATGGGGAAGATATTTGAATTGATGGAGTGTACTGAAGCTCAAAAGTTGAGATATGCAATATTCTTGTTAAAGGAAAATGCTGATGATCGGTGGAAATCAGTGAAGATGAAATACACTGATCCATCAGAGATCACTTGGCTAATATTTGAAAAAGAATTCAATGAAAAATATTATCCAAGAGTATATCAAGAAGATCGATGCAAAGAATTCTTATTTCTTACTCAAGGGAGTTTTTCTGTTGATGAATATGAGAAGCACTTTACGGAATTATTAAAGTTTGCGGCCTCTTTAGTGAAGACTGAAGAAGATAAATGCCGACGTTTCGAAGATGGACTCCATATAGATATTAAGTCAATGGTCTCAGCCAATGGATATACTGAGTATGGTAAATTAGTGGAAGCTGCCCGTAGATCTGAACGTGTGGTGCGGGAAAGGCAAAGGTGTAATGATCATAGTAGGAAAAGATTTGGGGAAAGACCACCATGGAGAGGATCCGAGAATAAAGTTAGAAGAAATTTTGAAAATCCAAGACAATACAACTTATCTGCTCAAAGATATAGGGGAAATCAAATGGGTAGATTTGCTCCAGAAAATTCTAGAAATGCAGGATTTTCTTATCCTCAATTTACCATCCGTGGGAAGCGTCATTCCGGAGAATGTCGCAGTGGATCGTCAGGTTGCTATAATTGTGGACAGACAGGTCATGTACGTCGAAATTACCCAAATCTTATATCAAACTGGGGAAATGCAAGGAGACCAGCTCAACAGAATATCCATATTAATGGCCTACCTCAAGAACCCCGAACTAAGAAAGAAGAAAAGAGAAATGATATTCCAAGAAATGGAACTAAACAAAATCAGGGAAAAGCTTTTGCAATGACACTACAAGAAGCCATCTCTGCCGACGATGTGGTCTCAGGTACCACTGTTATTTTTGGTAGAAATGCCCATACTCTTATTGATTCTGGTGCCTCATTCATTTATTTCTCGAAGATTCTCCGTATTTGCGGATAAAGAAATGGGTATACTTGATCATGCATTATCAATCTCCTTACCTAAAGGAGAGCCTGAGATTGTTTGGAATGTCTTTAAAGATTGTTTGATAGAAATAGGAGGAGGTCGGGTTATTGTGAATCTTATCCCTATGGAAATTAAAGAATTTGACGCCATCATAGGGATGGACTGTTTGACATCATACCATGCTTTACTAGATTGCTTTCAGAAGAAAGTTATTTTTCGGATACCAAGCAAGACAGAGTTTACATTTTATGGAGAAAGGAGTGTATACCCAACCTTTGTCATTTCTAGTATAGTGGTACATAAATTACTTAGAAAGGGATATTCGTCTTTTGTTGCCCTAGTATACAATACAAAAGTAGAAACTATATGCTTAGAAAATATCCCAATAGTGAAAGAATTTCCTGAAGTATTTTCTGATGAACTACCGGGACTTCCGCCAGATAGAGAAATTGAATTCAATATTGACTTAATCCCATGTACCACCCCAATTGCATTGGCTCCTTATCGAATGGCTCCGGCTGAACTTAGAGAACCGGAGATCCAATTGCAAGAATTAATGGATAAAGGATTTATCCAGTCTAGTATTTCTCCATGGGGGGCTCATGTTCTTTTTGTCAAAAAGAAAGATGGTTCTTTGAGACTTTGTATTGATTATCGAAAGTTAAATCGAGTGACCGTACGTAATAATTATCCTCTTCCTCGAATAGATGATTTATTTGATCAATTGCAAGGGGCTTCTGTATTCTCTAAGATAGACTTGAGATCAGGCTACCATCAGTTGAAAATTAAAGCCGAAGATGTCCCTAAAACAGCTTTTCGGACTCGTTATGGACATTATGAATTTTTGGTGATGCCTTTTGGGTTGACAAATGCTCCTGCTGCATTTATGGATTTAATGAACCGGGTATTCCATCCTTTCTTGGATAAATTTGTGATCGTGTTTATTGATGATATTTTGGTATACTCGAAGTCAGAGGAAGAACATAAAGATCATTTGAGGATTGTATTACAGACGTTGAATGACCATCAGTTATTTGCAAAACTTGATAAATGTGAGTTTTGGTTGCATAAGGTTGCATTTCTAGGACATGTTATCTCAGCGGAAGGTATATCTGTTGATCCAAGTAAAATAGAGGCAATTTTGAACTGGAGACAACCCGCAAGTGTATCCGAGATTAGAAGTTTTCTTGGTCTAGTAGGATACTATAGAAGATTTGTGGAAAATTTTTCGAGAATTGCAGCGCCATTGACAAGATTGACTAGAAAGGAAGTAAAATTTGTCTGGGAGGATGAATGTGAAGAGAGTTTTCAGGAACTTAAGAATCATCTGACCTCAGCTCCCATTCTTAGCCTTCCTTCTGGGAATGACAGATTTGTAATTTATAGCGATGCATCACGTCAAGGTTTGGGATGCGTTTTAATGCAGAATGGGAAGGTGATTGCATATGCTTCTAGACAGCTTAAGCCGCATGAGCTGAATTATCCTACACATGATTTGGAATTAGCCGCAGTAGTATTTGCCTTGAAAATTTGGAGGCATTACTTATATGGTGAGACATGTCAGATTTTTACCGACCATAAGAGCTTGAAATATATATTCTGTCAGAAAGAATTGAATCTTAGGCAAAGAAGATGGTTAGAATTAATAAAAAGATTATGATTGTACCATTGAGTATCATCCTGGGAAAGCAAATGTAGTTGCAGATGCTCTTAGTCGGAAGTCTAGAGGTGGATTATCATATGTAAAGGCTGAACAACACTCATTATTGGCACAGTTAAGGGGACTACGTGCAAACCTGACAGTACACGATTATGGGGTTTTGTTAGCTACTCTACAAGTTAGGCCTATACTATATGATAAAATACGAGATGCTCAAGAATCTGATCCAGACATTAAAAGAATGCGAGAGAAAGTGGAGAAAGGAGAATTGCCTGATTTCACAATAAGCGAACATGGAGTATTATTTTTCAAACAAAGACTTTGTGTCCCCCAACTTGCAGAACTTAAAACAGAAATTCTTGAGGAAGCACATAACTCTATATACGCAATGCACCCAGGAAGCACAAAGATGTATAGAACATTGAAAACATGCTACTGGTGGTCGGGAATGAAAAGAGATATTGCAGAATATGTATCTAGATGCTTGAATTGTCAGCAAATTAAACCAGAACATATGCGACCCGCTGGTGTATTGCAACCGCTTCCGATACCTGAATGGAAATGGGAACATATTACCATGGATTTCGTTACTGGATTGCCCAGGACTCGTCGAGGTCATGATGCGATATGGGTAATTGTCGATAGATTGACCAAATCCTCTCATTTCATAGCGGTCAATATGACTTATACATTGGATCGCTTGGGTAAAATTTTCGTGGATGAAATAGTAAGGTTGCATGGAGCGCCTGTGTCAATTGTGTCTGATAGAGATCCTCGTTTTACCTCTAGATTTTGGCCTAGTCTACATAAAGCAATGGGTACAAAATTAGCACTCAGCACTGCTTTTCACCCACAAACGGATGGGCAGTCCGAGCGGACTATTCAAACTTTGGAAGATATGCTCAGAGCTTGCGCATTAAGTTTTAAAGACAGTTGGGATGAACATCTATCCCTTATGGAGTTTGCTTATAATAATAGTTATCAGTCGAGTATTGGGATGGCACCATATGAAGCCTTGTATGGTCGAGCATGCAGAACTCCTCTTTGTTGGATCGAAGTAGGAGAGCGTAAATTGGTCCAACCTGAATTAGTACAAATGACAGTGGAAAAAGTCGAAGAAATCAAGAGACACTTGAAGGCCGCACAAGATAGGCAGAAAAGTTATGCGGATAAGAGAAGAAGAGATTTAGAATTTCAAGTAGGTGATCAGGTATTTTTACGAGTATCTCCTTGGAAGGGTATAATCAGATTCGGAAAGAAGGGAAAATTAATCCCACGATACGTTGGTCCGTATGAAATTATAGAAAGAATCGGCAATGTAGCATATCGCCTTCGACTTCCGTCAGACTTAGCCAGGATACATGATGTTTTTCATATTTCCACCCTTCGAAAATATATTCCAGACCCATCACATGTTATACAACCGCAAGAAATTCAACTGAAGGATGACCTTTCTTACAAAGAGGTTCCAGTACAAATTTTAGATTATAAAGTTCAAGAACTTCGGACAAAGAGGATACCTCTAGTAAAAGTTCTATGGAGAAGTCACACAATAGAAGAATCCACATGGGAAAGAGAAGAGGACATGCGATTTCAATACCCACAGTTGTTCTCACGTTGACCGAGATACGTAAATTTCGAGGACGAAATTTATTTTAAGTAGGGAAGAATTGTAACATTCAGGTATGATAAAAATATGTCAATTATACTAAACTTAAGGCTCAAGGATGTCAATGGTCGGATACAAGCACATGCATACCATATATTTATTCTAGAATATGTATGTAAATATGAAATGACATAGATATATATTTATGTGGATAAAATTTCAGCGGCTAAAGTATACTTGATGGAAGGGAACGGATTGAATACTAATTTGGGACTTGTCTAGATTATAACAGTGAATGGTTACTCTAACGGAGATACACTCAAATGATTGGATATGGATATAGATAGTTATTGACGGACATGAGCAATGTGTCACGAGACTCATTCTTAAAATGTATACGGAGAAAGATGCTATAATTTATATAAAGGTGATACAGTGATGGATGATATACACACATTACAGTGATGGATGAAATATATATATTTGATTTCAATTATAACACTCTTACAAATTAAGTGTAATAAAGTGGTCAAGAAGTATAATAGATACTAATGTATGGGTATGTAAATATTAGTAATCTAATGTTATTATCTTATAAAGGAAATGACCTAAGTAAAAAGATATTAAAAATGTAAGAGAGTGTGTTGTAGCCACACGTTTTGGAAAAAGTTGATGTATATATGGTGTATATTATAGATAAATAAGAGTATCCTTGTCAATCCGAGTGAACCATGTATGTTGATTAAATGTAGAATAAAGATACATTGATGGGTTTGTACACGTGTAGGGTAAAGTCCTACAATGGGAAAGATCTAGAGGGACGTCGGGGGTAAAGAAATAAGGTAGTGGATATGTGGGAATGAACGAATATCCAAGGATGCAAACGACAGAGACATCTGGCTTCTAATGAAACACGTGGAGTTGGAAGGGCAACTACGGATAACTATATCACATTAATAGAAATCATTGAAAGGAAAACATTAACATGATAACATTTGTCATTTGCAACGTTTCGAGCGAGAGAGAAAGAGAGCTCATAGTTGGACTCAAGCAGATACTCCGTTCACTGCGCACAAGAACATCCGTTGGGAGTGCAGGTGAGATCCCTGCATCCAATATCTCTTTTTAGCAGAGGTATTATCAGATATTATGAGCCATGAATAGAATTGAGGTACAGTTATCTGTAAACCAGATGTGACATGCACTTAAACTCTACTGTAAGAGCCCCAAAATGACAAAAGAATGAATTGAGATGTAGGATTCTGATTCTAGTGACATAATAGCTAATATTTATCATGTTTATAATAAATCCTCAGTCCAGTTGCATGTAATCTGTTATAAGATAATTTTGATCAGCTAAGGGGTTAGAGAATAGTTAAATTTTAATGGAAAATATAACAAGTAGTTAGCAAACAATGTATGGTAAGTGGACCTTGGATTTTATTTTTAATAATGTAAGTGCTTGTTTTGATCTCTCAAGAACTAGCACATGCTCTGTAACCAGAGAATAGGAATTAGGATGTAGAATTATTAGGCAAATCATAGCTTCTATTAATGTGAAAAGAAATGATGACATTTAAAAAAACTATAAAGATAGTAAATCTTAAAAACATATGAATTGTATTTATGAAGGTTCTATTTAGTATTCAGTTATGTTGCTACCATACTACACGAGTTTTAGATACATGCAAATAAGTTCAATATAAGATTGTGATTCAGATATCATAAATCTCTCAGCCTACAATTATTACTATGAGTCAGAAAAAAAATATGAGAACTAATGACCACCACAGTAGCTCTCAGACATAGTTATGAACTAGCCATCAGATATGGTGATGTCATCAGATATGACCCTGAAACTTGTCATCAGATATGACGAAATCATCAGATATGGTTTAGAGAACTTTGGGTTCACATTCTGTATGCACATAGGCTTTGGGCCGTATGCTGGGTGTTCAGTGGCCTTTGGGGATGTCTACGCGTATGACTCAGTTTGTTTCAACGTTCATGTACTTAGTACGCTAGCCACAGTGGTGTCGTTATAACAGTTGGAAAACATACATTTTCATTTCTGCAAGATTTTCAACAGCCTGTTAGTAAATCAATTTCAGTTAGTTTGTTTGATATTTCAATTTCTTTACAGCATCATTTCTCGGCATAGCTTTAGTTTATATTTTTGTGCAGTTGCCTTATTATAACAATACATTTTTATTTTATATGATAAGCAAAGTTAGTTTCAAAAGTAGTCTAGTTTATTTTAAATGCTTGAGACCCACTCGCTGGGTCTAAGCTTATTTTGAGTTTAGACTCAACCCTCTATTATTAAATACTATTTACAGATATACCTGAGAAGGAGCTATAGGATGCGCGGAGGAATTAAGCCGTTTGCTGACGGTGGGGACCTTTACTCCATTTTGTGATATTGCAGCAACGTTTTTGGGTTCTTCAGGTAAAATGGTTGGTACTTGGAGTTTTGTGAAATAGAAAGATTTGTATCGAAATTTTAGCAGTAGATAACGGTTGTACATAAGGAGCAAAGGAAATATGTTTGATACTGTGAATGTGGATTATGACTTGGGTGGTGATGAAAGATGTTAAAGGAGAATTTTATGCAAAAGTTTTATAAAGGTTATTTCAGGTACAGGTTAGCGTTTGGGAGTCCATAATATAGAGGAATTGCTGTCGAATTTTTTTTGACACGCTAATCATGATTAAGACGATAAGATAATTTTTATGTCGCGTTCGTGTCGACTAGCGGGGCGGGTCGTGACAGGTATTAACTCCATCTCACGTGCAAGGCACATGAGGTCGGGCTAATTTGCGAGGATCACCCATGCCTTCCTCCCGCCTTGTTCTCAAGCCTTCGCCCTTGGTGATGCCAGCAACATGTATGCCTCACGTGATAAGTATGGATTTTTATGCCCAGACCCCTAGAGTTCCCTCAAATCACGCTGACGCCCCCACTGACCAGATCATGTGCCCTGCATGTGTACATGCGAGGAAATTGCAGAATAACCCCTCACGAGATCTGGTAATTAAAGAAGCGCCCTTGTGCACTAATTTTTATTTGTAATTTCTTATTTTGCATATATACCCATGTTTTTGGAAATTAATTTTGAACATTCATTTAGCATCATTTTATCCTTTTAAAAATTATTCATTGTAGAACAATAATGCTCTATCATTTTGGATCTTGAATGTATTTTTTTACACATGCGTTATTTAATATAAATATATTTGTGGAAAATATCATATTTTACCTACTGTGTGTTCATAAATTCATATTAAATTAATCTCTATTTCAAAATTCCCAAAAATTCACAATAAGTAGATTTTAGGTGTTTTGTATATTGAGGTCACAATAAATTGAATGGTGATTTTATTAATTAATTTTTAATTAATTCCACACTTAGGATTTTAAGGAATTAAAAATCATTCTATATACCTCTCAAATAGATCTATCTAGGATAATTTAATCTTTGAGAAATATTTATGTTTGGTATTATTAAAATTAATTTTCTCAAAATCACCTAGTCCGCATATTTTATTCATAAATACTTCATATTGCATCCAAAAATTCCAAAAAATTACAGTATCTTAATTTCATCATATTTCACTTTCTGGCCAAGTTCGAGGATTTTTGGATTTAACTTGATTGTGAATTGCATTTTAGTCCTCGAACGTCGTTAAAATTGCATTTCACTCATTAAGTGCATTTAAAATATAAAAATGCCTTTTTGAAATCCTGATTCTAGATCGACTATAAATCAACCTAAAGAGGTAGTTTCCTCCCTAATATCGACCTTAGACTTACCAAGTAAAAATTTTAAATTGACCTCTTACTTTTAATTGACACATTAATTAAGTGGCTTTTGATTAATTCAAAATTTTCCGACTACAATGAACATTAAAAATTAATTCCTCCCAATTAACTAAGGCATTCAAGGGTTCGTCATTGGTCAACTGTCCTCCCTCCGTCGCCCGTGTTAGAGATGACGTGAACCCACTCTTCTCCCCATTTTCACTCTTCCTCCTCATCTCCTTAGCCCTTAATTTCTTCATCGAAAACCTTCTCCTCACCTTCTTCCATATCACTACCCCATAGGTTGTACCTTTCACAAATATCTTGTTTATAAATAAACCAAGCATCCCTCTTTTGGCTTTTTGACCACCCTTTGATCCTCATATGGGCCCTTGGTTTTTCTCTAAGGAGTTCTCCCTTAATGACCGTAAGTGGCCCACTCATTCCACAATGCGGAGGAGGTTGATCGAGGGAGGTTCCACCCTCCGTTGGAGCACCACCAGGGAAGACTCTGCTACCCAGTTTCCAAGTACAAGCTACCCATTTTACTCACTTTATTGGTAGATTTATTTCTCGCATTTTATTTCCATGCTTTATTTCTTGAATTTTCTATCGATTTGTAGTTTAGAATCACATATTTAGAGTATGCCAGAGCTAGTGCTCCGGCATGTGTTATATCACGGTCCAGCCTTGTTTTGACCTCTTTACACCCACATCTTCTTTGACTTCATCTTCTCTACCTCTTTGAATCACCTGTCCACCTTGAATCCACCAGAATCAAATCTGACCCTCTCCTCCTGCCACCCATCAACAGAGAGCACATGCCTCACCTCATCTCAACTTCATTCCACCAAATAAAAGACCTGGACTCTCGACCATCGCATCCCCAATTGTTTCGTGCATGTGAGAGTTGGAAAAGTTCCCATATGGGCTCGATTTGAAGTCGCACGAGGGGCTCTAGGTACACGACTTACTCTAGAGCTCTAGGACCTTGTCATTGGGGTCCAAACATTTTTTTATCACACCCTTGTTGCAGACAACTACACGATTGTGTACAACGTCCATGCAGCGAGATTCACCAATGAAGTTGGATGGGAGAAGGAATCGAAATAGACCAACTTTTTAGTTCTCCAACATTCTTCCCGCATAGTAGTAGTTGTTGCATCTTAGAGATTCTCTAGTTTTGTTGTTGACCATCGGATCAAACCACGCAACCACTATTAGATTTTTTAATGAATTTAATCTCTTCCACTGATCCACAAACTAGTACCACATAATCTTGGCCATCCATGATTAAGTGAATCGATCACGACCTTTGGATCGCACATGCATGGTGGTAATTTTTCAATCCATATCCCCTGCTTTTTGTATTTGCTATTTAGTAGTTAAAGATTTCATCTACATTGTAATAGATTTGTAATATTTGCAACTCAGACCCAAGAATTCTTCAAATTAATGATTTGGTCCTGTGTTGACTCACCTCGCATGTCTTCGAGCGTGATCTAAAGAGCTCCGTCTCCTCTCCCAAATTTGGTCAACCTTTACTCTTCTTCCACCCCAGCCTTCGGTCTATAACGTCTCTTTGTGACAGGTAGAAGCTCCTGGAGGCTTGAGCAGTCGGAGAAGGTGGGGATGCCCCCACGGCCGTCGATGCTGGCAACCCTGCTCCCTGGCGCCCGACCATGTATAAGAGTTGTTTTTCTTGCTTATTCAGCTAGGTTTTAATTCATGCATTCCATTTCTGCAAGTAGTTTAGTGATTAACGTAGTTGATTAGCTTAGTTTACTTAAATTGTAGTTTGCTGAACTCCGCTCTGACGAACGATCTCATTATGAACCATCCGTGCTCCGACCATCCTTCCACCCTCACTCCATTCCCTCTCGCGTTCTCCATCTTTCGACCATCTCAGATCAACTAGAACCTTCATGGTTCTGTGAATCGAAGCTCACTCACCTCCCCTCGCTATAGCTTCACCGCCCATTCCATTTTCGTCGCATATCAGCTTCATCACAGGTTGAGGTCGACCACCTCGAGCCACGTGATCTTCCTGTGCAGGTTAGGTGCCCGATATAGCGCCAGGAGTCGAATCCAAGCAACGCCGGAGGTACCTGGGTGCCTACCCTTCTCTGACCTCGTGGAGACGCTTCAACGCACCTCTGTCCGATCCAATACCTCCAACAGATAGAGCCACCTTCTAGGAAGTCGTAGGGACTCCTCGGAGCAGCAAATACCACAGGAGCAAGGAGATCTCGCTGGAAGAAACTTGCCCAGGTGAGTGTTCTTCCATGTTCATCCAGCATCCTCCTCCGTCGTCCGATCGAAAAGGTTGTCCCAATTCTTATTAGTACCTTGGATGGAGCCCAACATCAACTGTCAGATCGCGATCTGCGATCTAATCTTGTGTGTCCATCAATGAAGAGGTACCCGCCATCAAATGACTGCCACGTGTCAAGCAAAGCCTCCAGCACCACTATTAAGGGGTAAATTGCAGATCTATACCCCACATTTTTGTATGTACTATCTAGTCTTATAAATAAATTATAACGTTTAAAATAAAGTGGAAATTTTGTAATGGGACCCCTGAACTTTTGGAAATTGTTTTTAGGTCCATTCCACGTGACCTCACGTGTCGTCCCATGTGAGGTGGTAAAATTGCAGGGATACTCCTGTGCTTTCGTGTATTTAGAAAAAGTCCAATAAAATGAAATCCAAGTGTTATATTTTTATGAAATTCGTAAGAAGGTCCCTGAACTTTTATAAAATTTCATTTTGGTCCCTTCCTGTGCGAATCACGTCTAGTCCCATGTGATGGGTTAATTGCACAAATGCCCTGGTAGTTTTTGTAATTTCAATTCAGTTCATTAAAGTTTTATTTACGTTGTATATTTGTGGGATATTTGCACTGTGCCCCTTCTACTTATTTTTATTTGCAAAAATGTCCCTACTAGGACATATTTTTGTGAATTTTATCTATTTATTAAAAATAGCTACATAGCTCCTAAAAATTCACAAAAATATGATTAGATGCTCCATGCATTGTACTTACACGCCACATGTTCTCTTTGCATTTTTTGCATCTTATCTCTTTATTTAAATTAGAAAGGAGACTAAATAATCCCTGTTTACATATAAAAATTCCAAAAAATATAAAAACTTTTTGAAAAATTCCAAAAAATTACATGTATATATTTTTTATTTTTTTGAAAATTTCTTCTGTGAATTTTCATCAATATATCTATATATTATGTCATTAAAATTTCGTGCGAAACAGAGACTCCTACGGCCTCCATCCAGATGGGATTGTTTCTAACAATTCTATTACCGTTAAAAATGAACTGATTGGATGGAGGCCGTAGTAGTCTCTATTTCACACGAAATTTTAATAATATAATATAGGGAAAGAGTGATGAAATTCCACTGAAGAAATTTTCAAAAAAAATCGGACAAAATAGGACGGTGGGAGCCAAGTTAACTCCCCCAATGGAGAGGCCCCATTTAACCCTATATATATGTGTGTGTGTGTGTGTGTGTGTGTGTGCGCGCGCGCATGTGTGTGTGTGAGAGAGAGAGATTAATGGGGTTGCCCCCGCGCCATTTTCGATATTTTTTTATTTTTTTCAAAAAATATCATCATGTATATTCATCCCTAAATCCCTCCTATATGCCATTTGAATTTCGTCAGAAATAGAGACTCCTACGGCCTCCATCCAAACAATCATTTTTTAACAGTAACATGGTTTTTTAAATCGACACCATCTCGATAGAGGTCGTAGGAGTCTCTGTTTCTGATGAAATTCGAATAACATATAAGAGGATATAGGGATGAATATACATGACTATATTTTTCGAAAAAAATAAAAAAAAAAGTGCTGAAATAAGGGGGTGGGGCAGCCTTGTCGGCTGCCCCCAGGTGTGTGTGTGTGTGTCTATACACACACACACACACACACACACACACACACACATACACGGGTTAAATGGGGCTACCCCTTGTGGGGAGCTAACTTGGCTCCCCCCGCGCCATTTCGCCTGTTTTTTTGAAAATTTCTTCCATGAATATTCATCACTATATCCCTATATTATGCTATTCAAATTTCGTGCGAAACAGAGACTCATACGGCCTCCATCCAGACAATCATTTTTTAACGGTAACAGAATTGCTAAAAACGACCCTTCTGGATGGAGGTCGTGCGAGTCTATGTTTCACACGAAGTTTTAATGACATAATATAGGGATATATTGATGAAAATTCATGGAAGAAATTTTCAAAATAAAAATAAAAAAGCGGACGAAATAGCGCGGGGGAGCCAAGTTAGCTCTCCCCTTGGGGGCAGCCCCATTTTACCCTATATATATATATATATATATATATATATATGAGGTAAATGGGGCTGCCCCCAGGGAGTAGCCAACTTGGCTACTCCCACCCCTATTTTTCCCTCATTTTTTTATTTTTTTGGAAAATAAAAATTTGTATGTTCATCATTATATCCCTCTCACATTCTATTAAAATTTCGTCAGAAACAGAGACTCCTACGGCCTCCATCCAAACATGGTCGATTTAAAAAATCCTACGACCGTTAAAAAAATGATGTCCGGATGGAGGGCTTAGGAGTCTCTGTTTCTGACGAAATTTTAATAGAATGTGAGAGGGATATAATGATGAATATACAAATTTGTATTTTCCAAAAAATAAAAAAATAAGGGGAAAATAGGGGTGGGAGTAGCCAAGTTGGCTACTCCCTGGGGGCAGCCCCATTTTAGCCTATATATATATATATATATATATATATATATATATATGAGGATAGGGAGTATGCACTTGGGTGCATGTAATTCTACATGCACCCGACCCTATAACTTCCACATTTTTTTATTTTTTTGAAAAATACTGCTATGTATATTCATCCATATATCCCTTCTATATGTCATTCCAATTTCGTCAGAAACAGAGACTCCTACGCCCTCCATCTAGAATATGTAATTTTAACGATCTTAAATTTGCTGTAATCGACCATTTCTGGATGGAGGGCATAGGAGTCTCTGTTTCTGACGAAATTGGAATGACATATAGAATTGATATATAGATGAATATACATGGCGGTATTTTTCAAAAAAATAAAAAAAACGTGGAAGTTATAGGGCCGGGTGCATGTAGAATTACATGCACCCGGGTGCATACTCCCTATCCTCTCTCTCTCTCTCTCTCTCTCTCTCTCTCTCTCTATATATATATATATATATATAGGGGAAAATGTGGCTGCCCCCTAGGGGTAGCCAACATGGCTGCCCCCACCCCATTTTTCGCAAATTTTTTTTGGAAAAATATCACCATGTATATTCATCCCTATATCCCTTCTATATGTCATTCGAATTTCGTCAGAAACAGAGACTCATACGGCCTCCATCCAGACGTCATTTTTTAACGGTCGCAGGATTTTTTAAATCGACTCTGTCTGGATGAAGGCCGTAGGAGTCTCTGTTTCTGACGAAATTCGAATGACATATAGGAGGGATATAAGGATGAATATACATGATGATATTTTTCAAAAAAAATAAAAAAATTTGCTTCAAAATGGGGCGGGGCAGCCCCATTAACCCTATATATATAGGATTTTTATCCAGAGGGCACTGTGCCCATTTGAGATAAAATGGGCCTCTAATTCCAGCCGTAAGATTTGTATCTCTCAATCCCTAAAAAATAGGAACCGTAACCAAAATGAAATTTCCTCTAATTGGAAATATTAAGCAATTCTATAATTAGTATACGTTTATGGAAACGTGTATTGAGAGTTCAACGAGAGGAGATTGATCTGGCATTTTTGGATCTAGCGTTTTGCAAAGTGAGGCGATCAATCGTGGAAACAGAGGCGAACATTTTTATCTATTGCAAGGTATTATATTTCGATTAGATTTTTATTTTCGTATTTTGATTTGAATCTGATAGTATGTAGAAAGAATTAATTTTTTTGGACATTTTGATTTGAATCTGACTGTTTATAAACCAGATTTTGATTTTTTGTTATGTTTCTGGATCATGAGAAAGTGGGATTTGCAAAGATGAATTGCGATGTATGATTTCTCTTTCGATTTCAATTTCAAATGATATTGACTTGCGATTGGGTTTGTATCATGAAATCTCAGAAAGAATGATAATCAATGATTTGTGTTTGGATATTGAGTTTTAATTTGAGAACGTTTAAAAAATCATAAGGATACTGATATTGTATCAAAAGTTACTGGAGTAACTCACCAAATTACTTATGCTTTGCACCGAGTTACTTTTATAAATATAATTCTTACTTTTCATGGACATAATTTTATCTTTCATGATTAATGGTTCATATTAGGGATATTACTGACAATTCATTAGATGTTACTTGTGTATGAATTTATTCTTACTGAAATAAATAAAGATATTACTGAAATAAATGTATCGTCTTCCAACATAATATGTTACTAATGTAATTCTTAATTTTCATGTGTATATATTTCTCTTACATAGTTATTGATTCATCTTACAAATGCTACTGACAATTTATTATTTCAGGTTTGCCAGATGTCTGGACACTTATGTTTCGTGGAAGAAAAAAACAAGAAGTGTTGATGATCGTTGCATACTTATTGACTAAAGAAGCGAGAAGAACATATTTGACAATAATATTAAGAACAAATCATTCTGTAACTAATAAAAGAGGTCATTAACAAATACATTTACTGAATACATAATTGATGTGTAACTATAATTTCAGTAACTAATAACAATGAGTAAGTAACATGGACATGAATCTTCAGTAATTGTGCGCATAGCTTCAGTAATATTACAACTCAATTATCTAACAATTATTCAGAAGTACTAAGTAACTATTTCTTCGGTAACAATCAGAACGAGTTCAGTAATATGAACATTTGTAATTAGTAATTGTTGTATAGACATTAGTAATTTATCTATTCATTAATTATTGTATGGACAATAGTTACTACAACTTCAGTTATAATTTCATTGAGTTCAGTAATATGGTCAATTGTAATCAGTAATTGATGTATTGACATTAGTAACTTTGTACAAGTGTTATTAGTAAGAATGATTGAAAGACAAGTAACACCCAACAAATAGCAAGTAACTTATACACAAGTTATCAGTAATTTTTTACGAATAAAAAACATACATGAAAAGTAGCATTGTACTAAGTAACTATATCATCAGTAACAATCAGAATGAGTTCTGTAATATGAACATTTGTAATTAGTAATTGTTGTATGGACATTAGTAATTTATCTATTCAGTAATTATTGTATACAAAATAGTTAATACAACTTCAGTAATAATTTCGTTGAGTTCAGTAATATGGACAATTGTAAACAGTAATTGATGTATTGACATTAGTAACTTTGTACAAGTGTTATTAGTAAGAATGAATGAAAGGCAAGTAACACCCAACAAATAGCAAGTAACTTATACAAACATTATCAGTAATTTTTTACGAATAAAAAACATACATGATAAGTAACATTGTACTAAGTAACTATATCATCAGTAAGAATCAGAATGAGTTCAGTAATATCAACATTTGTAATTAGTAATTGTTGTATGGACATTAGTAATTTATCTATTTAGTAATTATTGTATGGACAATAGTTACTACGAATAGCAAGTAACTTATACAAACGTAACAGTAATTTTTTAAGAATAAAAAACAACATAAAAAATAACATTGTATTTATTTCAGTAATGTTTGCAATGGCATCAGTAACTTTGTATTACGAAAAATAACTTTGTATTTATTTCAGCAACTCAACGTGAGTCGTATTTTGATTGTCATCGGAGGAAGGAGGAGATTCTCATGGTTATTTTTAGAAAAAACAATGCGGCAATTAATGAGTACTCAATTATAACTCAAAAAAGGGAATTAAATTGCGAGTTATATGCGGTGGGTGGTTATGGCAATTCATTCTTAGCGCTAAATTTAGAAACTAATCAATTTTACGTAGAACCACATGATCATCATCACACGGATGATTACGCGTGCCTAAAAATTCTCAAATCGGCACAGTGCTCTCTGGATAAGCCCTCTCTCTCTCTCTATATATATATATATATATATATATATATGAGGAAAGGGAGCCTACTTTGTGAAGTAGGTAACTTACCTACTTCACATTTCATTTTTTGCAAAATTTTTTATTTTTTTTCAAAAATGTTACCATGGATTTTCATAATTATATCCCTCTAATATGTCATTCAAATTTCGTCAGAAACAAAGACTCCTACGGCCTTCATCCAGACAGTCATTTTTTAACGGTCACAGATTTGCTGTATTTTCCATGTTCTGGATGAAGGCCGTAGGAGTCTCCGTTTTTAATGAAATTTGAATGACATATTAGAGGGATATAATTATGAAAATCCACGGTCGTATTTTTGAAAAAAAATAAAAATTTTTGAAAAAGTGAAATGTGAAGTAGGTAAGTTACCTACTTCACAAAGTAGGCTCCCTTTCCTCTCTATATATATATATGTTAATGTATATGGTTAAATGAGGCTACTCCCTGGGAGTAGCCAATTGACTACTCCCACCCTTATTTTTCCTCTATTTTTTTCTTTTTTTGGAAATAAAAAATATGTGTATTCATTACCATATCCCTCTAACATGCCATTGTAATTTCGTCAGAAACAGAGACTTCTATGCCCTCCATCTGGAGAGGGTCAATTTCAGCAATTCTGAGACCGTTAAAATTTGATAGTCTTGATGGAGAGGATAGAAGTATTGAATTAAGTTGAATTTTGAATGATACCAAGGTGACATATTGTGATCTAAATTCCAATAAATTTCATTTTAGAAAAATAAAAAAATACAAGAGAAAAGAGGTGGGGGCATGTAAGTTGGCTACAACCAGGGAGCATACTCCCTTTTCCCTATATATATTTATATATAGGGGAAAAATGGGACTGCCCCTGCCACATTTTTCATCATTTTTTTTATTTTTTTGAAAAATATCACCATGTATATTCATCCATATATCTCGCTTATATGCCATTCGAATTTCGTCAGAAATAGAGACTCCTACAGCCTCCATCGAGATGGGGTCGATTTAAAAAATCCTGTTACCGTTAACAAATGACTGTCTGGAAGGAGGCCATAGGAGTCTCTGTTTCTGATGAAATTCGAATGGTATATAAAAATGATAAAGGGATGAATACATGGTGATATTTTTCAAAAAAATAAAAAATTGCCAAAATTAGGTGGTGGCAGCCACACACACACAGACACACACACACACACACATATATTTGTGTATATATTGAGAGAGAAAGAGATAGATTAATGGGGTTGCCCCCTTAGGGCAGCCAACATGGTTGGCCCCGTGCCATTTTCAGCGTTTTTTTAAATATCACCATGTATATTCTTCCCTATATCCCTCCTATATGTCATTCGAATTTCGTCAGAAACAGAGACTCCTACAGCCTCCATCCATACAGTCATTTTTAACGGTAACATGATTTGTTAAATCGACACCATCTCGATGGAGGTCGTAAGAGTCTCTGTTTCTGATGAAATTCGAATGGAATATAGGAGGGATATATAGATAAATATACATGGTCTTATTTTTCAAAAAAAAATAAAAAATGTCAAAATAGCGGAGCGGGGCAATCATATTGGCTGCCCCTGGGGGCAGCCCCAATAAATCTATATATATATAGAGAGAGGGGCGATCCTATGAGATGGGATTTTGGTGAGATGATGAGATGGGGCATTCTGGACCACTAGTTCCAACCAGGAGAGAGAAAGCCAGGAGAGAGAATACAGTAACTTGTGGTCCAGAATGTCCCATCTCCCCATCTCACAAAATCTATCTCATAGGATCACTCCTCTCTCTCTCTCTCTCTCTCTCTCTATATATATATATATATATATATAGCACTTCAAATGAGGTGGGGTCTCACCAATATTGTGGTGAGCCTTCAATAGGATTCACCGGATCCCAATCTGACGGTAGCATCAAAAATCATGTCCAAAAGGGCAAATTCGTCATCTCATTTTTTTGTAAATTTGAATTTCATTTAATGGATTTGAATTACCATTTAATGTTTTCTGGATTTGATATTTTTGAATCATACCTTTACCGGTCTTTTTCCAATTTTGCGCCGAATGAATTGGGTTAAACCATATCTTTGTAAACGCCCGCGAGTTTTTGTGAAAATGTATGTTCTTTCTGTAATTTCGTTAATGATTTCATTTTTCACGTTTTAGTTTGAAAATTGATATTTTGTTTTGTAAATGGGTACATTCTTTTTGTAAATTCCAATGAGTTTTTGTAAGAGTAATTATCCTCTTTGTAAACTCCGGTCTTTTTTTGTAAATGTATATATTCATTTTGTAAAATTTGTGTGACATTTTGTAACAGCATCGCGCTATTTTGTAAAATTCGCGGAGAGCTCTACAAAAATAAGATAAAACGACAATGAAATTTGTAAAAAAGCGAATCAATATGTAAATCGAAAGGTCAATTATGTAAATTATCAAACCACAATGTAAATCCGTGCATTACCATTGCATATCCACCAATTGACCCCCTTTCGCCTGGAGGAACCTCACGGCCCTCTTCGCCATCGCCGCCAGCACCTCCACCAAGCTCGACCCATCTCCATTGTTGCCGCCAACCACAGGAGCCCCACCCATCCGCCAGGAGCCCTCGTCGGAGAAGAAACATCACCCGCTCTTTGCGTGGAGGATAACCTCTGCCAGGAGCTTGGTGCTCCGTCGACCATCAATATGCCTCCTGCACTGCCTGGACGAATGCAGTCGTCTCCCTCGATCAAGGAAAGAAGGAAGAAGCGGCACTCAAGAGAGAGGAAGACGACAAATCGGGGGAGAGAGAGAGGGGGGAGGGAGGCGTCGGATTTGGTGAAATAGTTGTCACATTCTATATTTAGAATGTGATGAAATGACCAAAATAGGTTTCTAATCATCAAATTGATTTAATTAATACATCAATAAATCCGACCGTGAGATCAAAGATAGAAGGACGGGATTGAGGGCTCACCACAATACTGGTGAGTCCCTGTCTCATTTGAAGTTTCTCCTATATATATATATGAGGAAAGGAATCCTACATCATGATGTAGGTTACTGACCTACATCATGTATCTTTTTTCCCTTTTTTATTTTTTTGAAAAATACTTCCGTGGATTTTCATATTATATACCTCTAATATGTCATTCAAATTTCGTAAAAAATAGAGACTCCTATGTCCTCCATCATGAACATGAAAAATATAGCAAATTTGTGACCGTTAAAAAATGTCTGTCTGGATGAAAGCCGATAGGAGTCTTTGTTTCTGATGAAATTTGAATTACATATTAGAGGGATATAGTTATGAAAATCCATGAAAGTATTTTTCAAAAAATAAAAATATAGGAAAAAAGATGCATGATGTAGATAAGCTACCTATATCATTTAGTAGGATCCCTTCTCTCTCTCTCTCTATATATATATATATATATAGAGGAGTGATCCTATGAGAGCAAAAAGTTGTGAGAGCATGAGAGAGGTGATTCTGGACCACATGATTCACTCAGGAGAGAGAAGACCAGGAGAGAGAAAATAGAATCATATGGTCCAGAATCAATCCTCTCATGCTCTCACAACTTTTTGCTCTCATAGGATCACTCCTCATATATATATATATATATATATATATATATATATATGAGATTAATGGGGCTGCCCCCTTGGGCAGCCAACATGGCTACCCCGCGATATTTTCGGCATTTTTTTATTTTTATTTTTTTGAAAAATATCGTCATGTATATTAATCCCTATATCCATCATATATATCATTCAAGTTTCGTCAGAAACAGAGACTCCTACGGCCTCCGTCTAGACAATCAATTTTTTAAGGATATCATGATTTGTTAAATCGACACTATCTCGATGGAGGCCGTAGGAGTCTCTGTTTCTGACGAAATTCGAATGGCATATAGGAGGGATATATGGATGAATATACATGATTTTAGTTTTCAAAATAAAATTTAAAAACATGTCGAAATAGGGGCGGGTGATGAATCCGTGATTCATCGCCTTTATTCTTTCATTTTGGCTAAAATCCTTGGTAAAATACATGTAAATAATCACTAATTTCAATTAATTACCATTTTAATCATAAATATTAATATGATATATTTAACACTTATTTTCATCAAAATAAAAGAATAAAGAGAAAAAGGAAAATAAAAATAAAAGAAGGATGTATATGTAATATACAGACTGATCCTAACCCCGAGACCAGGTCAATATTGACCGGATCGACACAGAAATAAGTAGGGAGAGATAAGGATCCTAACTTATAAAAATATCAAGAAAACCAAGACCAAAAATATAACTTCCATTTTTTTTACCATGTAAATACTTCACCTATTTTATTTATCATCAAAAGCACTTCAAATCAAAATACTCTTTTTATAAAAATTATTCACAAAAATATATATTATTTTATAAAAATATTAGAAAAATATTTCGGCTTAAAAATAAAATAACCGTAATGAATCAGAAAAGCCGTAAAAGCCGACTTCCGAGGTTCATATCTATTTATAGAAAACTCTAAAATGACCAAACTCACTTTTAAAATCCGTTTTGTATATAATACTATTTATTAAAAATATCAGAAAAATATTCGGACAAAACTGGTGAGTTTCAGCTTTTTAGACCCCGTTGTATACTTGTACTATAGTATAATCTTCCAGGATTTTTAATTAAATAACTGTAAACCCGATTAACTTATTTCTTTTTTCCTAAAATCATCTAAAATTGTATATAAAAATATAAAATAAAAGTAACTTAAAATATCTAAAAAATCCGGAGGCTCGAAGCCGCTACTTTTTTCGTCCGGGTCTCATAACTCGACCGTATCAACTCCGAATTAAGCAAACTCGGTTCCTAAAATTATATTTTCAGTTATCTAAAAAATGACACTAGTTTCGCTAAAATCGGAGTTAATACAAAAAATGCGGTTTTTCGGGTCTGTGTAGGTATATTGTACAATAAACAGTAACTTATATCGTTTAATATTTTAATACATCTTTTATTTATTTATTTTTAATAATATTTCATTTATTTATTTATTTAAATTATTTAAATTATTTATTTATTAATTATTTTTATTAATACTTAATTATTTTATCAATAATTATGTACTTAATTATATATTTAATTACGTAGTTAACTATTTAAATAATTATTAATTACATTTATTTATTTACTAATTATTTAATTTCGAAATTAATAATAATAATATTATTAAATATTTACTTTAATTAATTTACTTTCATTTATTTTAATTAATTTTTTTTACTCTCTCTCTTCCCTTTCTCTCTCTTACTTTCCCTTTTTCTCATCTTCTTCCTCCGTCTTCTTCTTCCTTCCACTTCCTCTTCTCCTCTTCCTCTCCAACCGCCGCCGTTCTCCAACCTCTCCAACGGCCGGCCGTTGGCCTGCCGTTCCTCCAACCGCCCGAGATACCGTCACCTTTCGCCGGTGACCGGAAACCTTGCTTGCGCCCCAAGGAACTTCACCTTCTCCTGTTTTCTGTCCAGATTCATCCTCCTCTTCTTCTATAAATAGGACTCCACCCCCGCCGGAGCAAGGGATCCGCCATTTTGTTTCTCCACCTCCCCGAGTTCCGGTGTAAGATCGAGAGAGTGAGTGACAGACGCCTCCGATCTCCGTCGAGCGAGTGGGTGAGCGAGGGATCATCGGCGTGATCATCGCCGGCGTGAAGCAGCTGCTCCGCCGCAGTAAGCCTCCGCGCAAGCCGCCGACGCGTCGCAGGCGAAGACTCCGAGCTTCTCTGAAGCTCAATCCCAAGCGACAACACTCAATTCGTTTGCCCTCCAGGTTACAATTCTCGCATCTTCCTATTCCTTCTCTCCTGTTTCTCTCTCTATTTCTCTTCCTTAGTTCTGTTTCCCTTTTTCTCCCAAATTCCTATCTCCCTCCTCCGTTTTTGATTCGATTCTTCTCTCATCCCCTATGCTTTCTCTTATCATTTGAGTCCTTTGATTCTCACATTCGATTTCCAATTCATCACATCACCCATCCATCAATCCGCTTCTCCGTTGTTTGGTTTTATTTTTCCTCCTTCGCAATATCAACTTAGATATTAGGATCTGAGACGTTTGGGGCTCGTTTCCTCCACGAACACCGCCGAGGATCACCACTGCATCAATCGAGCATTTCGTCACCGACCTCTGCAGATCGAGTACTTTCGAGAGCTCATTCCGCCTGTGACTGGATTCGCATCGATCAACACCGCGATGAAATAACATTCACCTCAAAGTGCCGTTGCCGCACCAAACGAAGAGCATCACCGGGAGAATCAACGCGAGCACTAGCAAATCTATCGGAATGTCCTCTAAGAATCCCATCACCGGCAGGTAATTTGGTTTGATTTGCGTTTTTTTCGTTCTAAACCTGGTTGTCTGTTGTAGATTAATCATTTTGTACACCCTCGGATTGAGTATAATTGCCGCAACCATTACAACACATGCAACTGCCGGAGACCCGAAATCAACGGGATCTGAAACCATCATCCATTCAGGAGATCCCAATCCATTGGTCTTATTTTCTGCTTGAATAACAACCAGCTGAGGCATATTAGCTTCGAGCTCCTCAATCAATTTGCAGGTAGCAGAAATTTTGTTTGAAAAGAGATCTAGGACGAATTGAGGTCCAGAACCTCATCCGGCAACGTAACCGCTTAGATTCGAGAAGCTGCACCTGAACGAAGCATTTGCATAGTCGTTTGTGAGTAATTGAAGCCCGATCTGATTTGAAGAAGCATCGCATCTTGAAGGCCTCATGCAGATCACAAGTGAGCAGACCGAGCAATGATCCAACGTCGAGCTGAATGAAGATCATGACACCATCGCCGTCACGCGAAATCAAATCCAGCTCCAGGCCGTAAAGGAATCGTCGATAAGCTTCTAATCGGACGCACGAAGCGGCACACGCGTGAACTGGAATTATATTCGCATTTGACATTTAACCCCTCAATATTTTCTGTATTCTCGAGCAGGTTCAAGTCGAAACAGCTTGAACACGTGCATAATCACGCGCCTCCGGGAAATTTTGAGTGCATCTCCCCACACCTCCGGATTCTAACGAGCAGGTCCATGATCTGCAACACGTGAAGCACCAGAAGGCAATTGTGGAATTTGCACAGGAGACCTCCAGTTCTATTTTTTACACAAAACTCCCTGCAAGTTTCTATTTTCACATATGTACCCCTATTACTGTATATAATATACTACACATACCCCATACATAATAAAAACATCTCTAAAAATCCTATAAAAATTACATTTGTTATATTTCACCATATTTTGCACAAAAATAAAAATTAAATAACAAAACCCATAAAAAAATATAAAACATAAAATTTGCAAAATTCATAACTAACTCAATAAAAATCCTCTAAAAACGCACCACATATCGTTTTAAAGGGAATTTCCTATTCTTTCTATCGAAAATACAATAAAAATATTTTCACATGGTCTTCACCTTTAAAAATTTAAAATACGTCCCTGTTTCCAATAAAAATTACATTCTTCACCTTAAAAATAAACCAAACTTCATAAAAATCCTAAAAACTTTCTAAAATCCATAAAAATTTAAAAACACATTTCAAATATAAAAATAACAAAAATTAAAATCAAATAAAAATTTAAACATTTTCTAATAATAAAAAAATACAAAATACTTGAAAATCACCAAAACAATATAAAATTCATAGAAATAAAATAAAAATTCAGAAAAATCCCTAAAAATAAAATAAAAATTAGGAAACCCCCTTGCCTAAGTTTTTCTACCGATTTTCCCTAGTTTCCAACAGTTTGCCTCCTTGAGTTCGACACTCCCGTACTTAACCGCTATACATTAAGTTTAAGAGTATAAATAAAAATAAAGAAGATTAATTCACATTAATCTTTTCTAATAAAATTCACCTGGTCCATACGACGACCGAAATCTCTCTCTGATTCTTTTACAGGTGCAGAAGACAAGTGATCAAGTACAGTTTTTCAGCGGGGCAGTCCCATTAAATCATATATATATATATAGGGTTAAATGAGGTTACTCCCTGGGAGTAGCTAATTGGCTACTCCCACCCTTATTTTTCCTCTATTTTTTATTTTTTGGAAATAAAAAATATATATATTCATCACTATATCTCCCTAACATGTCATTACAATTTCGTCAGAAACAAAGACTCCTATGCCCTCCATCTGAAGGGGGTCAATTTCAGCAACTCTGAGACCGTTAAAATTTGACAGTCTTGATGGAGGGGGATAGAAGTCTCGAATTAAGTTGAATTTTGAATGACACCATGATGACATATTGTGATCTAAATTCCAATAGGTTTCATTTCAAAAAAATAAAAAAATACAGGGAAAAAGGGGGTGGGAGCATGTAAGTTGGCTACAACTAGGGAGCATACTCCCTTTTCCCACATATATATATATATATGTGTGTATGTATGTATGTATGGTAAAATGGGGCTGCGCCCATGGGGAGCTAACATGGCTCCCCCGCGCTGTTTCTCCCCCCTTTTTTCTGAAATTTCATCTGTGGATTTTCATCAATATATCCCCATATTATATCATTCAAATTTCGCGCGAAATAGAGACTCATACGGCCTCCATCAGAAGGGTCGTTTTCAGCAATTCTGTTATTATTAAAAAATAACTATCTGGATGGAGGTCGTATAAGTCTCTGTTTCGCATGAAATTTTTATAGCATAATATAAGGATATAGTGATGAATATTCACAGAAGAAATTTCCAAAAAAATAAAAAATGGGTGAAATGGAGCGGGGGGAGCCAAGTTAGCTCCCCTAGGGGGCAACCAAGTTAGTTCCCCCAGGGGGCAGCCCCATTTAACCCTTGGAGGCTGCCCCCTGGGGGCAGCCAAGCATATATATGGGTTAAATGGGGCTGCCCCTCGGGGAGCTAACTTGGCTCCCCCGCCTCATTTCGTTCGTTTTTTTATTTTTTTGGAAAATTCTTCCGTAAATATTGATCACTATATCCATATATTAAGTTATTCAAATTTCATGCAAACAGAGACTCTTATGACCTCCATCCAGATAGTCATTTTTAATGGTAACAGAATTGCTAAAAACGACCCTTTTGGATGGAGGTTGTAGGAATCTCTGTTACACGCAAAATTTAAATGCCATAATATATATATATATATATATAGATGAAAATCCCACGGAAGAAATTTTCAAAAAAAATAAAAAGGGGTAAAATTGGGTGAGGGAGCCAAGTTAGTTCCCCCTATGGGGGCATCCCCATTTTACTCTCTCTTTCTCTCTTTATATATATATATATGTATATATATATATGTATATATATATATATGTATATATGTATATATATATATATATGGCAAAATGGAGCTGCCCCATGGGGGAGCTAACTTGGCTTTCCCCGCCTCATTTCACCTGATTTTTTTATTTTTTTGAAAATTTCTTCCGTGGATTTTCATCAATATATCTCTATATTATGTTATTAACATTTCGTGCGAAACAGATACTCATACGGTCTCCATCCAGACGGGGTCATTTTTAGCAATTCTGTTACCGTTAAAAAATGACTGTCCGGATGGAGGGCGTAGGAATATCTATTTCACACGAAATTTTAATAACATAATATAGGGATAAGTATGAAATTCCATGAAAGAATTTAAAAAAAACGTATGAAATGAGGTGGGGGAGTCAAGTTAGCTCCCCATAGGGGGCAGTCCCATTTAACCTCTCTGTGTGTGTGTGCACGTGCATGGGTGCGTATGAGAGAGAGAGAGAGAGAGAGAGAGGAAAAGAAGATGTTTTGAGTAACATCCAACTTGGCTATTGCACAAAGAAGTCCCCTCTCCCATTTAATCTTTTTCAAAATAAAATTATGTATATTCATCTGTATATTCCTCCTACATATCATTCGAATTTCGTAAGAAACGGAGGCTCTTATACCCTCCATCTAAAACAGCTAATTTTTAACGGTTCGAAATTTGTTATAATCGACCTCTGTAGATAGAGGGCATAGGAGTCTACATTTCTGACGAAATTTGAGTGACATGAGAGGGATATATATATATATGAATATACATAATTTTATTTTCGAAAAAAATAAAAAAGGAAGGGGAGAATTGCCTTGTGTAACAGCCAATTACTGCAACTTGGTTGTTAATTAAAACAGCCTCCCTTCTCTCTCTCTCTCTCTATATATATATATATATATGAATGCATGTATGCATGTGTATGTATGTATATGTGTATATATATGTATATATGTATATATGAGTTGCACTATAGGGCAACCAATATGGTTGTCCTGCCCCCTTTTTTGTCCATTTTTTTATTTTTTAAAAAAATATCGTCATCCATATATCCCTTTTATATGCCAAATGAATTTAATCAGAAACATAGACTCCTACGGCCTCCATTCAGATATGGTCGATTTAAAAGATCCTGCGACCATTAAAAAATGACGTCTGGATGGAAGCCGTAAGAGCCTCTGTTTCTGACGAAATTCGAATGGCATATAAGAAGGATGTAGAGATGAATATATGACGATATTTTTCCAAAAAAAATAAAAAAATTGTGAGAAATGAAACGTGGGTAGTCTCATTTCTTCATATATATATATATATATATATATATATATATATATATATATATAGACACACACACACAGAAAAGGGAAGTTGTTCTGTGTAACAGCCAACTTGGTTGTTACACAGAGCAGTTTCCCCCATTTTTTTATTTTTTTTTCAAATTTTTTTTCATGTAAACTCATCTATATATCCCTCCTACATGCCATTCAAATTTCATGAAAAACAAAGACTCCTAAGCCCTCCATCTAGTCCGGGTAATTTTCAACGGTCTTAAATTTGTTGTAATCTACCCTTTCTAGATGGAGGGCTTAGGAGTCTTTGTTTCTCATGAAATTTGAATGACATGTAGGAGGGATATGTAGATGAATATATATGAAAAGATTTTTGAAAAAAAAATAAAAAAGGGGGGGGGGGGAACTGCCTTGTGTAACAGCCATGTTGGTTGTTACTCAAAACAGCCTCCCCGACCTCATGTGTGTGTGTGTGTGTATATATATATATATATATATATATATATATATATATATAATGATATGAATTGTGATCATTTCTATAACCGTGTCAAGATTTTAAAAGAGACGAGAATAGGACAACACACATGTATTCGGATGTTCGCAATTCTGTCTGTATTTGTATCTCTTTTGAATCCGATATAGATTCATAGTCAAAATATGTATGACATATATGATAAGGTATTTGCACATATTAAGCATAAAGATCTCCTAAAAACATTAGGATTCATAAACCATCCAAATCAACGAGATCAAAAATTTCTCATCGTTGAATTGCAGCCATCGGATTGAGTTCCAAGAGTCAAAACTCAGCATCATAACACTAGTCACGCTAAGATTAGTGAGTATTACCCAGGAAAATAAAACGTGTAGAATAATTTCATAATTAATGCTACACCAATCCACGGACAGAATACTCCAACTCCACGATTAAGAACATCATCATTAAACACCGTCGTTGCCGGCGAGCATACGGTACTTGTCCCTCCTCGTTAGGTCCGTGCACCGGTACCCCAAAGCCACGGCGATCATCCGCTGCACTTCGTTGGCGACCGCCCTCCCGTCGCGACCCCCGGCAGCACCGGCCACCTCCTGGAGGTACTCCACGGTGTAGCTCGGCCACGGGTTCGCCAGAAACCACAGTGCGTCCAACCCCTTCCACCCCCTCGCCGTCGTCCCGTGGAACCACACGGCTTCCGCTGCCACGGCCACCGGCATCAGCCGATTTGCCACCTCCGCAAACAGCGGGCTGAACCGCAATAGGTAGGGCTCCCGGCACGTCGTCCCCTCCGGGCAGACTACCAACTCAGTGGCGCCGTCTCGGAGCAGCGCTGACATGAGATCGCCGTCGAGGGCGCGGTCACGGCAGAGGCGACGGGTGGGGATCGGGGAGAGGAGCTCGGAGACGCGGCTGAGGCTGTAAGTAACGGCGGCGACGGGGCGACGGAGGGTGGCGGAGATGACCACGGGATCGATTAGGGTCCGGTGGGAGGAGGCGAAGAGGAAGGGCGGCGAGGAGGGAGGTGGCGGAGGGGAGGACCGGATGCGGAAGCCTAGAGCGGCGGCAGCGGGGAGTGGGTGCGGGAGGAAGCCGGAGGCGATGCGGAAGAGCGCCAGGGGGAAGGCTAAAGGAAGCCAGAGGAGGAGGGAGAGGGCGGCAAGAGGCGTTGGCAAGGGAACGAGGCGCCCGTCGTGGAAGATCAGCGGCTTCGGGTAGCGATCGCTCCGGAGGGCCGTCGCCGGCGATCGGAAACACGAGTGGCGTTTCTGCAGACAAGATAGTAGTTGTTAGGAAACAGATACAATATTGTTACTTTTTATCAGCACAAGTTAATTATTTTCGTTGTCAGTAAAAAAAGCATATATATAAATTTAAATGACCAACAAATGAGAAGATCCAAATCTTTCAATTATTAAGTAAAAAGTAATAAATATATGCAATAAATTCTCATATTATAAGATTGATTGAACTCTTATAATTCAAGTGATTATCCATGAGAACAAGATATGAAGTCAAGTTCTGGCTAAGTTAATAACGGAGTAGTTATTACCCGGCAAAGCAACATCAGCTCCTCTTCAAATCCACCACCCAATCCCACATCCACCTGCCCCATCTCCCCGACGGCTGCTCGAAGCGCCCCGCTTCTACGCGGTGCGCCCAGCATCAACCCGGGGGAAGCCGGCACCCCGAGGCAGTACCCACGGTACTCTCTCAGCTCCGTAGCCACAACGAAATCCGCTTTGAGGTATTCCCTCAAGAAGGGCTCCACCATCACCCTTGGACTCGACGAGATCACATACTTCCCCCCGCCGCAACGTGCCCACACCCCGTACGCCTCCTCACGTAGATCCTCCAAATAGAATTTCAAAAGCGTCGCCTTTGCCACTGCCTTGATTTCGCGAGTCTTGATACCGGCAGTGGAGATGAAGGTCATGATGCTGAGCGCGGCATTGTCGAATTGCACGATTTGAAGGAGCCAGAGGATTGGTGAAAGGGCCAGCAAGACGAGGGCCCTCAGCGCCCCACCGGCCTCGAGGGCAACAAGCATGAAGTATGGGAAGTGAGAGGAGGAGACGAGGAGTGAGCCCTCGAGCTCGGCCGCGACCGATGCCACAGAGGAAGGCATTGGGAACTAAGATGGGGGTGGCTTAGGGAAGTGGAAGTGTGGGTTTAATTTAAAGGTGGAGAAAGGGCGGGACAGTTGGTTGAGCAATTCATTCTAATTTTGTACTCTTAAGTATAATTAAGCTTAATTCGATGTCATTTATTACTAATAAAGCTTAGCTGCATAAACGGCTCTTAGAACCTTGGAAATTGTAATTATTTTGTAGCTTTTCTTGCAAAAGTTGGATTTTCCTGTATAAACAAAAAGATATGTAATGCTGCTTTTGACATTAAGATCTGACTATCTCGTAACACAACGCAGAAGTTGTGTATACAAATGAGGCCATTGTGGGTACTGATCGGCGTGGCTTAAGACTTTTACTTATGACCATTTACTGAGTTTGATGAATGATCAGATGACGTGTTTGCATACATACATACATACACACACATATATATATATATATATATATATATATATATATATATATATATATATATATATATGTATGTGTGTGTGTGTGTAAATGGCAAAAATATTCGTGCAGAGACTTGCCAATCGACCCAAACCAAACGCTCGATCCATTTGTTTCTATAGCCAACCTGATGCCAACGTTCTGAAGTATATATCTGGAATATGAAACTGGTGGTGACAGATACGATACGATAATTTTTTAGTCTTATGGAAATGGATCACTGCTCCCTCCGTCTATATGCAAAAATATATACGTTCTCGTTGAACATAAAATCCAATGGGAGCAAATTAACCATAAGGGCGACATAACTAATTAATTAAGACGGTACGGATTTCAAGGCAGAGCAACGTGCATGGGAAAAAGATGCGGAATTTTCCGTATTTCGGAGGAGCAGAGCGAGCACGGTGGAAGCGGGCGGTGTCCGGAGAAGTTTCAAGTACGTCGCCTTTGCAGGTGAGGGCCGCGTTTTGCATGGGGGGATGCCCTTTGGGACTCACACCACATTAATGGGTCCAACTCAACTGTATATGTGTGCAGATATGCATGCAGCCGCCCATGCACAAGTGCATGCACGTAGTTTGTTCCTTTGGGTTCCCCGATTGATTATAACCCTAATCCTCGACAACGACGACGACATGGACAATGGCCGAGAGAAGAACCAGTTTAATGTCTGCTGGAACGTCATTAAATTAGAGTTTTGATAAACGATGAGAAAGAAAGTGAGATCGGTGGAAGGCGAGAGGATCGTCTGCAATACTGCAAACTCTGCAGTAAAACCGTGGATGATTGGAGCCGCTCGATATTGATCGAGTCGTTCGCACGAATTCACACTTTTGTGGATCCATACTATGCAAATTCGTGTGAACTGTTCGATTAAGATCGAGCGGCTCGCGGTTACTACAGAGTTTGCAGTATTGCAGACAATCCGAGCTCCGGTGGAAGCTCCAAGTAATTGGCCTCCTGTTACTGCAGCACAGTGAGGGAGACTGGGCAGTGGGAGGGGTGGGTTCTTAGCCCCTCAAGTGTCAAAGAATATCTTCAATTTTATATATTTTGAATCGAAAAAATATAACCATTAAATGTTATATGTAGTGGATTTTATTGACTTTTGATTTACAAACAATTCAACATGTATCAATATATCGATAAAATAAGATTATTAAAATTATCATCAACATTTATTATATAGAGAGTAATTACACCCCACAAGGCACCCAAAGGTTTCCAAATGATTAGATACAAATATATGTAATAATTATATCTTGATCCTATTTAAAATGTGCATATATATGCGGATAGAGATGTTGACAAATACGAAAGTTATGTTACAATATCTTTAAAAATAGTTCTGAATAAAACAACTTACGGATCAGACACTGGTAATATGCATATAAATATTTGGAATATTTACACCCATAACCTTGAGTAATTTCATAATTACAATCATAACCTTGCATACTCGTGAATTACACCCAGGACCCCGAATAATGCTTAGCTCTTACATGACATAACGCTGTGTTAGTTGCCATCTATATTCTCCATTAGTTCTCATAGAGAAAGTTACATTTGACAATTTTACCCATAAAACCATATCCAACCTCCGTACCGCCCTCGCCGTCCGCCATGTCCAACCTCCACATCGCCCTTGCCGTCCGCTCCATGCCCAATCTACTTCATATGGGTGTAGAACCCATAAATCGTGAAGCTTAGTTACACCATTCTTGAGCCATCTGTTAATACCTACACCAACCCTATCACCAATCTTGTCTACAAGAACATGCTCGAGCAGCAGCTCAATGCCATGGCTGCCGCCATGGCGAGGCTCGGATACCCACAAATCCCCATCATCGTGGCAAAGATCGGGTGGCCAAATGCCACCGACTACGACGAGATCGGGGCCTATAGATGGAGGAGAGGAGGGGGTTGCGGATGGAGGGGCTAGATGGTGGGGGTTGCGGGCGGAGGGGCTAGATGGCAGGGGTTGCAGGCGTAGGAGGAGAGGGGTTGTATGCGAAGGGTATGGAGGGGTGGCTGCAGGAAGAGGAGGGGCGAGGGTTGCGGGTGGAGGGTATGAAGGGGGTGGATACATGCAGAGGAGAGGTGGAGGCTATAGATGGAGGGTCTAGAGTGGGGTGGCTGCAGGCAAAGGAAGGGGTGGGGCTGCAAACGGAGGGGCATGGAGGGGGTGGTTTATGGTAGAGGAGGGGCGGGGATTGTGGGCAGAGGGTCTAGAGGGGGTGGCTGCGAGCAAAGGAGGGGCAAGGTTGCATGCAGAGGAGTGGAGGGGGGTGGCTGCGGGTGAAGGAGGGGCAAGACTACATGCGGAGGGGTGGCTGCGTGTAGAGGAGGAAGGTGTTGTTGAAGGAAGGGGCATCATGGAAGGAGGAGGAGGCGGAGGCTAAGGATGAGATGGAAGAACAGTAGAGGGCGTGGTGGAGGGCGGAGGCGAAGGGGCAGGAGGGAGGGGGAGGGCCTCGTGTTGGAGAAGGAAGGAGGAGGGGGTTATGGGTTTTTTAGTTTTTTTTGATTTTTTTAACAGCTATTGGATAAACTATGGGTTAGATTAACCCAATGATATTGTTGGTTAATAGGAAAACTAACGGAGGGTCATGGGTGTGAGACGGAGTGAGTATATAAGGAAGCACGATCATGAAGGGTTATGATTGTAATTAAGAAATTACTCAGGGTTATGGGTGTAAACATCCTTAAATATTTTATAGTCAATCTTAAATATATTTGTATTGGATGATTTAGATATGATACAATGTGTTAAATGTACTTGTTTTTAATAAATATATACAATGTATTGAAAGAAGACATAATATTTGTTATATATAGCACAAATAATTGAAAAATCACATGACATGATAGTTCTAAAATAAGAAACTATCATTGTTGTGTCGGTCAGATAAAATTTGCAGAAAAAATTATTATTTTTATTTATACTCCTAAACTCAAAGGTAAAACGATAAGCACGTGATTGTCGAACTCAGTGAGGCAAATTGTGGAAATTAAGGTAAAACATAGACTATCTAAGGTGAAGGTTCCTCATTTTTTTATTTTTAAGGATTTTTTCTGATTTTTAATTGATTTTATTAATTTTGTATTGCTTTGTGGTTTTATATCCTTATAAGCAAAAAAATATATGTATTATGTTTTATAATTTTTATTTGATTTTTATTTTATGATTTTTATATTTTTAATTTTATTTCTATTTTTAAATATTTTAAGTGGTTTTAAAGATTTTTATGGATTTTGAATGATTTATAAGGAAGAAAACAAGGCTTTTATTTAAAATAAGGAATTTTTTAAATAATAAACAAGGGAAAATATATTTTTTTATTTTAGCGTAAAGCAGGTTAAAATACCTTTCCAACATGATATTATACATAGGGAGCTGGGAGCCTAAGCCCAGGGTGTAGGTAACTACCTACATCTGGCTTTTTCTTTGCATGGTTTTTGAGTTTTTTTGAATGAAACCTTAGGGGGATTTTCTTAATATATTGAGAGGAATAAGTGTTTCAAGTTTCATGCAAAACAAACATTCCTAATACATTCATCTAGAAGGGGTCAATTTCAGTAATTTTGAGACCGTTAAAATTTGATAGTCTTGATGGAGATGATAGGAGTCTCGAATTAAGTTGAATTTTGAATGACACCATGGTGGTAGATAGTGATCTAATTCCCCCAAAATTTCATTTCAAAAAAATCAAAAATCTATGAATTAATGAGTCAGGTGTAGGTAGTTACCTACACCCCTGGGTGTAGGCTCCCTTTTCTCTTATACATATTTATACAATTTTTATGAAATTAGTTATGAAAATTTGATGTTTTTGTGTATTTTATATTTTTTATGATTTTTTGAAAGGATTTTTTATACATATTTTTTATGATTTTAATACGTGATTTTTATTTTCCTTTTAATTTTATATGTAGGATATAGTAAGCTATACTTTATGTAATTTTTATACAATTTTTAGTGGCATTTTGTATTATAT
This sequence comes from Ottelia alismoides, assembly GCA_037367405.1. NCBI lineage: Eukaryota > Viridiplantae > Streptophyta > Magnoliopsida > Alismatales > Hydrocharitaceae > Ottelia > Ottelia alismoides. The sequence continues at coordinate 198,455 of JAZKJV010011019.1, forward strand.
ATATATATAATATTTATGTATTTTTTGTTATTTTATGTGAGTTATTAACGTAGAAAATATTTTTATTTTTTAAAATAATGAATATACTATATAGAGTATATTACTAAGTATTTATAGTTATTTTTATTCTATTTTATTATTTTTATTACAAATATTATACGTACCAACCGTATTAGGGGTAATATAGTAATATTCTAGAAATATGAGGGGGTGCATAAAATGTCAGAAAAATACAGGGAATTCTCACAATAAACCCATCTAATATGTGCATATGCCTGTGGATCCTTCAACCCTTGGACCTGGTTAGAATTACGAAATGTTCGGGGGTTTATTCATAAATTTACCAAAGTTCACTTGTGATCCACAAGCTCAGACATGTAGGAGGATCTACTTGTAAATATAATAATGTTCGAGGGCTAAAATGTAAATGGCCCAAAATATCTCCAACCACACATGAAGCATAAGAGGCCTAGAGAGGTGGGGCAGTGGCTGCATTATGGAGCGGACGCGTAGCGCTGCATCGGTCGTGCGATCAGTGGACGATTGTGCAGCTCCTGTTCAATCCGGAGCGCTACTCTTTGCCAAATTTCCTCCAATGGGCCACTATTTCTTCGTCTCGTAGTGATAGGCAAAGATCTCAATAAGATGGGTGATGTTTCTTCGAAGTGGATCTTCAATCAAATCTAATCTCCGTCGTAGGTGGTTATTCCTCTTCAAGTTGTGATCTCGATGTTGTACAATGATGCTTCACTACAGATGAATCAAAGGGAGGTTGTTCTGTCCAGAGGAGAACGATGACCAAATGCCTCCATATGAGTCTCGTGTTCTCAGATCTGATATTGCTGATAGCTTCTCGATGGATTCAGCTGGTTTGTATATGCAGTTGCTATATGTGGTTCATATGGTCCACCTTCATGTCGAATATGTGCTCTCTCCTTAGTTGCAGGTGTATGAATCTCAATGGTCTTCGATGCTTCGCTTCCTATTGATTGATACATGCAGGAGATTCTATCGACTCAAAGCCAAAAAGCCTCGGCCAAATCAACACAGATGACGTGAATGAAGGTGATCCGCTAACGAAGGTGGGGGATGAGAATCTAGATCTCATATCTCAATTTGGTCCAAAATGAGAAGAAGGCGGAATCGATCGGATGAGATGTAATTAGTGATAGAATGATTCAAATCAAAGAAAAGTTGAGGAGGAAGAGAGAAATTGAGGAGAGAAGAGAAGGAAGGAGAATTGAGATGGATTGAGAGGAGAAAGGAAGGAGGAAGAGGATAAGAATTTATAGTAAGATCTAACCTGGAACTAATGACGGAGTGAAGTCGCCTGGGAATCTAGAGCAGCGGCTCCGGATGTTGTGGTTTCAACTTGCTGCGGACGAGGAGGCTTGATGTGAAGGTGCACAGCGATGCAATGCTCCAATGATCGATCATGCCTCGCTCTCTCTACCCTAACGGGGAGAAGGACCATATTCGATCACCCTCATAACCTCTCTGGACCTTGGAGACTTGGATGAAGACATGGAAATGGCAAATGGATTGAATAAGAGAGAGGTGAGGAGCTTATATAGAGGAAGATGGAGAAGGCATGGGGAGCACTACGAGGTAAACATCTTAATGGCCTGGCCGTTGGCAGGAAGGAGGAGAAAGCAGAAGGGGGAATGAAGAGATGGAGAAGAGGGGAGGTGGAGAAGATGAACGACGGAGAGAAAAGCAAGAGGAAGAATGGAAGAAGGGAAGAAAGACAAAAAGGAAAAATAATAATTTATAACTAATAATTAAGTAAATTAACTAAATTAAATAATTAAATAATATAATATTAATTTCAAATAAATAAATAAATAAATAATATTATTTAATTAAATAAATACATATAGAAATAGTATATGTATAGTATACATGTATAATTAATGTAATTAATTTTTTAAAGTTATTTTAATTTTTTAATAAATTTTATTTTTATTTATATGAATAATGTAAAATTAATAAAGTATTAATAAATTACAAAAATAGAGGAAATAATAAAACTTCAATAGAATAAAATTAAGGTTCATTGTACAGATATACCAAGAGGGTTCCAAAACTTACTTTTTGCATATTAACACTGATTTAAGTGAAATAATTTTTATTTGATAGATAATTTATTATACGAACTTTAAAAGTGAGTACACTCATTTTGGAGTCCATATGGTCGAGTTACTACATTCGGAGTTCGGAGTACTTAAGGATGTGGGTTTTGGTTTTATATTATTTATCTTCTTATTTTATATTTTGTTTTTGATTTTATATTTTTTTAATTTTTATAATTTTGGATTTCCATGTTTCCCCTTTTTTTGAATATAAAAAATAACTATATATATAGTGGTATATATAATATCAGGTAATATATAAATAATATATAAAATGAATATACAAATTTAGTAAAATACCTTCATGTATAATATTTTTTATTTTTTATATTATTAAGGTTATAAAAATATATGAAGGTATTTATAAGCATTATAATAATATAATAAGTATATGGGTGTATATAAACTATATAAGATAATATGTATAAAGAAATATATAAAAAAGACTAAAATACTGAAAATAAAAGTATTTTTAGGTTTTTAATATTTTTCTGGTATTTTTATGACTTTACTGTAAATTTTCTAATTTTTAAGAATTTTTGAAGTAATAAATACACAAAATAAGGGATTTTTTATTAAGCCAGAATAGTTTTGGGATTTTAAAATACTTAATAAGTCCAAAAAATTTCAAATATATTTTTTATATACTAATATATACAAGTAAACTCAGCCATGGCCAGTCCCAAGATGGGGTAAATGAGGAGGGTTGCGTTAGGTAGCCGACATCCATCATAAAACAGTCTGAGACAACTTCTTAAATAATATTTTTTTTAAAAATATTATTTAAAAGTTGCCTCATGACAGTCGGATTTTTTCAACATGGATTTAAGAAAACATACAGGTTTCGTTGGGGCCTTCCCTACTTGCGTCGCGTTGCATCGCCCGAATGCAATGAAAAATTGGCAAAGGACGCTACATCGCAGCCTGGATGTAGTTCAAAATTTTCAAGGGTTCTCGCATGAGGAAAGCCTGCGGGTAATTAAGCTAGTTCCGCTGCATCATCGCCCAGATGCAGTCCAAAATTTATAAGGGTTCTCGCATAATGGACGCATGCCAGTAAAGAAGATAGTCCAAAAGATATTGCAACCGAAGTTGCGGATTGGTAGTTGGAATATTGGCACTTTAACTGGAAAATTAATGGAGATAATGGATAAGATGGAAAGAAGGAAGATTCGTATACTATGTCTTCAAGAGACTAAATGGGTTGGTGAGAAAGTAAGGGAGATTGAAAAGACAGGCTTTAAACTTTAGTATTCAGGAAAAGATAAGGGTAGAAATGGTGTTGGAGTGGTTGTTCATAAGAATTTGAAGGATTGTGTGGTTGAGGTGCAAAGATTCAGGTATTGGATTATTATGCCAAATATGGTGCTTGAAGAAGAAATTCTGAATATAATCTCAGTTTATGCAGCACAAATTAGTTTAGATGAAAGGATTAAACAAGCTTTTGGGGAGGATCTAGATAAGATTTTACAAGGAATCCCACAAAGAGAGATGATTTGCATAGGTGGAGATCTTAATGGACATGTGGGAAAAGATGCTTCAGGGTATGCTAGTGTTCATGGAGGACATATTTTGGGGATAGAAATGAAGAGGGAAAAGTCATCCTGGATTTTGTAACAGCATATGATATTTTCATAGCAAACACTCACTTCAAGAAGAGGGAGGAGCATTTAATTACTTATAAGAGTGGGCCAACTAGAACACAGATAGATTACTTTCCGTTGAGAAGAAGAGACTGGTTGTGTTGTAAAGACTGCAAAGTAATCCCAGGAGAGAGTTTAACAACCCAACATCATTTGTTAGTCTTAGATGTACAAATAAAAGGGTTGGTAAAGAAAAGAAGGGTTCTTAAGATCACTAAAACTAGATGGTGGAATCTTCCACTGAAGCAATCGAGCTTTAGGGAGAAGGTTTTAGAAGAGTTATCTTGGGATTGTAGTGGAAGTGCAAACGAGATGTGGGAGGCAGTAGCATCTTGTATCCGAAAGGTAGCTAAAGAGATGTTAAGCGAGTCAAGGGGAGGAGCTCCAGGTCAAAAGGAGGCTTGGTGGTGGAGTGAAGGGGTGTAAGAGAGGATAAAAATTAAAAGAGCATGCTTTAAGGTTATGTCTAAAGATAAAACAGAAGAAACGATCACAAACTACAAAATAGCGAAGAAGGAAGCAAAGAAGGCCGTAAGCGAAGCTAAGTCAAAAGCTTATGAAGTTTTGTATAAAAATCTTGACTCTAAGGAGGGTCAAAAGGATATATTCAGGTTAGCCAAAGAAAGAGAAAGAAAGACCAAAGACCTTTCTCAAGTGAGATGCATTAAGGACGAGGAAGGTCGCGTGCTTGTTACTCAGAAGGATATAGAGACTAGATGGGACCGGTACTTTCATAAACTTTTCATTGGGGAAGGAAATAGAGAGATCACTTTGGGTGATCTGGCTAGTAGTGAAAGTTACTTTAATCGTGCAAGTTATAGACGGATTCAAAGAAAGGAAGTAGAGGAGGCTTTGAAGGTTATGAGACCTGGGAAAGGTGCAAGACTGGATGACATCCCTGTAGAAGTATGGAGAGCTTTAGGTGAGCGTGGTTTGACTTGGCTTACGAATCTATTCAATGTTATTTGGTGAAGCAAGAAAATGCCTGAAGATTGGAGGAGGAGTATCGTGGTGCCTCTTTATAAGAATAAAGGAGACATTCAAAATTATTCTAATTACAGAGGTATCAAGCTGATGAGTCACACTATGAAAATTTGGGAACGTGTGATCGAAAGAAGGTTGAGGCAAGTTTCTAACATAAAAGAAAACCAAATCGGATTCATGCCAGGTCGCTCAACTATTGAAGCTATTCATTTGCTGAGGAGAGCAATGCAGATCTATAGATGTAAAAGAAAGAACCTCCATATGATCTTTATTTATTTGGAGAAGGCTTATGATTCTGTCCCACGAGAGATATTGTGGAGAGTTTTGGAAAAGAGACAAGTACCTGTCCTATACATTAACTTCATAAAGGACATGTATGATAGGGCTTTATCTTGTGTAAGGATCCCGTATGGGAAGACTAGCTATTTTGACATCAACATTGGTTTACATCAAGGTTCAGTTTTGAGTCTATTTCTTTTTACTTTGATTATGGACGAGTTGACAAGTCACATTCAAGATGAGTTACCTTGGTGTATGTTATTTGCTGATGATATTGTATTGATTGACGAGACTAGAGATGGAGTAAATGATAAGCTTGAGGTTTGGAGACATGAGTTGGAGAGTAAAGGATTTCGTATAAGTAGGGCTAAGACAGAATATATGGAGTGCTCCTTTGATGGAAGCAATGGTGAAGGAATCGAGGTGAAGATTGGTGATGATAACATTCGGAAGAAAGATTCTTTTAGATATCTGGGATCTATGTTGCAACATTGTGGAGAAATTGATGGAGATGTTACTAATAGAATAAATGCAGGGTGGATAAAGTGGAGAGGAGCCTCTGCTGTTCTCTGTGATAAGAAAATTCCTTTAAAAATTAAAGAAAAGGTTTACAAGCATCTGTGAGACCTGCTATGCTATATGGATCTGAATGTTGGCCTGTGAACCATAGACATGTGCAGAGAATGACTGTAGTAGAAATGAAAATGCTAAGGTGGATTTGTGGACACACACGTAAAGATCAGATTCGGAATGATGCACTCAGAAAGAAAGTTGGTGTAGCTCCGATCGAGGATAAGATGCGAGAAAACCGCCTAAGATGGTTTGGTCATTTGCAAAGAAGATCAGCTGATGCACCAGTTAGGAGATGCGAGTGTTGGGATGTTGAGCCGGTAAAGAGAGGGCGAGGACGACCCAAGAAGTGTTGGAAAGAAACTATACGAAGGGATCTTAGTTTTATGGATATAAACCCGGGATTGACCCGAGATAGATCTGAATGAAGGCGAAGAATCCACGTAGCCGACCCTACTTAATTGTGGGAAAAGGCTTTGTTGTTGTTGTGACTAATATATACAAGTAAATATATAGAGTAGGCACAAGTATTTTTTTTTTGGATTTTTAAAATAGTTTTTATAGTTTTTATGAGATTTTGGGGCCTTTTAATTTTTAGGTGTTTACCTTTTATATTTTTTTGCGTGGTCTAAAGGTACTAGACACTATAATAAGCACATACTATTTTTTTTGGAAAATTTTAAACTCCATTTTATAATTTTTTGGATTTTTCAAGACAAAAGGGACTGACCGTGGACTTTTTATTTTTTAAAATAGGAAAAGGGCATAAAATGCAAATATAATCATATAATGTGAACAAGCATTCATCCAGGTACGGCCACTATTTTCGATGTTTTTTGAGGCACGACCACTATTTTTGATAAATAGGAAATCATACAAAAAATATTTAACCTAGCAGGGGTATAATTGCAAATAAAATTAAATGTGAGGTATACAGTGCAATTCAACCCAAACTTTAACATTTATATTCAAACTTAATATATTAATCAATAATTAAAACAACTTGCGAGGGATTGCGTGCAATACTCACATGATAAAACGTATGCATGCACGACTCAAGAAAGGACTAAATTGTAATATTTAAAGAGCTATAGGGTCTACATGCAATTTATCTTCTAATTTTTAAACAACATAGAATATTTACATGACTTCTTATCAAATACAAAATTTGTAGAGGAGATTTTTGAAAACTACCCACTTACGCCAGGATCCAGCGTCCTGATGTCGCCATGTATCTAATCGTGCGATCTATCACCTGTACCATTTCGCTTGGACTCTATGGTCCAAATTAGATCTGGACGTGTCCTTTAATTTGACGGTGCCTGGACGTCGTCAAGTACACGAAGAACACGTTGGTGATATGCATGCAACTCATGGGTCCAATCACCACGTGAAGTGGGGTGTTTTGTCCTTACAGGTCCTCCGCATCGATTGACGCTTTCCAAATCACTCCAAGTCCTAGAAATGGGGACAGAGAAGAAGGTCCTCCGCCTGGGGCTACTTCAAGATGTTGAAGGGGGCCCAGATGCCCTCCTTCCTCTACTCTACCTGCATGAGAAGAAACCCCGACTCGAGGGGAGTGCCTTGGTCCAAAATATGAGGTTTGAGACTTAGAGGATGCACGAACGGATGCAGCTCCAGTGACACGACAGAAAGGAGCTTCGACTCCTTAAATCAGGGTGTGGTTCAAGGGGGTTTGTGGGGAATAGATGGAGAAAGTGAAGGGTCTCGAGATGGAGCGATAAGTGAGTCAAAATGAAGGATATTTTCTGATGAAAGAAACCCGGAGCTCGAGCTCCAGGTCGATGAACACATTGGATTTAAGTTAAGATCTAGGAATTAAGCCTAAAACTAAGAACAAAAATGAAGTCTAAGACATGGATATTACCTAAAAAAAGCGGGAAAGGGGCTCGACAGAGCATATGGACACCGAAGCAGAACCGATCTCAGAGCTCCAACGGTGGTTTGATGCGTCATTCATGTTGTCCACCTTGTTGCAAACCCTCACCTGGGGCTCACTGTCACCAAGATGGAGGCATATGAAGGGGTTTGAGGGGCTAAAACCAGCAAAAGGGTGATCCAAAATCTAAAGGAGATCTAGGGGATGTATTTATAGGCAAGTTTTGGGGTTCTTCTATGGGCGATTGCTTGAAGACGAGTGGTGGTGGGTGGAGATTCAAGGATGGGCGTGATTCTAGGATTTGGAGGTGGGAGAAGGAAGACGGAGGCATGGAGAAAATGCCGAAGTGGTGCCATCATGATGTTCTGACAGAAGTCAGAGAGGGGCGAAGAGTTGATGCCCAGGTCAACATTTGAAGGCGCATGGTTGGTCCCCGTGGACCAACCAGGAAATTCCAAGGTAAAAATACCTTGGAAAATGAATTATAAATGGTAATTGATTTTATTACTTTTAGATTATAAAATGAAAAATATCTCTAATTTTATGTAGTATTTATACTTATTTTTACTATGTTTTAGAAGTTATTAATTACAAGTTTATTTTTAGAGTTTTATTTATAAGTATATTTACCTATGTTTTGAGTATTTTAAATTTTTATTTTGTAATTTTGATTTTATTATTTTATTATTTTATTTTATATATTTACAACTTATTTTTTGTACTTAAATATATTTTTATTATATTTTTATTATATAATATAGTACTTAAATAAATATAGGTATACATTATATATGTATAATTATTGTATTTCCATCTATATTTTTAACGTTCATATTTTATTTTAATATTTTCTTTATGGTTTTATTTTATTTTTAATATGTACATATGATGTAATAATACTTATAAAATTATAAAATTATAAAAATAATAAAAAATAATTAAAATGAATATTTTTATTGGGGTATATTGTACAATAGAGGTCCCAAAACTTAACTTTCACACCTTAACTCCAAAAAATATGAAACACCTACATTAAATAGATTTCAAAAGTTGTATACATTAAAGGTGATTTTAATACATTTTGAGCTTTTATTTGAGAGATATGGGTCTGTGAAATTTGGGTTTTAAGATGTTATTCTGTGTATAGAATGCACATTGTATGTTATTTTTGTATGAAATAAATTTTGTACACATTTTTAGCTACAATTTTCATGTACAAAGTTTCTTTATTTATGATGTAAATAATAAAGAATAAAATATGTCCCAAAAGTAATTATTGGCCTATTTTGTAGAGTGATCCGTCTATATTTTATGTATAATTAGTTACCTTATCTCCCCCACTTTTATTCTTTGTCGACCAAGTCATCATGATTATTGAGTCTCGGGGGGCTAGGGTCACTTTAGTATCCTTGACACTTTGCTCTTTTTCGTTTCTCTCCTTTATTCTGACAATAAATACAATAAATGTATACTATCTTATACAATATTTTATACAAATTAATGAATATTTATTTTGGTAAATTAATGATATATTCATGCATTCAACTAGGGATTAGAGGCCAAAATGAAAGAATAAAGGTGATGAAATGGAGATTCATCACCCCCCCATACTTGCCTTTTCTAGTCCTTAGCAAACACATATGCCTATGAGTGTGGAGAATAAAATAAAGAAAAGAAATAAATAGGAATAATTTTTGACTTTTAAACTTGTCTTAGTAATGTCAAAGTTTGGAGCTCAGAGAAGACCTTTGGCTTATTGGTGTGTTCGGAACCACTTTGAGGTTAGGATTTGTGACACAACATCCCTTAGGTTCCATACTCCTATTATTCAGTCCATGTCACAGCTAAGTCAAAATCATCCTCTCAATCGCATACTCTTGCTACCTTGAAATGATAGAACCATGTGGGTGAAATTATTTAGTTCTCCCCAGACAAAACCATTAAACTACCAAGGCGTATTCTCTTCTGATAACTCATCCTCGTGGAGATAGATATTTCCTTTTAATGTCAGGTACTTCCGGTCTTTACAACCTAATGGGAAAAGAAGTTACAAGAATGGGAAGAGAAGTGGGAATGGACTAGTGTAGTCTTCATTCCCATGTGAAGTCAATCAGTGTAACCAGATCTTCACCAAGAAGCATGCTTTTTCTGAAGCTCTTATTTATGGAGTTTTTGGTTGAAGGTTTCTTTGAATATTTTCTTTGACTTTGCATAGCATCTGCATTCTTATTTGTGCTCCGGTGGATATATCATATCATCTTTTGTTCCACCCACTTTTATTTGGGTTCTTGGAAAAAGTTGCGCCCTTAGACCATCCACTAGTAGAATATGCACAATTGACAATGTTCGTAAATGCGGGATTTGATCACATTAAATGTCGCCATAGCATAACTCGATGTTTATTAATGCCGATTGGGATATGTCGCCTTGGCCTCATCGTCATTAGTTAATCTGACACAACAAACAAATGTTGAGCTTGTTGGTAACTAAAGACGACATTTATGAACGTCGAGAAAAGCTTTGAACTTATTGTTTAATCATGTCGTTAGAGGCTATCACCGACGTTTGAACATCGAGCTTGACAGAACAATAGCAACATTTGAACGTCACCCTTGATAGTGGATTGAATGGAATATCTACACGTATATTGAATTCATTATACTTGTATTTTTCATTATAGTCTATGGCCTTTGTTTCATTATTCTTTGTGATGTGTTAGGCATCCTTTTTCTTTTGTGATAAATTATCGATTTTTTAACTAAAAGGAGTTATACATTTACTCATTATCAAAGCATTTTTAAAAAATTTAGAATTCATTAGCAAGTCCATGTTCTTCCTGCAAACATCACCATTTGTCCAACCTTTACCTTGCCTTGACGATGATGATTGTCCCTCAGTCTTTCCTCCACTCAACAATGAGAGCAACGACTATGTCTTCCCGAGCAGATGTCACCTCTACACCCTTCCCCATGCTGCACATCGATGAGTCCATATCAACAACCTCAATGAACTCTTCATCATCTCTATCCTCTATCCTCATGCTTCCTAGTAGTATTAGTGTGAGCCTCTCCCACTCCTCTTCTGTTGAGTGATTAGTCTACATTACATGTCTGTATGGAAGGTGTGTAAGAAATTTACACAATACAAATAAATAATAGAGAAATCCAAACTAATATATCATGCATATTGTACCTGTGAGTGGAAGAACATGGTTGAGAGTGGAATCATCTCTTGAGGAAGTATCATAAGTTCCGCTTATAATCGCTTGAATACAAAGGGGCATAAAGGACTATGCAGGAATTTCTGGGCGAGAAACCTAACTTTAATAGGGATCTGCCCTTAGCTTCATCCACCAATCCTTGTCCATGTTGCCATCTATGCCTTGAGGGAGGGGAAGGCAACGACCGCCTCCTTGACGTTTTCTGCCATTGCATTTGTCGTCGCAAGGAACTCCTCCAAGGTTGTTGTCGATGCTTGCGGAAAGGGATTTTTACCCGATAGACCCTATAAATGTTCAAATCTCCTCTACGACCTTCAAAACAACCTAATTCCTCCTTGACTCCATGAACTTTCTACATCTTACCTCATGAACCCTACCGATAACTTTAACTTTATTAGAGTCAATTACTTGGGTTAAACTTGAGTTAATTTAACCAAACAAAATCAGATAGTGGATATTTGATCTCCATCTCTCCTTCCTCCCCCCTTCATCGTCTTCTTTTACCAAATCAAATCGGAAGCTCCACGAGACTTGGAAGGTGGCGAACCAGGAGGAAGAGGTAGAGGTCGACGAGGAGGAGGACGCTGTCGCGACAAAATGGGAGGAGGAAGGGGAGGTCGGGGAGGTGGAGTGTGCCATCACATCAGACGTGGAGGAGGAAGGGGAGGTCAGGAAGGCGGAGGTCAGGGAGATGGAGGTCAGGGAGGAGGATGGCACCATCGCGGTAGACGTGGAGGAGGAGGAGGGGATGTCGGGGAAGCAGTTACTCCTCCAGGTCTGTCTCAGCCTCTGGTCCTTCTCCTCTGGCACCCTCCCATCCACCTCCTCTACTGCGACCTCCTCACCAACCTCATCTCTCACTACGACACCTCCTCCCATCGTTCCCTCATCCGCTACTCCCGCATCTCCCTCTGTCACGCCTCCCTTGCCTACTCCTTCCAAATCCTCATCTACCACCCCAAGCTCGACGAACTCTCCCACGTCCTCCTCATCGAGGATGCCACTACCTCCTCCTTCGAAGGCTTCCTCTGGAATTACTTTGTTATCGGGGAGGAAGAAGGCATCCTACCCGATGCTGCAAGAGAAGTTGTGGAGATCGTGCGGAGAGGTGATGCATGGCATGTCGATTGGATCGGGTTAATTTGTCGAGTCTGCCACCTGTTCCTTTAGACCCTCGGGCGGCACAAGGGGGGGGGGGGCGGGGAGGGAGGGGGAGGTCAGGTGATGCGGGAGGAGGAGGAGGGGTGGAGTTTGGGTGGCATGGGGAAGGGGGTGGGAGGTCCAGAGGTGCAGTAGGAAGAGGGGTGGAGGTCAAGCAGAAGGAGGGGAGGGGTAGGTGAACAAATGACACAGGGAGGGATGGTATTAGGGAAAGAGGGCATCTTTTGTAAATTTGATAAAGAAATATGGCAATATACACCTATTTTAAACGGCATTTGATTATGTTTAATGATTAAATGGATGGGAGTTAACCCGAGGATCTGTAGGGTAAGGGTTAGCAAATTTATGAGGTTGAGGAGGGTATAAGGTTGTTTCAAAGGTTGTAGAGATCATTTGAAAAGTTTATAGAGTCTGCCAGGTAAAAATCCCTTGCGGAAATGTGGGAAACCCTAGATTATAAGGAACACTAGTAAGGGAAGATGAAGGGACGCCATTATTTTAGTTTAAAAAAGCATTCTACTATTGTCGAATACATAAATCGAGAAGTTACACCTCCATTTTATAGTGTTACACATAAAGTGACATTAATAAATATTTGTAGACGACGTTACAAAAAAAATGTCTACCATAATTATATATGCTCGATATGAATAATAATGTCGATTTGTATATTATTAATGTCGACATTCCTGATATGTCAATGTCGATCATGCACAAATTTCTTGCAGTGATGTCCCAACTTCCATTGAGAGGATACATGTCGTCTCAGGTGCAATAGTACATGAAGTAGTTACATCTCATATTGGTCTTTATTGAATCGAGAATATGTTGTACGGTGCAATGGCAGAGAAGATGCAGTAGTCACTGAGCATGATGAGCACATAATGATGTCTACATGCAATGATATTAGAAATAACAAGAAGGTAGATCCCGACACATTCCACCACCAACCACTTGGTCCAATAGAAAGACGTCTCGTAAGTTTCATTACAATTACTTATATTCTTTGTAATAAATACGAACAATTTAATAAATTATCTCCTTAACATGAGGAAATAGTTCTGCATGGAAGGAAAAATCACGATGAAATTCAATGACTAACATAGTTGTCATCGACCACGACAGTGAAAATTCAAGATGCAATAACATATTTCGATGAAACAATTAACATGTTTTCATTGATGGATTCATTCCACCAATATGAACCATACACACCATGATAAGAGCAACAAACATTTAGAGCTTCGGGTGTGATTAATTTCTTATTTATTTTAAAATAAGTTCAAAATAATCTTATAAAATATTGATGACAATATGATTCCCTTAGGTATAGTCTATGTAGGATACAAAGAGAAGAATACCAAGAAGATCAACCAACTTTTGGGGTGTCGTGTTGTAATAACTTGTTTAATTAATTACCTCATTCACAAAATTATTTTTTAGTTTATGAAATATTAAATGTAATGCAAATCTTTCAAGTATGAGTGATGAATACCCATTCATCACTCTTTATTCTTTTATTTTAGCTACAAAACCTATGCAAAACACATGTAGATAGTTGTAAATAGCAATAATTATCATCTAGCATGCATTGTGTAAAATACAATAACTAGCATGTTTTGTGCATAAATAAAAGAATAAAGAAATAAAAGAAAAAGAGGGAGATATTTAGAATAAATATTAAGCGACCTAATCTCAAGGGAGGGCTCAGCATGGGCCTGACCGCATAAAAACCCAAGTAGAGAGAGATAGGGAAGCTCATGTGTTTGTACATACACCTATAAATAAATAAAAATTACTTTCCTCTTATTCAAAATAAAATGGATGTGTATTTATGTGTATATATTTGTAAATATAAAATCAAAATAAATAAAAATAAAATTCACTTCATCATTGTATATAAACCATGTAAATAGAACCACTCACATATTTATTATCACCTTGTAAATAAATAATTAAAATTCAATAAATATATGTATATTTTCCACATCTCATGGTGTAAATAAATAAAATAAAAATCAGAAAAATGAAAATAAAATAAAAAGAAATAAAATAAAAACCAAAATCCACATTGTATATATACCATGTATGTATATAAATAAAAGTATTTATTTCACCTTTGTAAATAATTGATAAAAATAAAATAAAAATACCTCTTTATTCCAAATTTTATCTTATAAATAAATAAAATGTAAAATTGAATAATTTGTAAAAAATAAATAATTAAAAATATAAAATAAAAAATACATATGTATATACTTGTATATAATAATAATATTTTGTAAAGACCTAAATGATATTTCAAAAAAATAAATAAAATCACTAAAAAATAATCTGAAAATAAATAAACATTTTTCATTTTTTGAGTTTTTCGAAAATAAGTCATTTATTTTTTTAAATGAATTTCTAAATAATTTAAAAATGGAATAATTTGATTGGTCCACGGGGTATTGTTGACCCCCGGTCAACTCTCCCCCCTGGACCAGTCCACTCGGATCTGTGCCATCGACCCGACTTCGCTTATTTTTATAAACCATATCCGAGCCCCAAATAATCAAACCCCGGGTCCTAATCATAGTAGATATATCCGAGATCCACACCCGGTGGTTTTTCCTCGAGATCCGAGCTCCGACAACACGCCCGACCTTCTTCTTCTCGGACTCCTAGCTGTATAAAGCTTCAATTTCGGCCGCCAATTCACTCCATCTTTGGCGCTACTCCATCGTCCCAGGACCTCCATCCCCTTCCTCTGAGTGACAACAGTGCGAGGGTGGTGTCGAAGAGAGGAGAGGAGCCCTCCGCCACTGATCCAGCATCATCTGACCGCCGTGCGCCGCCGTGAGCTGCGCCCGAGCCTCGGGTTGTTGACGACCCTCGAGGCGACAACCAGAGCTTCCTGAGCTCATCCACAGTCGACCACATTCACCACCAGGTAGACCCGATTCTTCCTATATTTCTTGAATTTTTGATTACCCCCAAATAGCTCCGATCATCCATTTCATCGATTACTCCCACTCCGATCATCGTTCCGACCTTCCGACTCATCCAACATCTTCACCATACGCCTCTCCATCTGCTACGCCTTTTCATCCAACCCGGTTCGCCCATGAACTGGGAGTCCACCCTCCTCTGCCGTCGCCTCGCCGGAGGGTGTCGCCCCGACGCACACATCCACCCATTCCACCTCTCACCGGGTCGAGGCAGTTTGCCCTCGACCCAGGAGTCTTCTCGTGCTATTTTGCAGGGCGAAGGAGACCCATCTGAGGGTCTGGACATCAAGGCACAGAGCTCCAGCTGCTCCTGCATCGTCAGAGCTTCTCGGAGCTTCCCGGCGTCATCGGAGGGGCTCAGTAGCTGCGGAGGACCTGAGCTATTCTATTCCACATTCCAGCAGCAACAACGGAGGTCCAGCACGCCCGTGGTGCTCCGGCGAAGTTCGCCGGAGCTGTGTTATTCCAGGATCCTCCTCTGACGTCCGATCATCCCCAACGTCCCAGATTCAATCACCGCCATCCATTTAACGGGATCCAGCCACCGTCAGATCTTCGAGGGTTGATCAGGACCGTCCGAGCCAGAGAAGGGGTGCCCTTGATCCATCATCGTCAGATCTTTCACGTGGCACCGCCTCAGCCCATCGATAATAAGGGGTAATTTAACCGTAGGCCCCTCCTATTTTCGCATTTCTTATTTAGTCCTGTAAACATTAGGTATAGTGTTTTTATTTTGGTTAAATTGCACTTAGGACCTGAACCTTTCTTGTATTTGAATTTTCATCCCTGTTTGTGTGAGACACGTGCTTCGTCACGTGGTTTTTTTGGAGAAATTGCATTATATGGGCTGATGTTTTTATGTGTTACTGAAAGAAATATATGTTCTGATATTTGCATCCATACCCTTGTGAATGATTTTATTCACCATGTGCTGAATTCCTTGGGTAATTTGCAACTTCTTCACTGGGTTTTTAGCACGTATTGCTAATAAGACCCTGGAAGTAAGTTTTCTTACATTTAGGTTGCTCAGTGCCCAGAACACGTGCAGCGCGCGTGCGGTCTTGGAGTTTTTGCACGAGGGACCCCCAATTTTCTTGCTGTGTTACTGTTTAGCCCTTGCAACTTGTTTTTGTCCTTTTATTACGTTCCTCCATTATTAAAAATCCCAAAAATATAAAAATAATTAAAACCCACCAAAAATACATTTTCTTCCCTTATTTTTGATCTGACTACTTCGTGGGCCGCAAGGTCAATTCGTGCTCCCTGAGTCCGACCCTGGGTACTACACCAGGCTAATCTCATAGCCAGGGCTAATATTTTACTTTCATAGTTTTATCTGTTTGATTGGTGGTCTGCTCTTCTATTTTTCTTGTTGAGCTGAGTTATCTCTCGATCCGGATCGCAATGACCCGAGTGTGATTTTTATCAGATCCGGATTGATCGATTTTTCGGCTCATCAATGAGCTATGCAGGATATGATGAAGAAGGATACCAACAAGAACAACCATCCTTTGGAACTTTAGATTTCAAAAACTTGTTTAATTAAATATCCCATTGCAAAAGATATTGTTTATCTCATAAGATATTAAATGCAATGCAATTATTTTAAGTATGGGTTTTGCATGATATCTAGAAACTTTGAGTCATATACAATTTACGGGGGATCATCATTTGTAGATCCTTCAAGTCAATTTGACTATGTACCCTATCGTCTCACACCTCCTACTCAATAGGATTTAGAAGCTCTTCAAGATGAGTTGTTTTCTTATACGTACCACATTCAAACAACTGACTTTGAAAGAGTTGTTTAATATTTGCATGGCAATACCACAACAACCCCCTAAATAGACTTAAAGACCATTAATGAGAGTAAGGATCAAAGAGATTATGGCAGTTTCATTAGAGCCACCATGAAGATGAACTGTTGAAAGAAGCACTAGTGAACAAACTAGTCAACCACCTGATCCTTCACTATCGTCATCAGCTAAGTCACATCAGCCTAAGAATGCTCCAACACATTCTGAATAGAATATCAAGCAGAAGAAATAAAAAATCTACATGTGAAGATAGCCACAAGACAATGGGAGATGATCAAAAAGGAAACTGATGAGGAGGTGGAGGAGGAGGAGGCATAAGCGGATTTATAAGTCTATGTAGACATTAGAATTTTTTTCCATCCCAACTTGATATAACTGAAAAACTTATGTGCTATTTACTAGAATATTGTAAAATCTTGAGCGATATTTCATAGAATATTTTGTCTTTTCCGGTATGCGATGATCTTATAGTGTGAATGATGATTTAGGTATTTCCATGGATACGTACCTTGATATCAAAAATTTTCTGAAATTCATATGTATTCATATGTTACCAATGTTCAGATATTAGAAGAGAGTCATAAAACCACAAAAAGCATACAGTGAATCCGAAACATAGACTTGTCTTCAACTTGAGATAATTCAATGAAATTTAAATTTACAAATTTTGTCTATATTAGAACGTTCATAATAGAAAATATGTAGATCTTAAGAAGTTGATAAAAATAAATTATTGTCTACAAGTTAGAAAAGATTATCCAACCACTTAGTCTGGACAAAATAATATCTTGTATGGTATATATATTAGGTTGAAACGTGGATTATTACTACTTATATAATATGGGAAAAATGGGCTGCCCCTCAATGTAATTTTGGAGGGCGTATGGACATTCCTATAAAATGCACGGAAAAGGCAAATTTGCACTGCCTAAAAGTTTAAATACCCAATCTTGCTATCTATTTAATTCATTAAGAATTATTTAATAATTATTAAATAAACTTGTTTTCTTCATACATACCCCTCCGGTCACCTAAGGTGGGAGAATCGATTCCAATTCCCCACCATCCAAGTGAGCTCCACACTGCTACTCTTCAATTTATGAACCCACCAATGACCACAAATCTCGTATCCGTGCTTCTTTCTCATGCTATGATCTTCATCCGCAAGTGTTTCAAAGGTCCTTCAGAAGCTGGAAGCACGTGGAGCCTTGACCGAGCAGTTGGAGTAGGGTGGAGCCGAGATCATTACATCTGTGCATCAAATCAATGAGATGGATTGCAATAGTAGACATGGAAAGCTTTACCTAACATCTATCCCTTTTCAAGTCCTCGAACACCACTAAAGCTCAATCGCTGGAGTCGAGTTCTCGAGCACCATCAAGGCATCTTGACCTCAACCTTTCACTGGAAGTTGACCGACCCTCTTCTTCCGTGTCTCTCCTTCATCGAAGCAGATGAAGAAGGGGTGACGACTGGCGATCCAGCTACTCACCAGCCGTGCACCTTGCACCTTGCCTTCATCACATGACCATCTATAGTAAAGATGAAAGGAAGGAGTTGACCTCCATTAGCCATTCAATCCCCCTCCCATTTTGATATCCAGTCCAAGATAATGACCATCTGATTGCAGCCCAAGCTCGATTCCTTCATAGAAAGTTCTCCAATCCATTTCCATCAGATCCACATCGAGAACTCAGCAGAGCACCATGTGTTTCTATCTGTGCAGGTAGATTGAGCTTCCATACCATAGGTGTAGAGGAGCCATCGACATGTGCAGGAATCGAGTTTGCAAGATCGAACCCAGAGAAGCAATATTAGCCACTAGATCGAGCTGAGTTGTCACATGCACCAAGGAACATGAAGATGGAGATTTGTAGAAGATACCCCATATCTCCTTCAAATTGCTAATAGATCTCCTGCTCACGTGCATTCCACATGCTCTAGCCAATTTGCAGGAGTTCTTCTTTTGGTTCCAGTAATTACATAAACACATTGGGCACATTTGGTTGAATTTAATTATAATTATTTTATGCAAAGAGATCATTGTCCTTGAATACTAGTTTAGATCTTCAAATTTCATCTTTTTCTAAAATAAAAAAATAACATCGTGTTTCTTATTCTTATCTAGTAAGCATCGATTTTGAATTTTGTGATGTGAGCTTAAATTTCTAATATTCAAGTGGTGGGATTATCCATATTTTCCCAATTTATGTTAATTGACTCATAGAAATTCAAGCATTGATTAAAAAAATAAAAAAATATCATTTGATAGATCCTTTGTTTCTTTACATTATGCCCAAAAAGAAATGCAAAATAATTTATATTGTGATAAAAATAATTTTATAGTGATTGTGGCGCTTAATTCAAAACTAATTCATCTGATATTCCTCTCTTAAATATCTAATTGAAGTAATTTTATTTTGTAAAAATATTGAGTCATTGATTTATCAGAAATAATTTACTTCAAATTTAACGGTAGGCCCCTCCTGTTTTCGCATTTCTTATTTAGTCCTGTAAACATCAGGTATAGTATTTTTATTTTGGTTAAATTGCACTTAGGACCTGAACCTTTCTTGTATTTGCATTTTCATCCTGTTTGTGTGAGACACGTGCTTCGTCACGTGGTTTTTTGGAGAAATTGCATTATATGGGCTGATGTTTTTATGTGTTACTGAAAGAAATATATGTTCTGATATTTGCATCCATACCCTTGTGAATGATTTTATTCACCATGTGCTGAATTCCTTGGGTAATTTGCAACTTCTTCACTTGGCTTTTAGCACGTGTTGCTAATAAGCCCCTGGAAGTAAGTTTTCTTACATTTAGGCCGCTCAGTGCCCAGAACATGTGCAACGCGCGTGCGGTCTTGGAGTTTTTGCACGAGGGACCCCCAATTTTCTTGTTGTGTTACTGTTTAGCCCTTACAACTTGTTTTTGTCCTTTTGTTACTTTCCTCCATTATTAAAAATCCAAAAAAATATAAAAATAATTAAAAACCACCAAAAATACATTTTCTTCCCTTATTTTTGATCTGACTACTTCGTGGGCCGCAAGGCCAATTCGTGCTCCCTGAGTCCGACCCTGGGTACTACACCATGCTAATCTCATAGCCAGGGCCAATATTTTACTTTCATAGTTTTATCTGTTTGATTGGTGGTCCGCTCTTCTATTTTTCTTGTTGAGCTGAGTTATCTCTCGATCCGGGTCGCAATGACCCGAGTGTGATTTTTATCAGATCCGGATTGATCGATTTTTCGGCTCATCAATGAGCTATGCAGGATATGATGAAGAAGGATACCAATAAGAACAACCATCCTTTGGAACTTTAGATTTCAAAAACTTGTTTAATTAAATATCCCATTGCAAAAGATATTGCTTATCTCATAAGATATTAAATGCAATGCAATTATTTTAAGTATGGGTTTTGCATGATATCTAGAAACTTTGAGTCATATACAATTTACGGGGGATTATCATTTGTAGATCCTTTAAGTCAATTTGACTATGTACCCTATCGTCTCACACCTCTTACTCAATAGGATTTAGAAGCTCTTCAAGATGAGTTGTTTTCTTATACGTACCACATTCAAACAACTGACTTTGAAAGAGTTGTTTAATATTTGCATGGCAATACCACAACAACCACCTAAATAGACTTAAAGACCATTAATGAGAGTAAGGATCAAAGAGATTATGGCAGTTTCATTAGAGCCACCATGAAGATGAACTGTTGAAAGAAGCACTAGTGAACAAACTAGTCAACCACCTGATCCTTCACTATAGTCATCAGCTAAGTCACATCAACCTAAGAATGCTCCAACACATTCTGAATAGAATATCAAGCAGAAGAAATAAAAATCTACATATGAAGATAGCCACAAGACGATGGGAGATGATCAAAAAGGAAACTGACGAGGAGGTGAAGGAGGAGGAGGCATAAGCGGATTTATAAGTCTATGTAGACATTAGAATTTTTTTCCAATTCAACTTGATATAACTGAAAAACTTATGTGCTATTTACTAGAATATTGTAAAATCTTGAGAGATATTTAATAGAATATTTTGTCTTTTCCGGTATGCGATGATCTTATAGTGTGAATGATGATTTAGGTATTTCCATGGATACGTACCTTGATATCAAAAATTTTCTGAAATTCATATGTGTTCATATGTTACCAATGTTCAGATATTAGAAGAGAGTCATAAAACCACAAAAAGCATACAGTGAATCCGAAACATAGACTTGTCTTCAACTTGAGATAATTCAATGAAATTTAAATTTACAAATTTTGTTAATATTAGAACGTTCATAATAGAAAATATATAGATCTTAAGAAGTTGATAAAAATAAATTATTGTCTACTAGTCAGAAAAGATTATCCAACCACTTAGTCTGGACAAAATAATATCTTGTATGGTATATATTAGGTTGAAACATGGATTATTACTACTTATATAATATGGGAAAAATGGGGCTGCCCCTCAATGTAATTTTGGAGGGCGTATGGACATTCCTATAAAATGCACGGAAAAGGCAAATTTGCACTGCCTAAAAGTTTAAATACCCAATCTTGCTATCTATTTAATTCATTAAGAATTATTTAATAATTATTAAATAAACTTGTTTTCTTCATACATACCCCTCCGGTCACCTAAGGTGGGAGAATCGATTCCAATTCCCCACCATCCAAGTGAGCTCCACACTACTACTCTTCAATTTATGAACCCACCAATGACCACAAATCTCGTATCCGTGCTTCTTTCTCATGCTATGATCTTCATCCGCAAGTGTTTCAAAGGTCCTTCAGAAGCTGGAAGCACGTGGAGCCTTGACCGAGCAGTTGGAGTAGGGTGGAGCTGAGATCATTACATCTGTGCATCAAATCAAGGAGATGGATTGCAATAGTAGACATGGAAAGCTTTACCTAACATCTATCCCTTTTCAAGTCCTCGAACACCACTAAAGCTCAATCGCTGGAGTCGAGTTCTCGAGCACCATCAAGGCATGTTGACCTCAACCTTTCACTGGAAGTTGACCGACCCTCTTCTTCCGTGTCTCTCCTTCATCGAAGCAGATGAAGAAGGGGTGACGACTGGCGATCCAGCTACTCACCAGCCGTGCACCTTGCACCTTGCCTTCATCACATGACCATCTATAGTAAAGATGAAAGGAAGGAGTTGAACTCCATTAGCCATTCAATCCCCCTCCCATTTTGATATCCAGTCCAAGATAATGACCATCTGATTGCAGCCCAAGCTTGATTCCTTCATAGAAAGTTCTCCAATCCATTTCCATCAGATCCACATCGAGAACTCAGCAGAGCACCATGTGTTTCTATCTGTGCAGGTAGATTGAGCTTCCATACCATAGGTGTAGAGGAGCCATCGACATGTGCAGGAATCGAGTTTGCAAGATCGAACCCAGAGAAGCAATATTAGCCACTAGATCGAGCTGAGTTATCACATGCACCAAGGAACATGAAGATGGAGATTTGTAGAAGATACCCCATATCTCCTTCAAATTGCTAATAGATCTCCTGCTCACGTGCATTCCACATGCTCTAGCCAATTTACAGGAGTTCTTCTTTTGGTTCCAGTAATTACATAAACACATTGGGCACATTTGGTTGAATTTAATTATAATTATTTTATGCAAAGAGATCATTGTCCTTGAATACTAGTTTAGATCTTCAAATTTCATCTTTTTCTAAAATAAAAAAATAACATCGTGTTTAGCCATTCTTATTCTTATCTAGTAAGCATCGATTTTGAATTTTGTGATGTGAGCTTAAATTTCTAATATTCAAGTGGTGGGATCATCCATATTTTTCTCAATTTATGTTAATTGACTCATAGAAATTCAAGCATTGATTAAAAAATAAAAAAATATCATTTGATAGATCCTTTGTTTCTTTACATTATGCCCAAAAAGAAACGCAAAATAATTTGTATTGTGATAAAAATAATTTTATAGTGATTGCGGCGCTTAATTCAAAACTAATTCATCTGATATTCCTCTCTTAAATATCTAATTGAAGTAATTTTATTTTGTAAAAATATTGAGTCATTGATTTATCAGAAATAATTTACTTCAAATTACTTTATTTTAGTAAAAAATCCATAAAAAACATATAATGTCGAACAAATCCAAAATATTACAATGGGTGCATTTCATATCATGTATCATTTGACCAACTTTCATACATTATGGATTATATTTGCATAAAAGATGCATAAAACACAAAAACTTTGCCCATTTTTCATGTATGCATATTTATTTAAAAAATACAAATATGCATCACATGTAGACTATAATATTCTCTATCAAGGAAAAATATCATTTTGCCAAAGTCACATATTTATGTATTTTATAGCTATTTAGGAAGTTAAATATTATTCATTAACCTAGTCTTCACATTTTATTTTTATTTTCATTCAAAAATACTTTATTTTTTAGAAATTTTCTTATGATAATATGATTTATTCTAATGCCAAAAATATTTTTATCCCAATTTTATATTATTTTTGGGCTCAAAAACAAAGTTTTCTAAATACCTTTATAGGTATTACACCTTGATTTCAATATACACATCGTATTTTTCAAATCATATTTTGCATGCCATCTCATTAAAAATATAGAAAAATCATGTCATGATAAAACTTAATTGCACAATTGTCTGAATTGGAACTAATCCCACATTTGTGCTTCCTTGAGTCAACCTTAGGACCTTCTCAAGTAAAAGAAATAAATTGACCACATCACTTAATTGAAATATTTTGAGTGATTTTTGAATTGACTTGAAATCTCTTGCTATAACAACATCTTGACATAATTAGTCGAGAATTTTTGGCGCTATTCATCGATACAGATCTATAGTCATCCATAAACTAAGGGGAAATCTTCCTAGAATTGGTGTCATGGCTTCCACACTAATCATTTATATACATTATAAAGCTTATACACGTGTGCATGCAATTGCCCCATGTCAACTTGGACCACCATGCGCCAATACGAATATGTGAGCCTCTATGTGTATTCCGAGGTGATTACATCTCATTGCTCCTCAACATGGATAGTGCTTCACTATGCATATTACCAATATACTAGCATATATACCTATGCATGCATCCACTACTATGTCTATGCAGTGCTCCATGTACTTTTTCGCATGATATTCCAAGAGATCCACGACGTACTACCTCTAAGCCAATGTTCTCATGTAATTCTCTTTGTTATCACGTACTTTTATGGTAAATTAAGTCCTCCAAACTCATGTGGATAGCCACCACATCCACCCATGAAACTCTTCTTGAAGTTCCACATCGCTCATATATGTACATTTACCATCATACATGCATATATCTCGATAATAATGTAACAAGGCCCTTCCATCTAAATATTTAGTTGATTGAGCATTTGTTCTTCAACTGGCATCTTGTTAAATTCTTAATTGTGATGCATCTTTCAACTCCTATAGAGGAAAGAGTGGTGTTCTCACACATTGTCCCCGATTACCTTATAGCTATTCTTCCCATGAACTTCCTCATCTCCTCTTGACTTGGTCATTGTTGTAAGATATGAGCTTCTATATCTTCTATCATTCTTGACGTAACCCTCATAGCTCCATGAGAGGGTATATCTCCCCTATAGTTGGTGTGTGGTAGCTCCAACTAAATGTGTAGAGAAGATAATTCACTACTAGCTTGATGTCGATCTCCACTATTGTTGGGGCACATAAATAGTATGAGTAATAAGTGCCTTAGACAATTTGAACACCTTTAGTCTCTAAAGTTTAGAGAGATCAAGGATAAGGTGGTTAGTCACTTCTTGATCATTGTGGACTTCTATCGCTTTGTTATTTCTCTAGATTTCAATCTCTCAACCCTTACTAGATTTGGTGTCCATCTCCATTGCATATGTTGGTTCTTGGCATGCATATTCATTCTCATATGCATAGTGCTTTGATCTTTGGCAAGTTCAAAGCTCATAGCTTTTTGCATAGCCATGTTTTCATAGTAGAGTTCCCTACATCTACTAAGACGATAACTCCACCCATGAAGTATTATGAAGTGGATGTACAGAGGTCACTTATTACTTATGTTTTTCTTCTTCTTGTTCTTCTCGTAAAGATATAATCTTCTCCTATATTGAGAAGCCCTTTTTTCGATGCAACCTCTCCCAAATGAAGCACCCATAACTCTAGGATTGCTCTCTTTCTAAATTACTCCCTTCCTTCATCTATGAGTGACAACACATATTCCATTATCTTTGGATATAGACTTCACCCTACAAATACTTCTCTTGAGCGAGGTTCGATTAGACCATATAATCAACCAACAAGAATGCTACAACTATCGTTAAATTCAAATCTTTTATGTGCCTTCGCAAGTCAATGTAGGTCAAGCTTTTTAATCCGAACATAATTTTCGTGAGATCATATTTTGTGAATGTACCTATGAAAACCAACAATAAAAACATAAAATATTCATATATTAGTTCATGTTTCTTCAAGCAGCAAAGGGCCTCCCATGCAATCCACAAAATGTTCTTTGAAAAAAACTGCTCCTTTAGATCCTTGAGTAGATCCTTTGGTCTCGACTCATTTGTTGCATGCCATCACAACTTGGCATCATTGGACGAGTATATCGATGCAAATCCCCCATCCTTGGCTTCCCTTGGCCTCTCTTGACTTAGTCTCTTCGAAGTAAATCCCCCATAGCTCATAAGAATTTCTCTAAATTCTTCGCATTTGAGTGCATGGGAAGGAATTAGGTTATGGTATCTTATGTTACTATACCTCTATGGGGCCTTCATCACTTGTTATCACATTCTTGAAGGATATTGAGAATCCTTAAGCGCATCACGGAAGCGTGTTGATTGCATCATATGCAATCGAAGCAACTAGTCGTACTAGATGCTAGATGCGGCGGAAATTAAAATTTTTAAAATTAAATATGAAACCACATGATATTGAGAACACTTCTCAGATCGTTTCATCAAACCACAAAGTATAAGGAATACCTCTTGAAGTGTGGTTGTGAACGTGAGATCCCAAATGAGAGATCCTCCTGTCTCAAGTCCGAACCACGAAGAATGCACTTGCGGGCACGATGATGAGCCGCGTCCTTCCCGCAATCTTTGATGAAGAACCAAGCGTCGAAGGCGAAGGCAAGAAGCTCTCCTTCTCAATATGCAAAGTGGACGACCACTTGGATATTAAGAGAGAACCTAGTCAAGAATGAGAGAGAGAGAGTAGTAGTCTTCTACAACTCTAGATGATGTACCTTGGAAGGCTACCCTAGCCCTCCTTTTATATTAGTTTAGGATCCAATGGATCTCAATCCATGGGACACATGGATCCAACGGCTAGGCTTGGTCCATGTAAAATTAATGGCTATGATTGTTGTTGGTTAAAGCCAACAACATTAATTTAAATTAAAATATGTTACAACATTATCAACATAATTTAATTTAACTAATTAAGAGATAATGTGATAACAAAAAAGGGAGTCAACCAACCACCCTTGAATTTAGGGGGCATCACCTATGAATAATTCATAGGTGACTCCACCTATGAATTTGGTGTTATTTTGCCTCCTTTTTAATTTTATCTTATTATTCCTTAATTAATTTTGTAATAAAAATTATCACAAAATTATTCACCAAATTAATTCCAAATTAATTTGTGAATATTTCAATCATGCCATTGATCATTATGTGAATCATATTCACAAACCAAACTAATTTGTAAATTGCATTTCCAATTAATTAATTAATGTGAATCCAATCCACACTATTAATTAACAAATTCTATTTACATAAATTTTCTCTCTTTAATATATATGTATTATAAATCATATTTATAATACACATATATCATGGATAGTATTATCCACTTTCTCTAATCCATGATAATTAAATCATATTTAATTATTTTGGATAATAATTCTCACAATATGAATCTCATTCATATTATGCTTGATAATTAAATCTCATTTAATCATCAAGTCCTTCTTGCTTGGATATGCATTTCATCAAATGAATTATTCTTGAACCCCTTCAAGAATAATGTGCTTTCTCCGCAGATACTTGGAGATAAGGACAGGGCGATTGTATTATTCCATGTATAGTGACTTCGATATTGAGATCTTATCTCAAATCCAGATCTTACGAACCTCCCAAAGATTCTTGATTAAATCAATATTGCAAATCCAAGCTTCTCATTGAATCTGAATCTCATTCCGACCAATGTCCAATACTTGGACTAAGATCGGATTGCTTCTCTACTGAAAGGAGTCACTAAAATCCATACATGTTTCATCACTCCCTCGGAATGGAAGTGTCATGGATACACAATCGTTTATGATCACATCACCCTCAGGTATTCCCAACACATGTACATCCTGCATACTGGAAGACCCATGGTCAACCCGAAGATCAAGATCAATTTTACACTGTCTTCTTCAGGGTTTGATCACTAAGTTTCTCATTTGATCATTGGGATTTGGTATCGATCATATACTTTCCAAGAGCATATATCATACCTAGGTCTCGATCATATACTTTCCAAAAGTATATATCAAACCTACAAATTCAGTCAAGCTTCCAAAGCGAGACGACCGTGCACGGAATTTGATTCTTCCCAATATCTCATGAGTAAGCTCATGTCTTCCGGTTCAGTAGTGAACCTATATGATCCCTTTGAGAGATCGTATTACTCATATGCCCTTATATGCACACCAGCTCGCCGGTGTATAGACCTTGGTTAGGTCATCAACCTATTGGTCTGCCAAATGTACATACTCAGACATATAGCAATACATCTGTCTCCGGTCAGAGGATGCGTGCCTATGCTGTGACAGCATTCAACATAGGACTTAGGTTATCTCGATCTCGTTAAGTCAACTCTTTAGCCTAACTAATCTGACACCTCCGAATCTCTATTCCTATGCAGAGGACCTGCATCAAGAGGTCGGTCAGATATCAGCCTATGTGAGAAAGGATTGCCATCTCCTACTCAGGATGGAGATCACATCTTAACAATCATTTGACGGTGCTGGATGAGTCCTCAATCTAACTCTTTAGATATTCATCCAAGCACTAGCCTCTCTGATTCAATAATTGAATCAACAGCTGTATGATCATTAAGATAGCCATGGTACATAACCCTAATTGTACAGAGGGACCTATTATGAAAATTATTTATTCTTCATTTCAGATCATGGAATGATATTTGCAATAACATTTATTGCATAATGGCTCGCCGTGGGCTCACATGTCCAACAATCTCCCACTAGCCCAAAGAGCCATTAATGGGCTAATCATTTAAACCCACACTCATGCGACAATCATAGGCTATTTAGAAAATAGCTAGGTAAGCTGATCAGTCACTCTGTTCCCGCAACACTACGCCAAGTCCTTTTACAGCACTTGCATATCCCCAGTAACAGTGCTCGCATCCAAAGCGAATGTTGCATCTAATGCAACCAATACTCAATCTAGTCAAAGCAGTTATAGTGTCCTTGACACTATTGCTCAATAACTATTATAATCAGTATTTCCATAATCCTTATCAGAATGCCCTTATTCCTAGGGATGGGCATGGGCCGGGCTGGGCCGGGCCCTGAAGGGCCCAGGCCCAAGCCCATTTAAAAAATTCGGGCCTTGGGCCGGGCCCGAGCCCGCAAATTTTTTTTCTATTCGGCCCAAGCCCAGGCCCGGTCCAATTCCATTGGGCCGGGCTTGGGCCGGGCCGGCCCATCTATTGGTACTAGGCCCATCATTTAATGCACATGTATGGGTGAATGTTCATTCTGGAATATGGTGTGCATATGGAATGGAGGTGCACATGCAGGAACATACGAAATTTCTTCTCATTGTTATCATATATGATGACACGTAGGGATTGACATGAGGAGGAGAAGCAATGCAAAGCCACGAGAAACATGTGGATTGATGCCATAGAAATCAAACAGTGTCAGTGAGATCCTTTTTTCTTCATGGTACAATGATGAAAGTAGAAACTCTTATTAAGGTCTTAGTAAAAGCAAGAAGATGAAAAGCCATTACCATTTACATAGAAAAAAGATCTGGGAGTACAGCTAGTGGATCTGTTTTACACCTAATGATGGGTTGATAGCAGATCTCTCGCTTGAATTGCCGCATGTTGTCCTACAACAACAGCAGAAAGGCATGGATGTTATTATATGAATATATTATATACAGTCCCTTATCATAACTTGGAACACGAGAATGCAAGGAGGAAGAGGTGACATTACTAGGGGTGTAGTAATGCCCAGGATATCAATCAGGTTCTTTTGTTCACACATTGACCAACAGCCTACAAGTAGAATAATTTGCTTTGATTACTTGATTTGATAATCTTGTGAAGGTTGCGCTCATTTTCATCAATATTTGAACTATAAGTACGAGATTATTGTATTGAAAAGGTTCCACTTGTAATAACTTAAACGATGAGGAGCTATTATATCCCATTTCATTCCTTTTCAGGAATATATCCAAAAATAAAAGAGGGATAAACCACCCCATGAAGACAGGAGGCAGAGCTGCAGGGCTAAAGTGTGGGTTTCCTGGCTAAGGCCCATGCCCAACTTCGGGCCGGGTATCGGGCTATCGGTCGGGCCATACAACGGGTCGAGCCTCGGGCCGGGTCGGGTTGGGCCGAGCCAAGCCCGAGCCCGGCCCAAAATAAAATTGGGCCGATATTTTAGGCCCAGGCCCGGCCCAATGTCCTTTTGGGCCTGGGTTGGGCCGGGCTTTTTGGGCCGGGCTTCGGGCTGGGTCGGGCCGGCCCAGCCCAATGCCCATCCCTACTTATTCCGGGAGATCACTATCTCTCAAGGTATCCATTGTTAAGACCTTTTAGATCTCTATCTATAAAGTCTTAAGCTTTTGAAGACATGACTTTGAGATCACTATCTTAAAAAAAATCTTGTCATCTATGAAGATTTTGTTATTGCTGCAATCAAGTATTTTCTCTCCATAGTAGGACTAGCAACACTTTACTACTCCCACTGCATGGCAGATATTTGGCTTTTATACATATTTAGCATACACTTAGCTTCTCATAACTTATGCACGGGTGCAAGCAGTTCTAGCATTCACTTCCTTAACTCTTTGAGGTGCTATCCCTTTAGATAGGTCAGTACCAAATCTTAAGGGAAGGAAGCCTTTCTTGGAATTTCCAACAATGGAATACGTCCAAGGTGTACTACAAATGTGACAGTCCTAATACCCTCTTTTCTTTGCTTCTGAACTCCTTCAGAACTAAGATCCAAGAGGCATCTTTGAGATCATATCTCAAGGTATGGAATAGCCATATCATAAAACACTTATTATCATCATTATATCATTTCAAATGATTAGGATATTATCTACATTTAGATCGATGAACACAATGTCACTCCCACTAAGCTTCTCATGGTTCATCAAGATTCTATTTGAAATCATAGCATTTATAATTTCATCAAATCTTATGTTCTAATAACAAGAAGCTTATTTAAGTCCACAGATGTATTTCTTTAGCTTTCACACCTTACTTTCCCCAATCATAAAGCCCTGGGGCTACTTCATGTGAATATCCTCAGAGAGGTATTCTTTAGAGGAATGCAATCTTGAATTACATCCTGAAGATGCAATAGTCAAGTTGTGTAGCTAAGGTTAGCAATATTCTGATGAGTTTAAGCATGGTTACCGAAGAGCAAGTCTCATCGCAAGCAATGTCTTCTCTTCTGATGTGTAGCTTACGGCTACGAACCGAGCTTTGAAGGTCTCTACCTTCTCATCAGGTTCCCTTTTTTCTTGAAGGTCCATTTACACCTTAATAGGTCTTACCCATATAGGTGGATCCTCGAGGGTCCATTTACAACACTTGTATATGAAGTCTACTTTAGACTTTATTGCTAATATCCTCATTTCCATGTCATGATCTTCAGGAGCTTCATTACATGAAGTCCGATCATTGTCAGACTTCACTGACACATGGAATACATCCTCAAACTCATTTGAAGAGGTATCAATGTTTCATCTTTAATTGTCTTTTTAGTTTCTGATTTCAGGAGCCTCATTATCTTCTCAAGAATAAATGAGTTCCTACACTTCATTTTCATCTTGATTCTCAAGAGTCTCAATCTTCTAAGAATCACATTCTCAGAGATGAGATCTTTTAAGAATCTCAAGGTCATAAAGTAGGTATCCAATACCATCCTTTATTTTCCTAATGAAGTAGCACTCTCAAGTGCTAGATTCCAGCTTACATGCATGGAACCTTATTAAGGATATATATTGTAGTCTCTACTACACATATATACCAGGAAACTAAGAGGATAATTATGCTAAAATTCATCATTGATCAAATCATGTCACACATGATCCAATTGTATCTCCCTACAACTCCATTGAGTTTAGGTATGTTAGGAGGATTGAGATAGAAATGATATTCATATCTTCATAAGGTATTCTTTGAATTCATCTAATAGGTACTTGCTACCTTGGTTAGATCAAATTCATTTAATCTTCCTTCAAACTTTGGTTCTAAACCAAAAAAGTGAAATCTTTGAACATTTCAAAGGTCTCTCAGGTGAAGAGAAGAAATCTCATATCATACATAATCATCAATAGATATCACATATCCATAATGTTTACTATGATATAGATGATCTACATACATCAATATGTATGAGATCTTGAATACCTCGACATCTAACACCATTCCCAGAGAAGGGTGTATTGGACATTTTACTTTGAATACAATATTCACAAGTATGTAAGATTTGAAATTTTAAACATTCTAAAGTTTCATATCTTACTAGTCTATTGATCAAATCAACAGACAAATGTCCAAGGCTTGATGCCAGATCATTGTCAAATGATCTTCATCCTCCTATTGATCTTATAAGGTTTGGTTTTCAGTATTAGAAATCTTAATGAACCATTCATTAATTTTTCTAATTTTGTGGAGTCCACTAGATGTTAGATTACTATCTGAAATATATCCATCATAACTCTTTATGATAGTTCTATCTCAGAATTCATGTTTATTTCCAACATTTAGAAACAAACAATGAGTGTACTCTACTATCTAGGTCATAGAGACATTCTCCAAGACTAAGGGCTCTCCCACTGAGAATATGAAGTCTATCTATCCAACAGAGATTGCTGCAACAATTACAACAATATCCATGTAGATGATTACTAAACCTTAAGATAAAATTTCTAATCTTCTAATATATATATATATGCAACCAATTGCAAATGTCATTAGAAGATTAGGATACAATTATCAGACTTTATCTTATCAAATAAGTAAGTCGAAGTCAATGATTATATGTAGATTATTCTGATGCTCTATCTAAGTCCTTCACTAAGGAGTTTAGACAGATTTGATAGTCATACTATCAACACATCAACTTATTGCAGTATTGGCATTCATCCAACTCTTTGGATGTCATATGGAAGTCACAGAAGGGCAATCAACTCTTTGATTTTTCTTCTCACATGGGTCCAACCCATGCTTCCACTGTGCTCTCTTCATCTATAAACAACTATTGTTCAAGACAAAGAATCTCTTTTGTTGAATTCAAAAGATTTCAATACAAGAGCACTTCAACATTTACACATGCTTAAGTAAATTCATATAATATGAATATTATGAAGCTTCATGAATGACTAGAGTATAGACAGTAGAATGATGACACTCATCATATCTACATGCATCTTAACTCTTAGAGATTTAGGTTCAGGTAGGTATTCAAACATTTTGAATACATCATCTCTTTCGAGCCACCATTCTACATAATACAAAGAACCATGTCATTCATGATTAAATGTCTAGAGCACATATGCATGCCAAAATATCTTCTTTTACTTTATAAGGATTATTCGATAATTACGATCACCATCGACATGTCACTTCCAAAGTACACTCGATGAAAGATCAGGACTATAGAGACATACAGACCCTAAGGTGATGTCTTATTGTCTTATTTAATTGTCCTTCCTCATTATGTTGAGGGGACTTGCACACTGCAACCACATACATTATGTGTCCAATTACAAGTACAATATCTGGATCATGAGTCCAATCCAAGATATTTTTACTGGTTATCAATGAGTATAACATTGAGTGGGTTAAATGAAATATTATCTGAAATAAGAAATTTGCATAAGTGTATATATATATATTTTACTTTGATTTAGGATTTTTTATATCAAAGTTGTCTTGCCCTATCAACACTGAAAGTTCATTCCCTTAATCACTTTCAATGTAAGAGATATACTTACCATTATATCTCAGGCAAGATCTGGGATCTCCTTTCCTATCTTCGTTGCATCCCAATAATATGAGAACCTACAACTCGGATAAAAAGAAGCGGGAACACATTCCGCCTTGCAAGTCCAACTTGCATCTCCCAATGCGGTCTTTAATACCCGAGCCCACCACCCTTAAAATGATGTTGACCCGTCATTAATTGAACCAACCGTCAACAGGCTCAATACTCGCTATACACAATCCAATATCATCCCAATAATATGAGGACTCGATATAGGGGTCACTACGCATACAGCCTTACTCTTTCGAGAAGCAAAGAACCTGATCCAATTAAATCATATATAAGATCTGTCACTTCGGACAGGCGTCTCCTATATACAACAACTGGCGACGGAATCTTTTGCCTTGACGGGAGACCATGGATATCACTTATGTGATCCTCCACCTCATATTCAAATTGTAATTAATTATCATGAATCATATTCACATAATTAATTCTTCCAAGGGAAATACACATCTATTCATAATAGAGTGTTTTATTGGATATAAATAATTTAATCACATTAAATTAATCATTAATCCAATCATCAATCAACAAACATATCTTTTACTTGAATAGTAGGTATATTCTCAAAGTACGTATTATTCGAATTTTAATAATTAAAAAAATACACATTGACTTTCTCCGGCATTATACAGTCCCTACCCGCTGTCATGGCCAGTACCAACGAGAATGGGACGGACCACATATGTCGCAACCCGCGACCCCAATGCTCTCCGACTAGGCACCACATCCGCCTCAGGAAAGGATAATGCCAGATAGATCATCATGTACTTTGAGATGCTCATCGGTTTTTCAACCGAAATTATACCATATAATATACATCAAAACATTTTTGAATATATTATAAGGAGATTCGCTAAACAAATCCCCAATCCTATTCAAGCAAGAGGGTTTTTCATGTAAATGTTGTCCTACAACTATTGTAGGATAAACTATGATTTTTCATGAAAGCAATGTTTGTTGATGAACCAAAGATCAAGATCTAATATCTCATCATTGTGGTTTAGGCAAATGTCATTCAATGAAATAATTATCTCTT
Source organism: Ottelia alismoides (assembly GCA_037367405.1). Classification (NCBI taxonomy): domain Eukaryota; kingdom Viridiplantae; phylum Streptophyta; class Magnoliopsida; order Alismatales; family Hydrocharitaceae; genus Ottelia; species Ottelia alismoides. The sequence continues at coordinate 232,546 of JAZKJV010011019.1, forward strand.
TAAATATTTCACAAATATTTATCACTAATTATTCCAGAAAATTAATAATTAATTTTCATCATGATAATTGAATGATTTATCACAAGGTTCAAGATAAAAAAATGTTAATTTCCAGCAGTGACCCCCAATCACTAAAATTAACTTATCTTGATCAATTTAAATCCAAAAATTGCAAACTCAGTTTCCAAAGATTGCCTATTTGATTTATTAAAGAACCCAAGTGATAATTCATGCATTTCTAGGCGGATTAAAATCGTAATTATCTCATTAATCACGTTTAAATCCGTAGTTCCCGCAATAGTGAATATAGGCATATTCAAAAGACCATATCTTGAGAAGTCCAAATTTAGTAAACTCAAGTCCTATGATTTCCTTATTTAATGGAGAAAAAAAATCCAATTGAAAAATTTGTGTTTAAACAATTTAAACAGTGCCGAAAAATTCAATTAGACAGAGGTGCGAAAATTGAAATGCAGTAAAAATTTCGCAACTCTTTCAAGAACCAAATCGTCTAAGGTCTATGGATCATATCCAAAACCTTATTCGACCTATGGCTCTGATACCACTTGAAGGATATTGAGAATCCTTAAGCGCATCACGGAAGCGTGTTGATTGCATCATATGCAATCGAAGCAACTAGTCGTACTAGATGCTAGATGCGTCGGAAATTAAAATTTTTAAAATTAAAGATGAAACCACATGATCTCGAGAACACTTCTCGGATCGTTTCATCAAACCACAAAGTATAAGGAATACCTCTTGAAGTGTGGTTGTGCTCGCGAGATCCCAAACGAGATATCCTCCTGTCTCAAGTCCGACCCACGAAGAACGCACTTGCGGGCACGATGATGAGTCGCGTCCTTCCTACAATCTTTGACAAAGAACCAAGCGTCGAAGGCCAGGCAAGAAGCTCTCTTTCTCAATATGCAAAGTGGACAGCCACTTGGATATTAAGAGAGAGTCTAGTCGAGAATGAGAGAGAGAGTAGTAGTCTTCTACAACTCTAGATGATGTACCTTGGAAGGCTACCCTAGCCCTCCTTTTATATAGTTTAGGATCCAATGGATCTCATTTTATGGGACACATGGATCCAACGGCCATGCTTGGTCCATGTAAAATCAATGGCTATGATTGTTGTTGGTTAAAACCAACAACATTAATTTAAATTAAAATATGTTGCAACATTATCAACATAATTTAATTTAACTAATTAAGAGATAATGTGATAACAAAAAAGGGAGTCAACCAACCACCCTTGAATTTAGAGGGCATCACCTATGAATAATTCATAGGTGACGCCACCTACGAATTTGGTGGTTATTTTGCCTCCTTTTTATTTTATCTTATTATTCCTTAATTAATTTTGTAATAACAATTATCACAAAATTGTTCACCAAATTAATTCTAAATTAATTTGTGAATATTTCAATCATGCCATTGATCATTATGTGAATCATATTCACAACCCAAACTAATTTGTAAATTGCATTTCCAATTAATTAATTAATTAATATGAATTCAATCCACACTATTAATTAACAAATTCTATTTACATAAATTTTCTCTCTTCAATATATGTGTATTATAAATCATATTTATAATACACATATATCATGGATAGTATTATCCACATTCTCTAATCCATGATAATTAAATCCTATTTAATTATTTTGGATAATAATTCTCACAATATGAATCTCATTCATATTATGCTTGATAATTAAATCTCATTTAATCATCAAGTCCTTCTTTCTTGGATATGCATTTCATCATATGAATTATTCTTGAACCCCTTCAAGAATAATGTGCTTTCTCCGCAGATACTTGGAGATAAGACATGGCGATTGTATTATTCCATGTATAGTGACTTGGATATTGAGATCTTATCTCAAATCCAGATCTTACGAACCTCCCAAAGATGCTTGATTAAATCAAGATCGCAAATCCAATCTTCTCATTGAATCTGAATCTCATTCAGACCAATGTCCAACACTTGGACTAAGATCGGATTGCTTCTCTACTGAAAGGAGACACTAAAATCCAGACATGTTTCATCACTCCCTCGGAATGGAAGCGTCATGGATATACAATCGTTTATGATCACATCACCCTCATGTATTCCCAATACCTGTACATCCTGCATACTGGAAGACCCATGGTCAACCCGAAGATCAAGATCAATTTTACACTGTCTTCTTCAGGATTTGATCACTAATTTTCTCATTTGATCATTGGGATTTGGTATTGATCATATACTTTCCAAGAGCATATATCATACCTAGGTCTTAATCATATACTTTCCAAAAGTATATATCAAACCTACAAATTCAGTCAAGCTTCCAAAGCGAGACGACCGTGCACGGAATTTGATTCTTCCCAATATCTCATGAGTGAGCTCATGTCTTCCGGTTCAGTAGTGAACCTGTATGATCCCTTTGAGAGATCGTATTACTCATATGCCCTTATATGCACACCAGCTCGTCGGTGTATAGACCTTGGTTAGGTCATCAACCTATTGGTATGCCAATGTACATACTCAGACATAGCAATACATCTGTCTCCGGTCAGAGGATGCGTGCCTATGCTGTGACAACATTCAACATAGGACTTAGGTTATCTCGATCTCATTAAGTCAACTCTTTGACCTAACTAATTTGACACCTCCGAATCTCTATTCCTATGCAGAGGACCTGCATCAAGATGTCGGTCAGATATCAACCTATGTGAGAAAGGATTCTCCTACTCAGGCTGGAGATCACATCTTAACAATCATTTGACGGTACTTGATGAGTCCTCAATCTAACTCTTTAGATATTCATCCAAGCACCAGCCTCTCTGATTCAATAATTGAATCAACAACTGTATGATCATTAAATAGCCATGGTACATAACCCTAATTGTACAGAGGGACCTATTATGCAAATTATTTATTCTTCATTTTAGATCAGGGAATGATATTTGTAATAACATTTATTGCATAATGGCTCGCCTTGGACTCATATGTCCAACAATTCTTGATGAGAGTGATCTTGTCATAAAAATATTACATCATCGCACAAAGTGCCTCCATATCTATAATGATTTTATTAACTTAGAAAGAACGTTGAGTATCATCCCTACATCCTATACCACCTCGAAATGCATGTCGACCATCTCCAGCCCTCTATGAGGACTATCCAATCTCCATCAAACGGATCCCTGAGTTGCAGTAGGGGATTTGCCTTGGATTTAGTGTCATCATGTGATACTCTTTCATTTCTCCGTGCTTTGATGGCCAACCGAGTCCTCCATACTCATATGGATAACTGTCAAGCCATCCCCATGTGCAATGATTCCTGAAGTGCCAAGTAAATGACATGCAATAATCCACCACCGTGCGTGTACACACATTCTCAATCAGGAAATTCGAAGGCGTGTCGTTATTATCAATGAAATCAAAATAAACATGGGGTGTGTGTCTTACTTATCTACCTGTAATTCAAATGTTTTCTGGCAATTATCCAACACAAGGAGACAATCATATAAACACAAATGTTATAAGGTTCACACGTAGATATGGCTCTTCCCCGTATTTTAATTTATAGGGTTGAACGTAGCACAGATAAAACCAAAGCAGAGAACAAATAAATATGTAAGCAAGCAAGACAACCACTAAATGCACAAGAGTGTAATGTTCACCCTTAATTGGAGTCAAGATCTTTTATGACCCCAAAGTAAAGAGTGCAATGTTCACCCTTAATTGGAGTCAAGATCTTTTATGACCCCAAAGTTGAATGCTGTTTAATCCGTTTTGAGACGACTGGGTTCCACAAAATCAGGCTCTACAGTACAGACTACAATGCATCTAATGTTATACGATTCCATCTTCTCACGCATCGATATTTTTCTGCGTCTCGTCGCGCCTCCATTGCCAGAACCTGTAATGCAATGTCCTCTGTTCCAGCATCCTCTCCACCTCTTCAATCGGCAGCCCTTTGGTTTCGGGCACGCAGATCAGCACAAACAACAGTGCCACAACGGAGATCAATCCAAATATCATGAAGGTGAACGAGGTCCCGATGGCCTCCGTCAGCGACAGGAAAGACTGCGCCACGATCAGGTTCGATACCCAGTTCGCGGTCGCAGCGATCCCCCCGCAGACTCCTCTATATCTGAGTGGATAGATCTCTGAATTCACTATCCATGGGACTGTTCCCATTCCAGGGGAGAAGAATATGATGTACAGAGCCAACCCAACAAGAGCTAGCCATCCGTAGTTGCTGGGACACCCTCTCGTGTACCACAGCCGGCTTTCGCCGTGGCAGGCATCCTTCACCGTCGAGTTCGACATCAAACACGCACCCGGAAACATCTACATATTGAGAAATTCAGATCACTACACCGTCAGCAAGTAGAAACAGTTCATTTTTTGGATTTCAGATATTCTGGTTAAACTACCTTGTTGGTCCCCGAAGCACAGAATCCGCAGTCCGTCGATGATGCCTTGAGGCACTTCATGCAATCCCAGACGGTGTTCGACGCACGGTAATCCGGGCAAGCGTAGTTTGAGAAATGGGCAGTTGCCACATTGCTGACTAACGGTGAATTGGACGCCGTCTCGTGGAAGACCGCCGACAGGACGCCGAGCGAGACGATGACTCCGGTTAGACTGACGATAAGGAGCCTTTTCCTCCCGGTCCTGTCTATGAAGTAGATGCTTACGACTGTGCCCAATGCATTGAGCCCCGACGTGATCAGCGACAGAAGGAGCGCGGTCTGGTTCGAGGCGAAACCTGCTAGTTGAACTATCGTCGGGCTGTAGTACATCACGGTGTTTATGCCGACGAATTGCTGGAAGATCTGAAGGCCCACGCCCGCGACGAGCCCTCTTCTAACTGTCTTGGTCTTGAGGAGCTTGCTGAAGTTGATCTTCTCCGATGAGCCTTGTCGTGCTTCGATCTCCACCGATTCTTTCAGCGCCTGGATCTCGATCTCGACCTCCTCTGGTGAGTAGATCTTTCGAAGTATCGCCTCGGCCTCCGCCGATCTTCCCTGTGTACAAGAATGTGGTTCCAGTTGGAATTCAAAAGGTGGTTATGAATTTCCTGATAAATGTCGAAGAACCTTGCGGTAAAGCCATCGTGGTGATTCGGGGAGGAAGAGCATCAGGAAGAACTGCACGAGAGCCGGGATTCCGGCAACTCCGAGCATCCACCTCCATGTTCCTGGTGCCTGGGATGGCAAAGTGGCTGATTGGTTTTGGATTTTAAATCATGCTGAGAATTCGAAGGTAGGATAGATATGTGATCACCTTTGTGAATGCCAGATTGATAAGATATGACAGAAATTGGCCTCCGGTTATGAGGAAGCCGTTTGTGCTCACGAGAGCTCCTCGCACTCTCGCCGGAGAAGCCTCTGATATGTAAAGAGGCGATGTCATCGATGCTGTTCCGACTCCTAAACCGACGAGCAACCGGCCGACCAGCAGTAGAGACGGATTCGGAGCGGCAGCCATGAGTATTGCACCGCTAAAGAAGAGGACGTCAGCTGCCAATATGGAGCTTTTACGACCGAACCGGTCGTTGGCCCAGCCGCCGATGGCTGCTCCGATGATAGCCCCCGCGACGGCCATGCTCACTATGATTTCCTGCATCATTTATCATTTCCAAATAAAATGATGATCTAAGATTGGAACTAGAAATTTTAGAGGAATTGCAATCAAGTGATTGTCGTCAAACACCTTTACTTACCTCTTCTTAATTCTGATAAAGAGGAACACACTAACGCGCACATTTCATCAATCTCTTACACTTTAAACTTTTGTAGCTATATGTTAATCTATCTGATATTTCTACTCACTCGTGAACAACAAGAGGAAGAACAGAGCAAACCTGCAGCCAGGTCTTCTTGTCGACCGACGAGAAATCGTCGCGGATGTAGAGCAGCGCGCCGGAAATCACTCCTGGATGAATAGATCAAACTTTCATAGAGATGAAGTATTATCTCAGCTCATGCATACAATCTAATATATCAACTCCCTAATTCTTGGAAGAAAAAAATGGCGGTCAATTTACTATAATTAAAGATAGGTAGAACTAGAATTTGAGTGATGTTTAGTTTGCACCTATTGTTTTGTGATCAGAGAAAGAATTGGTGGAAGAGAACCTGTGTCGTAGCCGAAGAGGAGGCCTCCGATGCCGGCCGAGAATGCGAGGCGGAGGACGTAAGGATTCCGCCATGCCAGCGAGAAGCACTCCTTGAAAGCTGATGCATCTCCTGCAGGAGCTCCTCCTTCCATGGCTTCAGATATGGATGAGGATCCTCTGCCCGAGTTGCAGGATGTGAGGGAGGATATATCCTTGATTATAAGATGCCGTCGAATTATTAAAAATAATAGAAATAGCAATAATAGACTTTTTTTTAAAAGGAGGTGTGGTCGCTATTTTGTTATCTTCTGGTCTCCCATGTTTTCTTGTAAGTTGGCGTTAATCAATAATGGTGATCACATGTCTCCTTTTTTTACATTATTTCCCTATTATTTATGTTGTATAAAAAAGGTACCCGATTAAGTCTTTTATTTTCCAAATTTAGTAAAAAGGGGCATGAAATTCCAACTTTAGTTGGAGGTCAAAATACAAGGGAGAGACCTGCATTTGAGACAAAAAAAACTAATATTAGACCCATCTTTGTTACACTTGAAAGTTGGCTTTTAATTGGGATTGACACGTAGTTGAGGCCTTTTCTTGTAATTTACCCTTTGTTGTAGTTATACGATGCATGGGAATATAAACAAAGATAAGATTTAGTAGAAGTACAACGTTTTGTTCGTTGTTGGTACTAATGGTAAAGAAAGGCAATTCTGGCTTTTGATATAAATGAATGTATATGAACAATCATTTACTAATTAAACATACTGAATCCTATTTTTTTTCTAGAATAATCTACATGAAAAATCTTATTATCTGAATCTATGATATATATTCTATGTACTTATTAAATTTCGTCTAAATCTAATGTTAATAGATATTTTATTCTTAACCATTTTTAAGTCTCGAGGATGTGCATTGAATCTCTGACCTTTAAGATAAAATAGCTATAAACATTAGACATAAATTAAATTTAATTGACTTATAATTCATATATCATTCTATACAATTGGATTGTTCATATAGTTGCATTTTTATAAAAGAACATATAAATGAGCTTCTATAGAAAATAACGCTAGTCATGAGCACAAGATTTACGTAAAAAAACTTTCTCAAGATAGGGGAAAAACCACGAGATTGAACACTTCAATGCTTGTAGACAACTAGGAGTTGTCTTCACTTGGTGAATGAAAGACAAGGAGGACAAGTCAAAGAAATATGCACAGATAGTTAAATGGACCCTCACTCACGATCCATTAACTGCATAATAAAATGAAGGCAATACTCCTCCTTAAGTTGGTCATAAAGATCAAACATCGAAGTTACTAAATAATCTTATAAGTTGCTTGGTTCATGTGGTTCAATATCCGGCTTGCATTCTGCTTTGCTTTAATGTATTTCATGGTATGATTGCTTTTATTTAATTGAATTTCTCGTGATAGTACAAAAAGATAAAAATATCACCGTAAACTATGTCAAAATATTTCAAAAACTATCTACAAGGATCAAGGTGACTATTATTAAAGGAGCCCCTTCTATGGAGCTTTAAAAGACTTTTAGAAGGTCGTTGTTGAGGTTGTTCGAAAGACCACGGAGGAAAAGGTGTTTGCCTTATATCATATAGCAGAAGCGAACCTTGTAAGTGAGGTTGACTTTCATTTTGTCTTTACCCTTGCGATCCACTCTTAGTAAAAAAAATATGCCCTTGAAGGGAGGAACAGAGTCAACCCATGTCCTTAAACAAACATTTTAATTACTTTTAAGCTGTATTTGTATGATTATTGTGGAGAGCTCTTCAAATTGCCTCCAAGCTCGTATTCTCAAGAGGTCAATGGTGATTAAGTTCTTAATTATCCCTCCATGCATGTTTTCAATGAAGTCAATTGTCGAACTCAGTTTGGAGAGGTTTAGTCCTTCATCTCAACCACAGACATTGTTTGGCCCCCTACCCGATGTTGACTCAATGCATATATTATATTAGTTCTTTGTATCCCCTATGAACTTGTGAAATTACTTGATTCAATCATATTTTAATAATGGCACACACTTATCACAAGATGCACACATAGTATCTATACTATATATTTAACTTGCAAGATTACATATTAGTTTGAGAACAGGAATGCACCAAAAGATCAAAGCATTATACAAGAGTTTTTCATTATTATTAGTGTAATTTGATTTGTAAACATCAACATAGAGATATAATGTAATATTGAATAGCATGATTATGTGATTGTACTGGCAAGATTTTCCATTTTAGAACGAGCTCATGATCGACCACTTTCAGATCATGATCGACCAATGAATCTCTTAATGACAAATGAATATCTATTTCATCATATTTATTATTTTATTTTGGAATTAAATCCCTAGTTAAATGGATGTAAATAACTTTAAACTGAAAAAAATAACACTCAATAATTGATCAATAAATACAATATAAATACATGTATTTAATTCTAAAATAAAAGAATAAAGGAAAGAAAAGAAATGAAAATAAGTATCAAACATATGGAATGATCATAGACCCCGAGACCAAGTCAATATTGACTTGGGCGATCAGGATTAAAGTAGGGAGAGATAGGACCGATTAACTGTACAGAAAACACACAGAAACCCTAATTCAATTCATCAATAAATAACTATTTTTTCACTATTTTATTATCATTATAATACCTCAAATAACTAAATGTTCTACATGAACATTGTACATAAAAATACATACAAAAATAGAAAAGTAATTGGACATAAAAATAAGGCATGATGTGACTAGGACATACAGATTAAAAAGGTGCAAATAAAATTTCATAGACCAATAACTACTCCATACAAACTCAAAATTGAGCAAACTCACATTTATTAAAAAAAAATTAAATTATCTATCTAACGAATGTGGATTCATTTAAAATAGAGCTAAGATGTGAAAGTCGGCTTTATGGGGTCCGATTGTCTTATATGCCTGATTATTTTATTCATTAATTATTCTTTACAATTTTACCTTTCTCATATTTTGAAATACTTTTAAATATTATTTAAAATATATTAAAAATTTAAATATAAAATAAAACCTTTAAGAATGCATTCAATAAATAATGTAGTAAAATATATAGGAATACTATACCTATAATGTATATACACATATTTATTTAAGCATACAAATAAATAAATAAATAAATATAAATAAATAAATATATATATGAAAATATATTTTAATATACTTTAAATATAATATATATAATAAAATGCAAAATACAAATAAAATACTTACAATATAGGTAAATTACCTATGTATATACTTGTAAAAAATAACACCTAATAAATGATGTTTTAAAATTAAATAAAAATCATAAAAAATGGTACATAAAATTAAAAAAATTCACATTTTGATTTTTATAAATAAAATAATTTAATAATTATTATTGAATTAATAAGCGATTTTCCTATTTTTTCCTTAGTGGTTCTACGTGGACCAATGAGGGCCTTCTGTTTGTTGACCTCCTAATCAACTACCCCTCTGCCTCCTCTGAATTGTCAGACCTTCTCGAGATGCACACTTCCTCCATTTTCGTGGACTTCACACCTCTCTTTTCACTTAATTCTTTGCTCATCTCTACAACCACATCTCATGATTCATGCCTGCCCTCTAGATCATTTGTACATATTGTAGATATGCCAGATTCTCCTGAATTTAATGACTCCTCCTATCTGCTATAAAATGAGACCCAAGCCCTCCATTTGATTGTGATTCACCATAAGGGCTTTGTAACCCCAATGAATACCTAGGCTCAAGTCCTCTTCATGATAGGGAGAGGAATCATCGATCAAAGATGCAGAGAAAGAGAATTTTGGCATTGATCCCCAAAGCCCGGAGTCTAACTCCGGCGAGAACATCTCCAAAGCTGTTTGAGCTCTATCGATATTAGGATAGGTATTTTCTTATTGCACTTTCCTTCGGAGATTTAATTTTATCTTTTATCTTATGATTGATGCATTATTTTAGCTTAAATTCTCAATATAAGTATGTTGAAACTCTCGAGCTCTGTCCATTGTTCCATAGTGTGTCCGTCCCTGTTCCGACCCCGGCCACCTTCATCAGCGCCCTTAGCCACTTCTCCACCTTCCTTACCACTCTAGTCATCTTGATCGCTCATCGATCAAGAGATAGAGGTCGAAATCTGCCACCTCATCGGACCTCTCTGCCACGCCTCATCCCCAACCTAATTCACCCAATAAAAGGCTAAAAACCATCACCTTCATCTTCTTGTGCTTCATGTGCAGGTTTCAATGCTAAAGGTCTCATCTAGAGGTAAATTCACATGAGTACAGAACCTCCAGGTGTTGTGCTCTTCCTTGGATCTCTAGACCCCCATCGATGGGTCCTAAACACTTTTAGCACCTTGACCTGTTGCATAACACCTCCAAGAGCACTCTGAAGCTTGAAATGCCTCCGGAGCAGAGAGATCTAGCTAGAGGAATCTCGCCCAAGTAAACCTTCTTCCTCATTCTTCATACCAATCTATCCATCGTCCGATCTTGAGAGGCCTCCAGATTACACAACAGTTGTTCGATTGAAAGTCGTTATCATTATCAGATCAGGCTCGGATTTGATCTTACTCCTCCATCTGCGAAGGGGTATCGACCGTCCATAGAGCACCACGTGTCCAAGTGAATGCATCAACGTTGTTGGATTGCGCATGGTAAGGGGTATTTTGCATTTACACCCCTCATATTGCTGTAATTTATGTTTAATACTTAATCTTTCATATGCTTTGTAATAATTATGTATAAATCACATCTAAGACCTCAATCTTCATTCTATTTGCATTTAGGTGCAGTCCACATCACCTTGTATGTTGTCCCAAGTGAGGTACTTTTTAGGTAAATTATACTGATGTCGTTGTAGTATCTGGATTAGTTCTTAAAAGACTTTTAAATTTTGCGAAATGCAATTAGGTCCCTACTAGTCCAGAATTTGGTTTTTGCATTTATTTGTGTTTATAAATATTTTTATTGCTTTAAAAATTGTAGGAAAATTTATTTAAGCGCTGATAAATTACTGGATGATATATATTTTTTAAATGGTATTTTATTAAAAATTTCTATTTATAAAAAATATAAAACAAACATTTTCTTCCTGTTTGCTTACTAAATCCATAAAAATTTGAAAAACACCTCCAAAAATTATCAAAAAATACATTACCTAAATTATTATATATTCTTACATATATCTAAAAACCATAAAAAATATAAAATAAAATTTCTAAAAATCACATAACCCAAAAAAGCTCATAAAGTCATTAAAAATTCTATGAAAAATCCAAAAATTGGATTTCTTATCTCTAAATTCTCTTCTTTAAATGTATTTTCTATTAAAAATAGCTTCACTATTTTTTTGAACTTAGATATATTTATCAAACCTGAAATAATTTCCGATATTTACGTTTTACATTGTTTTGTTTATTTTCAATCTTAAAAATTCCTAAAAAATTTATAAAAATATCTTTAAAATCTAAAAAGACACTTGCAAAATGATTAAAGTACAAAATGATTTTTATTTTCTCCATTTTAGTTTTATTTAACTTAAATTAAAAACCCAAAAAGATTTCCTTATTTCTTTTATTATCTCTCTCTTATTATCTCGATATATATTCTTAGTCCTTGTATTATTATTGCTATAATATTAAATCACAAAAACATTGCATAATTCTAAATAAAAAACATAAAACCCAAATACCCACAAAAAAATAAAAATAATATTAAATCGCAAAAACATTGCATAATTCAAAATAAAAAAAATAAAATCTAAATACCCACAAAAACAATTAAAAATAATGAGATAAAAATAAATAACTTTGAATTAGTATTAATTAGCAATAATTAATACTTAATTCCCAATATATCCACTTTTCTCATTGTGGAATGATACTCTACTTACTTATACATTATACACATTTTTTATAGAGTTAAAATAAAAATAAATTTTGACTCAATTTATATTGATTACTTCATTTTTTGTGTGTGGGTTGATTGTTGCTTGATTCTCTCTCGGTTATGTTCGCACAATGATGTTGCTAATTGTGTTTGATTGATAAACCGACCGAGAGCATGTCAACCAATGACGCTATTGTTGGGGAGCAATAGAGTGTAGATTATTTCTTTTGTTCTTTTAGCTTTTGTTATTTTTCATTTTCTTCTTATTTTTATGTACATTTTGAGACCTTCTCTAACTATATCTCCTTGTTGAACTTTGTTGCGAGGGCTTGTAGATCGAGGGATATCTTAGGAGTACGGTGCGCCCACGTGAAGCAAAGGTCATCTTTTTTAACCCATCCGACAAGAGAGCATGACAAAGAAAGACCGAGAGACTAGTGATACAATTGGAGTTTTTATTTCTAGTTTAATTTGTACTTTGTGAGAGAGACTTTATTTTTTAATAATTTGTAAAAACTACTTAGGCTTTGGGATACTTGAATGCTAATATGGCCATTTCATTGGGTGTCTGTTCACCTAGGGCACCTGACTAATTTTTTTTCGATTTTATTCGCTTCTTTCCTTTCTTCCTCCCTATTTTCTCTTTTTTTATGTGTTTCTCATTCTTTGAGTCTTACACCTTTCTTTTTATTTGTTTTGTGTGATTGAGTATTTAGGTTTATGATTTTATTGATTGATTAATCTAAGGTCCATAGACCTAATTATTTCATGCACCTATATTTCTCTAATACGTTTGAACTTAGTTCAAATCAAATTGTGGTTGATTACCTAGATCTGACACCAAGTGTCATGAGAGGGTCGATACATCACTTGCAGGATCCGATTTGTCAGACACCAACGACTCTCCAAGATCAGACTTTTGGGTATCTAATTTGAGCAGGACAACCAATTATTCTTCACACTACTGGAAAATTTCCGACTTAGGGCGATTTCATCGATTGTATTGCATATAGGGTGGTTTCAATTCTTGTTTAGAATCCCATACAAAAGTGTTGGGAAGCAAGATGAGCACTTCTGACCTAGCATTCATCATCGATTTCTGCATATATTGCTTTTCTCGATCTCTTCCTCTGATTTAGATCACCTAGTATACTAAAAGAATTGAAACTTCATTAGACGTATTACATTAAAAATACCAAAAAAAGGTGATAACCAAAATAAAATCAAGACTGTTAACTCCACTTGACCCAAAAATAAACATAATTGGATTCATTGATTTGGGAAGAGAAACTCCCACATTGGACACATGTACTATTCAGATCTAGTGAGGCACACCCCTATAAGGAATAGAGACCCCGTCCTTAAACTTGTGCTGTATGCACTTGGGTCGGCTCTTGGGCCTTGTTATTGTGTAAGTACTTGTCTCTGACCATATACAAAGTACCTTGTGTTCAAGTGGGTGTGGTATGCCAACTTGGGCATGAACACTCTAGGAGACTACACATGTGTGTCTGATTAATAAACTATTTGATATCACCTAGTCAAAAATTGAAAAGATAATGATTGCTCTCCTATAGTCTTAACTGTGTTGAGTAGGTGAATTTGGAGTTCACTTTGTTTTTTATTGTGGCTTTTGGATCCGATTACATTTATCTTTCTTTGAGTATTCACAGTCCCTAAGTCTATTTATTTTTTGAGTCATATTTCTTTATTCGTGTTGTCATATGTGTCATGATTATGGGTTACTCTTCTCTTCAGCATAATCTCACGGCTTCTTTTCACCCATATCACTCTCATGTCCCTAGTCCCGTTCAAGAAGACTCTCTTCTTGAACCACAATTTTGTCTTTCTTGATTTTACCTCAACCCTCGTTTAATTGGTTTCTTATTTGTCATTTTGCCTCTCATATCTTTACTACCCTCTTCGTTCTCGCATGTATCACCTTCTCTTTCTCCTAGGCATGTTGTGCTGCTAGATGAAGCTTGCATTGAGGATACTAATAATATGATTAAGACATGCCACGTTAAGGCTGGAATAAGTAAGTGTGCTTCCTTTGGTGGATGTTGGACCTCATATGTAAAATGTCATTCTTGAGTATTTAGATATTTCACACGAGATCGAGGATGTGATCATGGAGGTAGTATAGAGTTTGGAGATGGGGTTGATTTTGTGAGCTTCCATTTCCAATTACTGATCCTTAAGTCGATTACATCAGGAGTCTAATATACTATCCCTTTCTGTGCTTTAGGAGATGATGCCAATCCACATTATTTCACTCATCCTATCAGTCGATATTTCCTTATCTTGACTTTCTGATCCACATAGAGCACGTTCATGATTTTGATGAATATCCTGAGCCCTTCCAACAGATATTGTTTGTTGAGGACTAACATTTACATATGCCACATCTTTTTAGCCCTTCCCATAAGCCTTCTATCCCGCTGGTTGATGAGATTGATATTTTTTTGAGGATGAGAGTATAGATTCCAGTATGGACTCATTTTCCACTAATCAACTTGCATTACTCCTTGAGAGTTATTTGTAGAAGGATGCAACACCTTCTAGAGACTCAGTTACACCTTTTTATTGTGTGACCGAGCTATCGACTGTCGATACCAAGTCTTCGGATTATTGTGACTCCGTTGAGTCCTCTCTCCTCAATGACCCTTGTGAGGATGAGCCATGCTTTGAGATGTTCGATGATTTCTCTGATGTTTCAACCTTATTTCCTTCGGATATCACCATGCATACTGACTATCTTATTCCTTACTTTTCGCATCTTATCGAGATTGTGATTGATGTGGAGGATTCCATGAGAGATCTTCGTTCTCTCTATTTGAGTGTATTGGCCTTGATCCATAACTCTATTCTTACATGACGATGATGTCTTCATTGCCACTGGACCCCAGATTAGTTGTCGATTTTCTTCTTTTGGTGGTGCACACCCACTTGATTGCTTATCTGAGTGTTTTTCTTCTTTTTGACTTTGTCGTGGTTCTCACACTAAGATGATAATTACATGGTGAATATGTGATTTATCACTCTAAGTTGAAAATAGAGCTTTGTTTCCAAGTAATTAGCTGCATTTCTTCATCTATTTTGCATTATTATCATTCATACACTTATAAAAATATTCTAATTTTATCATGCATAATTGCATTAAATAAGAAGCTCCAAAACTCTTGTACATTATCACATATAATTACCCTAACTTCTCATATTTTTATTTATTTATTTACTAACTCAAAATAAAATTAAACTACTCTACGTGTATATATTACAAACACTAACAAAAGAAAGATACCAAAAAAATATAACGTGTAAATTTGCCCAATAAAACCTAAACCCTAGCTTTGAGACTAAAGGTCATAAAAGTGAATATCTCACTCATACAACATCCTATAGACTTTACTCACTTTTGAATTAATGTACATTCAATTATCTATAAAATAAGATTAAATCCAAAAAAGTCAGAGTTCATATGTGAAACTTGTGTTTTGGGCCCTCATTGTACATATTGTCCATTTTGACCTTATTATTTCATGCATAAAAATAACTCTTTTTGATTTATTTCTTTTGCATTTATTTTCTTTGATTTATGTTTTAATAAATTATTTGAAAATCCTAATCAAAATTGAAGCAAAAATAAAAGAAAACAAATCAACCTGAGTATGTGTATTTAGTTTGTACATATGTCCCCTTTATTTTATCTATTTATTTTTGTAATTATTAAAATAAAAAACTATATTAAGTTGTAAATATTTTTTTATTTTCTATGATATTATTTTTATTTTTTTATCATATTTAAAAATAACAAAAAAATATAAAATACAAAAATACATTATTTTATATTTATAGAGTATCACCAAATATACTTTTTGCATAGATGATCTCTTTTGATTTTAGATCCTTCATGAGTATTTAGATCTCTTCGATTCAAACTACTTTCATGTAGAACACTTTTATGCTTTACTTTGTTTACTATTTCTTTTGGATTTTTCTTTTGATTTAATTTTTTATTTTTCTGGGAGCAAGATGTGGCGGCTCCTGGAGCCACCACGTATCACCCCATCTTTTTATTGTCTTTTTATTTATTTATTATTTTATTATGTTATTTATTTATTATTAATTCTATTTCCCTCCATGTGGATGTGCCCCCCGACGCCATGTGGCCCCTCTTTCTCCCCCACCCCTATGCATGTGGTGATCGCAATTGCCTCCGCTCTTTGCGGTGGTGCATTGTTCATCCTCCTTTCCCTCCCTCGACCCAAGCACCTCCCCTCTTCCTTCGATGATTGAGCTCCCCCAAAACTCACTCACCTACCAACCCCGCCTCTTATGGTAGCTTGCAACTGTCGCCCATTTCCCCTCTTCTCTCCCACGATCTCCGCAGTACATCCCCACAAACTAACCTCCTCTGTCTTTCACTCTCTTCCTCCCCACTCCCTGCATGACCAGCTGCCTCATTGATGAATCTCCATTTGGTCACCATTATTCTATCACTTTGGCCTTAAAAACCCTAGCTAATGCATGTATATAACATTATTTTGCACAAATTAACATTGATTATTTATTCCATTTATTATCTATAAAATACTATTTTTAACGCCAAAATTATAGAATAGTTAAAAAAGAAAATAAAAAGAATAAAATACCAAAGGTATTTCATGACCCTAAACCCCAAGACCAAGTCAAAAATTGATTTTGTCGATAAGGAATAAAGAATGGGGAGATAAGGGCTAATATATTCAATAAATCCCATTTATTTATTCATCATTAATTCATTATTGGAACCTATTTTATTCTTTATTATTTATACCTCAAATAAAGAAACTTTATCCATGAAAGTTGTAGATAAAAATACAAATAAAAAACTAAAATTGATTTCATACAAAAATAGTAGTGTGTTCATTTTATACTCCAAATAAAACCTAAATTCCCAACTTCCCAGACCCATATCTCCTAAATATAAACTCAAAATATATCAAAATCACTTTAATTGTATATAATTTTTAATAAGCTATTTAATGAAGGTGGTTTCATTTTTTTGAGTTAAGGTGGGAAAGTTAGGTTTTGGACCCCTGTTATATAGTTTACCTATATAAAATATTCATTTTATTTATTCTTTATTATTTTTATATTTATATTTTTTATATTTTTATAATTAAGTAAAAATTATTTATAATATATGTACATATTTAAAATACAATAAAATCATAAATAACTAAAATATGTATATAAACTACATAGATGAAATACCTATACTTATACCTATTTAATTAACACCCTTGTTTATTTAGGTGTACAAAATACATCAAAAAATACAATGGAAATATATTTAAGTACAAAAAAATAAGTTAGTTGTAAATATATAAAATAGATAAATACAATAATAAAATAAAAATACAAAATAAAAATAAAAACATGCAAAGCATAGATGAATATACCTATAAATATACACCTAAAAATTAACTTGTAATATATAAGCCCATAAAAATAAATAAAAATCACTATTAAATACTACATAAAAAGAAAAAACCTTCCATGTTTTAAGATTTCTTTAGTAAAATTAATTTTTATTTTTTTATTGTTTCATATGTTTGCTTCATTTTTGTCGTGATGGCCTGACGTGTCCCAATGGGGTACCACCGTTGGTTGACCTGAGGTCAACTGCCTTACCTCGGTTCTAGGATGCGTCAGAAGCGCGTTTTACCTTGATTTCTTCACTTCTGTTTCACCCCATGCTTGCATCAATTTGAGAAAATTTCTTCGCGACTTTTGATCCTTGGACATTGGTGATTCACACAGGCATGATTCCTCGATACGAGGAAACTTGTGCCTCATGTTCTTCAGGGTTAAAGATACGTCAGTATATAGTATCACCTCCTCCTTCAATCTAAATTTGATCCTTCTTCCACCTGAAAACCCTATCTTTGAGCCTTGATCTTCGCTCTTGTTGAAAACAAGAGTCTGATCGACTCCTTGGACGGATGTTTAGGCATAGAATTTAAGCGATCCAGGCCTACCGTCAGGTTCGCCAGAGTTCCAGCTCCTGGTCACACCTCATCGATACGCTCTTTGTTTCTTTGCTTATTCCATTCCTTAGGATGTCAACGTCATAATGTATCCTTTTATTTTGTCTAATTAGCTTTGATTTTGTGTATTTTTCAATTATTTCGATCGGCAGAGCTTCAACTCCGCCACCTTTTTACGACTGTCACCGACTTCCTCTGCATCACGTACCTCCTCCATCTCTTCTTCCTCTGCCTTCTGATCATCCGACACACCCCCATCAAACTTTTTCTCCCACAGAACAAGGACTTCGCCTCTCCTCCTCCACCCCTCACAAAAGGCCTACATCCTCCATTTTTCTCTCATTCCAACTATCTAGATCTCGCTAGAGCTCTAATTTCCCCCCTAACATCTCCTGCAGAAAAGAAATAAAGAACAGATCTCTTTTAGGTATCATCAAGCTGTAGGAGACCCTCCAAGTCATGCCTCTCCGCCGAACTTCTCTAGAGCCCCTCCAGGCTGCCTCCAGCCAATGCAGACGAGCCCCTAAATTCTTTTGGGTCAATCAAAAGCGAGGGAGAAACTTGGAGCTCTGAGATTTTGCTGATCGAATGTCTCCAGGGACATATTCTTGGCTAGTTCTTCCTCCGCACTCCTCAGTCATCTGATCAATTCCACCTCGCCATGAATAGAACTACCATTAGATCTCCCCTCCGTTAGTCATTAGATCATATGGCAGATCTTATCCATGCCCTTCCTCAATGAACCATTACCCTTCATCTGATGGTCGCCACATCGATAAGTGGAGCGCCCTCTGCCATCTACTCCTGCGTGGTTGATGAATCTGTGATTCATCATCTCAATATCTTGATCTTAGAAAAATCCCTGAGTAAAATCTCTAATAAATGTCCAGAAAATAAATAAATTAATAAAATGTACCTTATAAATAAAATACACTAATTATTGTATTTTAGATTGTATAAAACAAATTAACAATAAAAGCTGTAAAGTAAAGAAGTTTTTCACCTGTAAATAGCCCAAAACTTCATGTATTTTTAATAATTTCATTTCAACTCTTTTTTGGCTAATTCTTTCTCTAACTTGTTCATAAAAATATATGTAAAAATAACACAATAAAAATAAATTTCACCTCAAATAAATGCTCTAAGATCCCAAAGAGAAAAAGTCGTAAAGTCTAACTTCTCGATCGAATTTCCGCTCCGTATAGACTCCAAATTCACCAATCTCACTTTTAAAGTTCAAGTTAGAAAATTATCTATCCAACGAAAGTGGTTTCACTAAAATCGGAGCTCGTTTGCAAAATTTAGGTTTTGGGACCTATATGTACATTGTATATTATGTGAATATTCATTCTTTCTTCATTTTTTATTTTATCTTTCCTAATTAGTAAAAATCTAAAAAATCTCATTACCACAAACAAATTAAAAAAATTAAAAAAACAGAAGGAGGCAGCAGGCGCCGCCCACCACCCCCTCCCTCTCCAACCGGTCTCCCGCCCCCATGTCGGTGCTCCTCGTCACCATCCGGCCGGCCTCTCTGCCCACTGACGGCGCACCACCACGAAACTGGCCACCTTCCTGCGATGGTTCCACCACCTCCAACAAACACCAACCCTTCCTCTGCTTGCAGCATCTACGCATGCCGCTGCGCTCAGCCACGCTCGCCGCCCACCGCGCGACCCTCACCGTCTGCACCTCCTTCCTCTGCCGCCTCTGTGCCGTCGTGGCCAGGCACGAGGCACTGCCGCTCGGCCTCCTACGCCCTATTTGCCATTCTAATAGAAAAAGGTGAGAGCTTGGAGTGTTTTGTTGGTGACAGTGGCTAAGCATCTTCCTTAAGCGACGACCTCCTTCAGGCGAGATCTGCAGAGCTCCGCTCCGCGTCACGAGCTTCCCGTCGAGCTCACATAGCTTCTCTGATTTTTATTTCGCCATTCGGATTGAGGCGACGACAAGAGTCCAGCATAGCTGCTCCGCAAATCCGGCGAAGATTCATGTAAGTATTTCCTCTCATTTCTCTTGTTACTTATTTTATCTCACATTTTGTTTCTTTGTTGTTTCACCACACTATCATTTTTATATCACCACCACATCATCACCTAGCATTTCCATCACCATTACCATCTCCTCCATCATATCATCCACACATCACCATATTTTCATTTGTTATTCTCTGTTTAAAAAAATAAAAAATATATAAAATCAAATAAAAAAAGCAAAAAAAATAAAAAAGTTTGCAGGCGGGCGGCCGACACCCCCCTCCACCACCGCCTGCTCCGCCCTCTCTCCCAGCCGGCCGCCACCACCTACCAGTGACAGACTCCCCGTTGTCCCCTATGTCATCCACGACCGCAACACCGAAGCCCCCTCTTCCAGCCGTCTCCGCCTTCGCGTGAGGCCACCCACATTGGCCGCATTGCTCCATCCGTCGCACCGCGTAGACCATCGCCCCTCTCCCAAATCACCCTAACCGCACAAGGGAGGAAGAAGGTCATTTTTGTTTATTTTTTATTTTATAAAATTTCCATATTTATCCCTCTAAGTTTCAGTAATTACAAACAAGTCCTTGTGCTTGTTTTGTTCAGTTCAAGTTGGTTTTCTATATTGCATGGACACCCCTCTGTTTGCATATTTATTTGGACCTTAATTTTACATCATTTCTTTCAATGAAAAATATCATTATGTTGAGCAACTAATTTTCTTCCATATTCAAATTTATTTGGATTTTTATGTTTTTTGGGTAATAATTAAAATTATTTAATTGAAATATTTCATATTTTACCCAATATAAGCTCTTAAATTCATATTTCACATACAGTTGCTCGAAAAATTTCAGAAAAATCAAGATTGATGCCTTGATGTGTGATTTAATTACTATCCAAATTTATTTTTAATTGAAATTGTCATGTTCCTTGAATAAATTATAGAGTAATTTTGGCAAATGATTTTTAATTATATCTACAAAAAAGTTTTTTGTGAAATTTCAACTCTCCTAGATTGCTTATATAAATGTCTTCTTGAGATAATTGGCACTCTAACTAATTTGATAATGTGGATTTATTAGGAATTAATTACTCACTGTAACTCTATTTTCATTAAAAATCCATAAAAAATTCATATTTTATCAGAAAATTCAAAACAATAATGTAGAATCCTTGCATCATGTTTTAATTCCAGTAAAATTTCATTTTTTTGCATTCTTTTTGTGTGAAAAATTGTGAAAAAGCCCATAAAAAGTGTGCATTTTTTATTATTAAATTTTAATTCCTAAAATTACAAAAAAATATTTTTTTGTTCATCTTTGGATTAGGATTCTAAGAAAAATATAATTAGGCAAAATCTGATTAATTTCATATTAAAATTAATTTAGCCTAATTGTTAGTTTTCTTATTGTCTGAATTCACCTGCATTATGTATTTTTGCATTTATTTTGCATAAAAAAATACAAAAAAAATCGCATGGAAACCTATATCTAAATTTTTGAATTAACCCAAAGTTGTTCCTTTGCCTTGTTATGTTCGACCTCGGACTTGCCCGGGATATAAATTAAAGCCGAGACACTCTTTGTGGAGATCTTCTCTCAATTCTGACAGATTCGCTAAGTACACCTATTACAACGAACACAAATTAAATCACGTGCTAAGCGACTCATCAATGATATAAGGGTATTTTGCATATCACCCCTTGCATATTTTGTATTTTCATTTTGATGCTCAAACTTTCATTTATCGTATTAAAAATTTATAGTATTTATGCTTTGAACCTGCATTTTCCAGTATTTGCATGTTAGTCCATGCTTTATTCCTGTGGGTATTTTGCATGCTTGTCCCTATAATCTCTTCTAAGGTTTTGGAAACAACAGAGAACTTTTATATATTTTCAAAATAGTCCCTAATAGTGTGTATTTTCTTTTTGCTTCTTTTCCAATTATTAAAAATAGTTCTTGAGGTCTAAAAATACTTAGAAAAATAATTTAAATACCATATATATATATATATATATCTCCATTGCATATATTTTTTGTGGGGAATTTTAAATCTATTTTCTACTTATTAAAAATCATTTAGTGAGCTATTATTCCTTATTTTTCAATTAAAATCTAAAAAAATTATTAAAATGTCTTGAAAAATTTCATAACAACTAGTTCATGTCTATTTTGTTTTGTTTTATAATCTAACCAAAACTCAAATAAAAATATAAAAGAAAAACCATAAAAATAATAAAACACACAAAATATTATATGATCTCTCAAAAATTCATAAAAACATCCAAAAATAATTTTCTCTATTCTGAAATTTGTAGTTTGGAGTACATTTTGACTTAAATTTTTTTTGGGATTTTCTGAGATGATTTGTTATTTTTAAACTCAAAATACTCTAGTTTGCTTCATTGAGTCCTATTTTGCTTTTTTAGTTCAAATTAAAATGCCTAAAAATTCGAAAAATAGCCAAAAAACCACAAAACAATAAAAAATTTATTGAAACCCAAAAATATTTTATTTCATAATTTTGTTTATTTTTATTAATAATTATAATTGTATTATCTTGTGTTGTCTATATAGCCTTAGACATTCTTGTATTATATGTGTAAAAAATGAAATTAAAAAATCATAAAATATAAAAGAAATAAAGAATAAATAAATTAAGAACAAAAAATAAAATTAAAAATCCACAAAAATAATAAATTGGCTAAGTATTTAAAAATACAAATTCCTTGTGATTGATTGTTCTATCTTACCTTTCTCTACACCCTTGTTTCTTGTGTTCGACTCCTACTTGCTTGTTACTATACATCTTTAGTAGGGTATAATAAATTTTTATCCACACTTTCTTACCTTTCTTGATTCATTTATTGTGTGGATTAATTGTTGATTGTCCACAGATTTTGTGAGAGACCGCCTCAATGACTAGATATCTTCGCTTTTGTGAGGATACCATTTTAGACCGTTGCAAAATCCATGTCTTCAAATGGTGTCATTGCTAGGGAGCATCAATTTGCAGAGTAGATTGTCTTTTCATACTACTTAGACATTTTTGCATTTATTTCTTTTTATTTGATTATCATTTTGAACTCTCTGACATCTCTTCTTTTTGTAATTTTACGAAGACCAAGGAGGAATGCATAGGTGATCCTATACAACCTTGGGATGAGGAGCCAACTATTCTGACCTAGATGGTAGGAGAGATTAGGAGGTTCCAAAGAGAATGCGGACAGTGGCAATAGCCTAATTTTATTTTTTCCTGTGAGAGAGAGAGACATTTTATTTTTGCTCAATAAATTTGTAATAATACATGTACATTGGACTTTGGACATTCATCCTAATTTCCAAGTGTTTCTTCACTAGGAGGCTCACCAGATTTTGTTGAGATTTCATCGCCTTATTTTGTTTTGTTTCTCGAGTTTTGTGTTTTTCACCATGTTTTTATTTATTTTGTGGAATGATCCCTAAGTCTTTAGGCTTTCTTGATCGTGTAATTTAAGGTCAAACACCTAACTATATTTGCATGTACCCATACTCCTCGTGTTTAGGCTTAGTTTAATTAATTGTTGAACACTTAGTCTTGAAACCACACGCTGAGAGAGGTCACATGTAGCGCTTGCAGCTCCCACTGTGGTGGGCACCGAGTGGCCTCCAAGACCAGACCTTAGGTTTCATTCTTGGTGTTTAACATTTGGTTCTTCATGTGTAGAAATTGCTTGCTTAGGATGATTTCCGTGTGCATATCAGCATATAGATTAGGTTAACAAATTCCTATTTTGCATTATAAGTGCTGGGAAGCACTATAAGTATTCTAACTGAGCATTCATCATATAAGCTCTAAGGTGAGATTTCCATCTTAGTGTCTCCTTGCATTTCTTTTCAATTACTCCCTCTATTTTTAGATCATTTATGAATTAAAAAATACAAAAATCTTTAGGTGCTTGTATTGAACTTACTCAAATAAAGTGATAACACCAAAAAAATAAAAAAGTGACTACTAAAAATACTTGCCCTAACTAAAATTGATTAATTAGACTCATTGCTTTAGGTGAGCAAAGCCCTCATTTGTTTTCAGGTAGCATTGGAATCTCTCCTTCGCGAGAGAGAGCATAATCGTAAGGATTAGAGCCTAAAACCAAGTCTGTGGCTGCCTTGTGTATCGCTTAGATTTCCAAAGTATTGGCGCTTCTACGTATGTGGATGAGTAGGGTTTGATAAACAATTATGTTCTCGATTGTGTAGAACATCGACCTTGTCTGAAGTGTTGAGCTTAGGCCACACCTTCACAGGGGTATTGTCTCATCGTCTTACATCTGAGTAGGTCCTTGCACGCTCAGGGTGATTCCGTTGCGAGCGAGGTCTGAAATAGTGGTTTCTCCCATCAGCTTCCTCCCTCTATTTCTTTGGTTGAGAAGGGATCCAGGAAGGGTTACAAGGAACTTAAAAAGTGATGGAGGTTACAAGGAGGAGGACAAATACATGATCCTTTTCTGGCAGTTTCTCACACCTATAGGATTAGCGCTCTAAGGACTTGTTAAAAGATAAATTCTTGAAAATAAAATCTAACTACAAAGATAATTTCCAAACCTTTATGGCTTCACGGGTTGAGTTGGTGAATCCATTATTTTGAGGTTTGATTGCTTAGTTTCATTTACTTCAAGATCAAAAATATTGTGCACTTGCACCATTTTACGTTCTTCTTTTTTACTATTTGACCCTTTCTCACTTTGAGCCATTCTACTGTTTTACACTCCCTTTGTTTCTCATTGACCTCCGTATCATTCCTCCATATCGATTGTCCTCTTGATCTTTGAGATGACGACACATGGATGGCTTAGTTGAGACTCCGTCGATACCCACATCGAGTCCATATGCTTGCATTCTCCAATAATTCAGGATGATTCCTGAGAACCCTGTTCGAACTCCACGAACCGATCTCCAGACTCCCCATCTTCTCCAATAATCCAGGATCACTCTTGTCCCAAACTATGTGCATTTCGGATGACCATTGATTTCACTCCTTAAACGTCGCCATCCTTAATGAAGTTCTGTGTTGGACTTGACATAGAACAATTCTCTTCTAATGCAACAATTCAGACTGATTGAGGTATTCTTCCATGTGCAGACCAAGAACCCGATCTTGAGACAGAGTTACAAGCAGAATTTGAAATGTCTTCTACATGAAGAGAAAAGGGACCCCAACCCCAACCAATCGAAGAGGCAAATCAGGGGGATGGGAAGTTCACCAAGTAATATGAAGTCAATCCAATCCATCCAATAGTAGTTGACCAACCAAGGATTAGCCCAGGATGCTTTCCAAGACATGCTCAATGACTTGAGGATTACCTGACGAAAGAGACGAGAAGAGATGCCATGAGAGATGGAGGTTTCCAAAGGGAAAATGAGGACCCAAATAGAGAGGACATAGAGGATTACATGTCAGTAGGTGGACCCATCATAGAGGAGGACAAGGAGAGATACCCCCTACACCCAATCCCACATTGAAGCAGGCCTATAATCCTAGGGTAGGAAACATTGCAGAGTGGATTCAGGTCCCGACAGTTCATGTCCATTTTGAGTTGAAGCCACAGTTTTTGTCTCTCCTTCGGTCATTTCACGGCAACACTACTGAGGAAACTTACATCTTCTTACAACAATTCAACAGTTGACAGTGATAAAAAAATGACCACCTTCCCGTTTGCAATACAAGTCCTTTTATTGGGTGAACCACCTCGGGAAGGTAGTAGTGACATGGGCAGAGTTGAAGTCTGCCTTTCTTCACACACATTCTATCCTTTGGGCAGACTCAACCAGATACGAGCTCGGATCTCCAACTTTATGCAACAATCCCACAAGATCATTCATGAGGAGTGGGAGGGGTTCTAAGATCTTCAGGAGAAGTATCCCCACCATGATATCCCTAAGTTAGGCCTCGTGAAACACATTTTTGGTGGACTGACACTTGACAGTCAGAAGATGGTCGATGCCACCTGTGGAGGTTCTCATTTTAATAAGGCTGAGGATGCCGTCTAGCATATCTTTGAAGAGATGGCTGGAGGAGAAGTTGCTATCTTCTCATCCCACGCATATCAGAAGGGCACCATACCTGGAGCCGTCCACAAAACTGTCAACATGGAGGCATACCTCGAGTGGAAGGACGAGAGCTCCAACCTGACTATCATTGGGAGCCACCTCTCCAAGGTTGACATCATTGAGAAGAGGTCACAAGACCTTGAGAAGCTCATCGTGATAGAATACAGGACCCAGGGCTTGGAGAAGCTTGGCCAAATTTCACAGCAGCTGGAGCAGCTTGTGTGGGCCTTGAATGCCAACACTTGCAATTTTGTATCTATCAATACCAGGAAACCCGATGAGTAGAAGAATCCAACACCGACATAGCCTCCTCAGTCGAATCCCCTGTTGCCCCAACCCATCCAACACGTATACTACATGTAGACCCCAGAGCAGCCACAACAACCTCAAACATAGATGGTTGTTTACCAACCATAGATGTAACCAACCAACACCGAGGAGTTCTTCCCACCACCGTAGCAGATACAAGAAATAAATGGTGTGTGGAACAACGATGCATAACTTACCCATCCTTAGGGAGACTCCTAGGGTTAGAACATGGCCATCATGCCCTACCACCACCAGCAGTAGCAGGGGGAAGAAAGTTCCAGCCTCACCAAATTCAGCAACACCTAGGCAGAATTACCAGCAAGGCCCTCAACGGTCAGGCTACCACAATCAAGGATACCATCGGCAGTAGCTAGCTGCTTCATATCAGCATTAGTATTCTGGTCCTCCGCACTCTTAGTACTTCCAGTCTCCTCATCATCAACAGTACCATGGTTGCCAGTAGCCTCCCCCTCCACAATACCACAATCAGGGGCCTCATCCAGCCGATTCGTCTGAGGTCCTGCTGGTGAACCCGACTCTCGATTGCTTGGCTCAGCTAATGAAGAATATATCTAAGATGAACCAATATATCGATGACTTGACAGCTGCCAAGACAATCATTCCGACCCAGGTCGAGGCTAATCCGAACGATTTCCGATGCAAGGAGCAGGTAGCCAGTAGTATCTATCCTGATTCAAGTGAATTTAATTACTTTTTATCTAATGTTATTACTCTTAGGAGCGGTAAGACACTCCAACCATTGACGGCGACAAAGGAGAATCATCTAGCATCTGACGGGGAACCATTAACCCAACCAACATCAGAGTTTGACACCATTTTTGGAGGAGCATTAGTTGAATCAAAAATACAAAAATGAAGAAAATTAAAAAATAAAAAAAGATGGAATCAACAACAGCTTCAATGGAGTCCAACCGACTTCGAAGATGCCATCTCCAGCACCAGCCCAACACCAGCTCGTGAAGCCGAACCAATCATTTTTGGTCCACAAATAGTAGAGGATTTTGTACATTCACACCCTCTACATGTAATTAATGATATGAACAAACAGTTGAATGATACAGTTTTTGATTCTGTAATATTCCTTTTCCTTGAAGCAATGAAAAATAAAAAAAATGAAAATTTTGAAAAATGCTTTGTCTGATCCTTCCATTGTGGAAATCATTCATAATTTGGTCTTGAATATGCATGTAATGAAAGCTCTTAAGTGCATTTCAACAGTAAAGAAAGGTATGAAAGACGCATGTACGATGAGATGTCGTTGATGAATATGTGATTTATCACTCCAAAAGTTGAAAATAGAGCTTTGTTCTCAAATTTTCTTGCATTAAATAAGAAGCCAAATTCACTCGTAAATATCACATGTATACTTACCATATTTCCCTTATTTTAATCTATTTTTTACTAACTCATAAGTGAATAAAATTAACTCTATAGTGTATATATTACTAACACTAATAAAGGAAAATTATCAAATAATACTAACTCATAAAATTGACCAATAAAAAACTAACCTTAGTTTAAAACTAAGAACCTTAAAATGTGAACATCTCTCTCATATAATCTCTTATGGACCCTACTCACTTTTGAATTAATACACGTTCAATTACTTCCAAAACAAGAGTAAATTCAAAAGAGTCGGAGTCCGTATGTGAAACTTGGGTTTTGGACCCCCCTTGTATATTGTACATATGTCCCCTTTTATTTATTTATTATATTTCTTTATTTTTCTTTAATACTAAAAATCTAAATAGATTAAGTTGTTTATATTTGTTCATATTTTCTCTGATTTTGTTTGATTTCTATATTATTTTTAAAATGACAAAAAAACTGCAAAAGATACAAATTCAGTATTTTATATCTATTGGATACCATCCAAAAATATTTTTTTATAGAAGATGGTTTATTTTGATTTTCTATACTTTATAAAAATTGTAGATCTCGTTGAGAAGAGCAACTAGCGTGTCAACAACTTTTTGATTTGACCCCTTTTGTTATTTCTTTTTAATTTTTTGTTTACATTTAATTTTTTATTTTTCTGGGTATGACGCGTGGTTCTCCTGGAGCAACCACATGTCACCCCATTTTATATCATTTCGTATTTTATTTTATTTTAACTATTTTAATTATTTTTAATTTTATTTATTTATTGCTAACTTACTTACTTATTTATACTTATTTTTTTTATTTTTATTTATTTATTATTTTTATTTTTAATTAAATTTCAATTAATTATTCATAATTAATTAATTAATTTTTATTTTTACTATTTTTTTAATTTAATTTTTATTATTTTATTTTACAAACTCCAATTATCTACACCTCTCCCACTTCTTTTCCAACTTCTATCGCACATCTTTCCTAACTTCTCCATCTACCTCCATTTGTTTCATTTATCCTATTTATTTTTCTTAATCCACCATTCTTAGAGAAAAAAGAGAGAGCTTGGAGTGTTTTGTTAGAGACAACGACGTAGCTTACTGAGAACTCGGGATCTTATACTCAACATACCTTGACTCAAGCATGTAATGCTGGGTTGAGTATGTCTCATCTGTATGGCAGATATTGGTGGAGCTTCACAAGGTGGGGTCAGTAGATAGTGGGTCTATAAATTGGTCTCATGAGTCCAATCCCCTGTATATATATGCTCTCCGAATGGGTGGTATGAAGGCTGGTCAATTTGGGCTTGGTCTCTAAGGTCAATCAAGTCAGGAAGATCAAGTGGTGCATGACTCCTTATCAGTTCGATAGGTCGACCATATTATAACCTGGGGTCATTTTAGGATGTGTATAATGAGAATTATTATCTGGTCCCAGCTTGAGTTGAGAATGAGGTATGTGGGAGTAACTGATTCTACTAATCATTCATCTCAACAGAAGCTTGCTCTTCAAATTATTCGTTAATTCCAGCAAGCTGTAGAGATGAGTCAATCTATGGTGGAAGTGGGTCATGGATACAAGAATGTGAGGTAGGTGAGAAGTACAAAGAAGTGAAGAAGTTATTCAGAGTTCTGACTTCGTGGGCGGGGTGGGTGTATGAGGAGGAATAAGAGGGTGGAGATAATCAGAATATGGTCGAAGAAGAGTGACCTGGATATGATGACCAATATTTCGACATCTTCAAAGAGGGATGGGAAAATGAAGCTGATCGAGGAATAATGTGTGCAAGTGCACTGAATAACACACAAACAGACAAATACAAGAGCAAACCTGAGTTCACCTACTCAACACGATGATGGTCGCAAGAGTTCAAACGTTTATCTTTTCAATATTTAATTATATGATAAATCAAGATATACATCCAATTACCTAAGGCTTAAAACTGAGTTTTGGGCACTATCCTAGGGATGCGTGCTCACCTCTTAACAATAAGCACAATATCACAAGTGTACAATGAGGATTTTGCTCTCCCGAATCAAGTGTTATTTTTTGTCAATTTTTTGGTCAACTCAAATTAGTAGTCCCGATTGTAAATTTGATTTTCACTAGATTAATCCACGAAAAATGGCATGCCTAATGATAAGTCTCGATTTCCTTTCAACTTAAGTTTAAAAACCAAGGGGAAGGTAATCGAGAAAAATCGATGCAAGCAATGAAATAAATGATGCATGCCCAGTTCAGAAGACTTGCAGGGATCCTCATGCTCTACATGAGGGATGCAACACAGAATTGAAATTATTACACTTTGAAATGCAAGCGAGAAAATCGTTCATAGACAGGAAGTTCTATTAGCGAGTGATGAACCAGTTGATTTGGACTAATAGCTCTGCGGTCTAAGTGTGTTTCGTCAATTGTGATGTATGGTCCTATAGAGTACGAGCACAAGCAATAAAATATTCTAGTAAAAAATTACATTGAGAGTTGTAAGTGCATATCCTAGTCTACGTCAAGCAAACCACACAACTAGGAAGGGTCTAATGTCCAGTCTTGATACCCACATGAGATTCCAAATAGAATCTGCTAGAAATCAAACAATTATTACAAATTATTTTTTTTCAAAATGAAAACTGAAATCTCTCTTCTCAAATAAAATTTTGTTTTTGGTACCTCAACAACCGACTCACACCACGAATCGCCGACCTCCGATGCACTCCGAGATGCATCGACTTCAAGAAAGTTGTTCCAAGTTCACCGAGCCCTTGCACAAAAAGATAAAATTTATGTTGGAGTGAGATACCAAAATATCTACAAAAATAAATAAAGAAATAATTGAAAAAAAGAGAAAAAAAAGAAATGATTACAAGGTTATTCAGGGTCAGACTACACGAGTGAATGGAAAACCTATATCTAATTTTCTAAAATGATCCTAAGTTGTTTCCCCCCCTGATAAATCAGCTAGATACTTGTATTAATTTGCACTCGTTGTAGCACGACACATAGCCAATTATACAGAACCGAGAGAGGGATCTCTGCGAGGAGTGTCTCAGCTTTAATTTATAACATGTGCAAGTCTAGGGTTGTGATGAATACCCATTCATCACTCTTTATTCTTATATTTTAGCTGCAAAAATCTTTGCAAACGCATTTATATGTCTGTAAATACAAATAATTACCAAAAGCATGCATTGTGTAAAAAGTTATAATTAGCATGTTTTTGTGCAAAAATAAAAGAATAAAGAAAAAAAAGAAAAAAAAGAGGGAAATATTTAGAATGAATATTGAGCAACCTAAACCCAAGGGAGGGATCAACATGGGCCTGACCGCATAAAAGCCAAAGTAGAGAGAGATAGGGGCTCATGTGTGTAAACATCCTTGTAAATACAATAAATATATTTTCCTCTAAAAGTAGAATAAAAGTGGCTTGTACATATTTGTAAATATTTGTAAATACAAAATCAAGATAAAAATGGAAAAATCAAAAAGAAAATAAAAATAGATCACTTGTACATATTCACTTTGTACATACACCCACCTATATATTTATTTAGCCCTATAAATAAATAAATAAATTAAAACCCCTAAAAATTTGTATATATTTTATCTTTTATGTTGTAGATAAAGAAAATAAAAACCATTAAAATAAAAACTAAATAAAAAGAATAAAATTAAAAATAAAAAAGAACCTTGTAAATATACCATGTATATAGATGTATATATCTATTTATTTCACCCTTGTATATAAATAATAAAAATAAAATAAAAATACCCCTTTATTCCTAATTTTATGTCATAAATAAATAAAATATAAAATGGGGATAAAAATGTATAAAAATAACAAATTAAAAATCAAAAATCAAAAACCAACATTGTGTAAATACCTATGTATAGTACTATAGTGTACATACCTTATTTTTATTTTGAAAAATTAATTAAAAATCACCAAAAAATAGAAAAAAATTAAAACAAATGTTGTTCATGTTTCAAATTTTCTTAAATTCGGCCATTTGCTATTTTTAAATGAATATTCAAATCATTTCCAGATGGCCTTCCCTGATTGGTCCCTCCAGTGGACCACTTTCCACGGATCCTCTTCGCTGACCCATCTTTTCCCAATTATCTCTGCCTGACCCGATCACCATTTCGCCAAATCTCGGGTCCTAATTACGCCTCAATCATCCGGGAACCTTGCCCGACATCTTTCCTAGGAGTCCGTGCTCCATCGAGCCGGACCCGATCCTTTCTTCCCGGACCTTCCACCATATAAACTCCGTGCTCCGTCCCCCTGTTCCTCATCGTTGGCTCATTCGCCTTCCACCCAGTGACCTCCATTGCCTTCGCGAGAGTGACAGCTCGCTCCGGGCATTGTTGCAGCGAGGAGGAGACGTCTCGGCCACTGATCCAGCGTCTTAGCGTCGCCGTGCTCCGCCTGAAGGTAGAGCTCGAGCCTCGGGCCTCGACGACCCGCGAGGCGACGACCCAGAGCTTCCAGGGCTCACGCCCAGTCGACTCATCCGCCCAGGTAGCCTTAGTTCTCTTCCCTTTTCTTTGATTTTGCATTTTCCCCAAATCGCCCAGTCGCCGTTCATCTTCGATTCCGGCCATCTCCGCCTTCGTCTCGATCATCGGACCACACCCTCACGTTCGCCTTCTTCCCGCGCACGTTCTCCACCCCTTCATCCAACCCAGCTCGCACAGGAGCTGGGAGTCGAGTTCCTCCATCGTCGCATCGCCGGAACTCGCACACCTCGTCGCACCGACCACCTTCACCATGCCTAACAAGGTCGAGGCAGTTTGCCCTCGACCCGCGAGTCCGTTGCACATCTTTGCAGGTCCCAAGAAGCCCATCTGAGGGCTTCGACATCCAGGTGCAGCAGCTTGACCTCCGCCGGACTCGCCTGAGCTCCCCAGAGCTCCGTCGAGTCATTGAAGGGTACCAGTCGACGCAGGAGCCCAAGGTGATCCTTCCCCAATCTTCAGCTGCCCGCGAGGAGGACCCTAGCGCGTACACGAGCCCGGCGAAGCTCGCCGGCGCCCTGTTCTTCGACCACCCTCCGTAGCCGTCCGATTCAGCCCCAGCTCCAGGTCTTCATCGAGCCGTTCATTCATGGAGGAGCAGTGACCGTCAGATTCTTGGAGGGTTGATCGGGACCGTCCGATCAGCGAGGGCGTCCCACGTTGCCCCCCAGCCGACCGATCCTCCACATGGCGAGACCCCAGCCGCTCGATCAGGACGAGGACCCTAGTGTTGAGCGCCACCCTTCCCCGACCGTCAGATGTCACACGTGGCGCTCATCCGACGACCGATATAATAAAGGGTAAATATCCTCTTAGGCCCTTCGTTTCTTAGCTGTTCATTTCCAGTCCTGTAAATATTTTAAATATTTTATTTCAGTTAGGTAAATTGCATAATGGACCCTGTCTTATCTGGTATTTATGTGTATGCCCCTGCCTATATTGGATCACGTGCGTCGACACGTGTTTTGTTGGGTTATTTGCATGTTTAGCCTTATTATTTTAGGGTGTTCCTGAATGAATGAAAGTTTTTAGTTAATTGCATACATATCCCTGGGCGTGGTTTATTTGTGCATGTGCGTTATATTTTGGGTATTTTACACTAAGGCCCTCGGACTTTTGGTACCTGTTACTAATTAGTTCGGGAACTTTATTTTCTTTGCAATTAGGTCCCTGTGTGCCCAAGACACGCGCCTCGTGCGTGACTTCTTGGAAATTTTGCACCGGACCCCCTGGAACTTTTACTATTTGCGTATAGGTCCCTGTGCACTGTACCTTACTTTCTATTTTTAATAAAATAGTAAATTAACTCCAAATTTAATGAAAATTGGGTACATGGCTCCTGCCATGGTGTAAAATTTTGTATAAATTTTGAAGACATTTTTTATTGCATTTATTATTTTTAAAAATACAAAAACACATATTTTCTTTACTGTCTAACTTTGAAAATCACAAAAAAATATTAAAACACCTCTAAAAATAACAAAAAATTAGGTAGTGTTTATTTTGCCTTGTTTGATTTTCTGACTAATTTTGGTCATTTTTGGATATATAAAACCCATAAAAATTGAAAAACCCTTAAAACCTTATAAAAATTCTATAAAAATCTTTAAAATACCAAAAATAATAATTTCTTCTCTGTAATTTTGCTTGTTGTTTGTATTTTCCATAAAAATTACCTCCATGCTTTTTAGGAGCTTCTAGATATTTTATCTAAGTCTCCCAAGCTTGGCTGGACATTGTTGTTATCTTTTTGCATTGTTTTATTTTTAGAAAATTCAATAAAAATCAGAAAATTATCAAAAATTACCCAAAAATAGTAAAAAATATAAAAAACATAAAAAGATTTTTATTTGAATTTTTGAGTGATTTTTGAGTGCCTTAATAATTGCTTGAAGTTGGTTGCTTTATTGCCTTCTTTATTTTCTTAATTCATTTAAAAATCCAAAAAATATAAAAACCCCAAAAATCCACCAAAAATACTTTTTCTCTTATTTTATCTTCTTTTTAGACTACTTCGTAGGCCGTAAGGCCATCACGTGTTCCTTGTGTTCGACCCTGGTCGCTATACCAGGTTATTATAATAGCGAGACC
Source organism: Ottelia alismoides (assembly GCA_037367405.1). Lineage (NCBI taxonomy): Eukaryota > Viridiplantae > Streptophyta > Magnoliopsida > Alismatales > Hydrocharitaceae > Ottelia > Ottelia alismoides. The sequence goes on from JAZKJV010011019.1 coordinate 267,024, forward strand.
GCTTCTTGTGTTTGATTGATTTTTAATCGATTTTGGTGGTCTATTTTTCTCGATCGACTGCACTTGGTTACTTAGGTCGCAACGACCCTTGATTACCTTTTATCCGAGTGATCAGGCGTGTCATCAGAATGGCGCCGTTGCCGGGGAGCACGGCTTAGTAGTCGTCTTTTTCCACGGTTTTTTTTCGCAGTTTTTCTGTATAGATTTTTGTAGATATATTTTTTCTGACACTGTTTATATAATAATTTGGTCTGATCACTCATGTTTACTTTCTTACGAGGGCCCGAGGATCGAGGAGGCGACTTTCAAGGAGCCAGTGCAACCGCGAGATTCGGAGGCGGCTCCCTTCTGCACGGAGCCGCAGGAGAGAGCGAGAGAGAAGCTGAGTGAGAGAGGAGTAGTTTAGATTTATTTTAGCACATTTGATTATTGTAATAATATAGGGACAACAGGACTTGGACTGAGACTTTCCTCGGGTCTGTTTCGCCGAGCACCGGTGTGCTCAGGGGACCCTTAGACTTTCTGCGGCTTTTTCGTGGTTTTGTTTTTCACTGCCTTTTACAATTTTATGTGATTTTTCTCGAGCCCCTAGCTTTAGGACTTTCTGGTTAACTGTGCCATACTCCGTAGGATCTACACACTTAATGGATTGCTTGTGCCTATAGATCGTTAATGGGACCTACAATAAAAATCTTAATAAAAATAGTTGATTCACCACCTTCGAGCCTACGCGCCGCGAGCCTGCCCCGTCAAGCGCTACTCCTGAACTCGACCTGTCGAGAAGAGGAGGGGTGGGTCTAGACCGGACTCTCTGGATCGGAGGCTGGTGACCAGCTAGACGGTTCTTTCGAGTAGAAGTTGCCTGCTTAGGACTTGGTTTTCCGCTGCACCATATAGGTAGTTTACTTTCTGTCTTTCAATTCTGCGCGGATCATATTGCATGTAGAGTGCTGGAGACATGTACGCATTTCTGACTTTGCATGCATCATTGATTTTATCGCGCATCGGCTTTTTTGTCTTCTCCCCCCTGTTTTGGACTTAATAACCAGGAGAATCGAAAAATTCATTAGGCGTTTTTGCTTGTATTAAAAATATCTAAAAAAAGAAAAAAAATAAAATTGGGACTGCTAAAACTATTGACTCTAAAAGACACCTGACTTAAAAATTTATCTTGGGGAGAGCAACCCCCTCATTGCCTGGTTTGATTGTGCGAGAGAATGACCCGAACACTAGGTAGAGCCCTCCGGTACTATTCTCGACTGATTACCGACTCTTCTGTGCGGGACATTCGGTTGGGAGAGTACCGGGTATCCCAACAGGTCACGTAATCGCTCTGATAATCTTGATTTTTCACCAAAATAAAATTTGACAAGATAATTTGACCGAGCCTTTACGGTCATCAGCTCGCGTTGCGTTGGTGAACTTGGGGTTTTCTTGTGATCATAGTTTTTCCAGATCTCATCCGCACTACTCGCCAGATCACGATGATGGGCAGGAGGTCTCTTAGGCAGCCTCTGGCTGCACCGCTTTTTAGCACTCCAGCCCACTCATCTAGGTCGGTTCGTGAGAGTTCAGACCCGCTCTTCGAACCCGAGTATGACTCCACCCTGTTCCCTCTCGACCACCCTTCTTCTTCTAAGACCGAGATACCAGTGCTAGAGGAGAGACAGACAGATGATTTATCGGCACCTGAGTTTGGTTGTTTTGATTTTTCAGAGACCATGGCCGGCGCTAGTGATGATCGCTCCAGAGGTCCGCATGAGGAGCATTTCGTTCTAGACCAGGGTTCGATCAACTCCACCCTGATCGCCTCCCTTGAGTCAGTATAGAAGCAGTTGAGAGATCATTGGGCATTCATGATAGAGATGAGGCGAGAGCTCGAGCAGATGAGAGCCGACCGAGAGAACCGCGGAGGAGGACCCGACGATGCGGCAGCTGCTGCAGCAGCCGCAGCCACGGCAGCAGCCGCCGCAGCAGCAGCAGCAACAACAGCAGGACCACTGAGACCGATGCAGGAGAACCACAACCCCGGATCGACTTTGACGCACCGTTGGGTGGTGCTACCAGCTATCGTGGGGGACTTCAAGTTCCCCCCGAACACTTTGCATCTTCTTCCCCGATTTCACGGGTTGGCCACTGAGGAGCCTCATCTCCACCTGCAGGAGTTTGAGATGATCTGCAGTACTGTCCACGATCGTCAGGTGGACCAGGATACCATACGGATGATTGCCTTCCCTTTCTCCTTAGCAGACAGAGCAGCCACCTGGCTGAAATATCTGTGGAAGTTCGTCTACACTTGGGAGCAGCTCCGCGCCGAGTACTTGCACAAGTACTATCCACTCGGGCGGACCAATGCTGCGAGAGCCCTGATCAGCAACTTCTCCATGCTCCCCAACGAGCAGTTCCATGAGGCATGGGAGAGGTTCAGAGAGCTGACTGATAGATGCCCGCACAACGACATTTCCAAGCCGAATCTCGTGCAGAGCTTTTTCAGCGGGCTGACATCAGAGCTTCAGGGATTAGTGAACGCTTCTTGTGGCGGGTCCTACTTCACCAAAGATCACGACCAGGTCTAGGCCATCTACGAGGAGATGGTCGAGAACTAAATGGTGATGTCCCAGACCCGGTTGTACACTCAGGGCAGACCCCAGCAGCCACAGACTGTGCAGTACCAGAGGATAGCACGGGTCGACGCCGGTCCTTCCAGTTCATCCGCATTAGCAGCAACACAGGCCGAGTTATCAGCCGCGGACATGGGGATTATCAGCGAGAAGCTGGACCGGATGGAGTTGATTGAGAAGAAGCAGTGCCAGAGCATCACTCAGATGGAGAAGATGGCACAGAATCTGAGAGACATGAAGACCCAGATCATGTGTCTCTAGGAGGCACAGATGGCTTCCCAGCCCCGTCTTCAGTCGCGAGGCGACTCCGGCAGCAGCAGCAGCTTGTTCCAGCGCTCCAGCTCACACCAGCAGCCTAGACATGTTCACCTTGTACAAGCGGAGCCGTACCAGCAGCCGCAGCCCACATACCAGTCACCACCATCTCCAGACACCTAGATGGTGGTATACCAGCCGGATCAGCCTCTGGCAGTACTTCCGCCAGACCCCTACGATTTAGAGCCGTTGATGGATGTCAACGGGATTTGGTATGACTGCCCTCAGCCCGGTATCCGACGAGACCATCCCGGATTCCGGTGGGGGACCGGAGGTACCCTGCCCCAGCAGCAGCCGTCAGGACAGGGTGGCCAGTACAGCTATCAGAGAGAGCACCAGCCGCCGCAGCAGCAGCCCCCACCCATCACAGCAGCAACAACAGTCGTCCTATGGTCCTCGTCCCTATCAGCAGGGACAACCGTGGAGGCGTGATCAGCCTCACCAATAGCAGCAGCAACATCACCCATACCCCTCTCAGCCACATCAGCAGATCCAACAGCCTCACTACCAGAGAGGCTACCCGTCGGGTTCCCATGAGAACCCTGTCTTGGATGATATAGCCCGCATTCTCACATATCAGCAGGCTACTTTTCGATGGGAGATGGACGAGTTCCGCCAGGAGATGCAGGACATCGTGAGAGGGAAGGCCGCCATCCCTGCCCAGATCGAGTCGAACCCCAACAGCCTGAAGCGGAATCTGAGCAGGTAGCTTGTACTGAGTATACCACTCCTAGTGATGCATTTGGTGATATGACTAGATATCTATTTGATATTGACTTTTTCACACTTAGGAGCGGTAGGATGCCAGCAGGCAGCGCCTCGTCTGAGTTACATCACGAGGATACTTCCAGAGCGCCAGACGAGGAGGAGAGCGGTACTGAGGCCGCTAGAGATGATGACGGTGGTACTGATGCCACCAAGGATGCTGATTCCACATGCGGTGCTGAGGCCGCCATTTCACCAGTTCGAGGAGGTAGCACTGAGGCCACCCACGATGCCGAGCCAGAGCACGGTACTGAGGCCACGAGTTTTCCAATTGATCCAGCCGATGGTGGTGCTGAGACCACCCGTGTTCATTTCGAGAGATCTGTTGTTTTTCCTACTTCTGATGTATCTCGGAACTCTATTATGAATAAAGGAAAAGGTTTGGTTTTTTCTGGTCCCACTGTGGTTCTTGATGCATGTGTAGATCCGGCCATCGAGCCGTCTAGACCTTTTCCTAGTCCTTCATCTGAGAAGGACCCAGTGATCCGCTTCCCTAGAGCCCTTCAGATGGGGAAGGGGAAGAAAAAAGAAAATCCGAAAAAAAGAAATCAGGAAGAGTTCAGCCAGCAGATGATAGATCGGTTTCACATATAGCTGACTCTTCAGGAGGCCTTGCAGCACATCCCCCTTCTTCAGCGTTCACTGAGAGACAGAACCACTGTCAGGAGGAAGAGGAGGAACCACCACTCAGAGATCCATGTGCTGACGAAAGCCACATGTTTCGTGATCCAGAACCGTCTGCCGGCTAAGAGGCCAGATTCAGGAGCCCCTATGTCAGATGCCATATCAGTGAGTAGAGGTTCGACCGTACTCTACTAGATAGCGGATCGTCGATCAACCTACTTCCGGCAGCCCTTCTCGACCGCTTCAAGTTGGGCACTCTTAGACAGAGCAGGACAGTCCTTCAGTTTGCTGATCGATCTGTCAAGAGGCCGAAGGGGTTGTTACGAGACATTGTCGTCACGATTCAGGGCCTGCAATTCCCCGTGGACTTCGTAGTATTGGACATGGAGATCCCTGAGTCAATGACCGATACCCCCATCATTCTAGACCGCCCATTCTTGGCCACAGCCAAGGCGGTGACCGACGATGATAGCGGGAAGGTATACTTTCGCGTCGAGGGCGAAAGTGTACAAATAGAGATGGTCGAGGACAGTAGAGCCAGAGAGAGCATGCTCAGAGACGACTTCAGACACAGAGCAGCTGACAGATGCAGGGCTAGACATCCACCAGGACTGTGACTTTGTGATCACAGACGATGAGGCAGTTTGGGCAGACCCCGCAGCACAGGCCATCCTCTCATTTTCAGATTCCGCTGATGCAGAGATGACAGCAGAAGAGAGCTTGGAGAGCACATTTCTGGTCCAGGATACTTCTGAGGCAGCAGAGCAGGTTCTCGACCGCGACACGGATTGTTGTGATGATGGTGGTATTGATGCCACCTTAGATGATGCAGATCCCTCAGAGTCAGAGTCTGATTGGGCAGATTGTGATGATTACATGCCAGATCTGATTCCCACTGAGCCTACAGCTGAGGAGGAGGTAGATGCTGAGCAGAGCAGAGACAGTTTAGTTGAGCAGCCTTCTCCAGATCCAGTTTGTGAGAGAGAGTTCTCATTCTCCCGGGAAAATTTGGCCGCATACACTCGGATTCTTTAGAAGCCAGATTTACCAGCACCAGTTTGTCCAGAGCTGAAGCCGCTTCCTGCGTCGTTGAAGTATAGGTTCCTTGCGGGTGAGCACGAGATGTACCCAGTCATTATCTCTGCCGATTTGACTGGAGAACAGGAATCCCGTTTGATGGGGGTTCTTGAAAAGAACCGCAAGGCGATAGGATGGAGCGTAGAGATCTCCAGGGGATTACTCCGGCTCTGTGCTCTCACCACATCTATCTCGAGGATGAGGCAAAGTCGTCGCGTGAGTTCCAGCGACGGCTGAACCCGAATCTGAGAGAAGTTGTCATGAAGGAAATTTCGAAGTGGTGGAGCACTGATTTTATCTATCCCATCTCCGGCTCCAAGTGGGTCAGCCCTTTGCATGTGGTGCCCAAGAAGACGGGCATCACTACAGTGGTTACGGAGTCCAGAGAGGAGATTGCTACACGAGTACCTACTTCTTGGCGGGTCTGTGTTGACTACCGGAGACTCAACCAGGCCACCAAGAAGGATCATTTCCCCCTTCCCTTTATTGATCATATCATTGAGAGATTAGCAGGGAAGAGCCATTATTGTTTTCTGGATGGGTACTCGGTCTACAATCAGGTAGCCATCGCTCCCGAGGACCAGGACACAACTACCTTTACCTGCCCCTTCGGCTCATACGCCTTTCGACGCATGCCATTTGGGCTATGCAATGCCCCTGCGACGTTTCAGAGATGCATGCTGTCGATCTTTTCAGACATGGTAGGGGAGTGCTTGGAGGTCTTTATGGATGATTTCTCAGTTTATGGCGACGGATTCGACTCATGTCTTGACTGCCTAGACCGAGTACTTCAGCGATGTATAGAGGTTCGCTTGGTTCTGTCTTGGGAGAAGAGTCACTTCGTGGTGACTCAAGGGACGGTGCTTGGCCATATCATCTCCAACAGGGGAATGGAGGTGGATCCGGCCAAGGTCGATGTCATTAGCAAGCTCACACCACCGTCCAACTTGCGGCAGTTACGGTCTTTTCTGGGGCACGTTGGTTTCTACCGGCGATTCATTCGTGATTTCAGTAGAGTTGCCCGACCGTTGACTGATCTGCTGACGAAAGACACCGAGTTCCTTGTCGATGACAAGTGTCTTTCATCCTTTGAGACTCTCAAGCAGTGTGTTATTGAGGCTCCTGTTCTCCAGCCACCTGATTGGTCTCTCCCATTCGAGATCATGACGGATGCCTCCAATTTTGCTGTAGGGGTCGTGCGGGGACAGAGGAGGGATGGAGTCCCATTTGCCATCGACTACGCTAGCTGCACATTGGATTCCGTGCAGCGGAATTATACAGTCATAGAGAAGGAAATGCTAGCTGTAGTCTTCGCCCTAGATAAGTTCAGATCGTACATTATTGGAACTAGAGTGACCTTGTACACAGATCATACCGCAATCAGGGACCTCATGGCAAAGAAGGATGCCAAGGCCAGACTGACTAGATGGGTCCTTCTACTCCAGGAGTTCGACATTGAGATTAAAGATAAGCCTGGAGTCAAGAATGTGGTGGCGGATCATCTCTCCCATTTAGAGCAGCTTGAGGATTCTGAGCAGATTGATCCCATTTGTGAGACCTTCCCAGACGAGGCGATCCTTGCCATCGCCTCCCTCCCGTGGTATGTTGACATTGTGAACTTTCTTGTTGCTAAGAAAGTCCCACAAGGTTGGCGTAGGCAGAGGCTTGAGACCTTCCTCGCGAAGGCCAAGTCCTACCACTGGGAGGATCCCATCCTTTACCACGAAGGAGGGGATAACGTCTGGCGTAGGTGCATTCCTCAGGAGGAGCACCATAGCGTCCTCACTTACTGCCACAAGCTTGAGGCAGAAGGACATCATTCTAGGAGGAGAACGGCACAGAAAGTGCTCCAATCCGGCTTGTGGTGGCCTACCCTCTTCAAGGATTCTGATGAGTTCGTGAATAGGTGTACTGACTGTTAGAGGATGGGCACTTGTGGACAATGTGATATGATGCCGATGCAGCCCATTCACTTCTGTGAGGTTTTTGACGCATGGGGCATCGATTTCATGGGTCCATTCCCTAAGAGTCAGGGATTTGAGTACATTCTGTTGGCCGTTGATTATGTGAGTTGTTGGGTTGAGGCCATCCCTCCCCGAGCCGCTGATGCGAGGACAGTTTGCAGATTTTTGAGGAAGCACATCATCACGCGGTTTGGGGTACCTCGAGTATTGATTTCAGATGGGGGGTCTCATTTCATCGACGACCAGGTGAAGGCCCTTGCTAGCGAGTTCGGTATAGACCATCGAGTTGCCACTCCATACCACCCACAAACGAATGGTCTAGACGAGGTGTCGAACAGGGAGATCAAGACTATTTTGCAGAAAGTCGTCCGCCCTGACCGAAAGGATTGGTCATAGATTTTGGACTCGGTCTTTTGGGCATATAGGACGTCTTTCAAGACACCATTGGGCACATCTCCCTTTCGCCTCGTATATGGCAAGCCATGCCATTTACCTGTTGAGCTGAGACACAGGTCACTTTGGGCAGTCACTGAGATACTTATGGATCCAGATAGTGTAGGAGACCAGAGGAGGGCAGAGTTAGCAGCCTTGGAGGAGCTTAGAGATACCGCCTTCTCAAACAACCTACATTACAAAGAGAGAGTGAAGGAGTGGCATGATTCTCATATCTGCCACAAGCATTTTGAGCCTGGACAGAGAGTATGGCTGTTTGATGCTAGGCTTCGTCTATTTCCAGGGAAGCTACAGAGCAAATGGAAGGGTCCTTATCTGGTGAGAAAGGTACACGACAACGGTAGCATTGATATATCTGAGTTGTCTTCTGAGAGTACCTTTCGAGTGAACGGCCAGCGACTCAAGCCATTTCTAGATCATGAGCCGTGGGTCGTTGATGTTGCCCCTATTCATTTTGCGTGAGATGTGGTCTCTTGACTCACATCTATTGCATCTCACGCCTGATTATCACTGTTCTTCCGACCTGTATAGATCCAGTTGTCCATATCACTCTATTCTTTAGTCCCACATCCCTTTTTCTCATCTTATGATTTTGCTATACTTAGGGTGTACTTTACCCTAAGTATAGGGGGGATGTCGGACCTTCGGGTATTCTTTTCATTCTTTCTACCCCTGTTTTGCTGCCTATACTTAGGGATATTTTACCCTAAGTATGGGGGGGGGGGTAGATTCTGTATATTCTTCACTCGGATTTCCCTTCATGTACAACTTGCTATACTTAGGATTACTCGATCCTAAGTATAGGGGGAAACTACCGAGTTCTCCTCATTCTATTCTTTGATTCATCTCTGTATATAGCCCTTCTTTTTCACTTCTCTATACTAAGCACGAGTTATGTCTTCTTCATCGCTCTTGACTCTGAGGACATCTTCGAGCTAAGTATAGGGGGGTGTGTATATATTTCATATATACTTTAGCCATAACTCGTACTTTGTGTGAGTGTGTTAATAAATAAAATGGCTAAAACCCTTAAAAATCACAAAAATTAAAAATTTTCATGTACAAAATCATTCTTTTATTGCACATACATAGCTAGTGTACAAATTATTTTTGTAAAAATGTCTTCAAAAATCTTTTGTGAGTGTGTAAATATTTTCTTATCAAAATTATGTACATAGTACAAAATTTTTCCAAAATGTTTTGAACATCAAAAGTTTGCAAAAATCTTGTGTAAATGTTTGTAAATACTTTTGCAAAACTTGCATTCCATGCATTCATCCATTTATGATTTCAAAACATTTTTCAAAAATTTTGCATGTTTGTAAAAATTGTGTAAATAGCATCTTTGTATATATGTATATAGTTTTTCTGGATGATAGTTGACATTTAAACTAGCCTGGAATTAAATTGGGAAATGGAGCTTGATTAAGATCTTAATCAACCTAATTCTAAGAGGAACCTTATAGGGCTTAGGGTTAAGGCTTTTCAGGTCCATTGGGACTTAATTCTTTGAGTCCACTAGACTATGAGCATATGTCATCTTGATGAGCCTAAGTAGAGCACTTAACAACACACACATGCCTCTTAGAGACAATGGCTTGACTTGCACCAACACCTTACACATAGCTCTCCACGGATGAGGTGGTGAGGAGGCAGTTTCCTTTGGCTTGGGGTAGCATATGAGGGTAGTACTTCTAGGCGGAACCTCTCTTCTTCTTCTAATGAAGGAAATGTGTCTCAACTTGGTCTAGTGGTGATGAAGGCTAAAGACAGAAGCCGTGGGTTGCAATAAAGCTTCAAAAGAGGGATAGTCTACTGGCTCAAGAGGAAAAACTCCTTGTATATATGCTGCACCATGTAGATATGTTGTACAGTTGCACATGAAAAAAAATGTGCAAAAAGAAAAGAACTCCAAAAAAGTGGTGGGTCGGATTGAAAATTTAATAACCCCACCGGAGTGTATATAGTCAAATAAAGCAAAATCTTATGGTATCCATGTTACATCTCATGAAGCTTGCAGCGGGAGACATAGCTATACTGGTTAGGCTCCCAGGGATACGTGGCTACACTGGCCATGGTCCATTCTTCATCTTCTTCCCCTCTTCTTGAGCCGGTTGCACTTGAACTTAGAAGGGAATACCCCACTTCTCGAGGAAAGAGTTGCTAGACCGAGGCATTAGAGTTACCAGGTTGGGGGAGGTTGTTTCTTTGTTACTTCTGAAGTGGGGAGCTACATATCACTTACACTGCATGGAAAGATTCATGGTCATTGGAGTTTGTGTATGTAGACTTGTTCTGATCTGGTTTATTGAGGAGTCTTGTTCATAGATTGGTGGAACTTAGAGGCTGTTGAGTTTTAAGCTTAAGTCCAAATAAGGTTCTGACACATTAATAATCCAAAGATCTGATTGAGCTCCATAATTCAATTTAATGAAGGCAAGTTTAATAACCAACCTTGATCCATGTACATTCTCCTCTTTTTCTTTTTCTTTCTTTCTTTTTCACTTCTTTTTCAAATAAAAGGGACTAGCAAAGTTAAGTATGGGGGGTGATGAATACCCATTCATCACTCTTTATTCTTATATTTTAGCTGCAAAAACCTTTGCAAATGCATGTATATGTCTGTAAATACAAATAATTACCAAAAGCATGCATTGTGTAAAAAGTTATAATTAGCATGTTTTTGTGCAAAAATAAAATAATAAAGAATAAAAAGGAAAAAAAAGAGGGAAATATTTAGAATAAATATTGAGCAACCTAAACCCAAGGGAGGGCTCAGCATGGGCCTGACCGCATAAAAGCCAAAGTAGAGAGAGATAGGGGCTCATGTGTGTAAACATACTTGTAAATACAATAAATATATTTTCCTCTAAAAATAGAATAAAAGTGGCTTGTACATATTTGTAAATATTTGTAAATACAAAATCAAGATAAAAATGGAAAAATCAAAAAGAAAATAAAAATAGATCACTTGTACATATTCACTTTGTACATACACCCACCTATATATTTATTTAGCCCTATAAATAAATAAATTAAAACCCCTAAAAATTTGTATATATTTTATCTTTTATGTTGTAGATAAAGAAAATAAAAACCATTAAAACAAAAACAAAAACAAAATAAAAAGAATAAAATAAAAAATAAAAAAGAACCTTGTAAATATACCATGTATATAGATGTATATATCTATTTATTTCACCCTTGTATATAAATAATAAAAATAAAATAAAAATACCCTTTTATTCCTAATTTTATGACATAAATAAATAAAATATAAAATGGGATAAAAATGTATAAAAAATAACAAATTAAAAATCAAAAATCAAAATCAAACATTGTGTAAATACCTATGTATAGTACTATAGTGTACATACCTTATTTTTATTTTGAAAAATTAATTAAAATCACCAAAAAATAGAACAAATTAAAACAAATATTTTTCATGTTTTAAATTTTCTTTAATTCGGCCATTTGCTATTTTTAAATGAATATTCAAATCATTTCCAGATGGCCTTCCCTGATTGGTCCGCGGGGATGTTGACCGCCCGGTCAACTCCCCCTGTGGACCACTTTCCACGGATCCTCTTCGCGGACCCATCTTTTCCCAATTATCTCTGCCTGAACCGATCACCATTTCGCCAAATCTCGGGTCCTAATTACGCCCCAATCATCCGGGAACCTCGCCCGACATCTTTCCTAGGGGTCTGTGCTCCATCGAGCCGGACCTGATCCTTTCTTCCCGGACCTTCCACCATATAAACTCCGTGCTCCGCCTCCCTGTTCCTCATCTTTGGCTCATTCGCCTTCCACCCAGTGACCTCCAGTGCCTTCGCGAGAGTGACAGCTCGCTCCGGGCGTTGTTACAGCGAGGAGGAGACGTCTCGGCCACTGATCCGGCGTCTTAGCGCCGCCGTGCTCCGTCTGAAGGTAGAACTCGAGCCTCAGGCCTCGACGACCCGCGAGGCGACGACCCAGAGCTTCCAGAGCTCACGCCCAGTCGACTCATCCGCCCAGGTAGCCTTAGTTCTCTTCCTTTTCTTTGATTTTGCATTTCCCTCAAATCACCCAGTCGCCGTTCATCTTCGATTCCGGCCATCTCCGCCTTCGTCTCGATCATCGGACCACACCCTCACGTTCGCCTTCTTCCCGCGCACGTTCTCCACCCCTTAATCCAACCCAGCTCGCACAGGAGCTGGGAGTCGAGTTCCTCCGCAGTCGCATCGTTGGAACTCGCACGCCTCGTCGCACCGACCACCTTCACCACACCTAACAGGGTCGAGGCAGTTTGCCCTCGACCCGCGAGTCCGTTGCACATCTTTGCAGGTCCCAGGTAGCCCATCTGAGGGCTTCGACATCCAGGTGCAACAGCTTGACCTCCGTCGGACTCGCCTGAGCTCCCCGGAGCTCCGTCGAGTCATCGGAGGGTACCGGTCGACGCGGGAGCCGAAGGCGATCCTTCCCCAATCTTCAGCTGCCCGGGAGGAGGACCCTAGCGCGTACACAAGCCCGGCGAAGCTCATCGGCGCCCTGTTCTTCGACCACCCTCCGTAGCCGTCCGATTCAGCCCCAGCTCCAGGTCTTTATCGAGCCGTTCGTTCATGGAGGAGCAGTGACCGTCAGATTCTTGGAGGGTTGATCGGGACCGTCCGATCAGCGAGGGCGTCCCACGTTGCCCCCTAACCGACCGATCCTCCACGTGGCGAGACCCCAGCCACTCGATTAGGACGAGGACCCCAGTGTTGAGCGCCACCCTTCCCCGACCGTCAGATGTCACACGTGGCGCTCATCTGACGACCGACATAATAAAGGGTAAATACCCCCTTAGGCCCTTCGTTTCTTAGCTGTTCATTTCCAGTCCTGTAAATATTTTAGATATTTTATTTCAGTTAGGTAAATTGCATAGTGGACCCTATCTTATCTGGTATTTACGTGTATGTCCCTGCCTGTATTGGATCACGTGCGTCGACACGTGTTTTGTTGGGTTATTTGCATGTTTAGCCTTGTTGTTCTAAGGTGTTCCTGAATGAATGAAAGTTTTTAGTTAATTGCATACATACCCCTGTGTGTGGTTTATTTGTGCATGTGCGTTATATTTGGGTATTTTACACTAAGTCCCTCGAACTTTTGGTACCTGTTACTAATTAGTCCGGGAACTTTATTTTCTTTGCAATTAGGTCCCTGTGTGCCCAAGAAACACACCTCGCGTGTGACTTCTTGGAAATTTTGCACCGGACCCCTTGAAACTTTTACTATTTGCGTACAGGTCCCTGTGCACTATACCTTATTTTCTATTTTTAATAAAATAGCAAATTAACTCCAAATTTAATGAAAATTGGATACATGGCTCCTGCCATGCTGTAAAATTTTCTGTAAATTTTGGAGACATTTTTTATTGCATTTATTATTTTTAAAAATACAAAAACACGCATTTTCTTTACTGTCTAACTTTGAAAATCACAAAAAATATTAAAACACCTCTAAAAATTACAAAAAATAGGTAGTGTTCGTTTTGCCTTGTTTGATTTTCTGACCAATTTTGGTCATTTTTGGATATATAAAACCCATAAAAATTGAAAAAAAACCCTTAAAACCTTATAAAAAGTCTATAAAAATCTTTGAAATCCCAAAAATAATAATTTCTTCTTTGTAATTTTGCTTGTTGTTTGTATTTTCCATAAAAATTACCTCCAGGCTTTTTAGGGACTTCTAGATATTTTATCTAAGTCCCCCTTATCTTTTTGCATTGTTTTATTTTTAGAAAATTCAATAAAAATCAGAAAATTATCAAAAATTACACAAAAACAGTAAAAAATATAAAAAAAAACATAAAAAGATTTTTATTTGAATTTTTGAGTGATTTTTGAGTTCCTTAATAATTGCCTGAAGTTGGTTGCTTTATTGCCTTCTTTATTTTCTTAATTCATTTAAAAATCCAAAAAAATATTAAAACCCCAAAAATCCACCAAAAATACCTCTTCTCTTATTTTATCTTCTTTTTAGACTACTTCGTAGGCGGTAAGGCCATCACGTGCTTCTTGTGTTTGATTGATTTTTATTCGATTTTGGTGGTCTATTTTTCTCGATCGACTGCGCTTGGTTACTTGGGTTGCAACGACCCTTGATTACCTTTTACCCGAGTGATCAGGCGTGTCATCAGGTTGAACACATGGAGGCAAAGGAACAACTTCGGCTCAAATTTGAACACTTAGTACACAATTTTCTAAGCAATTTTTATTGTATTTTTTAATGCAATAAGAATGCGATAAAAAATGCGGTTGAACTAGGTTATTAAGAAATTAAGCAACTTAGCTAAATTAATTTTAATGTGAAATTAATTCAATTTTGTCAAGTTATATTTTTCTTGGAAACCTACTCCAATGATGAATACAAAATGTATTTTTTAGAATTTTTATGGTTAGAATGCAACAATTAAAAATACACACTTTTATGGATTTTTATGCAATTTACACACAAAAAGACTGCAAAATTAATGTAAATTTTACTGAAAGCTAAACATGATGAAATGAAGCTACACTAATTTTTTGGAATTTTTCAAAAAATATGATTTTTATGAATTTTTTAATGGAAATAGAGTGAGTGTGAGTAATTAATTCCCATTTAATCCACAAAATTAATTTATCTAGAGAGTGATTTATCTCAAAAATATATTTTAATATACAATTCTAGAGAGTTAAAATTTCACAAAAATAATTTTCATAGATTAATTAACAATCATTTACTGAAATCACTCAATAATTTATTTTATGCACAAGAAAATCCCTTTTTGAAGAAAATTAAACACCAATTGAAGCACAACTAGTATCTTCATCTCTGATTTTTGCATAATTGGAGCAAGCATTAATTAAGTATGAATTTAAGATCATAAATTGGGTAATATATATATATATATTCATTAAAACAACTTTTATTAATCAACACTTGCTCTCTAAATCACATGTAATTATCCAAAAGATAGAGGCTTATATGCTCTACAATACGTAATTTTTGAATTAAATAATTAATGCAAACTTGATGTACAAATTAAAACACAAACACAACAGTGTCCGTGCAATATAGAAATTAAACAAACAAACTGAAATGTGCAGAGGGGAACTTTTGTAATTATATAAACATGACGGTAAGAAGCTGCAAGTTTCACAAATAAAAAATCCAATGGACCTTCTCATTTGTTGGAAGTTAGGGCACAATGGACTAATGCAGAGGGCGGCAGGCTTGCGCGACCATGCACGTGAGGCGCAAGACTACAATGATTGCAAGGGATGGAATAGATGATCGGTTGGGCCACACACGACAATCACCTCGAAGAAGGGTTGGCATGACTACGTCATGGCCGTGTGATGGTAGGGCCGAAGGTAGTTGCTGAAGAGTTGGTCGAAGTTGGAGGGCACATGCAGTTATGTTGGAAATGCCATTGTGGCTCGAGGGGGAGGCCACATGTGGTGAGATGTGATGTGTAGCAACCAGGGTCGGGACGACACCGAGGGTGCATGCGATGGAGGGATAGTGGGACATCGTAGTCCACACGGTAGAGTGTGTTGAATATTCATCGCAAGGCTGATCAGGGAAGATATGGGCGATGGTAGCCGTGTGCAGGACGGGGTTGAAGAGACAGTCAACTTGGTTGGTGGCGGAGGTGGAGAGCGGGCGGTGAGGAGTTGCTCATGGGAGGGGGGCAGCGGGAGCTGCTCACGAGCAGGGGGCAGCGATCACCTGCTCTTTTTTATTTTTTTATAAATTTTTTATTTTTTTTATTTTTTTCAAATAGGGAATCAAATGTGAATAAGATGAGAGGTGGAAATGGTCATGATTGGTTATGATATAGTGTAGAACAACAATAAAAAATGTTAGATAAAAAATTAAGGAAAAGGAGAAGGATAACTTACCTGTGTGGTTCACCAGATTGCGGAGAAACTATGTCGAGCTCTTATCATGGCCTCGAGCAACGTGTAGGAGGTGCCACGAAGCTGAGTGAGCTTAACGGGATACTCACTACATGGAGACGGTGGTCGCCGTGGATCTCGCCTGAAGCAGGTCGTCTGAGCAAACTTCTCTCATGATGTGTCACGATAACTTTTTGGAGGATGACATTTCTAGACCGATCAAGAGTCCAGGTATGAAAGTGGATCATGGATTTTGCGGATTGAATTTTGAAAACCTAGAAGACACTAGATTGACCATACGCCATGTACAGTTGGAGTCACTTCTACATCCTCTTCTACTGAGCACTTTCCCTCCAAACTTGAGTATGTGCATTCTTCTTCACCTATCAATAAAGTACAAAAAATTAAAAAACTCGAAAACACCAAAAAAGTTGAAAATAGAAAGGACTTAAAAAAATTGGACCCTACAGTTAGGGAAGCGATTGATAGAGAGTTGATTTTTGAGATTCTCTTAATAATAGACATTGAACACTTTCCCGACCTCAAATGATTTGTGAGGAATAAATTGATGTCTAAAAGGTCAGACAATAAGAGGATAAGGACTGAGAGACACGTAGTGTCTATGACCACCTCCATGGTGATGGGAGAAAGACCAAGAGCCGCATAGTGAAGCGATTGACTAGGTTTGACTATGAAATCAAAGACACTACCTTCACCCTTGCCATAATCGATGATGAGTCATCGATAAATATCTTTTCGACCTCTGTGTTTGCCAAGCTCAAACTGGGGTCAAACAGGAAGATGAGAGAGGCTGTTCAGTTGGCTGACTGGTCTATAAAATGGTCGAGAGGAATCATTTCAGTCATCATTGCCTTCCAAGGTGCTCTACTGTAGGTAGAATTCACGATCATTGACATTGAGCATCGAGAGTTCATCCAGTCTCCAATCATTCTCAGGAAGCCGTTCTTATACTTGGCTAAGGCAACTATAGATTGAAAGACTCGGGAGATCGGATTCACCGCATCGGGATCACTCCGACCTCACCTGTTATTTGAGGACACACGATATTCTAAGGTAACCTGCATAGCCATAGACAATCATTACCACTGAGAGACAGATGAGTCATGTCTCTCTACTGCACTTGAGATACAGACTGTACATATGACCACTGGTTTAGAGAATATCGACACCTCCACTTCACCTACTACTTGCATCACCACCACCATAACAACTTCTAAAGAAGATTCACAATGAGAAGTTATCCTTGAGTCAGACACGACCTTTTCTGATTGCCTTGATCATTTCGATCATCTGATAAATGAACCCATCATTGCCAAGCCAACTGAGAGGACTATTACATACCGGAGATGTGTGCTGGCCTTAGAGGAGTACTACAATATATAAGGTAATTCTTCTGATGACAGACCTATGGTCAGCCCCTCACACACTACCTCCAGGACCTTCGCTAAAAGAGACAATCGGGATCAAATTGACCAATCCTAATAAATCGGTTGCTCTATCCTCTAGTCTGTCATATGGTAAGAAGAAGATGAGTATTGATTCCTTGAGGCATGTTGAAGCGAATTTTGCATGGGTCTAGAAGTCGTACAAGGCGAGAAATTTAGTGGGTGTAATGATTGCTTACGAAACCCAACTTGAAGCAACAATTAATCCATAAATAAATCAAACAATGAAATAAAAGTGTGGAGTTAAAGTTTATTATTACTCCACAACAAAGATATGTGTAGTGTGCAAATTTGTGTAGAGGTCGAACACAAGGAGAAAAAAGGAAAGATCGAGCAATGAGGCGCAAAGATGATTTTTCTCTCCCTGTCCATATTTTTATTAATTTTGTGGTTTTAAATTATATATTTTTACATTATTATTATTTTTATTATTTTTATTTTGTTTTTAATTTTATATTTTCCTATTTATATTTTTTTGATTTTGTATTTCTTTTTCTTTCAATTATCCAATATAAGAATATATAAGATTATATACGTAATATCGAATAATATAGATACAAATATAAACATAAATAAAAATTATAGAATTAAATATTTTTTACTTTAAATAATTTTTTTACTATTTTACTTATTTTTAGTGAAGTTTGCTAATTGTTATATAATTTCAAAGTAAAAAAATCCCAAGTTAGTGATTAATAACATACCAAAATTGAAATGAAGATTAAAAATAGAAAAATATGTCCAAAATTATTCAAATAAATTTTAATAAATATATAATAATATAAAGAAAATTTAGATATAGAAAATATATTTTTGGGATTTTTGATAATTTTTAATCTTTTTATACTAGATTTTGGAGCTTTTTAATTTTATGTGGTTTCTTTTTTTATTTTTAAGTTGTTTTGTTTCTAACGTTGTAAAATAAATAAACAAACCTAATAAATGTTTTTTTAGAATTTTTCAAACAGATTTTATATTTTTTGGTATTTTAAAAGCTCAATATGGAATATTTGTGCTCTGTTTAATTTTTAATAAATATTAAAAGTCCTATATTGCAAAAATAAAATTATGGCATGAATATTTGTGTTCAACATGGATTTTTCTTATTGTGACATTCTTATTGAGTTTGTTTATAAATTGATTGTTATTTGATATAAATATTATTTGCCTCCCTAATGCTTCTTTATAAATTTCTAACCCTTAATGTTTCTTAATCATCCGAGTTTCTATAGTTGTGCACAGGTGCATGTCAAATTACACTGATACTTCATGAATAAAGTTGCATATTTAGTTGTTTTGACCTGAGATATTTTGACTATTTATATCCTTACGGTTCCTCAAGCATATAAAGGACCCTCTACTTAACCAATACACACAAAGAGCACAAGTTCTCTGCACACTACTATGACCCTCTATACTCTTATAAAATAGTTGTGTATGCTCAAAAGAAAATCTAGAGTTGCAAAATGCTCTAAGTTCATCATGTTCTTTGCGACTCTCATATTTGCTTTCTTAAAAGCCATTTGCTCCTACATTAACTTTGGTCTGCATTTACATTTTGTTAATAGGTGTTCATGTGAAGATTTTCTTCCTAGGTGGAAAATAGATCCTTGGTGAGATCATTGAGGCATTCTATTTGAAAGCTCTTTTCTCTTGTATGGAAGATAAATTTGATTACGGTTGTGTACCTTGAGGTGTTCTCTATGAAGCCTTTATTATTGTGAAATGGTAAATATCAGTAAGTTGTGTACTTTTTAAAGGGGTTGGTACACGAGAAGTAGTTCTTAAAGTAAAAATTTGTAAACGCTGGGTAAGCCAAGTTCATGGATAAGATATAATCCAAAGGAAAAGTGCGGTATATAAATATTTATATAACGTGATTTGGTTGTTAAGGATTGCTTGTTGAGCTAAGTTTTCTAAACATTTGATCTTGTTATGTATAAACACTGTTCACCCGCCTCTAATGTTTCATGTGTGTCTTTTTCGCGTGTGTGTTTAAAAATCATAAAAGAATATTATCCATGCCATATTTATCATTACATATAACTATACTCACAATTTATCATCTTATTCCATATTAAAAAGCAATGACATCAAAAGATATTTTATAAGATATAAATGTTAAGATAAATATGAGTTGTAGAACTTAATACCATACATTTTCGGAAAAAGAAATAAGATAACGGATTTAATAAGACATTACAGACTACATTATATTTAAAATCTAAACAGAAGGAGACCATATGCATTATGCATAAGGCAGGAGAGGATTCCAACCAAGGTTTTAAAAATCAAACTGAACCGGTCGATTAAACCGGTTAAACCAAGAACCCGAAGAAAAACGGTCCAACCACCTAATTTTTATTCAAAAATTAAAAACTGGTCAAAATCCGATTGGACTGCTTAAATCCGATCGAACCAATTGAACCAAACCACCTATTCAATCATCCATTTTTGAAAAAATATTTTTTGATAATTTAATAAAATGTAAACTTTTAAAAACTATTCATAATCTAATCTCATTCTAACCCATAATATAATACTCCTTTATCTTTTCTCTTTCCACATGCATCAATGACCCATTATCATCTCTCCCTTCCAACCATATAAGTATGAGTTTGTCTACTTCCAACAACAACAAAGAAAGAATATGTCATAATTATACTTTTTACTAATAAAATGTCACTACTATCTAATTTATGAAAATACAGGGGGCGCACAATTGTGAAAAAAATGAGAGTAGAAGTATTATTGGAAAAACTTAGAAGAACATGAGTATATAGATCCTTTAAAGATATGATGTAGCATTTTTCATATTTATTTGTATGATACTACTGGTCGAACTCGATTCGACCAGCTTAAACCATACGAACCAAACCAACAACACAATGGTTCGGTCTTTTTCTATTTTTATGAACTGCTGATGTCATCACCGGTTTGACCGGTCGGTCCCATTGGTCCGACCATAAAAATAAAAAACCAATACTTACCTGGTTTGATGTTCGATTCAATTTTTAAAACCTTGATTCCAATCCTTCCACTACATGTTAACTATTTTTCTAGAGAAATTTATGGATTTATGCCTACTTAAATCAATCCAATCTGATGCATATCCATTTATTATGAATTATTTGTTAATTTTTAAATAAAATACTCTCAAATAACGATTAAGAAATAAAGATCAAATATTTTCTTTAATGGATGCATTTAGACCCTTTACTAAATGAATCACTGCAAGAAATGGAACCTAAGACAACAAATAATTAGAATACTCCTTGTCGTATCTTCCGATGTTAAAGATATAATAACAGATATTATTCATTGTCAAATCATATTTTCTATTTGTAATTAGAAATGGATGTCGTATTTGTCAAAGATTCATATAAGGATGATTTTTCAATAACTTGTTTGTCAAAATTCATATTAATTATTGCTAAATTTATCAATGATTAAAAGAAAACATCAATGAGTAATCATTGTTATTTATTCGTTCCAAGAAATAACGAATATGATTATTTGTTATGAATTTAAAGAAGCGACGGATAATATTCATTATTATATAAATTATTTACTATCTTAGATCAATTTTGTTCTGTGATGCACTGTACATAAGCTTCAAAACATTTTTCCAACAAATTTTGTAAAATATCTCGTTATTCTTAATTTGTACTTTCATTTGCAACTTGTTAATATTGCATTGGATTTTCCTCTTATTATTTTCGTTATACTTTCTATTATTGTCGTTATCATCATAAAATATGGTAGTTTAGTTGGGGAGTTGTTTGGTAGATGGGAAGGTGGCAAAGTGCTCCACTAAATCCTTTTGGAACCCAATAGAAATGGAATCTAATTGATCGGTGGATTGAAATCATTTGAGCCATCACTTCCATTTGAAGAACATAAAGTTGAGGTCAACGATTTTGATGGGGATAAAGGCCTTTCTTTATATAGTGGTGAGGGTCCTGATGTTGGCCTTTCAATCAACAAAGCTATGATTGCAATTAGTATTATTTAATGGCAATTAGTTAATCGACGAAGACCTGCTCTAACATCCTATCTAAATGTTGATTAGAATTTTAATCTTGTTTTTTTAAGATCAACATGTTTGAACTATCTCAATCAGTGAGCATTATTTCCTACATATAATATGAACATATAATATGAACACTGCAACAAAATGAATCTATAATGACGTGTTATTTGAAATCCTTCAAATATACTATACGACGAATTTTATATGCTATGAAATGATTTTTTTAAAAAAAATCAACTTGGAATAAACACACTTCTTAATGTCTCCACGAAGAGTTCTCCCTTGAAAAACAAATCCAACTGGAGTAGGGAGTTGAAAATAATTCTAATTCCATTGATCGTCGTCCTTTCCTCCAACAGTTTTTTCAGAAAGGCATTTGACGCATTGCGTTGGCCTTTCGTTATTGGCGCATCAAAGGCCTATGGGGCTTCAAGGTTATTCAGAACTTGGATTAAAGCTATCCTTAAGACCGTAAGAACCTCTTTCAAGCTAAATGGTGAATCTATGGTGTTCTTGAAGTCGGAGCAGAGTGTGAGACAGGGTGATCCATTATCTCCTTTCTTCTTCATTCATTCCATGTCATTGTTAGATGCAATGCTAGCCAAACTGGTTGACGCTAAAAAAATCTTACGGATTCTACAAGAAAGGCATGGCGGATATGGTGACCAATGTCTGGTTTGCAGATGAGTTATTAATCTTCTTACAATTCAGCGCAAACTCCTTAAAAACGTTTGTTCGGACTCTCAACATCTTCAACAATCTATTGAGGTTAGAAGTAAATACGAACAAACCCGAATTCTTAGCCATAAATTTCTCTGAAGTATATTAGGTAGTCAAAGAAATTACATGTTGGTCTTATGGGGAATACCCCCTAAATTATTTGGGGTTTTCCCTATCAACTAAGAGTATTAAAAACTCAGATTGGACAACACTCGTTGATAGATTTGCTTCCAGGCTTTAGGGATGAAAGGCAAATCTTCTTCCATTACCAACTGGAGTTTGTTTAGTATACTCATCTCTAACTCCTCTACCTTCGCATATGCTCTCATGCTTAAAAATGCCAGCAAAAAGTGGACAAGATGAGAAGGAACTTCTTTTGGAACGGAAACTCGACAAAAATAAATAGATCAAAGGTTTCATGGAAAAAAGTTGCTAGACCGATGGAATATCTTCCATCTGAAAACATTCAACAATGCTATTTTAACTAAATCCTTGCTCTCCAAATTGGTAAACACATGTTCTTATAGAGATAGACCTATTTCATTAGGATCTAACTCAACATCCAACAAATCTCCAATATGGAAAGCTCATCTGAAGGGCTCCAGACTCTTGTTGTCGGTGATAGCTAAAGATATTAAAAATGGAGAGGGTTCCTCATTCTAGTCTGATCTGTCGATAGGAAGTATAAAACCCCAAACAAAGGTCCCACACCGTGGAAAACAAAAATTTCCGAGTGGGCTAAATAGTGAGGAGCTTACTACCGAACAACCCGGCTTAAGCATTTTGGGGGTGGTTAATTGGGTTCGTATGGACCCGATCCCAAGAGGTTGTCAGGGCCAGTAATGCTCCGATAACGGACCAGAGACCTAAGCCCGGGACATTACAGGAAGTCTGTCTTTCAAAGATACCTGCCCACAACTTTAGAAATCCTTTAAAAAAATATGATTATGTCAAATATTCCTTGTTGACATGAAAAAAATAAAAATAAACGTTTAAGCAATTGGCAAATTGCATCCCAATTGGTCAAATTTAAAATTTAAGAGAATTGAAGAAAAGTATTAATCAAATTTACGCCAAAATGAGAATCGAATAAATGGACAAATGTTTTTTTCCAACTTCTAAAATTGTAGCAAAAGTTGGACTAAACCGATGTCTATATGGTCCGATGATAGACGGCGATCGAAAAAGCATGTTCCACAACATGCTTTGTCCAATTTTTTATCTTAGAGTGGCTTACTTTTTTTAGTTACTAGCAAATCTAAAATATTTAACTCAAGACTTACTTCATAAAATTAATTTGGTTTCCGTCAACAAATTAATCTATATGAAAATGACTATGATGACTATCTTCACTTGTTTGAAAAATATTATGTAACCAAAAAAAATATTTTCGACATCGGGCTTAAATGCTTCCTCCATTAAATATAAGAAGCTTTACACTCAATGTCGGTTACGGGAACTTACTCTGACCCATGGAAATTAATATCTAGGAAGGAATTTTCATTTAGTGGTCGATTTGGAAGGCTCGCTGCGAAAGAGCTCTTCAAAACTTTTCAATCTTGGAGAAGAACATTTTAGTGGAAGCATCTCAAATCCACTGGGTGTGTTCGGACATAACAAAGAGAAACTATGATGTGAAACTATTAAAATTGTCCATACTCAAGATTCTAATAAAGCAAAAAACCATCAAAGTGCATTCTACGTAAGAGTTCTTTTTGTCTTTTGATAAGTCTCTTAGACTGGATGGATTCCTTATCATAGGGCATCACTCATATTGAACTTATATATCATCTTCAATGCTCTCCCTGATATAAATGATCTATCTATATATTATAGATGGATAGCTTCCACTTTTCCCATGCTTCCTACACGTGACACTCACATCACTCGGCTCTTCTCTCTTTCCCCCTTCCTGAATCCCGTTCTACCACTCTCGCACTCCTCCTCACTACAAGGACACATGGCTCTCTCTACCATTTTTTTCTACCATTTTTTCTAAACTATAGGTTGAATACATATAAAAATAGATCCCTAAAGTTGATGATGTCCTTTTCCTTTCAAGCTTGGGCTTGGGGGGTCAGAGTCAGGGGCCGAGGCAAATAAGAAGGAATAGGGATCCTCCGCTTGTTCATCATCATCACCTTCCTCCTAGCCCTCATCCCCGTCTGCATAGGGAGAGGCCTAACCATCAAATGCCTTTCTCTCTAATTTGATCGAAACAATCTCTTTCCCCTCGCACCTTAATCCGCCGAAGTCTCAGTTGAACCTTTTATCCCTCTTTTGACCTCATCTGAGAATACAGACCAAACAGAGTGATTTTGAAGAAGAAAAAAGAGGTAGCCTGATATTGAAGCGGGCATCAGGGGTAGGGTGCGGATTGGGTAACTTCCTTAGTCTGCCATGGGGTAGCAGTTGAAGTCTTTGTCTCTGCTTAAAGAATAGTTGCCCAGCCAATTGCGCTAGCCCCTCGACATTCCAGTGGGATCCGTGCCCCTTCGAGTATTTACTGTATTGAATATCGCGACTCTTTGCCTACCCCTAAGTTGTCGTTTCCTATAGATAAGTATCAATCTCTATGAAAGCTAGCAGCAGCCCCCCAGACCCCCTTTCCCCTCAAACTCTCATCAATCTGATCAGCTCTTGCATCACAAAGGTCTCCTACTCCTTGCTCATTAACGGCTCATCTCATGGGAGAATTTCTCCC
Organism: Ottelia alismoides; assembly: GCA_037367405.1. Lineage (NCBI taxonomy): Eukaryota > Viridiplantae > Streptophyta > Magnoliopsida > Alismatales > Hydrocharitaceae > Ottelia > Ottelia alismoides. Next base: position 291,670 of record JAZKJV010011019.1, read on the forward strand.
TCTAATGGCCTAGGGTTGCCCCTGGTCTCCATTTATCTTTCTATTTTGAGCTCAATCGCCTCCTCCTCAAAAGCCTGTCTCTCTTCAGGGTGGGACCGAATGAGGAAGACTTGTCCGTGAACTCAAGTGAGTCAGAAGAGTATACTCTCAGACCCTCAGCAAAGAAGACTCGCATGTTCTGTGATCTGATAGTACGAGAGTTGGTGAGTGTCTCTTTGGAACTCCAGTTAGAGAGTGAGCGCGTAGCATAACAAAGACTGCTGCGGAAGGGTAGTGAGCATGTAACGACTGCGCGCCTGTTGGCTTGCTCGGCTTGCTGCTCCCATGTTCCACTTTCTCATCTCTTTTGTTTTCCGGACTTAGGATGAGGTCAGTCCAGGTCCTCGATCAGCATGGTAGATTAATCGACGTAGTGGTTTGCAGGGAGGTAGTCTGCCTGTGCCAGTCAGGCTCCTCAGAGGGGTCAGGTACCCACGAGACCACTTCGATCTTCAAACTAGCGGACTGGACCCCGGTTTTTCACCTTTCCGTGGTCACCCACACAGTCTTAGGGTAGTCAATATAAGCAAAAGCTTCCGAAAGAGATGATTCCGGCTCGACCTGAGTCCGAGTCAGAAGGGAGGCTCGAGAATAAGGGAAGGAAGGTGGTTATTCGCGACTGGAGAGAGAGTGCTCGCTATTGCTCGCCCCCAGCTCTATTTGAACGAGAAAATTGCTTAGTCGACCACAAGCCAGCGGGGAAGAAGTCCGAACCTTCGGCTCGAAGATCAAAGCTGGTAAGGTGAGGCCAAGCTGCGGAAGACCGTCCAAAGAGTATAGATATAGTAGGAAAAGTCATAACAAGCAAGCAAGGCAAGAAAGTATACTTGGAGTTATTGCACTCGAAAACTACACTCAGAGATGGCCCTGACTATAATGTTCCGGTGCCAACAAGAGATAAGTATACAAAATCCAAAATGTGAGATACGTCAATAAGGACTCAATGATATAGCTCATCACAGCATTCTTTCAAGATAATAATAGAACACGCGAAAACTACTCGAACGGGAACTATTAGAGAGAAATAAGTAGAAGGAAATTGTAAAAGCTACAAATTACTAAAAAGAACGTAATATGACCATTATAAATCCGACTCGATGGAAGCTCATCATGAACACGGCTACTATGGTTGTGATTGTCCTTCAGCTATTTTGTCAGGCCCTAAAATGTAACTATGTAAGTAATTTCTTAGTATTGAGCTGAAAGAAGAATCACTAGTGACGCTACTCAAGTGTATGTGTAAGTGAGTAGTGCTCGCTCCACCAAAACATCTACTCTAACAAGAATGTGCCTTGAATAAACTATATTGTTGATATGCCTTTAATCCTACCTGCATGTTTTACTGACCCAATAGAAGAATTGTCATATGCACCTCCTGCCACACGATACACTACCAAATAAAGATCTCACTGTGGGTTATGGGGGAAACGTCCTTGGCAAAAATTTATAAGAGGTTCCCCTTCTATTAGGGCATGGATATGTTTGCATCAGGTGTAACATTCAGACCTTATGATAAAATGACGGTACAAAATTATAATATTATAATATTCATTTCAGAATATGCATGCGAATGTAATTAAGGTAATGATCCGATACGAATATAAATAATACCATACATATTCTCAAAATATAGACCCGGATGCAGATATTATATTTATGGATGTGAAGAATGTGCTATTATAGTTAATTGATATATAGATATATAGTTAGAGTCAGATGTCGGAATCTTTATGGAACCTATCCTGTTAGAGGATTATACCTGAATGCAGAAGCATTAGTTAGAGGCAGAAGGATTATACCTGAATGAATAGAGAGAGAGAGAGAGAGAGAGAGAGAGAAAGACTTCTACTTTATTAGCATTAGCAAACATGCAGAGTTCATTCTGTATTATTCACTTGCATATCTATTTTTCAAAATTTTAGGAAGATCTTTGAGTCCAGATAATCACAAGGAGAAGTTTCAATGGGACTATAATCGAACCTCGAAACCAGGTGAGTGGTCTCAAGCCTATTTTAAGATATAACCCCTACTTTTACATGTTACATTGTGATATTACAATTATAGTTACTGATGCCTTTTAACTACACTATTGTACAAGTATATTCTAGTTTCATAATCAGATATGTTTTGTTTTATCCAAGATGATGGCGGCTTAGTAAATTGAATATAGTCATTCAAGTTTAATGTTTAGTAGAAGAAGCTTCATCTTATGTTTGCATAGTAAGAATGTCGAATGCCAAGTAAGATTTTCAGTATTCATTTATATCATTTTAGTATCACCAATATTTTCAGATTACTTGCAGATAAGTTTAGTAAGATGATATAATCAGATATCGGAATTTCTCAGCTTACAATTATACTTCTACGGATCAGAAAATATGTTGGAAACAATGACCATCGCAGTAGCTCTCAGACATAGTCATGGACTAGCCATCAGAAATGGTGATGGCATCAGATATGACGCTGAAACTTGTCATCGGATATGACGAAACCATCAGATATGGTTTAGAGAACTTTGGGTTCACATTCTATATGCACATAGGCTTTGGGCCGTATGCAGGATGTTCATTGGCCTTTGGGGCTGTCTACGCGTATGACTTAGTTTATTTCAGTGTTCATGTACTTAGTATGTTAGCCACAGTGGTGTCGTTATAACAGTTGGAAAGCAGACATTTTCGTTTCGGCAAGATTTTCGACAGCTTGTTAGTAAATTAATTTTATTTAGATCGTTTGATGTTTCAGCTTCTTTACAACATCATTATTCGATAAAGCTTTAGTTTATATTTTGTGATGTTGTCATATTGTAGCAATACATTTTAGCTTATATGATAAGGAAAGTTATTTTCAAAAATAGTCCATTTTCTTTTCCAAAATGCTTGAGACCCACTCACTGGGTTTAAGCTCATTTTGAGTTTAGACTCAGCCCTCTATTATTTAATATTATTTACAGATATGTCTGAGAAGGAACCATAGAAGACGATAGGGAATGAATTGAGCTTTTTGTGGATAGTGTTGGGACATTCACGCCATTCCATTGATATCGCAACACATTTTTGTACTACAGGTAAATAATTATATCTATAAAGACGTGATGTTTTGTGAAGTGAAAAAGAACAGCTGTATCTGGACTTATAGTAGCAGATGATGGTTGTACATAAGTAACGGTGTAAATGTGTTTGATGATGTGAATGCAGATTATGACTTTGTTGGATGTGATGGTGAATTGAAAGGAGAATTTTATGCAAAAGTTTTATATGAATGGTTTCAGGTATAGGGTAGCGTTTGGGAGTCCTTAAAATAGAGGAATTGCTGTCGAATTTTTATGGACACGCTAATTATTATAAAGATGATTGGATAGTTTATATGTCTCACTCGTCCCGGCTAACGGGGCGGGTCGTAACATCAGGGATTCATTTGTACTAGGAGTAAAATATAAACTTCCTAAGTTAGGGTTCTCTGTATCATTTTTCTTATTTCTCCACAAAGAGTGAAACTGATTGCACTGCACTAAGATGTAGCTATGGATGAGAATCGGACTGGGCCCCTTCGGGCCCAAATTGACATGGCTCAAGGTCTAGTAAAATTAGTGGGTCATGGATGGGGTCGAGGCCCGATATTTTTTTTCTCATGCTTGGCCCATGACCGGCCTAGCTCGATTTATAGAAGCTCGAATTCAGGTCGGGCCGAGCGATTAGAAAAAAAATGGGTGGGAGCACGAAGAAGAAAAATAAGTTATTAAAGGTACATTTGCTATTGATGGAACAATAAGGAAGAATACATACACGAGGATTATTGGTATTTGAAGAACTAATTTAAAACTAACGATCCGCAAAGAAATTAGAGTATATTATGCAACATATACATAGAAGAAACATTGAGAATAATGATACTGATCATTTAGTGAGAAAATTGATTTTATCAAGAAGATAATGAAAAACTCTTAACGACGAGTTTGTTCTAAGAGAAGATAATGGATAATTATATGCATGTAGGTAGTAAATATTGATGCCAATATATGGAACTGCACTATGATATTATGTGAGACATCTTATTGGGCACTTATTAATCGGGCTTATTGATGAGCCGAAAAATCCCCGAGCGACCAAGGAATAAAAATAACTCTGGTTGTTGCGACCTCAATCACTCGAGATAAATCGGTCAACAAGAAAATATAAGAAACAGACCACCAATCAAGCAGATAAATCAAAGAAAATCAAAATAGTGGCCCTGACTATGAGATTAGCCTGATGTAGCACTTAGGGTCGGACTCAAGGAGCACGAGTTGGCCTTGCGGCCTACAAAGTATTCAAAAATTAGGAAAATAAAAATAACAATTTTTTGGGTGGTTTTTAATATTTTTATTTTTTTGGATTTTTAATTATGAAGGAAAAAAATAAAAAGCTAAAAATAATCACATTCAACCAATTATTTAAATGCTCAAAAATGGTCCAAAAATTCCAACAAAAATATTTTTAGGTTTTATGGATTTTTTACTGTTTTTGGTGAATTTTAAAGAATTTTATAATTTTTATGGATTTTTCTAAAAAATCAAAGAAGGCAAAAATAAAGGCAAACTGTCCAGTCAGGCTTGGAGGACCAAATTAAAATATAAAATGGTCCTAAAAGAGACTGGAGGTATTTTTTTATGAAAAGTAGGAATATTGAGGAAAATTCAGAAAAAGAGTTTATTTTTTTGGAATTTTTATAAGTTTTAAGGGGGTTTTTCAATTTTTAGGGTTTTTCAATATCCAAAAATAGCCAAAAATGCACAGAAAATCAAACACAACAAAACTAACAATACCTAATTTTTTATAATTTTTGAGAGGGTTTTTATATTTTTATAGTTTTCTAATATGAACAGAGGCAAAAACAAAGATTTTTGAATTTTTAAAAATAATATAAAGTCACAAAAATGTCCCAAAGTTTTAATGAAAATTTTATACAGCGGCAGGAGCCACGTGTCCAATTTTCACGAAATTTGGACTTGATTTGATATTTAATTTAAATCTAAAACAAGCACACAATGCACAGGGACCTATTCGCGATAAAAATATAGTCCATGGGCTGAAATGTAACGAATTCAGAAAGTCTGAGGTCCTTCGTGCAAAAATTCCAATATTGCATGCGCAAGGCACGTGTACTGGGCACAGAAGGACCTATATGTAATAAAACTTACTTTCCGGGACTTATTAGCAACACGTGCTAAAAGTCTAGGAGAGAAGTTGCAAAATACCCATAAAAATCAGCACATGTCGATTAAAAGTGTTCACAGGGGTATGGATGCAAATATCAAAACATATCTTTCAGTCAATAACACATTCAAACATCAAGCCCAGATCATGCAATTTCTCCAAAAACTCATGTGAAAAAGCACGTGTCTCACATAAACAGGGACGAAAATGCAATTAAAGTAAACATCCAGGTCCTCTATGCAATTTTACCAAACTACAAACAACTACTTAAACTATTTACATGACTAAAACGTAAATGCAAAATAGGAGGGGGCCTAAGTGATATTTACCCCTTATTATTCGAGGGCTGGAGGCGCGCCACGTGTGATATCCAACGGCTGCGGGGAGCTACGTCTCAACGAAGGACTGCTGCTCGGATCGGATGGCTGAGGACCTCCCACGTGGAGGATCTGACGGCTGAGGTGTGCTGTGGGTAAACCCTCGCTGAATCAACGGTTCAGAAGAGGACACGTGGAAATCGGACGGTGAAGGCTCAAGGGCTCCTCTTCGTTGGCTCGGACGGTCCAGATCAACCCTCGAAGATCTGACGGTGATGGACTACTCCTCAAATGAACGGATCTGATCAGAACAGGAGCTATGAGGGTGAATGAACGGATGAGGAAGGTCCTGGATGAACAGGTCGCCGACGAAGGTCGTCGGCTTGATACTCGCGCTAGAGGCCTCCTCTGCTGCTACTAAAGTGCGGAATGGATCTGCCAAGATGTCCCGCAGCTACTGAGCTCCTCCGATGATGCCGGGAAGCTCCGAGGAGATCTGGCGACGAAGGCGGAGCTGGGCTCCTATGCCTGAACACGTAGACCTCCAGATGAGGCCCTTCTTACCTGAAAAACGACACAGAAAGCACGCTGGGTCGAGGGCAAAGTGCCTCGACCCTGTAAGGAGCGAAATGGGCGCGCGGGTGAAGTGGGGCAGAGACCTCTGGCGAAGCGTCGGCGAGGGAGGTCGGGATACCTGCTCCGGGGCGAGTCAGGGGGTGTGAGTGGGTGTAGAACGTGAAGAGGAGTCTCGCGAAGATGTGGGTGTCGTCCGATGATCGAATCGAAGCGTAAGGTGACGTGAATTGATCGGAGACGACAGAAGATGGATTTGGGGGTAATCTGAAATTAGCAAAAACTAGGAAGAGTTAGGTTTACTGGATGGTTGGAGTCGACTGGGGATGAGCTCCTGGAGCTCTGGTCGTCGCCTCGAGGGTCGTCGAAGGACCGAGGCTCAGGCGCTGCTTTGAGCGGTGCACGGCGGCGAGACGCTGCCGGATCAGTGGCGGAGGGGCCCTCTCCTCTCTTCGACACCACCAATCGAAAGCTGTCACTCTAAGGATTAGGGTGGAGGTCACAGGAAGAAGGGGCAGCGCCAAAGATGGCGTGAAATGCGGCTGGAGCTTCAGATATATACTGGTGCAGGTCCGGCTAAAATGGAGTCGGGCGTCGACGCATGGAGCACGGACCCCTAGAACCCACCCCGGGCGAAGGTCTCGGATGTGTGCTGATCAATCGGAGCCCGGGGTTTGAGGATTTGGTTGTCGGATCAAGCGTGGAAAAAGGCGAGAAATCGGGTCCGGCGTTGGATCCGCGGGGGAAGAGGGTCCGCGGGGGGAGTTGACCGGGGTCAACAATCCCCCGTGGACCAATCAAATTATTTCATTTTTAATTTATTTAGAAATTCATTTAAAAATAGTAAATGACTTATTTTCGAAAAACTCCAAACATGAAAATTGTTTATTTATTTTCAAAATATTTTTTTGTGATTTTTATTAATTTTTTTGAAAAATATTTTATGTATTTACAAAATATTATTATTATATACATGTATAAACATATGTATTTTTTATTTTTGTTTTTTGATTTTTGATTATTTATTTTTATACAAATTATTCCAATTTTATATTTTATTTATTTACAAGATAAAATTTGGAATAAAGGAATATTTTTATTTTATTTTTATTAATTATTTACATGTGTTAAATAAATACTTTTATTTATATACATACATGGTATATATACAATGTGATTTTAATTTTAATTTTATTTTTATGGTTTTTATTTTATTTATATACATTATGGAATATGGAATATGGACATATTTTTATGGGATTTTATTTTTTTATTTATAAGGGAAAATAAATATATCGGTGGTTTTATGTACATGGTGTATATAGACAATGAAGAAGGAATTTTATCTCTTTTTATTTTGATTTTATTTTTACCATTTTTATTTTGATTTTATACTTACAGATATATACATATTTACACAAATTCATTTTTATTTTATTTAGAGGAAAATATTTTTTATTTATTTACATGTATATGTACAAACACATGAGTTGCCCTATCTCCCTCTACTTGGTTCTTTTTGTGGTCAGGCCCATGCTGAGCCCTCCCTTGGGATTAGGTTGCTCAATATTTATTCTAAATATTTCCCTCTTTTTCATGTGTTTCTTTATTCCTTCATTTTGGCACAAAAATCATGCTAGTTATGCATATTTATAAAATGCATGTTATTTGGCAATTTATGATATTTACACATATTTACAAGGCATTTTTGCTCAAGTTTCTAGCTAAAATAAAGGAATAAAGGGTGATGAAGTGGGATTCATCACTCCCCTATACTTTACCTTTGCTAGTCCCTTAGCAAACACTGATTTGAAAAAGAAGTGCAAAAGAAAAAGAAAAAGAGGAGAAATCAAGGTTGATTATTAAACTTTCCTTCATTAAATTGAAATATGGAGCTCGGTCAGACCTTTGGATTATTAATTTGTCGGAACCTTATTTGGACTTAAGCTTAAAACTTAACAGCCTCTAAGTTCCACCAATCTATGGGCAAGACTCCTCAATAAACCAGATCAGAACAAGTCTACATACACAAACTCTAATGACCATGAATCTTTCCTTGTACGGTGTGAGTGATATGTAGCTCCCCACCTCAGAAGTAACAAAGAAACAACCTCCCTCAACCTGGTAACTCTAATGCCTCGGTCTAGCAACTCTTTCCTCGAGAAGCGGGGTATTCCCTTCTAAGTTCAAGTGCAACCGGCTCAAGAAGAGGGGGAAGAAGAAGAGAATGGGCCATGGCCAGTGTAGCCATGTATCCTTGGGAGCTCAACCAGTGTAGCTAAGTCTCCTGATGCAAGCTTCATGAGATGGAACATGTATACCACAAGCTTTGCTTATTTTGCACTATATACACTCCGGTGGGATTATCATTTTCTATCAGACCCACCACTTTTTTGGAGTTCTTTTCTTTTTGCACATTTTTTGTGTGTGCATCTGTACAACATATCTACATGGTGCAACATATATACAAGGAGTTTTTCCTCTTGAGCTAGTAGACTATCCCTCTTTTGAAGCTTTATTGCAACCCACGGCTTCTGTCTTTAGACTTCATAACCACCAGACCAAGTTGAGACGCACTTCCTTCACTAGAAGAAGAAGAGAGGTTCCTCCTAGAACTACTACCCTCATATGCTACCCTAAGCTAAAGGAAACTGCCTCCTCACCACCTCATCCGTGGAGAGCTAGGTGCAAAGTGCTGGTGCAAGTCAAGCCATTGTCTCTGAGAGTCATGCGTGTGTTGTTAAGTTCTCTACTTAGGCTCATCAAGATGACATATGCTCATAGCCTAGTGGACTCAAAGAATTAAGTCCTAATGGACCTGAAAAGTCTCAATCCTAAGCCCTCTAAGGTTCCTCTTATCATTAGGTGGATTAAGGCCTTAACCAAGCTCCATTTGTCAATTTAATTTCAGGCTTAGTTTAAATGTCAACTATGATTTGGAAAAATTTGTACAAGTATTAATATGTAATTTACAAATATTTACAATCATGCAAAATTTTTGAAAAATGTTTGAAAACATGGATGTATGCATGAATGCGAAGTTTTGCAAAATAATTACAAACATTTACACAAGGTTTTTGCAAACTTTTTGTTTTCAAAACATTTTACAAAAATTTTGTACTATATACATTGATTTTGATATGAAAATATTTACAAATCCTTTACACAAATCATTTTACAATCATTTGTACAAAAATAATTTGTATAAATAAATAGGTATGTGCAAAATGAAATTTATATACAAGGGAAATATTTTTAAATTTTATGGATTTTTAGCCATTTTTATTTATTTACACGCTCACACAAAGTACGAGTTATGGCTAAAGTATATATGAAATATATACACACCCCCTATACTTAGCTCGAACGATGTCCTCAGAGTGATCAAGAGCGATGAAGAAGACATAACTCATGCTTGGTATTGGGAAGTGAAAAGGAATGGCTATATACAAAGACGAATGAAAGAACAGAATGAAGAGAACTCGGTGTTTTCTCCCTATACTTAGGATCAAGTAATCCTAAGTATAGCAAGCTGTACATGAAGGGAAATCTGAGTGAAGGATGAACAGGGTCTACCCCCCCCCCATACTTAGGGTGAAATATCCCTAAGTATAGGCAGCAAAACAGGGTACATCCCCCCTATACTTAGGGTAAAGTACACCCTAAGTATAGCAAAATCATAAGATGAAAGAAGGGATGTGGGACTAAAGAATAGTGTGATATGGACAACTGGATCTATACAGGTCGGAAGAACGGTGATAATCAGGCGTGAGATGCAATAGATATGAGTCAAGAGACCACATCTCACGCAAAGTGAATAGGGGCAACATCAACGACCCGCGGCTCATGATCTAGATATGGCTTGAGCCGCTGACCGTTCACTCGAAAGGTACTCTCAGAAGACAACTTAGATATGTCGATACTCCCATTGTCGTGTACCTTTCTCACCAAATACGGTCCCTTCCATTTGCTCTGTAGCTTCCCTGGGAATACTTTAAGCCTAGCATCAAACAACCATACTCTCTATCCTGGCTCAAACTGCTTGTGGCTGATATGAGAATCATGCCACTCTTTCACTCTCTCCTTATAATGTAGGCTGTTTGAAAAGGCGGAATCACGAAGCTCCTCCAGGGCTGCTAACTCTACCCTCCTCTGATCTCCTACACTATTTGGATCCAAAAGTATATCAGTGACTGCCCAAAGCGACCTATGTCTCAGCTCAACAGGTAAATGGTACGGCTTGCCATAAACGAGGCGAAAGGGAGATGTACCCAAAGGAGTCTTGAAAGACGTCCGATATGCCCACAATACCGAGTCCAAAAGATGTGACCAATCCTTTCGGTCAGGGCGGACGACTTTCTGCAATATAGTCTTGATTTCCCTGTTCGATACTTCAGCAAGACCATTCGTCTGAGGGTGGTATGGAGTGGCAACTCGATGGTCTATGCTGAACTCGCTAGCAAGGGCCTTTACCTTGTCGTTGAAGAAATAAGACCCCACGTCTGATATCAACACTCTAGGCACCCCGAACCGTGAAATGATATTCCTCCTCAAAAATCTGCAAACAGTCCTAGCATCTGCGGTTCGGGCGGGGATGGCCTCAACCCAACGACTCACATAATCAACGACCAACAAAATGTACCCTGACTCTTAGGGAATGGACCCATGAAATCGATGCCCCATGCGTCAAAAACCTCACAGAAGTGAATGGGCTGCATCAACATCATATCACGCTGTCCACAAGTGCCCATCCTCTGACAGTCAGTACACCTCTTCTCGAACTCATCAGAGTCCTTGAAGAGAGTAGGCCACCATAGGCCGGATTGGAGCACTTTCTGTGTCGTTTTCCTCCCTGAGTGATGTCCTCCTGCCTCAAGCTTGTGGCAGTAAGTAAGGACGCTGTGGTGCTCCTCCTGAGGAATGCACCGACGCCAGATACTATCCCCGCCCTCATGGTAAAGGACGGGATCCTCCTAATGGTAAAACTTGGCCTTCGCAAGGAAGGTCTCAAGTTTCTACCTAGGCCAATCTTGTGGAACTTTCTTGGCGACAAGATAGTTCACAATATCGGCATACCATGGGAGCGAGGCGTAGCAAGGATCGCCTCATCTGGGAAGGTCTCACAAATAGGGTCAATCTGCTTAGAATCCTCAAGATACTCCAATCGGGAGAGATGATCCGTCACCACATTCTTGACTCCAGGCTTATCCTTAATCTCTATATCAAACTCCTGAAGTAGAAGGATCCATCTGGTCAATCTAGATTTGGCATCCTTCTTTGCCATGAGGTACCTAATGGAAGTATGATCAGTAAAGATGGTCACTCTAGATCCGATAATGTAAGATCTGAACTTATCAAGGGCAAAAACTACGGCTAGCATCTCCTTCTCAGTGACCGTGTAGTTCTGCTGCGCGGCATCCAATGTACAGCTAGCGTAGTGAATAGAAAATGGGACTCCATCCCTCCTCTGTCCTAGCACGGCCCCCACAGCAAAATCGGAGGCGTCCGTCATGATCTCGAATGGGAGAGACCAATCAGGTGGCTAAATGACAGGAGCCTCTATCACACAGCTCTTGAGAGTCTCAAACGATGATAGACACTTTTCATCTACAAGGAACTCGGTGTCTTTCTCAGCAGATCAGTCAACGATCGGGCGATCCTGCTGAAATCATGAATGAACCGTCGATAGAAACCGACGTGCCCCAGAAAAGACTGTAGCTGCCGCAAGTTGGATGGTGGATTGAGTTTGCTAATGACATCCACCTTGGCCGGATCAACCTCCATGCCCCTGACACCGTCCCTTGAGTCACCATGAAGTGACTCTTCTCCCAAGATAATACCAGGCAAACCTCTATGCATCGCTGAAGGACTCGGTCTAGGCAGTCAAGACAAGAATCAAATCCGTTGCCATAGACCGAGAAATCATACATGAAGACCTCCAAGCACTCCCCCACCATGTCCGAAAAGATAGACAACTTGCATCTCTGAAAAGTCGCAGGGGCATTGCATAGCCCAAATGGCATGCGTCTGAAGGCGTATGTGCCGAAGGGACAGGTGAAGGTGGTCTTGTCTTGGTCCTCTGGCGCAATGGCCCCCTGATTGTAGCCGGAGTACCCATCCAAAAAGCAGTAATGGCTCTTCCCTGCCAGTCTCTCAATGATCTGATCTATAAAGGGCAGGGGGAAATGATCCTTCTTGGTGGCCTGGTTGAGTCGTCTGTAATCCACGCAAACCCGCCAAGAAGTGGGTACCTGGGTAGCAATCTCCTCTCTGGACTCTGTAACCACTGTAGTGTTGCCCGTCTTCTTGGGCACCACATGTAACAGACTGACCCACTTGGAGTCGGAGATGGGGTAGATAAAATCGGCGCTCCACCACTTCGAGATCTCCTTCATGACAACCTCTCTCAGATTTGGGTTCAGCTGCCGCTGGAACTCACGCGACGGATTTGCCTTATCCTCGAGATAGATGTGGTGAGAGCACAGAGCTGGACTGATCCCCTGGAGATCTGCTACACTCCATCCTATCGCCTTGCGGTTCTTTTCAAGAACCCCATCGAACGGGATTCCTGCTCTCCAGTCAAATCGGTAGAGATAATGACTGGGTACATCTCATGCTCACCTGCAAGGAACCTATACTTCAACGATGCTGGTAGTGGCTTCAGCTCTGGACAAGTCGGTGCTGGCAAATCTGGCTTCTGAAGAATCCGAGTGTATGCTGCCAAATCTGCTCAGGAAAATGAGAACTCCCTCTCGCAAACTGGATCTGGGGAAGGCTGCTCAACAGGACTGTCTCTGCTCTGCATGGCATCAACCTCCTCCCTAGCTGTAAGATCAGTAGAAGTCAGATCTGGTATAAGCTCATCAAACTCTGCCCAATCAAAATCTGACTTCGAGGGATCTGTATAATCATCACAAAATAGCTCTGTCTCGTGGTCGAGAACTGAATCTGCTGGCTGAAAAGTATCCTGGACCAGGAATGTGCTCTCCAAGCTCTCCTCTGCTGGCGTCTCTGCATCAGCAAACTCTGAAGGTGAGAGGATGGCCTGTGCGTCTGGATCTGTCCAAACTGCCTCGTCATCTGTGATCACAAAATCGCAGTCTTGGTGGATGTCTCGTCCTGCATCTATCATCTGCTCTGAATCTGTGCTCGGCTCTGAGCATGTTGAATCTCTGGCTCTGATGTCCTTGACCGTCTCTATATCTACACTCTCGCCCTCGACGTGAAAGTATAGCTTCCTGCTATCATGGTCGGTCACTGCCTTGGCTGTGGCCAAGAACGGGCGACCTAGAATGATGGGGGTATCGGTCACAGACTCAGGGATCTCCATCTCCAATACAACAAAGTCCACAGGAAATTGCAGGCCCTGAATCGTGACGACAACGTCCCTCAACAACCCCTTTGGCCTCTTGACAGATCGATCAGCAAACTGAAGGATTGTCCTGCTCTATCGTAGAGTGCCCAACTCGAAGCGGTCGAGCAGGGCTGCCGGAAGTAGGTTGATCTAAGAACCGCTGTCTAATAGAGTACGGTCGAACCTCTGCTCTCTGATGTGGCATCTGACATAAGGGGCTCCGGAATCTGGCCTCTTGGCCGGCAGACAGTTCTGAATCGCGAAACACGTGGCTTTGGTCAACACATGGATCTCTGACTGGTGGTTCCTCCTCTTCCTCCTAACTGTGATCTTGTCTCTGAGTGATCTCTGGAGTAGAGGGATGTGCTCCAAGACCTCATGAAGAGTCAGCTGAATATGAAATCTGTCTATCATCTGCTGGCTGAACTCTTCCTGCTGCTTCTTTTTAGGATTTTCGATTTTCTTCCCCTTTCCCATGTGAAGTGCTCGTGGGAAGGGAATCACAGGGTTCTTCTCAGATGAAGGACTAGGAGAGGGTCTAGGCTGCTCAAGCACGGCAGAATCCACACATACATCATCATGCACCACAGGTGGACCAGAATAAAACAAACCCTTTCCTTTATTGCCAGATAAGTCCTGAGATACATGAACAGATGGAAAGACTACAGGACTAGCAGAAGTAGAAATGGTGGCATCAGCACCACCCTCGGCATGTCGACTCGTGGCATCAGTATCGCGCTCTGGCTTGACAACAATGGTGGCATCAGTACCACCTCCTCTGTCTGGTGAAGTGACGGCCTCAGTACCGTCGGTGGGATCAGCATCCATGGTGGCATCAGTACCACCGTCATCATCTCTCGCGGCATCAGTATCGTGATCCTCCTTGCCTGGCGCTCCTGAAGTAGCATGGGAACGTCGCTCAGACGAGGCGTTGCCTGTTGACGTCCTTCCGCTCCTAAGCGTGACAAAATCAGTATTAAACAGATATGCAGACAAATCACCAAATGTATCAATAGGAGTGGCATACTCTGTGAAATCTACCTGCTCAGACTTCTCTTCAGGTTGTTCGGGTTCGGCTCAATCTGGGCAGGGATGGCGGCATTCCCTCTCACTATCTCCCGCACCTCCAAGCGGAAATCATCCATCTCCCATCTGAAGATAGCCTGCTGGTCAGTCAAGAGGTGGGCTATATCATCTAAGGCTGGGTTCTCATAGAATGGACCATGAGAACCTGACGGGTGGCCTCGCTGGTAGTGAGGCTGCTGCTGTTGGTGCGGGTACTGCTGTGGCTGGTGAGAAGGGTATGACTGGGGATGATACTGCTGCTGCTGAGGCTGATCACGCCTCCAAGAATGTCCCTGCTGATAGGGACAAGAACCATACTGGTCTGACTGCTGCTGCTGCTGGTACACTGGGGGCTGTTGTTGCTGCTCTCGCTGATGGTCGTATTGGCCACCCTGACCTGAAGGTTGCTACTGGGAGCTGGCACCTCCGACCGACCAACGGAATACGGGATGGTCTCGTCGGATACCGGGCTGGGGTCGGTCGTGCCAAATCCTGTTGACGTCCATCAATGGCTCAAGCTCGTAGGAGAGTGCCGGGAGAACGGACAGAGGCTGATTCGGCTGGTAAACCACCATCTATGTGTCTGGGGATGGTGGTGACTGGTAGTAGGGTTGCGGCTGCTGGTACGGCTCCGCCTATAGAAGGTGGACCTGTCTAGGCTGACGGGAGCTGGAGTGCTGGGATGAGGTGCCACTGCCACTCGAATCTCCTCGTGACTGAAGACGGGGCTGAGAAGCTGTGTGTGCCTCCTGAAGACACATGACATGTGTATTCAGATCACTCAACAACTGTGCCATCTGATCCATCTGAGATATGCTCTGGCACTGCTTCTTCTCTATAATCTCCATCCGGTCCAGCTTCTCGCTGATGATGCCCATGTCGGCGGCTGTAGACTCGGCCTCTGCGGCTGCCACTGATGACGTAGAAGGACCGGTGTCGACCCGTGCTATCCTCTGGTACTGCACGGTCTGTGGCTGGGGGTGTCCCTGTGTGTAGAGTCGGGTCTGGGACATCTTTGTGTAGTTCTCAGCCATCTCCTCGTAAATGGCCCAGACCTGATCATGATCCTTGGTGAAGTAGGATTCGCCACAAGAAGCGTTCACCGGGCCCTGCAGCTCTGGTGTCAACCCGCAAAAGAAGCTCTGAACAAGGTTCGGCTTCGAGATGTCATGGTACGAGCATATGTCTGTAAGCTCTCTAAACCTCTCCCATGCCTCGTGAAACGGCTCGTTGGGGAGCATGGAGAGGTTGCTGATCAGGGCCCTCGCTGCATTCGTCCACCTGAGTGGATAGTACTTGTTCAAGTACTCGGTGCGGAGCTGCTCCCAGGTGTACACAAACCTCCCTAAGTGCTTCAGCCAGTTGGTTGCTCTGTCTGTCAGAGAGAAGGGGAAAGCAATCATCTTAATGGTATTTGCGTCCACCTGACGGTCGTGGACGGTGCTGTAGATCATCTCAAACTCCTGGAGATGAAGATGGGGCTCCTCAGTAGCCATCCCATGGAACCAGGGTAGAAGCTGTAGAGTGTTCGGGGGGACTTGAAGTCCCCCACGATCGCTGGAAGTACCACCCAACGGTGCGTCAAAGTCGATCCGGGGTTGTGCAACTCCCGCATCGGTCTCGGAGGCTCTGCTGCTTCTGCGGCTGCTGCCGCACCATCGAGTCTGTCCTCTGGGTCGCGCTGCTCGCAGTCGACTCTCATCTGCTCCATCTCTCTCCTCATCTCGATCATGAATGCACTTTGATCCCTCAACTGCTGCTGCACTGAGTCAAGGGAAGCGATCAGGGTGGAGTTGATCGTACCCTGGTCCAAGATGTATGTTTGCTCTGGTCGGGGACCTCCGGTGCGATCATCGCTGATGCCGGCCATGGTCTCTGCAAAGGCAAAAGACCCAAACTCAGGTGCCAATAAATCATCTGCCTGTGGTCTCTCATCTGGCACTGGCATCTCAGGAATGGTATAAGGGTGGTCAAGGGGGAACAGGGCGGAGTCGAACTCGGGTTCGGAGAGCGGGTCTGAGCTCTCACGAACTAACCTAGATGAGTGGGCTGGAGTGCTGAAAAGCAGTGCAGGCAGAGGCTGCCTAAGAGACCTCCTACCCATCATCGTGATCTGGCGAGTTGGGCGGATGGGATCTGGAATCAACTATGATGAGCAAACAAACCCCAGATTCACCTACTTAACACGAGCTGAAGACCGTAAGAGTTCGGTCAATTATCTTGTCAGTTTTTATTAGGTGATCAAGTCAAGATAGCAGAGCGGTTACATGACCTGTTGGGAATCCAATCCGCCGAACAGACTATCCCGTATAAAAGGTTGGTAGTCTGATTGAGGCTCGGATGTGGCTCTATCCTAGTGTGCGGGTCACTCTCTTGCTCAAGCAAACCAGACAATGAGTGGGTTGCTCTCCCCAAGACAAAATTTTATGGTGAGTGTCTTTTAGGGTCAAGTTGAGTTAGCAGTCCCACTTTTATAGTTTTGATTTTTAAGTGTTTTTTAATATCAAACAACGCCTAACGAATTTTTCGGTTCTCCTGGTTATTTTAATCCAAAACAGGGGGAAAAGACGAAAAAACCGATATGCGAAAATCAATGATGCATGCAGAGTAAGAAATGCGTACCTGACTCCAGCAGTCTACATGCAGGGTGATCCGCGCATAAAATAAAAGACTGAATATAAACTACCTATATGATGCACGCGGAAAAACCGACCCTAAACAAAGTAGTTCTACTCGTGAAGAACAGTAGCCAGGTACTCGAGCCTAGGTCCGGAGCCCTATCTTGGGAGCCACTCGGTGTCCGCCACAACGGATCCTGCATGCGTTGTATGTAACTTCGGTCGTTGCGACCTCAATCACTCGAGATAAATCGGTCAATAAGAAAATATAAGGAACACACCAATCAAGCAGATAAATCAAAGAAAATCAAAATAGTGGCCCTAGCTATGAGATTAGCATGGTGTAGCACCCAGGGTCGGACTCAGGGAGCACGAGTTGGCCTTGCGGCCTACGAAGTAGTCAAAAATGAGGAAAATAAAAATAACATTTTTTGGTGGTTTTTAATATTTTTATTTTTTTGGATTTTTAATTATGAAGGAAAATAATAAAAAGGTAAAAACAATCACATTCAACCAATTATTTAAATGCTCAAAAATGGCCTAAAAATTCCAACAAAAATATTTTTAGGATTTATGGATTTTTTACAGTTTTTGGTGAATTTTTTAGAATTTTATAATTTCAATGGATTTTTCTAAAAATCAAAGAAGGCAAAAACAAAGGAAAACTGTCCAGTCAGGCTCAGAGGACCAAATTAAAATATAAAATATCCCAAAAGAGCCTGAAGGTATTTTTTATGAAAAGTAGAAATAATGTGGAAAATTAAAAAAAGAGTTTATTATTTTTGGAATTTTCTAATATTTTTTAGAATTTTTATAAGTTTTAAGGGGTTTTTCAATTTTTAGGGTTTTTCAATATCCAAAAATAGCCAAAAATGTATAGAAAATCAAACACAATAAACCTAACAATATCTAATTTTTTTTAGAATTTTTGAGAGGGTTTTTATATTTTTTATGGTTTTCTAATTTGAACAGAGGTAAAAACAAAGGTTTTTTTAATTTTTAAAAATAATAAAAAGTCACAAAAATGTACCAAATTTTTAGTGAAAATTTTACACAGTGGCAGGAGCCATGTATCTAATTTTCACGAAATTTGGACTTGATTTGATATTTTATTTAAATCCAAAACAAGCACACAGTGCACAGGGACCTATCCGCAATAAAAATATAGTCCAGGGGCTGAAATGTAACGAATTCAGAAAGTCTGAGGTCCTTCGTGCAAAAATTCTAATATCGCACGCGCAAGGCACGTGTACTGGGCACGGAAGGACCTATATGTAATAAAACTTACTTCCCGAGACTTATTAGCAACACGCGCTAAAAGTCTAGGAGAGAAGTTGCAAAATACCCACAAAAATCAGCACGTGTAGATTAAAAGTGTTCACAGGGGTATGGATGAAAATATCAAACCATATCTTTCATTCAATAACACATCCAAACATCAAGCCCAGATCATGCAATTTCTCCAAAAACTCACGTGATGAAGCACACATCTCACATAAACAGGGACGAAAATACAATTAAAGTAAACATCCAGGTCCTCTATGCAATTTTACCAAACTACAAATAACTACTAAAACTATTTACAGGACTAAAACGTAAATACAAAACAGAAGGGGGCCTAAGTGATATTTACCCGTTATTATTCGAGGGCTGGAGGCGCGCCACGTGTGATATCCAACGGCTGCAGGGCATTGCGCCTCAACGAAGGACTGCTGCTCGGATCGGATGGCTGAGGACCTCCCACGTGGAGGATCTGACGGCTGAGGTGCGCTGTGGGTAAACCCTCGCTGAATCAACGGTTCAGAAGAGGACACGTGGAAATCGGACGGTGAAGGCTCAAGGGCTCCTCTTCATTGGCTCGGACGGTCCAGATCAACCCTCGAAGATCTGACGGTGATGGACTACTCCTCAAATGAACGGATCTGATCAGAACTGGAGCTGCGAGGGTAAACGAACGGCTGAGGAAGGTCCTGGATGAACAGGTCGCCAGCGAAGGTCGTCGACTCGATACTCACGCTAGAGGCCTCCTCTGCTGCTACTAAAGTGCAGAATGGATCCGCCAAGACGTCCCGCAGCTACTGAGCTCCTCCGATGACGCCGGGAAGCTCCGAGGAGCTCTGGCGATGAAGGCGGAGCTGGGCTCCTGTGCCTGAACACGTAGACCTCCAGATGAGGCCCTTATGACCTGAAAAACGACACAGAAAGCATGCTGGGTCAAGGGCAAAGTGCCTCGACCCTGTAAGGAGCGAAATGGGTGCGCGGGTGAAGTGGGACGGAGACCTCCGGTGAAGCGTCGGCGAGGGAGGTCGGGATACCTGCTCCGGGGAGAGACAGGGGGTGTGAGTGGGTGTAGAACGTGAAGAGGAGTCTCGCGAAGATGTGGGTGTCGTCCGATGATCGGATCGAAGCGTAAGGTGATGTGAATTGATCGGAGACGGCGGAAGATGGATTTGGGGGTAATCTGAAATTAGCGAAAACTAGGAAGAATTAGGTTTACCGGATGGTTGGAGTCGACTGGGGATGAGCTCCTGGAGCTCTGGTCGTCGCCTCGAGGGTCGTCGAAGGCCCGAGGCTCAGGCGTTGCTTTGGGCGGCGCACGGCGGCGAGACGCTGCCGGATCAGTGGCGGTGGGGCCCTCTCCTCTCTTCGACACCGCCAATCGAAAGCTGTCACTCTAAGGATTAGGGTGGAGGTCACAGGAAGAAGGGGCAGCGCCAAAGATGGCGTAAAATGCAACTGGAGCTTCAGATATATACTGGTGCAGGTCCGGCTAAAATGGAGTCGGGCGTCGACGCATGGAGCACAAACCCCTGGAACCCACCCCGGGCAAAGGTCTCGGATGTGTGCTGATCAATCGGAGCCCGGGGTTTGAGGATTTGGTTGTCGGATCAAGCGTGGAAAAAGTCGATAAATCGGGTCCTACGTTGGATCCGCGGGGGAAGAGGGTCCCCGGGGGGAGTTGACCGGGGTCAACAATCCCCCGTAGACCAATGAGATTATTTCATTTTTAATTTATTTTGAAATTCATTTAAAAATAGTAAATGACTTATTTTCAAAAAACTCCAAACATGAAAAATATTTATTTATTTTCAAATTATTTTTCTGTGATTTTTATTTATTTTTTTGAAAAATATTTTATGTATTTACAAAATATTATTATTATATACAAGTATATACATATGTATTTTTAATTTTTGGTTTTTAATTATTTATTTTTACACAAATTATTCCAATTTTATATTTTATTTATTTATAAGATAAAATTTAGAATAAAGGGATATTTTTATTTTATTTTTATTAATTATTTACATGGGTTAAATAAATACTTTTATTTATATACATACATGGTATATATACAATGTGATTTTGATTTTTATTTCTTTTTATTTTTATTTTATTTTTATGGTTTTTTTATTTATATACATTATGGAATATGGAATATGTACATATTTTTATGGGATTTTATTTATTTATTTATTTATAAGGGAAAATAAATATATAAGTGGTTTTATGTACATGGTGTATATAGACAATGAAGAAGGAATTTTATCTCTTTTTATTTTGCTTTTATTTTTCCCATTTTTATTTTGATTTTATATATTTACATATATATACATATTTACACAAATGCATTTTTATTTTATATAGAAGAAAATATTTTTTTATTTATTTACATGTATATGTACAAACACATGAGTTGCCCTATCTCCCTCTACTTGGTTCTTTTTGCGGTCAGGCTTATGCTGAGCCCTCCCTTGGGATTAGGTTGCTCAATATTTATTCTAAATATTTCCCTCTTTTTCTTATATTTCTTTATTCCATCATTTTGGCACAAAAATCGTGCTAATTATGCATATTTATAAAATGCATGTTATTTGGCAATTTATGATATTTACACATATTTACAAGGCATTTTTGCTCAAGTTTCTAGCTAAAATAAAGGAATAAAGGGTGATGAAGTGGGATTCATCACTTATAGGCTAACATGTTTGGTCGAGGCTGGCCTAAGACCAACCCATTTAATTAATGGGCGAAATTTTCAATCTAATCCCGACCCAATATAAATTTGGTCGGGTTTTGGGTTAGGCTCGTGAGTCAGGAAAAATTTGCTAATCCCTAGCAATACCCGGTTACAGATGAAACTTGTAAATCTGTGTGTTTTGCATTTTACTTGATTAATCGTGTTTGTGTGTATTTGCTTCTGCTACTCGCAACACACACTTAAACTTGCATGTGGGATTATATCCAACTTGTTGATAACCCTAATATTAAGGGTTTGATGGGGACATTTGTTGGCTCCCACGGTCATTTTCCGCATTTTTTTTATTTTTTAAAAATATCACCATATATATTCACATATATATATACCTTCAATGTCATTCAAATTTCATCAAAAATGGAGATGCATATTCCCTCCATCTAGAACAGGTCGATCACTTCAATGTTTAGACCGTTAAAATTACATGTTCTAAATGGTGGGCATATGAGCCTCTGTTTTTTACGAAATTCAAATGACATATTGAAAAGATATATAGATGAACATGCATGGGATATTTTGCAAAAAAAATTGCGAAAAAAATGACGCGAGCTGTGAAAGGATATTGAGAATCCTCAAGCGCATCACGGAAGCGTGTTGATCGCATCTCATGCGATCGGGGCGACTAGTCGCACTAGTCGCAAGATGTAGCGGAAATTAAATTTTTTAATCAAGTGATGAAACCACATGATCAGAAGAACATTTCTTGGATCGTTTCATCAAACCACAAAGTATTAGAAATACCTCTTGAAACGTGGTTGCGATCACGAGATCTCTAAAGCAAGAGATCCTCCTGTCTCAAGTCCAATCCACGAAGATGGCACTTGCGGGCGCGATAATGAGACGCGTTCCTCCCACAATCCTCGATGAAGATCCAAGCTTCGAGTCTCCTAATTTCGTCCAACGAAATCCGTCATCTTCCTCTTAGAGCAAGCATCCCCAAAGAAGATGGAGATGCTCGAGTAGTCGAAGGCGAAGCCGAGAAGGTCTCTCTCTCAATACATAAGATGGACGACCACCTTGAAATAGAGAGAGAGAGTAGGCGAGAATGAGAGAGAGAGAAAGAGAGAGAGTTGTAGGCATGTACAACTCTTGAACCTATCCCTTGTAGAGGCTAGGTTGCCCTCTATTTATATTAGTTTGGAAGTCCATGGATCACAATCCATGGCATATACAAAATCAATGGTTAGATTGATTTGTATATTAAATCAATGGTCATGATAATTGTTGTTCAAAAACAACATATTAATTTATTTTAAATTAAATATATGTTGCATTATCATCAACATAATTTAATTCAAATAAATAAATCAATAATCACAAGATAATGATATGATAATTAAGAGGATAA
The DNA here is from genome assembly GCA_037367405.1 of Ottelia alismoides. Taxonomy (NCBI): domain Eukaryota; kingdom Viridiplantae; phylum Streptophyta; class Magnoliopsida; order Alismatales; family Hydrocharitaceae; genus Ottelia; species Ottelia alismoides. The sequence goes on from JAZKJV010011019.1 coordinate 314,215, forward strand.
TTATCCACCTAGATCACATGGGGCGTCACCCATGAGATTTGATGGATTATCTCTTCCTTTTAATTCATACCATTATCTCTTGTTTATCTTGCAACATTATCCACTAAATTAATTAGTGTATATCTGTTGCAAAATTATCCACTAAATTAATTCCAAATTAATTAGTGTATATCTATTGCAAAATTATCCACTAAATTAATTCCCAATTAATTAGTGAATGTTTATTGCAAAATTATCCACTAAATTAATTCCTAATTAATTAGTAAATATTTTAGTCATGCTATTGAAAATATGTGAATCATATTCACAACCCAAACTGAATTGTAAATTACATTTCCAATTAATTGCTTAATGTGAATACAATTCACATTAACAATTAACAAATGTTATTTACAAAGGTGCTCTCTCTCTCTAATATATTATAAATCACATTTATAATATATACACAGATATTATAGATAGCACTATCCACAATCAACATTTATTTGATAATTAAATCCCATTTAATTATATTGGATAATCATTCTCATAATATGAATCCCATTCATATTATTCTTGATAATTAAATCTCATTTAACCACAATTCACATTAACAATTAACAAATGTTATTTACAAAGGTGCTCTCTCTCTAATATATTATAAATCACATTTATAATATATACACAGATATTATAGATAGCACTATCCACAATCAACATTTCTTTGATAATTAAATCCCATTTAATTATATTGGATAATCATTCTCATAATATGAATTCCATTCATATTATTCTTGATAATTAAATCTCATTTAATCATCATCATCTTGTTGCTTAGATACATAATTCATCAAATTAATTATTTTTGAACCCCTTAAAGAATAATGTGCTTTCTCCGCAGATACTTGGAGATAAGGACAAGACGATTGTATTGTTCCACATATAATGACTTGGATGTTGAGATCTCATCTCAAATCCGAATCTTACGAACCTCCCACAGATGCTTGATTAAATCAAGACCGCAAATCTAATCTTCTCATTACATCTGAATCTCATTCAGATCAATGTCCAACACTTGGACCAAGATCAGATTGCTTCTCTACTGAGAGGAGTTACTAAAATCCAGACCCGTTTCATCACTCCCTCGGAATGGAAGCGTCATGGTTATACAATTGTTTATGATCACATCACCCTCAGGTATTCCCAATACCTGTACATCCTGCATACTGGAAGACCTATGATCAACCTGAAGATCAAGATCAATTTTAACTGTCTTCTTCAGGGTTTGATCACTAAGTTTCTCAATCTTGGTCATTGGGAATCGGTATCGATCATATGCTTTCCCAAAGCATATATCATACCTTCAAATTCATGTCATGCTTCCAAAGCACGACCACCATGCATGGAATTTGATCGGTCCCAATACCTCATGAGTGAGATCATGTCTTCCGGTTCATAACTGAACCTATATGATCCCTTTGAGAGATCGTATTACTCATATGCCCTTACATGCACACCAGCACGCCGGTGTATAGACCTTGGTTAGGTCATCAACCTATTGGTCTGCCAAGTGTACACACTCAGACATATGGTAACACATCTGTCTCTGGTCAGAGGATGCGTGCCTATGCTGTGACAGTATTCAACATAGGACTTAGGTTATCTCGATCTCGTTAAGTCAACCCATTGACCTAGCTAACCTGATAGTTCCAAATCAATATTCCCATGCAGAGGACCTACATCAAGAGGTCGGTCAGATATCAGCCTATGTGAGAAAGGATTGCCATCTCCTACTCAGGATGGAGATCATCTCTTAACAATCATTTGGCGGTGCTTGATGAGTCCTCTATCTAATCCTTTAGATATTAATCCAAGCACCAGCCTCTATGATTTAATTATTGAATTAACAGTTGTATGATCATCAAGATGGCCATGGTACATAACCCTAATTGTACAGAGGAACCTTTTATACAAATTATTTATTCTTCATTTCAGATCAGAGAATGATATGTGCAATAACATTTATTGCATAATGGCTCGGCTTGGGCTCGCATGTACAACAATCTCCCACTAGCCCAAAGAGCCATTAAGGGCTAATCATTTAAACCCACACTCATGTGACAATCATAGGATATTTAGAAAAATAGCTAGGTAAGCTGATTAGTCACTCTATTCCCGCGAGACTATGCCAAGTCCTTTTATGGCACTTGCATATCCCCAGTAACAGTGCTCGCATCCAATGCGAATGTTGCATCTTATGCAACCAATACTCAATCTTGATAAAGCAATTATAGTGTCCTTGACACTATTGCTCAATAATTATTATAACCAGTATTTCCATAATCCTTATCAGAATACCCTTATTCTTGGAGATCATTATCTCATAAGGTATCCATAGTTAAGACCTTTTAGATCTCTATCTATAAAGTCTTAAGATTTTGAAGATATGACTTTGAGATCACTATCTCAAAAATCTTGTCATCTATGAAGATTTTGTTATTACTGCAATCAAGTTTTCTATCTCCATAGTAGGATTAGTAACAGTTTACTACTCCCACTGCATGGCAGATATCTGGTTTTTGTACACATCTAGCATACACTTAGCTTCTTCTAACTGATGCACAAGTGCAAGCAGTTCTAGCATTCACTTCCTCAACTCTTTGAGGTGTTATCCCTTTAGATAGGTTAGTACCAAGTCTTAAGGGAAGAAAGCCTTTCTTGGAATTTAAAAAAATGGAACATGTCCAAGGTGTACTACAAATGTGACAGCCCCAATACCCTCTTCTCTTTGCTTCCGAACACCTTCAGAACTAAGATCGAAGAGGCATCTTTGAGATCATATCTCAAGGTATAGACAGATCATAAAACACCTATTACCATCATTATATCATTCCAAATGATCAGGATACTATCTACATTTAGCACGATGAACGCAATGGCACTCCCACTAAGCTTCACATGGTTCATCGAGATTATATCTGAAATCATAACATTTATAATTTCATCAAATCTTATGTTTCAACAAGAAGAAGCTTATTTGAGTCTATAGATGGATTTATGTAGCTTTCACACCTCACTTTCCCAAATCATGAAGCCCTGGAGCTACTTCATGTGAATATCCTCAGGGAGGTATTCTTAGAGGAATGCAATCTTGACTTACATCTTGAAGATGCAATAGTCAAGTTGTGTAGCAAAGGTTAGCAATAACCTGATGATTTTAAACATGGTCGTCGAAGAGCCAGTCTCATTGCAAGCAATGTCTTCTCTTCTGATGTGCAGCTCTTGGCTACGAATCATGCTTTGAAGTTCTCTACCTTTTCATCAGGATCCCTCTTTTCTTGAAGATCCATTTACACCTTAACGGGTCTTACCCTTATAGGTGGATCCTCGAGGGTCCATATACAACATTTATATATGAAGTCTACTTTAGACTTTATTGCTAATATCCATCTTTCCATGTCATGATCCTCAAGAGCTTCATCACATGAAGTCCGATCATTGTCAGACTTAACTGACACATGGAATGCATCCTCAAACTCATTTGAAGAGGTATTAGTGCTTCATCATTAATTGTCCCTTTTAGTTTCCGCTTTCATGAGCATCATTATCTTCTCAAGATCAAATGAGTTCCTACACTGCATTTTTGTCTTGATTCTCAAGAGAAACATCCTCCAAGAATCACATTCTCATATGTTTTTGAATATTTTATATGTAAATATATTTTGAGTTTCTACTATCACTTGTATTTCACTTCTATACATTGTTGTCAGCAACTAATGAAAAAAATCAATTGATAATTGTCATTATATATAATGCTCATAAAGAACATGACATTCAATGTGAATTTAAAGAATAAAAGCTAGTTTCATAATGAATGATATTCACTATTATAAACTTAGTAACTCTTCATGTTATTCGATGCTTTTAGTTCCATTTTGTTATAGTAAACATACATAATATTGTAGATGAAAATTTTTATTTCAAACAAAGCTTTGTAAGGGTACTGTGCGTTAACGATCTTTGTTATATGTATATTTATACTTCAGACCTTGGATAAAAAAAATTTGTGGGTTTCGTGTCGGTCCAAAGACTAAATACATGTGATTTATATATTTTCTCTATATTAATATACATTTTTTTAATTTTTAAGTAAATTAAATAAAAATTCATAAATTATACATCTAATTTAATGTCCGACCTACCTATATTTTAAACAGTAACAATATTGTGCCACATTTCTAACTCATAATATTTTGCAGTCAAACTACTTGAACTTTTATAAAGAGGAAAGGAAAGAGATAGGATCTCATTAAGGGACCTAATGTTGCATATACACGTCAGGCATTGACAAGTCATGTCAGCATGGTGTGATACTATGAGAATGGAAATCATAGCGGTTAAGGGTTAACATGATAAGTCATATCAATGGAGCCTACATATGATTATAAGTTAAAAAGTAACCACTTAATAAATGCAGTAAGTTGGTTTGAGAGTATTTTTATTTACTTGCTCATGTTATGCTTAGTGATATAATGCAAATGATAAATCTTTCAATGTAAATGAAATGTAGTAGCTTTTTAATACATATTCATATACTCTTTTCTACATCTATTTACTTACAAATGAATTCTAATAGATGTATGTCAACCTTTTGATGTAATTATGTTATTATTACTTGCACAAGAATATTCAAAAAAGATCCTAATCAACCCAGAGTGGTTGTTACATGTATATATGTAAACATGTATGTATTATATGCATGTATATGCATGTACTATGTATATATAAATACATTGTTACATATATACATATATGTATGGATATAAAATATCGAATCGAATCAAATTATTATCGAACGAATTAAGGTAAATTCAGATTCGGTTCATTTGGGAATCGAATCTCCAAGTTAAATTCAAATTCAGTTCATTTAATTTCGAATCGAACTTTTTTCGAATTTTATCAAATGAATCCTAATCGAATTCGAATGATTCAGTTCAAATAGGTGTATAGTCCAAAGTATTATTAAAATGGGCCTAAACTTTGGGCTCAAACATCGGGCAATTCGGAAAGGGAGTCGGGTGGGTTTCCTTCGGTCAGATCCAACAATCCACCTTATCCAGCCGGCCATATTGCTTTGAGGCCCTCCATTTTGTACCAGTATTACAAATACTACTTTTTGACCAAGGTTGACAAATCATCTCCCCTTTCAAAGGCCCTCCACCATCTAACTGACACCTCACCTAAAATAGCCTTACAAATCAATAGAGGAAAACAAAAGAACCACAGAAACAACTGATTGGACTCGAGATAGCATTGTCCAAATTAGAGCATAATCTAGAAACTTTACTAATAATACCCACCAAATACGGGCATATACAAATTGGTTTCGCATTCTCCTCTTCTTAACTTCCCTCCCCTTTCTTTGCCTCAGCCATTGATGGCTTGCAATTACACCACCAACAAGACATGGACGCCGGAGGCATGCCGAGGCTGCGACGCTCGCTCTCTCACGTCGTCCACCCCCAGGCCCATGCAAGCTTCAGCGAACCCCTGCACTACACCAGCTTGAGGGACATCATTCCCGCCTCGTCGTCATGGCACACTTGCTTGTCGGCCGACGATGTCGGTGCCCCTTTCGACTCCTCATCGATATCAATACGCAATCAGCTCGTGAAGCATGCAGCCTCGGTTTACTTGCAATCTGCCGTGATCCTCGCGAGCCGCAATGAGAGCTGCCTGAGGAGGGCGTGGGGACGATTGAGGAGGGAGCTCACGACGGGGTCTACTGGGTGGAGGACGGTGGTGCACGGGCCGATCGTGTCCTGCGTGGTGTGGATCGCGGGGTCGGTACGCAGGTTCGCCGCATACATGGTTAGCCACATTGGCGGAGCCTGGAATTCCAGGCTAGGTTTTATTGCATGAGAAAAAAAGCGGGAGAACTATGCATCCATGCATGTGGTTACGTGGTGATGCGCCAATGTATAATACGCGTTTTATATGTTGTGTACATATAATATATGCAACGAGTAGTGGTATACGTATAAGCATGTATTTGATTTGTCAGCATATACAGATGCCACTCTTGTACGCAGTAGATTGTGTGTTCAATCGCAAGTAATTACACCTTTTGTTATCTCGTATGTGTTTTCTGGTTTGCTAAGGGCTAATTATGATTTGAATCTCTAATAGATAATAAGTCCAACAGCACATAGGTGAATCTCAGGTCGGAATCTCAATCATGTAGTACTGTTATTCATAGGATAGCTATACGAACATTACGCCTTTTTATAGGGATATTTACACCCATAATCTTAAGAGGTTTTCGTATCTATGGACATAATCCACGATAATCACGAATTACAGGAGAAACATCGAATAGTCATTCCGTCTCACCGATAACCTTCTGTTAGTTTAATATATTACTCAACTAAACCATTGAGTTAATGATAACCCGAAAAACCCTCAAGACCCGGGTGAAGGTAATGAAACAAGGGTCGTTGCGACCCGGATCTCAGAGGATGGGTATATCAAGAAAAAGATCGAACCGCGAAATAAATCAGAGATCAAAACACGAAGTGCGGTCCCTAGCTATGAGATTAACCTGGTATAGCACCCAGGGTCGAACACAAGGGAGCACGGGTTGGCCAAAGGCCTACGAAGTAGTCAACAAATCAGAGGAAAAAGGGAAAACATTTTTAGTGGTTTTTAATTGTTTTTTAAATTTTTTTTGGGATTTTTAATATGTGAAGAAAGTGAGAAAGACTAAAAACAATCACACTTGAGCAATTTATTTAAAGCATCAAAAATCAAGCAAAAATTCACGAAAAATTGTTTTTATGTTTTTTTGGGTTTTTAAGTGTTTTTGGTGAATTTTTGGGATTTTTATAAGGTGTATTTTATTTTCTAAAAATCAAACAGTGCTAAAAAGATAAGGTACTGTCCAGCCAGGTCCAAAACCCAAAGATAAAATATCTAAGGATCTCAAGAGGGCCTGGAGGTAATTTTCCTGTATACTAGAGAAAACAAGGAAAATTCGAGCACCAAAATTATTGTTTTTGGGTTTTTAGATTATTTACTATGATTTTTATGAGTTTTTAGGTGTTTTTGAATTTTTAGGGTTTTTAAGCAATGAAAAATAGCCAAAATTGGCTAGAAAATCAACCAACACAACTGAAACAACAACTAATTTTTATGGAATTTTTGGGGGTGTTTTTATATTTTTTGTAATTTTTAAATCTAGACAGTAGCTAAAATGATGGTTTTTGAATTTTTAAAAATAACAAATAAACTCAAAAATGTCCTCCAAAATTCTCAAAAATCCTACAACATGGCAGGAGCCATGTGTCAAATTTTCATCGAATTTAGAGGTGATTTGATATTTTATTCAAAACTAACAAGGGGGCACTGTGCACAGGGACCAAAGTGCAAATACCCGAAGATCTAGGGGTCCAGGTGCAAATAACCCAGCAAGTCACGCGCGTGGCGCGTGCCTGGGGCACTCAGGGACCTTTTGGTAATAAAAACCAAGTCCTAGGACCTTTTGGTAACTCGTACCAAAAAGTCCAGGGACGGTTATGCAATTAACCCACTAAAATCGTACATGTGCAAATAAAGTGTTCACAGGGGCATAAAAGCAATTACCAAAAAGTTTCTAATCATTCATGAACCAACCAGAACTACAGGATAATAGTTGCAAATAACCCAGACAAAGCACGTGGCGAAGCACGTGGATCACAAATACAGGGGTATAAATGCGAATCTCAACAAGCACAAGGTCCAAGGTGCAATTTATCCTACGTAAATAAAATGCATAAAATATTTACAGGACTGGAATTAAAAACACAAACTACGAGGGGGCCTAAGATAAATTACCCCTTATTACGCCGACGGCTGGATATGCGCCACGTAGACGATCCAACGGTCTCGGACAGCGGGCGCTTCTCCTCTTCCGCACGTGGGCCGATCGACGGCGCAGAGCGAGGCACGTGGAAGATCGGACGGCTGGCGGGTGCTGGTACCTCTCTCTCTGCTCGGACGGTCCCGATCAACCCTCAGGATGATCGACGGTATCTGCTCCTCGAAGGATGGACGGTCGTGATGCGAACTGGGGAGCTGGGGCTGATCTGACGGCGATGGAGGACCCTCGAAGAACAGGTGGCCGGCGAAGTTCGCCGGCCTCGTACGCGTGCTAGGGTCCTCCTCAGCTGCCTCCAAGGATCGGAGAAGATCGACGATGACGTCCCGCAGCTGGTGGTGGCCTCCGATGGGCCAGCCGAGCCCTGGAGGGGCTCCGGCGAGCTTGGCGGCGATGAGCTTCTGGCCTGGATGTGAGGGGGCCTCAGATGGCCTCCTCTTGACCTGCAAAACAGCTCAAGAGCTTCGCGGGTCGAGGGCAAAGTGCCTCGACCCGAAGAAGCGGCGTGAGGGTGAACTGTGGGTCGGGACGAGCGAGCTCCGGCGAGCGGAGGACGGTGGAGCTCGAACCCCAGCTCCTGTGCGAGCTGGGTTGAATGAAGGGGCGTAGAAGGTGCGTCGAAGGATGACGAAGGTGATAGTGTGTCCCGATGATCGAGAAGATACGCAAGATGACCGGAATCAAAGGAACTCGACGGAGATGCGATTTGGGCGAAACAAGAAATTAAACTAACTAGGCGAGCTAGAATGCTACCTGGGTGGAGTGGAAGACTGTGCTGGAGCTTAGCTAGCTCCTGGTCGTCGCCTCGAAGGTTGTCACTGCCTGAGGCTCGAGCTCCTGCACGAGGCGGAGCACGGCGGCGCAAAGCTGCCGGATCAATGGTCCGGGCACCCCCTCCTCACTGCGACAAAGGCTACCGCGAGCTGTCACCTCGGGGTTTGCAATGGAGGTCACGGGAATGAGAGTGGCAAGCCAAAGATGGAAATGGAGTGCGGCGGAGCTCAGGTTATATATCACTAGGGGTCCGGCTAGGGCTGGTCGGGTAGGGCTGCGAGGAGCGCGGATCCCAATGCGAACACCTCGGCGGTCATGTCGGATGTACAAGGAATCAATAGGACCCGGGGTTTGCGGAGAAGGCGCGCGGATCAAGCGCGGAAAAAGAGGCGAAAACGGGTCGGGCGCGAGATCCGCAGGAGAAGGCGGTCCGCGGAGGGAGTTGACCGGAGGTCAACATCTCCGTGGACCAACCAGAAGCTGCCACGTGGATAGGATTTGGAGCTCAAAAATAAGGCAGAAAATGGCCGATTTTGCAAAAATCCAAAACATGAAATATTTTTCTTTTATTTTTTTCTATTTTTTGGTGATTTTTAATTAATTTTTGGAAATAAAAATGAGGTATTTACATTATATAGGTATATATACAATATGGAGGCTTTTGATTTTTGATTTTTAATTATTATTTTTATACCATTTTTATTCCCCTTTTATATTTTATTTATTTATAGAATAAAATGAGGAATAAAAGGATATTTTTATTTTATTTTTTATTATTTATATACATAGGTGAAATAAATATTTATGTACAACTATATACATGGCATATGGACAATATATTTTTGTATTTTTAATTTTTGTTATTTTTATTTGATTTTTGTTTTAATTCTTTTTATTTATTTTATTTACAAAATATACCATAGAATATTTACAAAAAGTTTTGAAAATAAATACATTTATTTATAGGGTTAAATAAATAAAGGATGATGGTCTATGTACATGGTGGAGGGATATTTTTGCATTTTTGATTTTTTAAATTTTTATTTTGTTTTTAAGAGTTTCTAAATATATGCAAAATATGTACAAGCATATTTTTGGGTGAGGAAAATATAATTTTATTTATTTACAAAAATGTTTACACATGAGCCCCTATCTCTCTCTACTGTGGCTTTTATGCGGTCAGGCCCATACTGAGCCCTCCCTTGGGTTAGGTTGCTCAATATTTATTCTAAATATTTCCCTCTTTTTCTTTTTGATCTTTATTCTTTTATTTTTGCACAAAAACATGCTAATTATAAGTTTTTACACAATGCATGCTTTTGGTAATTATTTGTATTTACACATATCTACATGTATTTGCAAAGGTTTTTGTAGCTAAAATATAAGAATAAAGAGTGATGAATGGGTATTCATCACCCCCCTATACTTAACTTTGCTAGTCCCTTAGCAAACACTTATTTGAAAAAGAAGTGAAAAAGAAAGAAAAAGAAAAAGAAAAAGAGGATGTACATGGATCAAAGTTGAATTATTAAACTTTCCTTCATTAAATTGAAATATGGAGCTCGATCAGATCTTTGGATTATTAATGTGTCGGAACCTTATTTGGACTTAAGCTTAAAACCCAACAGCCTCTAAGTTCCACCAATCTATGGACAAGACTCCTTAATAAACCAGATCAGAACAAGTCTTCATACGCAAACTCTAATGACCATGAATCTTTCCATGCAGTGTAAGTGATATGTGGCTTCCCACCTCAGAAGCAACAAAGAAACAACCTCCCTCAACCTGGTAACTCTAATGCCTCGGTCTAGCAACTCTTTCCTCGAGAAGCGGGGTATTCCCTTCTAAGTTCAAGTGCAACCGGCTCAAGAAGAGGGGGTAGAAGTATAGAGTTTTGGAAGCCTAGCCAGTGTAGCTAAGTCTCCCGCTGCAAGCTTCATGAGATGTAACATGGATACCATAAGCTTTGCTTTATTTGACTATATACACTCTGGTGGGGTTATTAAATTTTCAATCCGACCCACCACTTTTTTGGAGTTCTTTTGCATTTTTGCATTTTTTTTTCAAGGACTTCTGTACAGCATATCTACATGGTGCAGCATATATACAAGAAATTTCCTCTTGAGCCAGTAGACTATCCCTCTTTTGAAGCTTTATTGCAACCCACAGCTTCTGTCTTTAGCCTTCATCACCACTAGACCAAGTTGAGGTGCACTTCCTTCACTAGAAGAAGAAGAGAGGTTCCGCCTAGAAGTACTACCCTCATATGCTACCCCAAGCCAAAGGAAACTGCCTCCTCACCACCTCATCCGTGGAAAGCCATGTGTAAAGTGCAGGTGCAAGTCAAGCCATTGTCTCTAAGAGTCATGCGTGTGTTGTTAAGTGTTCTACTTAAGCTCATCAAGATGACATATGCTCATAGCCTAGTGGACTCAAAGAATTAAGTCCTTATGGACCTGAAAAGCCTTAAACCTAAATCCTATAAGGTTCCTCTTAAAGTTAGGTGGATTAAGATCTTATTCAAGCTCCATTTCTCAATTTAATTCCAGGCTTAGTTTAAATGTCAACTCCCATCCAGGAAAAATTATATACATATATGTACACAAGATGCTATTTACAAATGTTTACAATCATGCAAAATTTTTGAAAAATGTTTTGAAATCATGGATGATGATGATGCATGAAGTGCAAGTTTTGCAAAAAGATATTTACAAACATTTACACAAGATTTTTGCAAACTTTTGATTTCCAAAACATTTTGGAAAAATTTTGTACTATATACATAATTTTGATACAAAAATATTTACACAAACTTTACACAAAAGATTTTTGAAATCATTTTTACAAAAATACTTTGTACACTAGCTATGTATGTGCAAGGATAAAAGAGGTTTATGTACATGAAAAAAATTTAATTTTTTGTGATTTTTAGCCATTTTATTTATTAACACACTCACACAAAGTACGAGTTATGGCTAAAGTATATATGAAATATATACACACCCCCCTATACTTAGCTCGAACGATGTCCTCAGAGTGATCAAGAGCGATGAAGAAGACATAACTCGTGCTTAGTAAAAGGGAAGTGAAAAGGAATGGCTAAGTACAGGAACGAATGAATGAATAGAATGAGAGGAACTCGGTGGTTTCCCCCTATACTTAGGATTAACTAATCCTAAGTATAGCAAGCTGTACATGAAGGGAAATCTGAGTGAAGAAGATACAGAGTCTGCTCCCCCTATACTTAGGGTAAAATATCCCTAAGTATAGGCAGCAAAACAGGAGCAAACCGAATGAAAAGAATACTCGCAAGTCCGACATCCCCCCTATACTTAGGGTAAAGTACACCCTAAGTATAGCATAATCATAAGATGAGAAAAGGGATGTGGGACTAAAGAATATAATGATATGGACAACTGGATCTATACAGGCGGAGGAACAGTGAAAATCAGGCGTGAGATGCAAAAGATGTGAGTCAAGAGACTACATCTCACGCAAAATGAATAGGGGCAACAATAACGTCCCGCGGCTCATGATCTAGAAATGGCTTGAGCCGCTGGCCGTTCATTCGAAAGGTGCTCTCAGAAGACAACTCGGATATATCAATACTACCATTGTCGTGCACCTTTCTGACGAGAAAAGGTCCCTTCCATTTGCTCTGTAGCTTCCCTGGAAATAATCGTAGCCTCGCATCAAACAGCCATACTCTCTGTCCAATCTCAAAATGCTTGTGGTTGATATGAGAATCATGCCACTCCTTGACTTTCTCCTTATAATGTAGGCTGCTTGAGAAAGCTGCATCTCTAAGCTCCTCCAGGGCAGCTAACTCTGCCCTTCTCTGGTCTCCCATACCATCTGGATCCATAAGAATATCTGTGACTGCCCAAAGTGACTTGTGCCTCAGCTCAACAGGTAAATGGCACGGCTTGCCATATACGAGGCGAAAGGGAGATGTACCCAATGGAGTCTTGAAAGACGTCCTATATGCCCATAAGACCGAGTCCAAAAGCTGTGACCAATCCTTTCGGTCAGGGCGGACGACTTTCTGCAAAATAGTCTTGATCTCCCTATTCGACACCTCAGCTAGACCATTCGTCTGTGGATGGTAAGTTGTGGCAACACGATGATCTATACTGAACTCGCTAGCAAGGGCCTTTACCTGGTCGTTGATGAAATGAGACCCCCCATCAGAAATAAGAACTCGTGGAACCCCGAACCGCGTGATGATATGTTTCCTCAAAAATCTGCAAACTGTCCTCGCATCAGCGGCTCGGGCTGGGATAGCCTCAACCCAACGACTAACATAATCAACGGCCAACAGAATGTACTCAAATCCCTGACTCTTAGGGAATGGACCCATGAAATCGATGCCCCATGCGTCAAAAACCTCACAGAAGTGAATGGGCTGCATCGGCATCATATCACGCTGTCCACAAGTGCCCATCCTCTGACAGTCAGTACACCTCTTCACGAACTCATCAGAGTCCTTGAAGAGGGTAGGCCACCACAAGCCGGATTGGAGCACTTTATGTGTCGTTCTCCTCCCAGAATGATGTCCTCCTGCCTCAAGCTTGTGGCAGTAAGTGAGGACGCTATGGTGTTCCTCCTGAGGAATACACCGACGCCAGACGCTATCCCCTCCTTCGTGGTAAAGGATGGGATCCTCCCAGTGGTAGGACTTGGCCTTCGCAAGGAAGGTCTCAAGCCTCTGTCTGGGCCAATCTTGTGGGACTTTCCCTGCAACGAGAAAGTTCACAATATCGGCATACCACGGGAGTGAGGCGATAGCAAGGATCGCCTCATCTGGGAAGGTATCTCGAATAGGATCAATCTGCTCAGAATCCTCAGGCTGCTCTAGTCGGGAAAGATGATCCGCCTCCACATTCTTGACTCCAGGCTTATCCTTAATCTCAATGTCGAACTCCTGGAGTAGAAGGATCCATCTAGTCAGTCTGGCCTTGGCATCCTTCTTTGCCATGAGGTACCTGATGGCGGTGTGATCTGTAAACAAAGTCACTCTAGATCCAATGATATGCGATCTGAACTTATCTAGGGCGAACACTACGGCTAGCATCTCCTTCTCTGTGACCGTATAGTTCCGCTGGGCGGAATCCAATGTGCGGCTAGCGTAGTGTATGGCAAATGGAACTCCATCCCTCCTCTGTCCCAGCACTGCCCCCACGGCAAAATCGGAGGCGTCCGTCATGATCTCGAATGGGAGAGACCAATCAGGCGGCTGGAGAACAGGAGCCTCAATAACACACTGCTGGAGAGTCGCAAAGGACGAGAGACACTTGTCATCGACAAGGAACTCGGTGTCTTTCGTCAAGAGGTCAGTCAACGGTCGGGCAATCTTGCTAAAATCCTGAATAAATCGCCTATAAAATCCAACGTGCCCCAGGAATGACCGTAGCTGCCTCAAATTGGACGGTGGTGCGAGTTTTCTAATGACATCCACCTTGGCCGGATCAACCTCCATGCCCCTGTTGGAGATGATGTGGCCAAGCACCGTCCCATGAGTCACCATGAAGTGACTCTTCTCCCATGACAGAACCAAATGAAACTCGATACATCGCTGGAGTACCCGGTCTAGGCAGTCAAGACAAGAATCGAATCCGTCGCCGTAGACCGAGAAATCGTCCATGAAGACCTCCAAACACTCCCCTACCATGTCCGAAAAGATCGACAGCATGCACCTCTGAAAAGTCGCAGGGGCGTTGCATAGCCCAAATGGCATGCGTCGAAAAGCATATGTGCCGAAGGGATAGGTAAAGGTGGTCTTCTCCTGATCCTCAGGAGCGATGGCCACTTGGTTGTAGCCCGAGTACCCATCCAGGAAGCAGTAATGGCTCTTCCCTGCCAGTCTCTCAATGATCTGGTCAATAAAAGGCAGGGGGAAATGGTCCTTCTTGGTGGCTTGGTTGAGTCTCCTGTAGTCAACACAAACCCTCCAAGAGGTGGGTACTCGTGTAGCGATCTCCTCTCCCGACTCACTGATCACAGTCGTGATGCCCGTCTTCTTGGGCACCACATGCAAGGGGCTGACCCACTTGGAGTCGGAAATGGGATAAATAAAATCTGCGCTCCACCATTTGGATATTTCCTTCATCACGACCTCTCTCAGGTTGGGGTTCAGTCGCCGCTGGAACTCACGCGACGGCTTCACCCCCTCCTCAAGATAGATATGGTGGGAGCACACTGCTGGACTAATCCCATGGAGATCCGCTACGCTCCATCCGATCGCCTTGCGGTTCTTTTCAAGAACCCCCATCAGACGGGACTCTTGCTCTTCAGTCAACTCGGCGGAGATGATGACTTGGTACATCTCTGGATCGCCCGCAAGGAATCGATACTTCAGCGAAGTAGGGAGCGGCTTTCGCTCTGGAATGCTGGGTGCTGGCAAATCTGGCTGTGGAAGGAACTGAGTGAAAGCTGCAAGGTCGGCCAAATCTGCCTGGGAAAGTGAAAGCGTACTCTCGCAAACTGGATCGGGAGAAGGCGGCTCAACTGCACTGTCTCTGCTCGGCTCTGCATCTGCCTCCTCCTCATCTATAGGCTCAGGTGAACTCAGGTCTGGCATCTGGTCATAACAATCGGCCCAATCAGACTCTGAATCCGAGGGATCTGCATCAATCGTGGTGGCATCAGTACCACCGGAAAACAAGGTGGCCTCAGCACCACCATCACTGAACATCGTGTAGCGATCAAGGACCGGCTCTGCTGCCTCTATGGTATCCTGAACCAGGTCTGTGCTCTCCAGACTCTCCTCTGCTATCGTCTCTGCATCAGCTGTATCTGAAAGTGAGAGGGTGGTCTGTGTCTCAAGATCTGCCCAAGCTGCCTCGTCATCTGTGATCACAAAATCACAGTCCTGGTGGATGTCTGGCTCTGCGTCTGTCAGCTGCTCTGAATCGGTACTCGCATCGGAGCGGGCTCTGAGTCTGGCTCTGTAGTCCTCGACCGTCTCTATTTGTATACTCTCGCCCTCGACGCGAAAGTACACCTTCCCGCTATCATGATCAGTCACCGCCTTGGCTGTGGCCAAGAACGGACGCCCAAGGATGATGGGGGTATCGGCCACTGACTCAGGGATCTCCATGTCCAACACTACGAAGTCCACGGGGAATTTCAGGCCCTGAATCGTGACGATAACGTCTCGTAATAACCCCTTCGGCCTCTTGACAGATCGATCAGCGAACTGAAGGACTGTCCTGCTCTGTCGAAGAGTGCCCAACTCGAAGCGGTCGAGAAGGGCTGCCGGAAGAAGGTTGATCGACGATCCGCTATCTAGAAGAGTACGGTCGAACCTCTGCTCACTAATCTGGCATCTGATATACGGGGCCCCTGAATCTGGCCTCTTGGCTGGCAGTCGGTTCTGGATCGCAAAACACGTGGCTTTCGTCAGCACATGGATCTCTGAAGTGTGGTTCCTCCTCCTCCTCCTGACTGTAGTCCTGTCTCTCAAAGATCGCTGGAGAAGGGGGATGTGCTGCAAAGCCTCCTGGAGGGTCAGCTGGATGTGAAATCGATCAATCATGCTCTGGCTGAACTCCTCAAGCTCTCTCTTTTTGGGATTTTCTTTTTTCTTCCCCTTCCCCATCTGAAGGGCTCTAGGGAAGGGGATCACTGGGTCCTTTTCAGATGAAGGACTAGGAAAAGGTCTAGACGGTTCAAGGACCGGATCCACACATACATCATGCACCACAGTGGGACCAAAAGAAAGTAAACCTTTTCCTTTATTCATAGCAGAGTTCCGAGATACATGAGTGCGAGGAAAAACAACATCTCTCTCTGTACACACACCGGTGGCCTCAGTACCACCACGGGCTGGCTGCTCTGCTGCTGCTGCAGGTAGACGTCGTGCGGCATCAGTACCGCTGGCTGGCTCGGCTGAATGGGTGGCATCAGTACCACCTCCTCGAACTAGTGAAGCGGCGGCCTCAGTACCGCCGGTGGGATCAGCATCCTTGGTGGCCTCAGTGCCACCATCATCATCTGGAGCGGCATCAGTACCGCTCTCCTCCTCCTCATGTGGCGCCTCCGGAGTGTCCTCGTGGTGAAGCTCAGATGAGGCGTCGCCGCCTGCTGGGGTCCTACCGCTCCTAAGTGTGACAAAATCAGCATCAAATAGATCCGAAGAAGTATCATCAAAAGGGTCACTAGGAGTGGCTAACTCAGTATGTACTACTTGCTCAGATTTCCTCTTAAGACTATTCGGATTCGGCTCAATCTGGGCTGGTATGGCGGCCTTCCCTCTCACCAGGTCCCGCATCTCCTGGCGGAACTCGTCCATCTCCCGTCTGAATGTGGCCTGCTGGTCCGTGAGGAGGCGGGCGATGTCATCCAAGGCGGGGCTCTCGTGGGAGCCCGACGGGTGGCCTCTCTGTGGGTGAGGCTGCTGGAAGTGCTGTGGTGGGTAAGAGGGGTAGGATGGAGGCTGCTGCTGGTATCCCTGGTGAGCCTGCTGCTCACGTCTCCAAGACTGTCCCTGCTGCTGATAGGGACGAGGACCGTAGGATGACTGCTGCTGATGTGCTGGGGGCTGCTGCTGCGGCTGGTGCTGGTCTCTCTGCTGGGAATACTGCCCTCCCTGTCCTGACGGCTGCTGCTGGGGCTGGGCACCACCACTCCCCCACCTGAATCCGGGATGGTCTCGTCGGATCCCAGGCTGGGGGCGGTCATACCAAATCCCGTTGACATCCATCAACGGCTCTGCATCGAAGGGGTCTGGTGGCAGTACGGCCAGAGGCTGATCCAGCTGGTAGACCACCATCTGCATCTCTGGAGATGGTGGTGACTGGTAGGTGGGCTGCGGCTGCTGGTACGGCTCCGCCTGTACAAGGTGAACCTGTCTAGGCTGCTGTGAAGAGCTGGAGCGCTGGGACGAGCTGCTGCTGCCGCCGGTATCGCCTCGCGACAGAAGACGGGGCTGTGAAGCCGTCTGTGTCTCCTGTAGACACATGAGCTGGGTCTTCATGTCGCTCAGAACCTGTGCCATCTGTTCCATCTGCGTGATACTCTGGCACTGCTTCTTCTCTATCAGCTCCATGCGGTCCAACTTCTCGCTGATGATGCCCATGTCCGCAGCGGATGACTCTGCCTGTGCTGCTGCGACTGCGGACGAACTGGATGGACCTGCATCTACCCGTGCTATCCGCTGGTACTGCACGGGTCCTGGCTGATGTGGCTGGGTCTTCTGAGTATAGAGCCTGGTCTGAGACATCACCATATAGTTCTCGGACATCTCCTCGTAGATGGCCCAGACCTGCTCATGGTCCTTGGCAAAGTAGGACCCGCCGCAAGAAGCATTCACCAGACCCTGAATCTCTGGCGTCAACCCGCTGAAAAAGCTCTGAACTAGGTTCGGCTTGGATATGTCGTGGTGCGGACATCTGTTTAGGAGATCTCGAAACCTCTCCCAAGCCTCGTGGAACTGCTTGTTGGGGAACATGGAGAAGTTGCTGATCAGGGCCCTCGCTGCATTCGTCCGCCCGAGTGGATAGTACTTTTTCAAGTACTCGGTGCGGAGCTGCTCCCAGGTGTAGACAAACTTCCCTAGATGCTTCAGCCAGGTGGCTGCTCTATCTACCAGTGAAAACGGGAAGGCTATCATCCGGATCGTATCCTGGTCCACGTGGCGGTCGTGGACAGTGCTGCAGATCATCAGAAACTCCTGGAGGTGAAGATGGGGCTCCTCAGTAGCAAGCCCATGGAAACGGGGCAGTAACTGCAAGGTGTTCGGGGGGAACTTGAAGTCCCCCACGATAGCTGGCACTACCACCCAGTGATGCATCAGAGTAGATCCGGGGTTGTGCAACTCCCGCATCGGTCGTGGTGGTCCTCCTGCCGCGGCGGCTGCCGCGGCGGCGACAGCGGCTGCTGCTGCTGCTGCAGCTGCTGCCTCTGCATCAGGCATCTCCTTAGGCTCGCTCTGGTCTGAACCTCGCTCTGCTCTGAGCCTCTCCAACTCTCGCCTCATCTCTATCATGAATGCCCCCTGATCGCGTAACTGCTGCTGAACTGTCTCGAGCGATGCGATCAGGGTGGAGTTGATCGCTCCCTGGTCAAATACAACATGCTGGTCTCCCTGCGGACCTCTGGAGTGATCGTCTGATCTGGCTGCCATAGTGACGTCTGCAAAATCAAATGATCCCAACTCAGGTGCTGTCAAATCGGCTAATCTCTCCTCGGGCTCATGTCTCTCAGTGCCGAAAGAAAGGGGGTCGAGGGGGAATAGGGCGGAATCGTACTCGGGCTCGGAGAGCTGGTCTGGGCTCTCACGAGCCAACCTAGATGATCGGGTAGACGTGCCCGAAAGCGGTGCAGCCAGAGGCTGCCTAAGAGACCGTCTACCCATCATCTTGATCTGGCGAGTAGTGCGGATGAGATCTGGAATCAACTATGATCAAAAACAAACCCCCGGTTCACCAACGCAACGCGAGCTGAAGACCGTGAAAGTTCGGTCAAATTATCTTGTCTATTTTATTATGGTGAACACACAAAATATCAGAGCGCTTACGTGACCTGTTAGGATATCTGATGCTATCCCAACCGACTGGCCCGCACGGAAAAGTCGGTAATCAGTCGGGTCTAGCACCGGGAGGCTCTACCTAGGGTGCGGGTCACTCTCTCGCGCATCCAAACCAGACAATGAGGGGGTTGCTCTCCCCAAGACAAAGTTTTTAGGGTGAGCGGTTTTTAAGATCAAGTATGATTAGCAGTCCCGATTTTATTGTTTTTCTTTTTAATATTTTTCAAAGCAAACAAAAGGCCTAACGAATTTTTCGGTTCTCCTGATTATTTAGTCCAAAAACAGGGGGGAGAAGACGAAAAAGCCGATGCACGATGAAATCAATGATGCATGCAAAGTAAGGAAGGCGTACCTGACTCCAGCACTCTACATGCAATATGATCCGCGCAGAATTTAAAGACAGGAATAAAACTACCTAAATGATGCAGCGGGAAAAACCGAGTCCTAGATGAGCAATTCCTAGCGCAGAACCGTCTAACTCAGTCACTCGCCCTCGATCCAAAGAGTCCGGTCTTGGCCCACCCCTCCTCTTCTCGACAGGTCGAGTTCAGGAGTAGCGCTTGTGGGGCAGGCTCGCGGCGCGTAGGCTCTCAGGAAAGCAACTAAGTTATTTTTATTATTTATTAATAGTAGGTCCAATTAACGATCTATAGGAACAGATAAGCAATTAGGTGTGTGGATCCTACTAATTACGTCACAAGCACCAGAAATTCCTACGGCTAGGGGCTCGATCAAAACCACGTAAACACCGGAAAGGCAGTAAAAAAGTAGAAGAAAGCCGCGAAAAACCGCGAAAAACTCCTAAGGGTCCCCCGAGCACACCGGTGCTCGGCGAAACAGACCCGCTAAGTCAAGTCCAAACAGTTCAAGTCTCTGAACACCTGTATTATTACAACAATAATAATCAAATATCCTAGGCTATCCTCACCCACTCAACTCTCTCTCTCGCTCTCTCCTGCGGCTCGATGAAGAAACGAGCCGCCTCCGCTACGCTCGGGTGCACCGACGCTCCTAGGAATGCCGCCCTCGCTCCTCGGGCCCTCGCAAGAAACAGAGAGAAAAGTGGTCAATCCAGAAATTATTGGCAGAAATATGAGAAAAATATATGCAACAAATCTATACAAAAAGCCGCGAAACTCAAAAAACCGCGAAAAAATCTAAAAGTGACTACTAAGCCGTGCTCCCCGGCAATGGCGCCATTCTGATAACCCGAAAAACCCTCAAGACCCGGGTGAAGGTAATGAAACAAGGGTCGTTGCGACCCGGATCTCAGAGGATGGGTATATCAAGAAAAAGATCGAACCGCGAAATAAATCAGAGATCAAAACACGAAGTGCGGTCCTAGCTATGAGATTAACCTGGTATAGCACCCAGGGTCGAACACAAGGAGCACGGGTTGGCCAAAGGCCTACGAAGTAGTCAACAAATCAGAGAAAAAGGGAAAACATTTTTAGTGGTTTTTAATTGTTTTTTAAATTTTTTTTTTGGGATTTTTAATATGTGAAGAAAGTGAGAAAGACTAAAAACAATCACACTTGAGCAATTTATTTAAAGCATCAAAAATCAAGCAAAAATTCACGAAAAATTGTTTTTATGTTTTTTTGGGTTTTTAAGTGTTTTTGGTGAATTTTTGGGATTTTTATAAGGTGTATTTTATTTTCTAAAAATCAAACAGTGCTAAAAAGACAAGGTACTGTCCAGCCAGGTCCAAAACCCAAAGATAAAATATCTAAGGATCTCAAGAGGGCCTGGAGGTAATTTTCCTGTATACTAGAGAAAATAAGGAAAATTCGAGCACCAAAATTATTGTTTTTGGGTTTTTAGATTATTTACTATGATTTTTATGAGTTTTTAGGTGTTTTTGAATTTTTAGGGTTTTTAAGCAATGAAAAATAGCCAAAATTGGCTAGAAAATCAACCAACACAACGGAAACAACACCTAATTTTTATGGAATTTTTGGGGGTGTTTTTATATTTTTTTGTAATTTTTAAATCTAGACAGTAGCTAAAATGATGGTTTTTGAATTTTTAAAAATAACAAATAAACTCAAAAATGTCCTCCAAAATTCTCAAAAATCCTACAACATGGCAGGAGCCATGTGTCAAATTTTCATCGAATTTAGAGGTGATTTGATATTTTATTCAAAACTAACAAGGGGGCACTGTGCACAGGGACCAAAGTGCAAATACCCGAAGATCTGGGGGTCTAGGTGCAAATAACCCAGCAAGTCACGCGCGTGGCGCGTGCCTGGGGCACTCAGGGACCTTTTGGTAATAAAAACCAAGTCCTAGGACCTTTTGGTAACTCGTACCAAAAAATCCAGGGACGGTTATGCAATTAACCCACTAAAATCGCACATGTGCAAATAAAGTGTTCACAGGGGCATAAAAGCAATTACCAAAAAGTTTCTAATCATTCATGAACCAACCAGAACTACAGGATAATAGTTGCAAATAACCCAGACAAAGCACGTGGCGAAGCACGTGGATCACAAATACAGGGGTATAAATGCGAATCTCAACAAGCACAAGGTCCAAGGTGCAATTTACCCTACGTAAATAAAATGCATAAAATATTTACAGGACTGGAATTAAAAACACAAACTACGAGGGGGCCTAAGATAAATTACCCCTTATTACGCCGACGGCTGGATATGCGCCACATAGACGATCCAACGGTCTCGGACAGCGGGCGCTTCTCCTCTTCCGCACGTGGGCCGATCGACGGCGCAGAGCGAGGCACGTGGAAGATCGGACGGCTGGCGGGTGCTGGTACCTCTCTCTCTGCTCGGACGGTCCCGATCAACCCTCAGGATGATCGACGGTATCTGCTCCTCGAAGGATGGACGGTCGTGATGCGAACTGGGGAGCTGGGGCTGATCTGACGGCGATGGAGGACCCTCGAAGAACAGGTGGCCGGCGAAGTTCGCCGGCCTCGTACGCGTGCTAGGGTCCTCCTCAGCTGCCTCCAAGGATCGGAGAAGATCAGCGATGACGTCCCGCAGCTGGTGGTGGCCTCCGATGGCCCAGCCGAGCCCTGGAGGGGCTCCGGCGAGCTTGGCGGCGATGAGCTTCTGGCCTGGATGTGAGGGGACCTCAGATGGCCTCCTCTTGACCTGCAAAACAGCTCAAGAGCTTCGCGGGTCGAGGGCAAAGTGCCTCGACCCGAAGAAGCGGCGTGAGGGTGAACTGTGGGTCGGGACGAGCGAGCTCCGGCGAGCGGAGGACGGTGGAGCTCGAACCCCAGCTCCTGTGCGAGCTGGGTTGAATGAAGGGGCGTAGAAGGTGCGTCGAAGGATGGCGAAGGTGATAGTGTGTCCCGATGATCGAGAAGATACGCAAGATGACCGGAATCAAAGGAACTCGACGGAGATGCGATTTGGGCGAAACAAGAAATTAAACTAACTAGGCGAGCTAGAATGCTACCTGGGTGGAGTGGAAGACTGTGCTGGAGCTTAGCTAGCTCCTGGTCGTCGCCTCGAAGGTTGTCACTGCCTGAGGCTCGAGCTCCTGCACGAGGCGGAGCACGGCGGCGCAAAGCTGCCGGATCAATGGTCTGGGCACCCCCTCCTCACTGCGACAAAGGCTACCGCGAGCTGTCACCTCGGGGTTTGCAATGGAGGTCACGGGAATGAGAGTGGCGAGCCAAAGATGGAAATGGAGTGCGGCGGAGCTCAGGTTATATATCACTAGGGGTCCGGCTAGGGCTGGTCGGGTAGGGCTGCGAGGAGCGCGGATCCCAATGCGAACACCCCGGCGGTCATGTCGGATGTACAAGGAATCAATAGGACCCGGGGTTTGCGGAGAAGGCGCGCGGATCAAGCGCGGAAAAAGAGGCGAAAACGGGCCGGGCGCGAGATCCGCAGGAGAAGGCGGTCCGCGGAGGGAGTTGACCGGAGGTCAACATCTCCGTGGACCAACCAGAAGCTGCCACGTGGATAGGATTTGGAGCTCAAAAATAAGGCAGAAAATGGCCGATTTTGCAAAAATCCAAAACATGAAATATTTTTCTTTTATTTTTTTCTATTTTTTGGTGATTTTTAATTAATTTTTGGAAATAAAAATGAGGTATTTACATTATATAGGTATATATACAATATGGAGGCTTTTGATTTTTGATTTTTAATTATTATTTTTATACCATTTTTATTCCCCTTTTATATTTTATTTATTTATAGAATAAAATGAGGAATAAAAGGATATTTTTATTTTATTTTTTATTATTTATATACATAGGTGAAATAAATATTTATGTACAACTATATACATGGCATATGGACAATATATTTTTGTATTTTTAATTTTTGTTATTTTTATTTGATTTTTGTTTTAATTCTTTTTATTTATTTTATTTACAAAATATACCATAGAATATTTACAAAAAGTTTTGAAAATAAATACATTTATTTATAGGGTTAAATAAATAAAGGATGATGGTCTATGTACATGGTGGAGGGATATTTTTGCATTTTTGATTTTTTAAATTTTTATTTTGTTTTTAAGAGTTTCTAAATATATGCAAAATATGTACAAGCATATTTTTGGGTGAGGAAAATATAATTTTATTTATTTACAAAAATGTTTACACATGAGCCCCTATCTCTCTCTACTGTGGCTTTTATGCGGTCAGGCCCATACTGAGCCCTCCCTTGGGTTAGGTTGCTCAATATTTATTCTAAATATTTCCCTCTTTTTCTTTTTGATCTTTATTCTTTTATTTTTGCACAAAAACATGCTAATTATAAGTTTTTACACAATGCATGCTTTTGGTAATTATTTGTATTTACACATATCTACATGTATTTGCAAAGGTTTTTGTAGCTAAAATATAAGAATAAAGAGTGATGAATGGGTATTCATCAGTTAATCTAACCCATTAATGAATAGCCGTTCATCTACCTTTATTCTTCCATTTTGACCTTAATTCTCTAGTAAAATACATGTAATACTACGAATTTGCTTAAAATAAAGAAGTATCAAAGATACAGAATGATCCTAAACCTCGAGACCAAGTCGCATATTGACTAGGTCGATCAGGAATAAAGTAGGGGAAATAAAGGCCATAGATTTTACAAATTATTCAAAAATATAATTGATTTGTTCTATATAATATACTATGAATATAGCTCATTTTTACACTATTTTATTATATTTGTACACAATCAAATAATAAAATGCTCTACATAAAACTTGTACATAAAATATATAGAAAATATAAAAATAATAGACAAAATTAACCATGCACAGTGCGCAAGGTCGCATATGAAAAGGCAGAAAACTAAACTTCATTGATCGATATCTACTTCATATGAACTCAAATTGAACCAAATTCACATCTATTATATTTCAAATTAAATTACATATTTAATGAAGGCGATTTCATTGAAATTGGAGCTATACTAGGGTGGACGGGTCATGAAGATACAACCGATCGAAGCTCAACTCAGTCGTGGTCTTCCCATGTTCTTCCTGGTGCAACATATGATGTTGGATCAATAACACATCTTAGTTTAAGAGCTAGCCTTTGGATAGAGGAGTGCTAGTGTTGTCTTAAGAGATCTAATATTTTAATCTCCTCCTTCCATTGTCGAAGCATCATCGACTGCCTAGAGCTTACCACGTGGATAAGTGAAGTGGTCTGAACAGTCCCCCAACATGCAAAGTTGGGTATTTTGCGACCTTTACCCTTCGTCTTTTTATACTTAGAATTTAGTATTTAGTCATTCTTTTGTAGTGCTTATTTTTGTAATATTTGCATGTGAACCCTCAAGCTTTGCTTTATTACACTTAGGTCTAGTGCCAGGTCACCACACGTGCCCATGCACGTGAGGCACCTGGAATTTTGCAGCCAATGCCCTCCAGCATTGGTTATTTTGATTTGGGCCTAAAACTTTGAATAGCAGTGTAACAATTCGGTTAAATTGCATGTTTGGACCTATGATTTCTTTTATTTGCATTACGCCCATACTAGGTGATATTGTATTTTATCATACGAATATTATGTATGCCATGGATTTTATGAATGTGTTATGAAATGCTCTATAACTTTCTGAAAATTACAAATAGGTCACTGTGTTGCTCGATTTATTATATGTTTGTATTTTAATTATTATATATACCATTTTGCATCTAAAAATTATAGGACGGTTATATTAAGTGCCTATAATCATATTTCATCACATATGATTTTTCACAAGGCAATTAAAACTATTTTTCTATTTATAAATATACAAAACATATATTTTCTATTGTTTAGCATATGAAAATCTATAAAAAATAATGAAAAATAATTTGAAAAATTCCAAAAAGTTCTTGTAGCATTATTTAATTATATTTCATTATGTAGCCAAATAGCTTTAAATAAAACAAAAAACCTAAATATTACAAAACATAGAAAACCTTATAAAACCTCTATAAAATCATAGAAAAATCGTAAAAATATGTTTAAAGTTTCTGAATTTTCATTGTATTTCTAGTATATAGTAAAATTGATTTTGGGAATAATGAATTTGCGATTCATCACTTTAAAAGATGAAAATAGAGCTTTGTTCCCGATAAATTAGTTGCATTTCTTCATCTATCTTGCATTATTATCATTCATGCACTTGTAAATAATTTCTGCATTTTAACATTAATAATTACATTAAATAAGATGATCAAAAATCTTCTGCATTATCACTTGTATAATACCATATTTTCTATCTTTTCATTTATTTTCACTAACTTAGAATTAAAAAAATCAAGACCTATTCATTTTGTGGATATCTCTTTCATTTATTTACCACAATTTATGGTACAAGATTCTGAAGATTCTCATATCAGATGGGTGTAGGTATTTTATCAATAGAGATGTGAAGAAGCTAACTCAAGAATTTTGCGTTGAACACCGTGTCTCTTCTCCATGCCACTCAGAATCCAATGGCTTGATTGAATGCTCAAATAGAGAGGTCAAAATAATTCTTCAAAAACTTGTGCATCTTGATTGCAACAACCGATCTCAATTACTAGACTCGATTCTTTGGTCTTATAGGACCGCGTACAAGTCAACTTTGAGAACGTCTCCCTACCGCCTAGTCTACGGCAAACCATGCCATCTATTCGTTGAACTAACTCATAAAACTTGTGGATGATCAATGTTTATAATTTGGACTCTAAGAAAGCCGGGAAGAATCGACAAGTGGATCTGAACAGACTGATCGAATTTAGAGATTACACATACGGCAACAACCTGAAGTACAAGGAGAAGGTCAAGAAGTGACATGACAAGCACATCTATAGAAAGCTTTCAAATCGGGTATGAGGGTTTGCTCATTTGATGTGAAACTAAAAATCTTTCCAAGAAAATTAAAGAGCAAATGGATTAGTCGTTTACAGTGAAACGTGTGCGTGACAATGGTAGCATGATGATATCTGAATTGTCAGCTGATGCAAAACCTTTTGTAATCAATGGATAGCTACTAAAGCCGTATTAAGAACATGATACATTTCTGTCTGTTATTGATTCAATTCAAGTTGTACATGAAGATAAGTTGAAAGCAACCACTTTCAGAATTTCAGATAGAGTTAAACAAAATATTTTTGAATGACCTTTCTTTTTCTACTTTTTTTTCTTTTCGTATTTTCATTTTTAGCTTTCTTCTTCTAAATAGGTGTCATCTCTTTCATAAGTATGGGGAGTGTACACCCTGAGTTGCTCATTTTCAGATCCCTCACATGTCCCCTAAATTCTTGACACTCTGTCCGTTCTTAGAGATATTTTACCCTAAGTATAGGGAAGGATAGGTCGAGCCAATTTTTTTGTACATTCCCACACTTGGCCCTCCCTACCTTGTGTACAGTTCGCTATACTTAGGATTATTTCATCCTAAGTATAGGGGGACGGTCGACTTCTCATTCATTCATTCTTTAGTCATTCTAGTATAGACTTTTCTATACTCCGTACGAGTTATGTCTTCTCTTTTTCTCTCTAATATATGAGGATATAGTTCAAACTAAGTATAGATGGTCGTCTATACTCCATATATAATTTAGCCATAACTCATATTTTCGTATTTTCAATAAGTATGGCTAGAACAAAATTAATTAAATACTCATGTAAAATTCATTAAAATCATTTGTATATACTGATTAAAAATTCGGGTAAGAATACTTTATAAAATGTTTGAAAATTGGTTTGAAAATCTCTTTGAAAAATCTTGTGAAAATTATTTGGAAAATATTTTGTAAAATATTTTAAACCTTTTTAAACTTATTTTGTTTGTAAAATGTTGCTTTCTTGTGTCAAATAAAATGCTTTAAAAATCTATTTGTGAATTATTTTGAAAAATAATTGCTCTGCAAAATGATTTCTAAATTTTGTAAAATTATTTGTCATATTAGTTTGAAAAATAAAGTTCTCAAATACTCGTGAAAAACTTTTCAAACTATTTTTAAAAATTTAGTATGTGATAAAAATTCATTATAAAACTTGTGTAAATCTGTAAATTCTTAAAACCAACTCTTGTAAATAATAAGGTGCATCCCCATGTAAATATCTATACGTTAGTTCTTTGCCAAAACTTTTTGCTTTGAAAATTCCTTAAAAAAATACAAAACACAAAAATTCTGAAAACATTTGCAAATTTTTTTCAAAAATTACATAAAAATTTGCAAACCCTTTTCAGAACCCCATAAAAAGTTCAAAATTTGAAAATCGCTTCACAAAGATATTTCCTGCATAGCATTTGCATTGTTCGAGTTGTGTTTAATAATTGAACAAGTTTAAATAAAATCCAAAGATTGGAGCTTTGTTGGACCTTAAATATGCCTAATCACATAAATCTTATAGGAAATAGAATTGAGGTACTTCAGGTCTAGTTGACTTAATTCTTTGAGATCTAAAGACTTAGTTCAGTGTCATCATGACTGCCTATGTAGAGTATTTCAGATCACACACACAACTCTTGTTGATAATGACCTACCTTGTACAGATGCACCTTTTACTTTTCTCACCTCAATTGAAGTGGTAGAGGATTGGATTTGCTGGCATGAGACACAAGCCAATGGAAACATTAGAAGTCGCACTTTTGCGGCCATTGTATCCCAACCAGAATTAATGGTGATGAGGTCTAAAGATAGAAGTTGTGGGGTTGCAATAATGCTTCAAAAGCAGAATAGTCTATTGGCTCAAGAAGAAAGTCTTTATGTAAATGTTGTTGTATATAGTATTCAGAAAATTGATAAAAAATCAAAAACTCTAAAAAAGTGGACATGCCTGATTGAAAATAAAATGCATGTCGGAGTGTATATATTTGTATAGTCAATAAGTAAGCTTGAACTTCAAAGTCATATTTTTGTGAGCGTACAACCGGATGACATGGCTACATTGGTCAAGCATCTTAGGATACGTAGCTACACTAGCTACTGTCCATTCTTCTCCCCACTTCCTATTTTTGAGTTGGTTGTCACTTGAACTTAGAAGGGAATACCCCGCTTCTCGAGGAAAGAGTTGTTTGATTATGGAATTAGGATGCTATATTGGAAAAGACTAACTTTTACCACTTCAGCAAATGAGAGCTACATATCTCACACATTGTCCAAGATAGATTAATAATCATAAGGGTTTGCATATGAATTGAAGTATTTTAACCTGGCTATTGAGGAGACTTAAGCATAATTTTGTGATTCTCGAAGTCTTTTATGTTTTAAATCTCTTTCCCAATAAGGTTCCGACCGCACCTAAATCCAAAGGTTCGACTTTAGCTCCAAACTTTGATTTTATGAATACAAGTTTAAAAATTAAAATCAATCCACTTTCTTTCTTTTTCTTTCTTTGATTTTTTTCTGCACTTACTACATAAGTGTTTCCTAGGGACTAGCAATGATAAGTATAGGTGGTGATGAATCTCCATTTCATCACATTTATTTTATCATTTTTCCTTAAAAACCCTAGCTAATGCATGTAAATAGCATTATTTTGTACAAGTTAACATTCATTATTTATTCCATTTATTGTGTATAAAATACAATTTTAATTCTAAAAATATATAATAAATAAAAGAAAATAAAATGAATAAAATGTCAAAGGTATTTTATGACCCTAAAACCTGAGATCCAGGCATCTTGATGACTAGGTCGACAAGGAATAAAGTAGGGGGAAGTAAGGGCCAAAACTCCAATAAAAATTCCATTCTTTTATTCTTCAATATTATATTTTTAGGACCTAATTTATTTTTTATTATTTATACTTCAAATAAAGAAACTTTGTACATGAAAGTTATAGATAACAACATATAGAAAAATACAAAATTGAGTTTACACAAAAATAATATACAATGTACTTTTATACTCAAAATAAAAAAGTCAAAATCCAAACTTCCCAAACCCATAACTTCTTCATATGATCTCAAAATGTTCCAAAATCACATTTAATTTATATAAATTTTACTAAGCTATTGAATAAAGGTGGTTTCATTTAATTTGGAATTAAGATTTAAAAGTTAGATTTTGGATCCCTATTATATAGCATACCTAAATAAAATATTCATTTTATTTTTTATTATTTTTACAATTGTAATTTTTTATAATTTTTAAATATTATTTTTTACATGTACATATTTAGCATAGAACAAAATCATAAATAAATCATTAAAATAAAATAATAAACAAAAATATGGAGATGAAATACTTATACTTATACCTATATATATTATATACCTATATTTATTCGTGTACAAATGACATCAGAAAAATAAAATAAAAATATATTTATGTAAAATTAAATAGGTTATAAATATAAATATTAAGAAATAAACTAATAAGATCAAAAATACAAAATAAAAATAAAATATACAAAACATAGATAAATAGGCATATAAATGAAACCCTAAAAGGTGACTTCTAATAAATAAGACCATGAAAATAAATAAAAATTATATTAGATACCGCACTAAATAAAAAAAATTATATTTTATTTAATTGATTTATTTACTATTTTATTCATAATTATTTATCATTTATTCTCCTGTTGTGTCATGTAGTGGGCCTACGTGGCCCAATCAGGAGCCCTCGTTAGTTGACCCGAGGTCAATAGCCTGACCTCAGCTCAAGGTTGTCAGAAACCATGTTCCTCTCGAATTCGTAGCCACACAGCACCAGATCCTTGCATTTTTTTAGCTTGACGTCTTCGGGACTTTTGATCCTTGTTCCTTGAACTTACACGCACACTTGATTTCTTGGGCTTTGATCCACATATTCGAGAGATATTCTTGGTCAAAGGTCACCCCTACAAATAATAGCCTCGAGCCTCCATTCAAAATGTATCCTTCTTCTGCCTTTCAAACCTAATTCTGAGCTTCGAGAAACCTTCCTGGTGACAACATGATTACACTCAACCATTCAGCGTGGTGTTTTGGGCGTTGAAACGAGGTGGTCCAGATCCACCGATCTCTCCGCCTGAATCTCATTTCAGTTGCCAGAATGGTGAGTTTCTCTGTTTCTTTTTATTCATTTTCAATCCATAGTAGTAGAAATAGTCTAGATTTACTTCTCATCTTGTTGATTTAGCCAATCTTTGCTTAGATTCCAACATCTTCGATTGGCGGAGCCCCAACTCCGCCACATATTTCTGGTTATCCTCGATACCTCGAACCGCGTAACGCCACCATATTCTTCCCCTTACACTGCTGATTGATCCACTCGCCCTCACACATCACGATCCTGCTCAGATCAAGCTACCGATTCCTCCTCCTCTATCGTTGATCGGAGGGACCCATCCCTCTCCATTTCCGACTCGTTCCACCTCCAGGTGCTCCCCAGAGCTCTGTGTTTTTGTCCTTAACATTTACATGTAGGATACAGAAAGAGAATTCCCCTTTACAGGGCTATTCGAGGTTCAGAAGTCACTTCTAGATTTCAGACTTCGTCGGAGCTCCGCCCGAGGGCCTCTGGCATTTTGAGGAGTTCTATAGGCTCAGAAACATATCAGGAATTTGAGGAGTAGCTTCGTAGGAAAGGAGAAGGTCTAAGGTGTCCGTTGCATCAATCCGAATCTCAAAGACTTGATGTTCTTGCGAGTTCTTCCAAGCTACTCCGACACCATTGGATCAGAATGAGACCTCCAAGCATCCGTTCGATAGAGCCATCTGTCACCGTCAGATCTGAGATGGAAGTCTAATCTCCACCGTCAAGCCTCGAAACGGTATCAGTCGTCTGATCATCACCACGTGTCCAAGTGAATATCATCCGACCGCTAGATCACTCATATATACGGGATAATTGCATATTTAACCCCCAATTTTGTCGTATTTCTTTTTTACACTGTAATATTTTTATTTAGTTTAAAAGTGTCGTGTTAAATTGCATGGAGGCCTCATAACTTTAGTGATATTACATTGTAGTCGAGTTCACGTCACCTCACCTAGTCCCACGTGAGGCGGCAATTTTACAGGATCCCCTCGTGGTTTTTTGTATTTCGCTTTACTCTAGTAACTTTAAATATTAATTATAATATATTAGTAATTTGTATAAGCAACCATGTTTTTATTTTTAATTGCAAAAATATACATGCTAGTATAATTTTTGTGCATGTTTTCTATTTATTAAAAACAACATCTATGCTCAAAACGATCTTAAAAAATAGGGTTAAGTGCATGCTTTCTTGTAAATTTATGTTATATTTTGACATTTCCATTATAGAAATTTTAATATTTGTTAAAGATCAAACGAATGCATTTTTATCCTTGTTTGAATTATAAAATATCAAAAAATATAAAAACATTTTGAAAAAGTCTCAAAAAATATTTTGTTTATTTTAGTATTTTCTAACTCCAGACCAAAATCCTTAAAAATAGAAAAAGAAAAGGATTAAAATAAAAAAAACTCCAAATCAAAAACTCCAAAAATATTTATTTCTATTTTGTAATTTTTGTTATATTATTTGAAATATATTAAAATTATTTTGGAAAATTTTAGATACTTTTTGCTATTTTCATCTCCAAATCAATTCGACTTATTTATTTAATCCCTATTTTGGGATACTTTTGACTTTAAAAATACATAAAATTAGAAAAAAAATCCAAAAATCATAAAAATTGTAAAACATTAATTAAAATCCAAAATTATCTTATTTCATGCATTTTGGTTATTTTTACTTGTATTTATAATTACTTTAACTTATATTGTATATATAGGCTTATATATTCTTATACTACTTACTTAAAAGAAAAAGGAATTAAAATAAAAAATATAAAAGAAAACTAAAAAATTAAAAACTATATAAAAATAAATTTTCATAAAAATATAAAAATTTAAAAACCCACAAAAATCTAAAAAATCCAAAAAAATATCAAAAATCACTTATTGTCTTTTTTGGAATTTTTTGATTGTCTATCATCAATTGTTTCTTGTGTTCGTCCCTTGCTTTACTTGTCACTATACATCTTATTATAGGGTATAATAATTTTTGATTCACACTTGCTTGCTTGCTTGATTTATTCATTGTGTTGGTTGATTATTGATTGACCTCGGGCTTTGTTAGTGGTTGTATCTGCGACAATATATCTTTGCTTCCGTGAGTATATAATTTTAGATCCTTGAAAATCCCGAATCATAATCCTCTAACCATGGTTAGTAAACTATGGTTTAACCCTTAACCACAGCTAGAGGCCCATGGTTTTGGACCATGGTTTTGGCTAAAACATATCTGAAACTTAAGGCCTAAGTTAGAAACTTCCAAAAGCTTCTAGATATGCTAATGACACTTAATTAACGCTAATCGCAATTAAATTTCACTAATTACGATTTAACTTTTGTGACGTATGCTTAACATTTGCTGACCTTTGATGAGTATCCACAAATAGTCATTAGTGGTCTGATGAACCCCACGATTCATCAACTTAAATCTTGATCTTAGCAAAATCCTGAGTAAAATCCCAAATAAATGTATATAAAATTAACAAATTAATAAAATGACTCTTGTAAATAAAATACACTAATTATTGTATATTAGATTGTACAAATAAATTAACAATAAAAAGCCACAAAATAAAGGAGTTTTTCACCTAATAGCCCAAAACTTCATGTACTTTTAATAATTACATTTCTGCTCCTTTTTGGTTAATTATTTCTTTAACTTATTCATAAAAATGACATAAAAACACAAAAATACAAAACAAAATTTACCTCAAATAAATGCTCCTAGATCCCAAAGAGAAAAAGCCGTAAAGTCCAACTTCCTGGCCAAATTCCCGCTCCATAGAACTCCAAATTCACCAAACTCACTTTTAAAGTTAAAGTTAGAAAATTATCTATCCAACGAAAGTGTTTTCATTAAAATCGGAGCTCTTTTGCAAAATTTTAGTTTTGGGACCTTGATGTATATTGTATATAATGTAAATATTCATTCTTTCTTCATTATTTATTTATTTTTTTAATTACTAAAAAATCTAAAAAATCATGGTTTTGTTGTATTTTGATCCTAGTATTTTATTGTATTTTTTTATTGTAAATATATTTTATTGAAAATATAAAAACAATTCAAATAAAAAAGTAAAAGAAATCCTTATACATAGTGTTTTTATGACCTACTTTTTAAATATTCTATTTTATTTTCTTTATTTTATTCTCTCATTTTAAATAAGCTACTTTTATTTTTATTTTATTTTCTATTGTCTACAAAAACCACCATTCAACTACATCAATCCACCAAATTTTCTAACTTCTAATTCAACCCCATTATTTTATTAACCTCCCACCACTTTAATAACTTATCATTTTTTCTATTTATATGCATCTCATTCTCCTCATTTTTGCCTTTGATCCATTTTTATGTGAGGAGAGCCTAGTTCCCAGAGTTGAATCGGTGACAACGATACAACCGCGGTCGAGCGACGACAACCCTCTCTCCGGTGTGATCCATTGGCTTCTTGGCCAACACTGCAGCCGCACCTGCGCACTGCTCGAGCTCATTGCTCGCCGGCGATTCAAGCAAAGATCGTGCTCCTCAAAAGCATACCATAGGTGACCGTTTCCATTGTAGGAAAGTTTATTTTCATATTGTGATCGTTATTATTTTTGTAATTTTTTATCACATCACCTTCCCTACTCCATTTATTTTACTTCATAATCTTTACCACCATCACCACATCATTTCTTTTTACATCACTGGTTATTCCTTGTTAAAAGAAAGAAATTAATAAAATATTAAAAAAACATAGCACACCACACCAGTAAAAAATTAAAAAAATAATAAAAAAAGACAACACAGTAGTGGCCTGCCACTGCTCCCCCCACTGTCGGCGCCGCCCCTGCGCGGCCACCTCCAAGCAGCCGCCTATAGATCTCCACCGCGCATCATCGCAGCGCGACAGGAGCACAACGGTGAGCAGTCATCGCTCGCCAAACCGACGCCCCATCGCGGGCCGCTGCACCTGCGACTGTCTTAAGCTGTGCGGGCCACTAGGGCCATCGTCGCACTCTGCGGCTCCGACCTCCTCTGGACCTACACGCAGCCGCCCCCGGCCTCTGCCCGTGCTCCTCGTCATCCAACCCACATCCACGACAATCTACGGCCGCGCTGCGTAGAGGAGTCGCCTCCTCCCCATCGTGCCCTATCCGACCAGGAAGAAGAAGAAGGTTTGTTTAATTTTTTATTTTGTGAAAATTTCATATTTTTTCCGTCAAGTTATTATAATTAAAAACACATCCCTATGCTCGTTTTGTTTGTAAATGTGTGCTTTCTGTTTTGCACAGACACTCTTGTGTTTGCCTCTAAATTTGGACATTAATATTGCATCTTTTATTCAATGAAAAATAGCATGATGTTGAGCAACTAATTGTCTACCTTGAATATTTATTTGTTTTTTTGTGAGTTATGATGAATTAATTAAAATTATTTTAGTGAAAACTTGCTTATTTTACCCAATATGTGCTCTTAAATTTATATCTGATTCATGGTTGCTCTAAAAGTTTCACAAAAATCAGAAATGATGCCTTGAAGTATGTTCTAATTACTTTCTAAATTTCATCTAAATTGGACTTGTCATTTCCTTATTGTCGAGTGATTTTAGTAAATGATTTTTAATTAAATCCACACATCATATTTTTGTGAAATTTCAACTCTTCTAGATTGTTCATCTAAAAATCTTTGTGATATAATTTGCATTCTTACTAATTTGTTAATGTGGATTTATTAGAAATTATTTATTCACTGCCACTCTGTTTGCATTAAAAAATCTATAAAGAATCATATTTTGTCAGAAAAAATCCAAAAAAATACTATAGCTTCCTTGCATCTTATTTTGATTCCAGTAAAATTTTCATAATTTTTGCATTTTATTTATGTGAAAAATTGTGAAAAAACCTATCAAAAGTGCGCATTTTTAATTGTTGCATTTTAATTCCTAAAATTCCAAAAAAAATATGTTTTGTATTAATCACTGGATTAGGATTCTAGGAAAAATACAATTAGGTTAAATCTGATTAATTTCCTATTAAAATTAATTTGGCCTAGCTGTGTGATTTCTTAGTATCTTAATTCACCTGTATTGTGCATTTTTGCATTTATTCTGCATAAAAAAAATAAAAAATCCGCATTGGAAATCTAGATCTTAATTTTCGAATTAACCCGATGTTGTTCCTTTGCCTCCTTGTGTTCTACCCCGAACTTGCCCGAGATACAAATTAAAATCGAGACACTCTTCACGGAGATCTTCTCTCGGTTCTGACTGATTCGCGAAGTACACATACTACAACGTGTGCAAATTATATATCGTATTTAGCGAGCCAATCATGGTCCTCAATACATCTTTAGTTTCTTTAATTATGATTAATTAGTCTTAATTACTATCATTAAGTGGTATTGGCATCTTAAGCTTATTTACTTCTCTTTCCTCCAAAAATCATAGCAATTCGAAATGAAGTCTGATTCACATGAAATAAATTTTGTTGGTTTCTTCTTAGTGGATCTTATGATATAGGATCCGAGAAGTGTCCAGTTCAAGGCTTTACAGTAGGGTAATGCTATATCCAATTATAATTGCTAGTGTATTTCCAACCACCGATGAAGGAAAGGGAGTAATTCAGAAAGAGGAAGCAATCCTAGAGTTATAGGTGCTTCATTTGGGTGAGGCCGCATAAAAAAAGGTGTATCAAAACATGAGAAGATTATTTCTTTACGCGTGGACAAAGAAGAAGAACAAAGAGAAGTACAACATAAGTAATAAGTGACCTCTGTTACATCCACCTCATAACATTTTCATGGGCAGGGTTATCGACTTAGTAGACGTAAGGAATTATACTATGAAAACATGCTTATGAAAAAGATACGAGCTTTGAACTTGCTAAAGCTCAAAAGAGGATGGGCATGAGTACGAAGATGCATGCTAAGCACCAACATATGCAATGGAGATGTATACCAAATCTAGTAATGATTGAGAAACTTTGGATACTAAAGATGCTCAGATTGTATAAGGCACTTAGTACTCATACTATGGGTGTGCCCGAAACAGTTGGTGGAGATCGACATCAAACTAGTGGAGAATTGTATTCTCTACACATTGAGTTGGAGCTGCCACACACCAACTACATGGGAGATATACCCTCTCATGGAGCTATGAGGGATACATAAAGAACAAGAGCAAATATAGAATCTCATATCTTACAATAATAACCAAGTCAAGAGGAAACGAGGAAGTTCATGGGAAGAACAACTATATAGCAATATGGGGTAGTGTGTCAGAGCACCACTCTTTCCTCGATAGAAGAAGTTGAAAGATGTATCACAATTAAGATTATAATAAGATCCCATCTGAAGAACAAATGCTCAGTCAAGAATGACTAAATATTTAGATGCTAGGGACTCGTTACATTTTTTCGAGAATATGTATGCATACATGATGGTAAATGAATATATATGAGTGATGGGAAACTTCAAGAAGAGTTTCATGGTTGGATGTATTGGTTATACACAAGAGTATGGAGGATTTGATTTACCATCATATATGATAACAAAGAGAATTACATGGGGGCATTGGCTTAGAGGCAGTATGTCAAGGATTTATTTGAAGAGTATGCCAAAAAGTGCATAGAGCATTGCATAGACATGATAATGGATGCATGCATTAACATAAATGCTAGTGTAGAGCTAATATGCATAGTGAAGAACCATCCATGTTGAGAAGCAATGAGATGTAATGACACATGAATAGACATATTAGCTCACATATTTGTATTGGTGCATGGTGGTTCAAGTTGACATGGGGAAATAGCAGGCACACATGTCTAAGCTTTATAATGTACATAAATGATTAGTGTGGAAACCACAACACCAATTCTTGGAAGATTTCCCCCTTAGATGACTATAGATGCGTATCGATGAATATCAAAGAAAACTCTTGACTAATTATGTCAAGATGTTGTTGTAGTGTGAGATTTCAAGTAAATTCAAAAATCACTCAAAATATTTCAATTAAGTGATGTGGTCACTTTATTTCTATTACTTGGGAAAGTCCTAAGGTCAACTCAAGGAAACACAAATGTAGGATTAGCTCCAATTTAAACAATAGTGAAATTAGGTTTTATCATGACATGATTTTTTATATTATTTATGAGGTGATGTGCAAAATATGATATGAAAAATGGGGTGTGCAATTTGAAATAAAGGTATAATACATATAAGGGTATTTTGCAAACTTTGGTCTTGGGCCCAAAAATAATATGAAAATCGGACAAATTTTTTTGGTTTTAAAATAAACTATATTATCATAAGCATTTTTTTAAAAAATAAAATATTTTTGGATGAAAATAAAAATAAAATGTGAAGACTAGGTTAAATGAATGGTATCTAACTTCATAAATAGCTATAAAATACCTAAATATGTGAGATTGGTAAAATGATATTTTTCCTAGATAGGGATTATTATAATATACATGTAATGCATTATTTGCATTTTCTAAATAAATATGCATACATGAAAAATGAGCAAAAAAATTTGCGTTTTATGCAATTTTTATGCAAATATAATCCAAAATGTATGGAAGTTGGTGATGAATCTCCATTTCATCAAATTTATTATTTCATTTGTCCTTTAAATCCTAACTAAATGCATGTATATATCATTATTTTGCACAAATTAACATTCATTATTTATTGTATAAATATTTTATAAAATACATTGTTTAACGCTAAAATAAAAGAATAAAATAAATAAATAAATAAATAAATAAAATGCCAAAATTATTTTATGATCTTAAACCTCGAGACCTAAGCATCTTGATGACTAGGACAACAAGGAATAAAGTAGGAGGAGATAAGGATCAAAACTCAATAAAAACCCTAATTTTTATTCTCCAATAATTCATTTTAGGACTTATTTTATTATTTATAATTTATTATTTATACCTCAAATAACAAAACTCTGTACATGAAGGTTCTAGATAAAAATATATAGAAAAATACAAAATTTACTTTACACAATCATAATATAAATTGTACATTCTGTATTCAGAATAAACATTTAAAACACAAACTTCCCATACTTATATCTTCTCCATATGAACTAAAAATGCATCACCTTTAATTGCATACTAGATATTTAATGAAGATAGTTTCACCTAATTTGGAATTAAGATGTAAAAGTTAGGTTTTGGACCCATATTGTACAATATACCTGAATAAATATTCATTTTAATTATTCTTTACATTTTCACTATTTTATATTTTATAATTTTATAATTTTATAAATATTATTTATATTTTTTTGTACATATTTAGAATAGAATAAAACCATAAAGAAAATAATAAAATAAAATCGTATATAAAAATATATAGATGAATATATTATACGTATACCTATGTAATAAGTATACATATTTTTTAAGTGTACAAAATACATCATAAAAATACAATAAAAATATATTTGTATGTATATAAATAAGTTATAAATATATAAATTACTGAAAAATAATAAATTACAAAATACAAAATAAAATTAAAAATATATAATACATAGGTAAATATATCGATGATTATACAAATAAATACCAACAAATAATAAATAAACTCATAAAAATAAATAAAAAACCATAATAAAATACTATCTAAAATAATAAACATTTTTTATGTTTAAATAAAAAATAATTCATTTATTATTTTATTGTTATTTACTTAATCATTTTATCCTAGTTTTGTCATTTTATGTATGAGGTGGACCAATAGGAGTCCACCGTGCATTGACCCCAGGTCAACTGCACGATCCTCTGCCGCTAACATTGTCAGAACTTGGCACCTCCTATTTCTCCAATTTTTCAAATATCATATGTCGATTGAATCTCCTCGAGCCCTTCACCAAATGTGTTCCCCATACAACACTCACTCTCGCCATACACTTAGGTCTCCTGTAGATAAAACCTATCGGCAGTGCATCACCGATCTTTTGAGACTTGAACCTTCGCCTATAAATACCCCCACCTTCGCCTTTTTTCTTTTTGTCTCAGCTTCGTTGGTTGGAACCCTCAGGCCATTGCACGGCCGCGTTGAGCTTGGTGACAACTCACTACGTGGCTGGTCTACAACATGCATGAAGCCACTTTGGTTTCAACCTCGTCGCCAGAGGTCGCTACGGTGATATCCAATGCTCCTTGGTCTCACCACCAAGTTTGAGCCGATAACTTAAGTATTTTCTTCGCATTTCCTTTCCACGTATAATATAGTTTCATTTCGTTTTTATCGTCTCCAGTAGTGTAATCTTTAGGTTTTAAAGTACGTCGGAGCGCTAAAGTTCTGACCACCGTTCAGTCATTATACACTCCTTGTCTAGCCACCTCATACACCTCACAACCTTCCCCCTTTGTTTCTGCACCTCCTGACCACTCCATCCCAACATCATCCTTCGTAGCTCAATGAATCAATGCCCCATCTCCACCAACTACCGAAGCATCGCCACCATGCCTCACCCTTCGACTATTTTGCCTAATAAAAGCCTGGAGACCTTCGCATGTGCTTTACCTTTTTAACCATGTAGATCTCTTGTGGAAAGAAGCCCTATTGAGGGTTTATCACTTTCAAGATGTGGCTCTTAGATGCCCGGATGTCATCGACTTTCCAGTATCCTATCGATGGGTCCTGGATTCTTTGAAAGGTACCAGTAGTTTTGGATCATCCACAAGGCACTCGTGATCATCAGAGCTTCCATATTTGAGCCTAGGAGCACGAGGAATCAAAGGAGGAGGGAAGAACACACTCGTGTTGTTCTTCAGGAATGAAGCCTTACCATTCAATGGAGCCCTAGCTCCAAACCCTGATGTCACTGTCCAATGCAAGAATCCTCCACTGTTTGATTAAAAGCCGGATCTGAACATGAGTGTCCAATGGTGAAGTAGTAAGGTGGATCCTCCACCATCCGAGACGCCTAAGTGAATCATTTCCAACCATTGGATCATGGAGAATAAGAGGTAAATTGTACATATACCACCCGCTCTATTTTATTTTATTTTTAATCTTGTAAATAATGTTTGTAGAGTAAATAAATATTGAAAAATTGCAAGGACCCCCTAATATTGGTGATATTAGCTTATGAGTCCATGCCAGTTCACCTCGCGTGGTCGGTCACGTGAGGCGGGCAAATTGCAGTGTAGACCCCGATTTTTTTCATTTAAAATTAGTCAATAAAATTTGTATATACATGTTATATTTCTGGTTTTTTATATAAAACCCCATATTTTTATTTCAAAAATACCCCTGCTAGCTTATTCAATTTTGTGCTTGTTTGTCTATTTTTTATAAATATCATACGTGCTACAAAAATTATAGAAAAATAGAATTTTATCCCTCTTTACATGCTCTTCCACGTCATATAAATTATTTTTAAATGTGTGTGTATTTAATTTTTATTAAAAATAAAAAACAGTATGGATATTCCCTATTACCCTTAAAAATACAATATATATAATCATATTTAAAAATTCCAAAAAATAGTATTTGTATATTATAGTATATAGTACTTCCGGACCAAAAGCCCTAAACGTAGAAAAATACAGTTTATTCTGTTATTTTTTATTACTTATAGCTATATCTATAATTATAATATTCTATAATGCATTATATATTTATATATAGTTTATATAGTTTAAAAAATATAAAATGATTATGCTGGAAGTAATTTCCAGATTATATATATATATATATATATTACATATATGATACCTATATTATCCTTATTACTACATATTGAGGTATATATATCTATTATATATTTTAAATAAAAAATAAATTTAAAATCAAAAACTAAATATAAATATTTTTTTATATAAAGTGCTACCATGTATTTCTATAATTAAAAAAGGCATAAATATATATTATAATACAAATTAATTAACCAAAAATCACATTCCTTTGATTAATATTATACATATCTATATACACACGTGTATATATATGTATACTATTTATACATTATTTATTAATAATATAAAGTTGGTCAAATGATAAATGATATGACATTGCACCCGTTGTAATATTTTGGAATTTTTCAGCATTATGTGATTTTTTAAGGATTTTTTTATATAAATAGAGTAAAGTAAATTAATTCTAATAAATCTATGACTCAATATTTTCACAGAATAAAATTACCACAATTAGATATTTAATAGAGGAATCCCAAATGATTTATATTGCAACAAATAAGTAGATAATTATTTTTGAATTAAATACCACAATCCACGACAATTATTTTTAGCACAATATAAATTATTTTGCAATTATTTTTAGGCATAATGTAAAGCAACAAAGGATCTATCAAATGAGAAATTTCCTGATTTTTTTCAATCAAGGGTTGAATTTCTATGAATAAGTTAGTATAAAGTGGGTAAAATATGGTTAATTTCACTACTTGAATATTAGAAATTTAAGCTTGCTTCACAAAATTCAAAACATATGCTCACTAGGTAGAAAATGAATTTCTCAACACAATATTATTTTTCATTTTAGAAAAAGATGAAATTTAAAGGTCTAAACTAGTATTAAGGACATGGGTATCTTTGCACAAAAAATAGTTAGAATTAAATTCAACTGAATGCGCCCAAGCTGCTTATGTAATTACCAAAACCAAAAGAAGCACTCATGCAAATTGGCTAGAGCATGTGGAATGCGTATAAGCAAGAGATGTATTGGCAATTTGAAGAGATGCGGGGTATATTCTCCAAATATCTATAGTCATGTTCCTTGGTGCATGTGACTACTCAGCTCAATGTAGTGGCTAATATTCCTTCTTTATGTTCGATTTTGTGAAGTCGATGGCTGCACATGCAGATGGCTCATCTATGCCTACAGTATGTAAGCTCAATCTACCAGCGCAGATAGCAACACATGGTGCTATTGAAGAGGATCTGACGGTAACAGATTGGAGAGCTTTCTACGAAGGGATCAAGCTTGGGCTGGGATTAGACAGTCGTCGTCCTTCTAACATTGGACTGGAGATCAAAATGGGAGGAGGATAGAATGGCTAATGAAGGCCGACCCCTTCCTTTCCTCTTCACTATAGATGGTCAGGTGAAGTCAAGGATCATGGATAGTGAGTAGTTGGATCACCTATTGTCACCAATTCTTCATTTGCTCTATTGAAGAAGAGACACATAATAAGAGGGTCGGTCGACTTCCAGTGAAAGTTTGAGGTCAGGCTACCCTAATGGTGCTCGAGAAGTCATCTCCATCGATTGAGCTTTAGTGGTGTTCGAGCGATTGACGAGGGTCATAAGTTGTGTGAAGCTATCTATCTCTACTATTTCTATCCATATCCTTGATTTGTTGCATAGCTGGGATGATCTCTGCTCTGCCCCAACTCACAAAGAGGTCCAACTGCTCATACAAGGTTTCGACGTGCTTCAGGCTTATGAAGGACCTTCGATGCACTTGCGGATGAAGATCAAAGCACGAGAAATAAGCTCGGCTACGAGATTCGTGGTCATCGGTGGGCTCGTAAAAGAGAGAGTAGAGGTGTGGATCTCACTTGGATGGTGGGGAATTGGAATCGATTCTCCCGCCTTAGGCGGCCAGAGGGGTAGGGATGAAGAAAATAGACTTTTTAAAATAATTATTAAAAAATCGTAATTAATTAAATAGATAGCAAGTTTGGGTATTTAAACTTTTAAGCATCAATTGGTGCAATATGTTGCTACCTTTTTGTGCAGTTTATAGGAATGCCCTTGCGCCCTCCAAAATTACATTGAGGGACCTCTAAATCAAAGAAATGGCTCTAATATATTTATATAAATACTAATACTCCATGTTTCAATCTAATATATATACCATACAAGATATTATTTTTTCCATGTTAAAGGGTTGCATAATCTTTTCTAACTAATAGACAATAATTTATTTTTATTAACTTCTTAAGATATTTTTTTCTACTAAATGTTCTAACATAAATAAAATACATAATTTTAAATTTTATTGAATTATTTCAAGCAGAAGGAAAAGTTATGTTTCGGATTCACCGTATGATTTTTTATGGTTTTATGGCTCTCTTATAATATTCGAACAATGGTAATAAATGGACACATGAATTTCATAAAAAAATGATATCAAGGTACTTATCTATGAAAAATACTTAAATCGTCATTCAACACCATAAGATCATCACATAATGGAAAAATATAAAATATTCTTTTAAATATCACACAAGAAAGATTTTACAATATTATATTAAATATCAAAGAAATTTTTCAATCACATCAAGTTGGGATGGAAAATATTTATAATGTCTCCATCGCCTTATAAATCTGCTTATGCCTCCTCCTCCTTCACCTCCTCAATTGTTTCCTTTTCGATCTTCTCTCATCATCTTGTGGCTATCTTTACATATATATTTTTTTGTTTCTTTTGCTTGATATTCAATTCAGAATGTATTGGAACATGCCTAGGTTGTTGTGACTTAGTTGATGACTGTTGTGAAGGATCAGGTGGTTGACTAATTTATTCAGTAGTGCTTCTTTCAATAATTGATCTTCATGCTATATCTAATAAAACTTCCATAACCTCATTGATCCTTACTCCTATTAAAGTTCTTCGAGTTGATTTAGGGGATTGTTGTGATATTGTCATGCAAATATCAAACAACTATCTCTCAAAGTCAATTGTCTAAACATGGCCTGCACAAGCACACAAATCATCTTGAA
This sequence comes from Ottelia alismoides, assembly GCA_037367405.1. NCBI lineage: Eukaryota > Viridiplantae > Streptophyta > Magnoliopsida > Alismatales > Hydrocharitaceae > Ottelia > Ottelia alismoides. Next base: position 358,563 of record JAZKJV010011019.1, read on the forward strand.
GAGCTTCTGAATTGTATTAAGTAGGAGGTGTGAGACAAGAGGATACATGGTCAAATTGACTTGAAGGACCTATAAACGATGATCCCCCTGAAATTGTTTACGACTCAAAGTTTCTAGATATCTTGCATGTCCCATACATAAAAGAGTTGCATCGTATTTAATATCTTATGAGATAAATACTATCTTTTTCAATGGGATATTTAATTAAACAAGTTTTTGAAACCTAAAGATCCAAAGGTTTGTTGCTCTTGTTGATATCTCTCCAACATATTCTGCATAGTTCATACCTGAAATATTTACATTGCATTTAATATTTTATAAGTTAAAAAATAATTTTGTGAATGGGATAATTAATTAAATAAGTTATTACAACATGAAGCCTCAAAAGTTGGTTGATCTTCTTGGTAACCTTCTCTGTTATATCATGCATAGTCCATACCTAAGAGAATCATATTGTCATTAAGATTTTATAAGATGATTTAGAACTTATTTTAAAAGAATTAAATTAATAAGAAATTAATCAAACATGAAGCTCCAAAGGCTGGTTTCTCTTGTTGTGACATGTATGGTTCATATTGGTGGAATGTCCATCAATGAAAATATGTTAATTGTTTCATCGAAATATTTTCTTGTATCTTCAATTCTAACACTCGTAGTTGATGGCAACTATGTTGATCTTTGAATTTCATCCCTGATTGTTCCTTCCATGCAAAATTATTTCCTTATGTTAAGGATATAATTTATTAATTTGTTGATATATATTACAAAGAAATATAAGTAATTGTAATGAAACTTACCAGTCGTCTTTCTAGTGGACCATGTGGTTGGTGGTGAAAGATGTGTCTGGATCCACCTTCTTGTTATATTCCAATATCATTGCATGTAGACATCATTGTTTGCATCATCATGCTCAATGACTACCAAATCTTTTCTCCCTCCAACCGGTCAACATATTCGCAATTCAATAAAGACCAATTTGAGATGTAACCGCTTCACGTACAGTTGCCTCGAGAGACGACATGTATCCTCACCGCGGAAGCCAGGATATGTTGTCCATTCCAAATTGATGCATTACTCGATCTGGTAAATGCATAACAACAATATCATAGCAAATTAATAGTAGTCTGCTCATTCAAACAAGTTGACTACTTCTATATATTGGATGCAATTTTGCTATTTCTTCTTGATGTAGGGTGTACAGTTTATTTATATTAAAAGTTACAGTCACATGTAATTCTTTGCTCAGTTAAAAATCATTATTTACATGATGAACCTTCTGTGTGTCCATCTCATTACCATAATAAACAAGCATCGTGATTTGTGCGTTCTCCTTGAAACTTCTCTCGCCTATCCATTTTAGGACCAACGATCCTCCTTATGCACTCTCATGTTCTCTCACAACTGACCTTCTAAGCCATTTTAACTCTCAAATGTTGACCTTGAGTCAATTGTACTGCTAGCTCACTTGCCCTTGTTAGAACCTCGGGCGGGTAGTTTTCTTCAATTTTTCATGCTTCAACCACATCGTCCTTCACCTCAAGCCTTCCATCTCTTTGACCTCTGCATATCCACCGACCACTCCGACCATCCCCTGCTCATAACCCCCTCGACCTCTCACGCAATCATGCCTCGAACTTTGCCATTTCCCAGCCCTTAAATATGTACCTTCTTCATCCTTTTAGCGTTTGATCCCTCTAGTGTTGCTTTTAGCCCCTCATATCACCCTGTTGGCCTTGCTTGTGATAGAAGTCGCAAGCTGGTGATTTGCAGTGAGGAGAAGCCTCATAGGAGAAGATCCACTCCACCACTGGAGCTCTTCTGATCAGTTCTGCCTCATGGGCGGATGACCTGGTTGAGGTCATTTCCTTTCGCATTTTAGGTAAATTTTAGTTCTTATTTCCATTTCCAATCTTTATTTTTACGGTTATCATTTATTTTATTCGTAATCAAGAAGCCCCAATTTGACCTAGAATTCGAGCTCCATGCAAATCCTCTATCTGCGATCCACTATCGTATTTGTTTGATAAGATGTTGACATTCGTACTCATATTCATTTTAAAGTGGGTGTGAATATGGATATGATTTTGACATTCACATTTGCATTCATATTTCTATATCTATTTTAGTGCATAAATATATTCGTAGATTTATTTGTAACTTTTTGTAATAAAATTATATTATTGCTTTCACCATTGTTGATATAAATGAATATATTAAGTATACTATTTTATGAGTAAACCATCCTAAACATGTACATTTTAGTTAATCTATACAATATTTTCGTTATTATCAATATCCGATTCGTATTTGTTTTATATTTATATTTATTTTTCAAAGATATGGTTAGAAAATGTTCATATCCATTAGTATTCTTATCCACATTTGTGTAAGTATTTTAAAATAGATGAGAACGAGATTATAAATATACACATATTTGTATCCGTTCATTTTTATCCCTACCATCAAGGGAGGAAAGGAGAGACCATTTGGGAAGCCTGGCCATAGTAAGAAAAAGGAAAGTCATTGAAAGAAAGAACTTAAGCTAATGCTTGAAGCGCACTTGCTATGAAACGACCTCATTTCCCAATGAATTAGATGAACCAATTAAGTGAATCATATCATTGCGACGATTGTTGCATCAAGGATGAAAAAGGATCACAATAATGGACGTTGTATGGGTAGCTGTGAGAAATAGTGGAGACTGTGGTGCTTGTGGTCGATGGTGGTTAAGACTCCAAGAAGACCTTCTCTTTAACTTTCAAGAGCTCCTCAATGTTTATATCAGTTCAGTCCTGCACTTAGCTGTCTCTTCTCTCTAATAACTCTTGACAGCCTCCTACGTCACACACTATGGATGAACATAGGTCAGGTTGGGACGGGAGTCGGGCCCTGAAGGACGTAGGTCCAAGTCCGTTTCAAAAAATTAAGCCTTGGGTTGGGTTCAGACCCCACAATAATTTTTGTTCGGTCCAAACTCAAGCCCGGTCCTATTCCTATGGATCGAGCTTGGGTCGGACTGACCCATCTCCACCCATTAAAGATTATTAACTTTGAGTGTTTTGTTTCAAGTCAATCTTAACTCAAGTTACACAAGTCAAAATTATTTAAAACATATGTTATAATACTTATGAAACAGCTAAAAGTCAATTCTAAAATCCAAGGATTTCTTACTTCACACAAGTACACTCAATGCTAGATACCATTAATGTATCTCATGTATAGAAATTGAAAGAGTGAAACAAACTTATCCACTTAACAACATGTGCACAAGAACCTGCATATTAAAGGAATGGGCATAAGGCCCATATTGGGTAAAGGTTACTAATAGGAAATGTTCTTATGGGAAAAATAAATACTAACAAATTCAAGAATAACCAACAAAATCTAAACCAACGACTAATTAAGAAAAATTAATTTTGAATTGAAATATAATGATCATCAATTCGCATGTCACGCACATGACTTTTTTGATTTATAAACATAATATAAAGACATGATACAAGAGTAGAGCGCGCATGAAATAGGTGCGAGTTTTCATGCTTGTAGGATGTGGGAAAGGGTTCGGACCCTATTTAGGTCGAGCCCTACCCCCAAAAGATAGGTCTAAATATTGGGTCCAAGCACAGCCCAATGTTCAATTGAGCTTGAGTCGAGTCGGGTTTTTTGGGCCGAGCTTCGGACTGAGTCGGATCGGCTTAACCCAATGCTTATCCCTATCTTCTCTTTAATATTTGAAATGGATATATAGCAGAAAGAAAGGTTTTAAAAAAATCTGTCTGTATTTTGAATTGGCCAACCAGTGATTTGTTTTAACCATTGGTTTGAATATGTCAGGCCGATGATCTCAAAAAACCCAGAGCAATCTTAATTTACTAGTTAGACTTGTCAAATCATTTTTCGGAATTGAGAAAGTCAGACATACCTATTATATATATATATATATATATATATATATATATATATATAGACACACACACATATATATAGAGAGAGAGAGGTAAATGGGGCTGCCCCCAGGGAGTAGCCAACTTGGCTACTCCCACCCCTATTTTTCTCTCCTTTTTTTATTTTTTTGGAAAATAAAAATTTGTATATTCATCATTATATCCCTCTCACATTCTATTAAAATTTCGTCAGAAACAGAGACTCCGACGGTCTCCATCTAAACATGGTCGATTTAAAAAATCCTGCGACCGTTAAAAAAATGACGTCTGGATGGAGGGCTTAGGAGTCTCTGTTTCTGACAAAATTTTAATAGAATGTGAGAGGGATATAATGATGAATATACAAATTTTTATTTTCCAAAAAAATAAAAAAATGAGGGGAAAATAGGGGTGGGAGTAGCCAAGTTGGCTACTCCCTGGGGGCAGCCACATATGACCCATATATATATATATATATATATATATATATATATATATATATATATATATATATATATATATATATATATATATATATATATGGGTCATATGTGGCTGCCCCCTAGGGGCAGCCAACATGGCTGCCCCCGCCTTATTTGGGCAAATTTTTTTATTTTTTTTGAAAAATAACACCATTTGCATTCATCCCTATATCCCTCCTATATACCATTCGAATTTCGTCAGAAACAGAGACTCCTACGGCCTCCATCCGGACAGTAATTTTTTAACGGTAACAAGATTTTTTTAAATCGATACCATCGAGATGGAGGCCGTAGGAGTCTCTGTTTCTGACGAAATTCGAATGGCATGTAGGAGGGATATATGGATGAATATACATGGTTTTATTTTTCAAAAAAAATAAAAAAAAACACCGAAAAATGGGGCGGGGGCAGCCATGTTGGCTGCCCCCAGGGGGCAGCCCCATTTTTTCCTATATATATATATATATATGGTAAAATGTGTATGCCCCCTAGGGAGAGCTAACTTAGCTCCCCCGCCCCCTTTTCACAATTTTTTATTTTTTTTGAAATCTAAAACCGTGTAAATTCATTATTAAATCCCTATATTATGTCACTCAAATTTCATGCGAAACAAAGACTACTAAGGCCTCCATCCAAACGAGGTCCATTTAAAAAATCATGTTACCGTTAAAAAAATGACTGTCTGGATGGAGGCCGTAGGAGTCTCTGTTTCACACGAAATTTTAATGACACTATATAGGGATATAGTGATGAATATTCATGGAAGAAATTTTCAAAAAAAATTTAAAAACATGGAGAAAATGGGGCGGGAGTAGCTAAGTTAGCTACCCGGGCAGCCCCATTTTACCCATATATATATATATATATATATATATATATATATATATATATATATATATATATATATATAGTGTATGCCCCCTAGGGGGAGCTAACTTAGCTCCTCCCGCCCCTTTTTCACAATTTTTTTTATTTTTTTTGAAAATCTAAAACCGTGTAAATTCATTATTAAATCCCTATATTATGTCATTCAAATTTCATGTGAAACAGAGACTCCTACGATCTACATCCAAACGGGGTCGATTTAAAAAATCGTGTTACCGTTAAAAAATTGACTGTCTGGATGGAGGCCGTAGGAGTCTCTGTTTCACACGAAATTTTAATGACACAATATAGGGATATAATGATGAATATTCATGGAAGAAATTTTCAAAAAAAGTAAAAAATAGGGAGAAAATGGGGCGGGGGTAGCTAAGTTAGCTACCCCTTGAGGGCAGCCCCATTTTACCCATATATATATATATATATATATATGGGGAAAATGGGGCTGCCCCCTAGGGGTAGCCAACATGGCTGCCCCATCCCATTTTTCACAAAATTTTTTTATTTTTTTTGGAAAATATCACCATGTATATTCATCCCTATATCCCTCCTATATGTCATTCGAATTTCGTCGGAAACAGAGACTCCTGCGGCCTCCATCTAGACGTCATTTTTTTAACGGTCGCAGGATTTTTGGAGGCCGTAGGAGTCTCTGTTTCTGACGAAATTCGAACGGCATATAGGAGGGATATAGGGATGAATATACATGACAATATTTTTCAAAAAAGTAAAAAAAATTGCCCAAAAATTGAGCGGGGCAGCCATGTCGGTTGCCTTCAGGGGGGCATCCCCATCAAGCCATATATATATATATATATATATATATATAATATATATATATATATATATATATATATATATATATGAGGAAAGGGAGCCTACTTTGTGAAGTAGGTAACTTACCTACTTCACATTTCATTTTTTGCAATTTTTTATTTTTTTCAAAAATGTCACCATGGATTTTCATAACTATATCCCTCTAATATGTCATTCAAATTTTGTCAGAAACAGAGACTCCTACAGCCTCCATCGAGACAATCATTTTTTAACGATCACAGATTTGTTATATTTTACATGTTCTGGATGAAAGTCGTAGGAGTCTCTGTTCCTGATGAAATTTGAATGACATATTAGAGGGATATAATTATGAAAATTCACAGTGGCATTTTTCAAAAAAAATAAAAAAATTGCAAAAATTAGATGTGAAGTAGGTAAGATTACCTACTTCACAAAGTAGGCTCCCTTTCCTGTCTCTATTTGCATATGTACGAATACAATAGTTCATCATGAATATCCTTCAATATTAGAATAAGTTACATACAACTTAACAAAATTTATATTAAATTAGTGTTGCATCTAATTTTAATAATTTCTCAGAAAATATCATGCTTAGAATTTGCAAATACACGATCTATCAAGATGAACATATAGCCTTTACATGTAAGAAAATGGTGTTTGTTAGCAAAATTTGAAATATTTTTATACTTATGCTGCATATTATAATTGTTAGTTCAAAGTTCAAATATTTCTCCATTGAAGGGGGTATATATCTTCATAACACATGTACAATTGCACCCACACAATAAATATAAGTGATTAGAGATGAAAACGGATCGGATACGGATCGGATATGCCTATTTTCATATCCATATTCGCTTCATCTATATCGAATACGAATACGGATACGAATATGATTCGGATATGCATTATGGAAACCATATCCGTAAAAATACGGATATGAATCCAGATCGGATATTTATCGAATCCGAATACGGATCGAATAAAGAGCGGATCCGAGTACGGATCGAATAAAGAATGGATCCGAATACATATCGAATAAAGAGTGAAATCCCAATATGGATCCAATAAACATGAAATCCGAATACGGATTGAATAAAAATCACATACGAATATGAATTGATTTTTTATCAAAGTTCATAATGATTTTAAAAATAGCAATGAAATATAAATAAGTTGCATCATGACAAAAGGGAGTGTCGACGTGACATGTATTTTTGATCGGAAGCAAAAAGGGGATAGGATTTCATAAATTTTATAAGCGCTCATACCCAAAGAAATAGAAATTTATTATTATTGTTAATATATTGTATTATATAATGTATAATAATAATAATAATATAATAGCATAAGGGTGTAGCTTATATTATATTAACTAATATATAAATAATATTAAATATTATATTCGGATATCCGGATCCGAATCCGGATATTCAAGCTATTACAATATCCGTATCCGTATTCGGAAAATTTTTACAACCCATTTCATATCCGATCCGTATTCGAAAAACTATCGGATACGGATCCGTATCCGATAATTTTTCGAATACGGTAAGCGGATATTCGGATATATCCGTATCCGTTTTCATCCCTATAAGTGATTAGAAATAATAAAGAGAATATATATAAAATGCAAGTGATTAAGAGCAATACCTGAGAGGAGGCGACGATGAAGTAATGGTGACACCATGTGCCGCTGTAGAGGATGGAGAGGCAACTTCGTGTTTTTTTAAGTTTTTACTATCTAGATTCAATTTGGCTTTAACCGGTCCAGAGAACTAGATCGGACCAGCTTGTCAAGTCCTGTTTTTTATTATTTTATTATTTTATTATTTTATTTTTATTATTTTCATTATTCCTTAAATTGACCGAATCAAACTGGCTGAGACTATTTCCTAGTCCAATTGTTCCAATCGACTGATCTTGTTCGATTTTTAAAATCATGTAGAAAGACAATATAGAACGACCAAAGTCTCGTAAGGCCCTTTTATTGAGCGAAGAGGATTAAGTTAATGGTCCTTCCATGGAAGGAAATTTCGTGATATATAGGTAATATATCGCTGATTTACCGATATCGAGATGCAACCGATATGACGATATATCCTAATTTTCAAGCATTTCCTTCACAAAAGATCGTCGACAAGAACGATTGATATATCATCGAAATATCGTATCGATACAATATCAAAATGATCTATCGATTCACTCTTTGAACTCACATGCAGCTTTGCTATAGTAGAAAGCTACAATAGGTCTAGGAATCACTGTAAGTGGATTTCATTGGATTCTTCTCAATGAGTGAGTCCATGCTCAAGGGAAGTTTTTACATAAAGGGAAGTGAACTCAGAATCACCTGTGGGAAAAGCTCGGCATCTTGCCCTTCCAAAGCATCCATCTCTCACTGCACATGCCACAGTTCCACCCACTCCCTTAGATACAAATATACATATATCTTTCCACATCCGAAATCAGATTTTAACGAAATCAAGATCTAATGCAATCATCTCAATGGACCCCATTATGGGTCCAAGGCACCAGCAAAAACAAGAAACTTTTATAAGCACAAAAATCCTATCAAACGTCGGCAGGCATGCCTGACGGGTCGTAATCACCTCTTGCTCTACCCACAAAGGATCCTCAGCAGATATATCCCAATCTCCTACAGCCAAACGAGAAGGCACATCTAGCATTCAGATATGGCCAATAATATAATATATTCTAGAATCACATACATAGCTTGCTAGTCAAGTGAGATAAAGGAGAAGATGGCAAGAAAAGGATCAACAGCAGCGACGTGGAGCCCTCCCCTCATTATTGACGCACACCACAGTTGCAAGGAAGGACCCCCCCAAACACACCACATGGAGATGGCGACAAACAGCAGCAGCAGCAGCTACAGTAACCTCTCCACAGCGTCGGCCGGAATCCCCCCCTGTGCCCTTCCCCATGCACAGTGACGATCACAGTTGAGGTACGTGCCTTTAGACCTAACCCATTGTCCGTCCGATCTCCCCTGTCTCGCTGCTTGCTTAGCAGGTTGGAGCGCGGAAACCTAACTACAGAATGAGGAGATGCGGCTGCTCCTTGTTGCTTTCCGTGGCATGTGCTTTCTAGTTCTTTGACCTGGAGATCTATGCCTGTGGGACATCTCCATGTGGGATCGTGGATGGAAACATGTCCACTTGATAGCAACCACTGATCAGCTTTGGACGTTGGGTTGTGTGACTGTGACCCTTTCTTCATAATTACACTTATCATCTTTTCTCATTGGCCAAATTACTCAAAAGTTCCTCAACTATGTGCACGATTTTAATGTGGTTTCTAAACTTTAAGAGTATTTCATTCAGCTTAATTGAGTTGATCACGATATCTTTTACAACCTTAGATCACATTTAGCCATGAACTATACGGAAACAAGTGTTGAAGATCGGATATCGCGGTGTTATCGTTTAAAGTTCCGATACAACATTGAAATTGGGTCTATAGTTAAAGATCTTTGTGTGAGTGATACATGTATCATTTTCTAACGAATGTGGATATATACGAGAAGATATCGCCATCTGGAGAACATGTGGGTTGGATTGCATAAAATCAGTTTGTTGATGCCATGACACATTAAAAAGGTAATAATTTCTGTCCATTATATCTTAAGAAAGAGTTTGGGTCTTTGGCGATTTGGATGCAATTGGATAGGGATGCATACGTGTCTTATCTACTTCTATGTCAATTTTGTCATATTTATGTCGAAATAAGAATAGATATGGATACATATATAAATTTAACTTATGTACTTGTATATGTATATCATTTAAAATATAGATACATGGTTGGATATTTATTTATAGGGTTTTTATCACTTGTGCGCCTCTAAGATATCGCAATTTCAGTTATGCCCCTATCTTTTTGGTAATATCAGTTGTGCCCCTCACTTCTTTCTCCGTTATCACTTGTGCCCTTCCGTCAGATTGACCGTCCATGAGTTGACTTAACCATGATTTTTTCAAACCTTGGTGCAGTTAAGAGGGGTATTATTGTCCAGACTTTTTCTTATCTTCTTCCTCCTCCATGTGCTGGAGAGAGGTTGGGCCGGGGATCGTGTGTCATCCGCTCCATGTACGGCTTGAACTGCCACGCCTCCAGTTGCAGCTCTGTCTTCTCCCACTGCAACAGGAGGATCATAGATATCCTCGGAACCAGGACACAGTCGGTACATCCAGTTGCCGAGCGCCGGTGCATATCCACCTTCCGAGCCTCCCCCACCACCGCAGTAGCTCCTTCGCCAGTGACACCCCTACAATCCCCTCCCCGTCCTCCCTCTGGTACACGCACTGGAAGCACCAGTCGTCGGTGCCTTTGTGGGTTCGCAGCATGTGGACCAGCTGGTACTTGGACCGAAGCCTGTCTTGACGCTGGTTCGAGAGGAGAACTGCCGTGCCCCCCATCCAGAAGATGCAGTTAGCGAGAAGCATCGACCGCTCGTTCCTGAAGTACCAATTAAGTGTTATATTCTCCACAGGGAAGAGGTTGCATTTCACCACGAGGATACCCACTTCTTGCGGGTGGACCCCCGTCTTCTTGAAGAGCGAGTTCAGTGTATCGAACATGACCTCCTCGACTTTGAGGCACGCCTCCGACATGGATAGGTTGGGCAGCTTCGAGAGAACCCCTCTGGGGAGGTACGTCTCATCGCCGAGCCCGGACCACTGTGCGATCCTCGTCTGGAAACATGTGCTCTCCTCGTTGAACACGCCGATTTTCCCATCATCTCGAGGAAGCCCTCGTTGGAGATCTTGCATTCGTCAACGGGTTTGTAGCACGCGATCCGCGAGGTAGACAGGGCACGGGCGCATGATGTAGTAGATGGTGAGGAGCACGACGGTGACGGCAGAGCAGGCAAGGACGATTGTTGGGTCGACGGTGAAAGTGGGCAAGAAGGAGCCAACGTCAAAGCTGAAGGAGAACTGCAGGGTGAGCGAGGGGAGGAAGAAAGCGGAGGGGAGGAGCAGGGAGGAGGAGAAGGAAGGGGTGGTGTAGCGATAGCTGATGCGTATGTACTTGAGCTTAATGAACTGGAGGAAGTCCAGGAGGCTGCGGTAGATACGGATGGCAATGGGAGCGGAAGGGAGGTGGGGGGGAGTGCGGGGGGCAGAGGGGAGGTGCAGGGGGTGGAGGAGGGAGGTGTGGGGGCGGAGGAGGAGGATGGGGACGAAGGCGACGCATGTGGGTGGAGCCAGAGGCTCGGAGGAGGATGCATGAGAGCTCAAGGAGGAGGAGGAGGAGGGAGGATCTATGGAGGAGGAAGAGAAGGGAGGAAGAGGAGGAGGAAGAGGAAGAAGATGGGAGATGAGGAAGAGAATGGAGGAAGAAAATGGAGGACGAGGAGGACTTTTCAATCCTTTTTTAATTTAATTCCATTTGTGTCCTTGAAGTAAACGTCAGTTTATGTTAGTTAGGGACGGTCACTAACCCGGGGGGGCACAAGTGATAGATTAACAAGAAGTGAGAGGCACAACTGATATTACCAAAAAGATAGGGGCATAACTGAAATTGTGGTATCTCAGAGGGGCACAAGTGATAAAAACCCTTGTTTATAATTTGTATAACGATATTATATACATGATCAACCACTTTATATATAATATTTATAAAATAAAGTCATTTAAAATATTTATATCGCATGGAAGAATAATCAAACTAAAAAAATTCAAAAAAGAACAGAAAACACATGATGTTCGTTGAAATAACATTTTTTCTATCATCATTGTCTTTATAATCAGTTGCAACAACCTGAGCAGAGATCACACGAGCAGGATGGCGATAAGGGTCATCAACAACCAAAATAATCCCGATCTGTTTCTTCGACATCAAGTCTTGCAAAAGATGAATTTTCATTAAAAAAATTCAGATGACAGTTAAGATCTTTGGCAATGTGATAAATCAAAAGTAAGTTTATTGGGAAATCGGAAACATGAAGAGGGTCTTTCAACATAAATTTATCTATGATAGATGTGTTCCTTTTTTCGGCCATAATGAGCAAAGAATCATATGCAAAAGGCAAGTTTATAATCAATGACCATCTTAGAGTTACATGTCATATGATCGGAGGCACAACTATAGGTTAGTAATACTTGTCCATACCATAACTTATTTTGATCAACAGTACTTGCCCATGTGTCATCACAATGATAATCGGTCTCCTCCCATTTTGCTTTAAGGCAGTATAGTCCTAGCAACAGACACATCCCCTTGTTTCATATTGTAAACTTCCCTACTCAACTGATAGATCTGGATATCAATTTTCTTCTGCCCATACAAGCCCTCAAGTGTGAGTCACTACTCCCTACCAAACTTCTTCTAAAGAAAAAGATGTTGGATGTTAGGACACACATCATTTTGTGATCCAATTCGCGCTGAATGTCTTCAGTGTACCACTACTCATACAATTTGTTAATAATAACAAGAGCTTTCTTTCATCCATCAATGTAGCCTCCATGACCTCGAGAGGCTATGGCTACTTCCATAGCAACCACGTCAAGTAGTTTTTTTTTGTCAATTTGATTGTAATAACCTAAGTCGGTACATTATCACTCTTGAAATTAATTATATGCATATTGTCGTCTTGGGGAAATAGATACCCACAAGGAAAGCCAAGAAAAAACATATAAGAAGACCAATCACAAAAGCTACTCATAGGCATTGTTTTCGCCCACCAGCAAGTCACAAGAGGATCTCCACCAAGTGGATTGCCTGCACCCACAAGAAGATCAACACTACCTCCACCGAAAACAAGTCGTAAGAGTCCACGGATGCTGGAAACCAAGGAAGGGGGAACATGGAAGGGCTTCCACTAAGGCACACACCTCAAAAGGAATGGGTTGTGCCGATGCACAAGAGGAGTGTGCCTTCATAAGTCGAACGTGAAAAATCACCCAACCTACTATTTATAAAGAAGAATAGTGTCGCAGTGTCGGTCAGGTAAATTTTTATAGAAAATTTATTATTTTGTTATTTATACTCCTAAACTAAATATGTATAGTGTTAGTACGAGAGTGTCGTACTGAGGGAGGTAAACTGTGGAAAACTAAGGTAAAATACTAGAGAAATTAAGATATAATAGTTTTATATATTTTATTTATTTTTAGGGAATTTTATGGATTTTTATTTGATTTTATGAAATTTATATTTTTTATGATTTTAACTTATAATTAGGAAAATATAGTTGCTTGATTTAATATTTTTAGGTTCTTTTTATTTTTTTAAATATTTTTAATGTTATTTCCCATTTTTATAAATTCCTAAAGGATTTGAAATTTTTTTATGAATTTTGAATTTATTTTTAGTTGAAAATTATTTTTTATTGAAAAAGGAATTTTTTATTTTGAAAATAGTAGAAAGTAATAAAATATTCTTTATTTTGAAAATACCTTCAAAATGAGGTATTGTGCGTATTTTTACAATTTTTATTGAATTAATAATAATTTTTTGAAGTTTTGATGTATTTTATATTTTTATTGATTTTAATATTCAATTTTTGTTTTGCTTTTTACTTAATTTATAAAATATAGAAAAACATAGTAAGCAAAAATAGTTTTGTTACAAATCTGTGGATACATGCAAAATAATTTTCATAGCGGGAATTATTCGAATCAATTTCGTGCACTTTTAGAATCAATAAAAGGTTACTATTTTGGGGATGTATTTTGGCATTCTAATACCTTTTATCAACCAAAAATTATGTTCAAATAGTGCACAAATAATAGATTTTTATTTCATCAAAAACTTATTCGAATGTTGCAATCAATGTAAAAAATAATGATTCTCGTACATCCAAAACATGAACCATGATCACTTAGAGTTTTGGATCACATTCAAGACTTGTCCAAGGCTCTGGTACCACTTGAATGGTATGGGAGAATCCTTAAGTGCGCCACGGAAGCGTGATGATCGCATCATATACGATCGAGAGCGACTACTCTCACTAGTTGCTCAGTGTAGCAGAATTTAACAAATTTTAAAACGATGAGACTTCATGATCCAAGAATACTTCTTGGATTGTTTCATCTAAACCATATACTAGATAAAGAAATATCTCTTATAGCGTGATTATGATCGAGTCTCTAAACAAAGAGACCTTCTGTCTCAAGTCCAATTTGTCAGAGGAGATGCTTGCGAGCGTGGAGATGAATCGCATACTTCTCTCAATCCAAGTAGTTGATTCAAGCGATGGATCTCCCGATCTTGCCTCACAAGATCAAACATCTTCTTCATGTGCGAGGCGCATCGAAGGAGAGAGAGATCCACGAGTAGTCGAAGCAGCAGCACAACGACGATGCGACGATGGCAGCAACCTTCTCTCTAGGGTTAGAGTGGGTGATGAGCAAAAAATCGATCAATCCGGATCAGATAAAAATAATCACTCTCGGATCCTTGCAACACGGATCGATAGAGATCTCATCTCAACAAGAAAATTGAGAGATCATACCACCAAAACAAGATGAGAATCAAAGAAAAACAATAGTGGCCCTGGCTATTGGATTAGCCTGGTATAGCGACCAGGGTCGGACTAAGGGAGCACGTGATGGCCTTGCGGCCTACGAAGTAGTCTAAAATGAAAACAAATAAGATAAAATTATTTTTGGTGGGTTTTTAATATTTTTTATATTTTTTTGGAATTTTTAATTATAAAGGAAATAAGAAAATCAAGAAAACAAGCAACTTGGACAATTTATTTAAACATTCAAAATTAATCCAAAAATTCAAAAAAAATATTTTTATGTTTTTATCATTTTTTATATTTTTAGTTAATTTTTGGTATTTTTCTGATTTGTATAGAATTTTATAAAAATAAAAAAAGACTGAAAACCAAAGACACTGTCCAGTCAGGCTTCTACAACCAATTAAAAATGCCAAATGGTTGTTTCAAGGCCTGGAGGTAATTTTCCTGTAAAGTATGAACTACAAGGAAAAATTAGAAACTGAATTTATTATTTTTGGAGTTTTTAATTATTTATTAGAATTTTTATAAGTTTTTCAGTGTTTTCAATTTTTATAATTCTTATAAATCCAAAAATGACCAAACTTGGTCAGAAAATCAAACACACTGAAATGAACAGAATCTAATTTTTTGTAATTTTTAAAGATGTTTTAATATTTTTTTGAGAATTTTAAAAATGGACAGTAAGAAAAATGGGTGTTTTTGAATTTTTTAAAAAAACTGAAAATGTTCAAAAATGTACCAAATTTTTAGCGAAAATTTTACACAGTGCAGGAGCCACGTATCCAATTTTTCGCGAAATTTAGACTTGATTTGATATTTTATTAAAATCAAACAACAAGGCACAGTGCATAGGGACCCAAATGCATGGAAAGTAAGTTCCAGGGACTGAATCGTAACAAATATAAGAAACTGGGGGTCCCTCGTGCACAATTTCCAAAATAGCACGCGTAAAGCACATGTCCTAGGCACGGAGGGACCTATGTGCAATAAAAAATACTTCCGAGGAATAAATAGCAACAGGTGCTAAAAGTCCAGGGAAGATATTGCAATTTCACCAATTAATTCAGCACATGTCTCAATAAACTACTCACAGGGGCATGGATGCAAATAATGAAAACTTTATTTCATTCCAGAACACCTTAAAACATCAGCCCTAATGTTGCAAATACACCACAAAAATCATGTGACGATGCATGTGTTCCACGTAGACAGGGGTATAAATGCAAATAAAATAAGCACGAGGTCAAAAGTGCAAAATATCCAGAATAACATGAACTACATAAAATATTTACAGGACTAAATGCTAAAACAAAATCAAAGAGGGGCCTAAGTGAAATTACCCCTTATTATATTCGAGGGCCGGATGGACGCCACGTGGAAGATCGTGCGGTCTGGAGTAGGGGCGCCTCAACGAAGGAATCCTCGACGATCATCCAACGGCTGGGGACTGATGAATCTGTGATTCATCATTTCAAAATTCAAAAAATAGAGCCTTGTTCCCGAGCAAAGAGAGGCAAATTCACCTAAGGAGACAGATGCCTCCCTGAGATCGACCTTGGACTCCACCAAGTAAAAAAATATTTGCCGCTTAAAATTAACTTAACATTAATTGATAAGTGGTTTTTGATTAACCCCTCGTATCCGACTGCAACGAAACATCTTAATTAATTTGGACATTAATTTGACCGAGTTAACTAAGGGTGCGGGGAGCTCATCAGGGACGTGCCACATATCTGATCAACGGTCGAGAGGCGCTGGATCTCCTTCGCTGGATGGAGGGCTGAGAGGAGGCCACGTGTCGATCTCATGGTGGCTGATGGGCCTCCTCTTAGCCCTAATCGGACGGTCCACAAATGATCTGGAACTCCGGGGGTAAATGGACGGTCGTGGAGGCTCCTGGAAGAACAGATGGCCGGCGAGGTTCGCCGGCCCGGTGAGCGCGCGGTGGACCTTCTCGTGGGACGCTGATGATCGGAGACGAATCGCCTCGGTGGTCTGCAGCCAATGGGGGCCTACGATGAAGCTGGAGGCGCCGGAGATGCTCAGGCGACCGAGGTGGAGCTGGAGCTGCTGCTCCTGAATGGTCAGGTCCTCAGATGGACCTGACTTGACCTGCAAAGTAATGCAACAAACTCCTGGGTCGAGGGCAAAGTGCCTCGACCCGGTTAAGAGCGAAGTGGGGGGTCGGTGCGTCGTGGTGGTCGAACTCCAACGAAGCGACGGCGGAGGAGTTCGAAGACCCTGCTCCGGGACGAATCAGGGGGTGCGAATGGGTGTAGAAGGTGCGGAGGAGGCTCGTGAACGTGAGGGTAAATTCCGATGATCGAAAGGGTGACTGGCGTGGTCGGAATCAAAGGTCGAAGGTAACGGGGCGATTTTGGCATAATGAGAAATTAGATAAAAGGAGATGGAACTAAGGTTACCTGATGGTCGAGGTCGATTGGGAACGAGCAGACAGAGCTCTGGGTCCTAGCCTCGAGGGCCGTCGCTTCCCGAGGCTCGAGCACCACGCTGGTGGTTGCGCACGACGGTGCTAGATCGCCGGATCGATGGTCTGGACACCCTCTCCTCGCTGCAACACCACCGGCCGACTGTTGTCACTCAGGCGGAGATGGTGGAGGTCCTGGGGTGGAGAATGCACGAGCCAAAGATGACTGAATCGTGCGGCGGAGCTGGGCATTTAAGTGGCTAGGGGTCCTAAAAGATGGGAGTCGGGTGACTCGATCGGCGCGCGGATCCCCAAAACCCCGCTCGGGCGTGGATCAAGGAGGAACGTAGATGGATTATGACCCGGGATTTACGGATTTGGAGCTCAGATCAAGTGGCTATAATTTGGAGAAATCGAGTCGGGGCACTGGATCTGCGGGTCTGTGGTCCAGGGGGGAGTTGACCGGGGGGTCAACATCCCCCGTGGACCAGTGGAATGCGGCCACGTGGAAATGGTTTGGAAATTCAAATTAAAATAGAAAATGGCCGAATTTCACAAAAGTCAAAACATGAAAAATGTTCCTCTTATTTTAAAATATTTTTTTGTGATTTTTAATTATTTTTTTGAAATATAAATTAGGTATTCACAATATAGTACTATGTATAGGTATATATACAATATTGATTTTTAATTTTTCATTTTTAATTAATTATTTTTGTGCATTTTTATTCCAAATTTACATTTTATTTATTTACAAGAAAAAATTTGGAATATTTTGGTATTTTTATTTTATTTTATTATTTATTTACAGGGATGAAATAAATAGATATATACAAGTATGTACATGGTATATGTACAATGTTTATTTTGATTTTTATTTTTGTTCTTTTTATTTATTTTTGTTTTTATGGTTTTTATTTTATTTATTTACATTACGAAGTATAGAGTATGTACAATTTTTTATGGGATTTTAATTGATTTATTTATAGAGATAAATCAATGGATACATGATTCTATGTACATGGTGAATATACACAAGGAAGGTTATTTTTATTTTCTTTTTAATTTTTCTTATTTTTATTTTTAATTTAATATTTACAAATATGTACAAATATATTCAAACCCATTTTATTTTTAGAGTAAAATATTATTATTCTATTTACATGTATATGTATAAAGGTGAGCTTCCTTATCTCTCTCTACTTGGGCTCTTATGCGATCAGGCCCATGCTGAGCCCTCCCTTGGGATTAGGTCGCTCAATATTTATTCTAAATATCTCCCTCTTTTTCTTTTGTCTCTTTATTCTTTTATTTATGCACAAAAACATGCCAATTATTAACTTTTATACAATGCATGCAATTTGGTAATTATTTGTATTTACAAGAATATACATGTATTTGCAAAGGTTTTTGTAGCTAAAATATAAGAATAAAGAGTGATGAATGGGTATTCATCACCCCCCTATACTTAACTTTGCTAGTCCCTTAGCAAACACTTATTTGAAAAAGAAGTGAAAAAGAAAAAGAAAAAGAAAAAGAGGAGAATATACATTGATTAAGGCTGATTATTAAACTTGCCTTCATTAAATTGCAATATGGAGCTCGATCAGATCTTTGGATTATTAATGTGTCAGAACCTTATTTGGACTTAAGCTTAAAACTCAACAGCCTCTAAGTTCCACCAATCTATGGGCAAGACTCCTCAATAAACCAGATCAGAACAAGTCTACATATATAAACTCTAATGACCATGAATCTTTCCATGCGTTGTAAGTGATATGTAGCTCCCCACCTCAGAAGTAACAAAGAAACAACCTCCCCCAACCTGGTAACTCTAATGCCTCGGTCTAGCAACTCTTTCCTCGAGAAGCGGGGTATTCCCTTCTAAGTTCAAGTGCAACCGGCTCAAGAAGAGGAGGAAGAAGAGAATGGACCATGGCCAGTGTAGCCATGTATCCTTGGGAGCTCTAACCAGTGTAGTTGAGTCTCCCGCTGCAAGCTTCATGAGATGTAACATGTATACCATAAGCTTTTGCTTTATTTGACTATATACACTCCGGTGGGATTATTAAATTTTCAATCCGACCCACCACTTTTTTGGAGTTCTTTTATTTTTGCACTCACACATTTTGTTTTCATGTGCAACTGTACAACATATCTACATGGTACAACATATATACAAGGAGTTTTTCCTCTTGGTCCAGTAGACTATCCCTCTTTTGAAGCTTTATTGCAACCCACAACTTCTGTCTTTAGACTTCATCACCATCAGACCAAGTTGAGACGCACTTCCTTCACTAGAAAAAGAAGAGAGGTTCCGCCTAGAAGTACTACCCTCATATGCTACCCCAAGCCATAGGAAACTGCCTCCTCACCACCTCATCCGTGGAGAGTTATGTGTAAAGTGCTGGTGCAAGTCAAGCCATTGTCTCTAAGAGTCATGCGTGTGTTGTTAAGTGCTCTACTTAGGCTCATTAAGATGACATATGCTCATAGCCTAGTGGACTCAAAGAATTAAGTCCCAACGGACACGAAAAGCCTTAACCCTAAGCCCTATAAGGTTCCTCTTAGAATTAGGTGGATTAAGATCTTAATCAAGTTCCATTTCCCAATTTAATTCCAGACTAGTTTAAATGTCAACTATGATCCAGGAAAAACTATTCAAATATTTACAAAGATGCTATTTACAAATATTTACACAAATGCAAAATTTTTGCAAAATGTTTTGAAGTCATGGATGTGTGCATGAATGCAAGTTTTGCAAAATATTTACACAAATTTACACAAGATTTTTGCAAACTTTTGATTTTCAAAACATTTTGGAAAAATTTTGTACTATATATAATTTTGATATGCAAATATTTGCACAATCTTTACACAAAAAGTTTTTGAAAACATTTTTACAAAAATACTTTGTACCATAGCTATGTATGTACAATAACAGAATGTTTATTTACAGAAATTTTTTTTTAATTTTTATGGATTTTGGGTATTTAGCCATTTTTATTTATTAACACACTCACATAAAGTACGAGTTATGGCTAAAGTATATATGAAATATATACACAACCCCCTATACTTAGCTCGAACGATGTCCTCAGAGTGATCAAGAGCGATGAAGAAGACATAACTCGTGCTTAGTATAGGGAAGTAAAAAGGAATGGCTATATACAGAGATGAATCAAAGAATAGAATGAGGAGAACTCGGTGTTTCCCCCTATACTTAGGATCAAATAATCCTAAGTATAGCAAGATGTCCATGAAGGGAAATCCGAGTGAAGGATGTACAGAGTCTACCCCCCTTATACTTAGGGTGAAATATCCCTAAGTATAGGCAGCAAAACAGGGGTAGAAAGAATCAAAATAATAACCGAAGATCCTACATTCCCCCTATACTTAGGGTAAAGTACACCCTAAGTATAGCATAATCATAAGATGAGAGAAGGGATGTGGGACTAAAGAATAGAGTGATATGGACAACTGGATCTATACAGGTCGGAAGAGCAGTGATAATCAGGCGTGAGATGCAATAGATGTGAGTCAAGAGACCACATCTCACGTAAAGTGAATAGGGGCAACATCAACGACCCGCGGCTCATGATCTAGATATGGCTTGAGTCGCTGGACGTTCACTCGAAAGGTACTCTCAGAAGACAACTCAGATATGTCAATACTCCTATTGTCGTGTACCTTTCTCACAAGATAAGGTCCCTTCCATTTGCTCTGTAGCTTCCCTAGGAATAATCTAAGCCTAGCATCAAACATTCATACTCTCTGTCCTGGCTCAAACTACTTGTGGCTGATATGAGAATCATGCCACTCCTTCACTCTCTCCTTATAATGTAGGCTGTTTGAAAAGGCGGTATCATGAAGCTCCTCCAGGGCTGCTAACTATGCCCTCCTCTGGTCTCCTACACTATCTGGATCCAAAAGTATGTCAGTGACTGCCCAAAGCGACTTGTGTCTCAGCTCAACAGGTAAATGGCACGGCTTGCCATAAACGAGGCGAAAGGGAGATGTACCCAAAGGAGTCTTGAAAGGCGTCCGATATACCCACAAGACCGAGTCCAAAAGTTGTGACCAATCCTTTCGGTCGGGGCGGATGAATTTCTGAAATATAGTCTTGATCTTCCTGTTCGACACCTCAGCTAAACCATTCGTCTGGGGATGGTATGGAGTGGCAACTCGATGGTCTATGCCGAACTCGCTAGCAAGGGCCTTCACCTGGTCGTTGATGAAATGAGACCCCCCATCAGATATCAATACTCGAGGTACCCCGAACCGTAAAATGATATTCTTTCTCAAAAATCTGCAAACAGTCCTCGCGTCTGCGGTTCAGGCAGGGATGGCCTCAACCCAACGACTCACATAATCGACGGCCAACAGAATGTACTCAAATCCCTGACTCTTAGGGAATGGACCCATGAAATTGATGCCCCATGCGTCAAAAACATCACAGAAGTGAATGGGCTGCATCGGCATCATATCACGCTGTCCACAAGTGCCCATCCTCTTACAGTCAGTACATCTCTTCACGAACTCATCAGAGTCCTTGAAGAGAGTAGGCCACCATAGGCCGGATTGGAGCACTTTCTATGTCGTTCTCCTCCCTGAGTGATGTCCTCCTGCCTCAAGCTTGTGGCAGTAAGTAAGGACGCTGTGATGCTCCTCCTGAGGAATGCACCTATGCCAGATACTATCCCCTCCCTCATGGTAAAGGATGGGATCCTCCCAATGGTAAAACTTGGCCTTCGCGAGGAAGGTCTCAAGTTTCTTCCTGGGCCAATCTTGTGGAACTTTCTTGGCGACAAGATAGTTCACAATATCGGCGTACCATGGGAGTGAGGCGATAGCAAGGATCGCCTCATCTGGAAAGGTCTCACAAATAGGGTCAATTTGCTCAGAATCCTCAAGATACTCCAATCGGGAGAGATGATCCGCCACCACATTCTTGACTCCAGGCTTATCCTTAATCTCTATGTCAAACTACTGGAGTAGAAGGATCCATCTAGTCAGTCTGGCCTTGGCATCCTTCTTTGCCATGAGGTACCTAATGGCGGTATGATCAGTATACAAGGTAACTCTAGATCCAATAATGTACGATCTGAACTTATCTAGGGCGAAGACTGTGGCTAGCATCTCCTTCTCTGTGACTGTGTAGTTCCGCTGCGTGGAATCCAATGTGCGGCTAGCGTAGTGGATAGCAAATGGGACTCCATCCCTCCTCTGTCCTAGCACAGCCCCCATGGCAAAATCGGAGGCGTCCGTCATGATCTCGAATGGGAGAGACCAATCGGGTGGCTGAAGGACAGAAGCCTCTATCACACATCTCTTGAGAGTCTCAAACGATGAAAGACACTTGTCATAGACAAGGAACTCGGTGTCTTTCGTCAGCAGATCAGTCAACGGTCGGTCAACCCTACTGAAATCACGAATGAATCACCGGTAGAAACCAACGTGCCCCAGAAAAGACCGTAACTGCCGCAAGTTGGACGGTGGTGTGAGTTTGCTAATGACATCCACCTTGGCCGGATCAACTTCCATGCCCTTGTTGGAGATGATGTGGCCAAGCACCGTCCCTTGAGTCACCATGAAGTGACTCTTCTCCCAAGATAATACCAGGCGAACCTCAATGCATCGCTGAAGGACTCGGTCTAGGCAGTCAAGACAGGAGTCGAATCCGTCGCCGTAAACCGAGAAATCATCCATGAAGACCTCCAAGCACTCCCCTACCATGTCCGAAAAGATCGACAGCATGCATCTCTGAAAGGTCGCAGGGGCATTGCATAGCCCAAATGGCATGCGTCGGAAGGCATATGTGCCGAAGGGACAGGTAAAGGTAGTCTTGTCCTGGTCCTCGGGAGTGATGGCCACCTGGTTGTAGCCCGAGTACCCATCCAGAAAACAGTAGTGGCTCTTCCTTGCCAGTCTCTCAATGATCTGATCTATAAAAGGCAGGGGAAATGGTCCTTCTTGGTGGCCTGGTTGAGTCTCCTATAATCAACGCAGACACGCCAAGAAGTGGGTACTCGTGTAGCAATCTCCTCTCTGGACTCCGTAACCACTGTAGTGATGCCCGTCTTCTTAGGCACCACATGTAACGGACTGACCCACTTAGAGTCGGAGATGGGGTAGATAAAATCGGCGCTCCACCACTTCAAAATTTCCTTTATGACAACCTCTCTCAGATTCGGGTTCAGCCACCGCTGGAACTCACGCGACGGCTTTGCCTCATCTTCGAGATAGATGTGGTGTGAGCACAGAGCCGGACTGATCTCCTGGAGATCCGCTACGCTCCATCCTATCGCCTTGCGGTTCTTTTCAAGAACCCCCATCAGACGAGATTCTTGCTCTCCAGTCAAATCGGCGGAGATAATGACTGGGTATATCTCATGCTCACCCGCAAGGAACCTATACTTCAACGACGCAGGTAGTGGCTTCAGCTCTAGACAAACTGGTGCTGGAAAATCTGGCTTCTGAAGAATCCGAGTGTATGCGGCCAAATCTGCTCGGGAAAATGAGAGCTCTCTCTCGCAAACTGGGTCTGGAGAAGGTTGCCCTGCTAGACTGTCTCTGCTCTGCTCGGCATCTACCTCCTCCCTGTTTGTAGGCTCAGAAGAAGTCAGATCTGGTAAATACTCATCAAACTCTGCCCAATCAAAATCTGACTCCAAGGGATCTGTATCATCCATGGTGGCCTCAGTACCACCATCATCAGAAAATAAGTCTGTCTCGTGGTCTCGAACCGGCTCTACTGCCTCAAAAGTATCCTGGACCAGAAATGTGCTCTCCAAGCTGTCCTCTGCTGGTGTCTCTACATCAACGGTCTTTGAAGTGAGAGGATAGCCTGTGCGTCAGGATCTGCCCAAACTACCTCATCATCTGTAATCAAAAAGTCGCAGTCCTGGTGGATGTCTGGTCCGGCATCTGTCGTCTGCTCTGTATCGGAAGTAGTCTCTGAGCATGATCTGTCTCTGGCTCTGTTGTCCTCGACCGTCTATATTTGTACACTTTCGCCCTCGACGCGAAAGTATACCTTCCCGCTATCATGGTCGGTCACTACCTTGGCTGTGGCCAAAAACGGGCGACCTAGAATGATGGGGGTATCGGTCACTGACTCAGGGATCTCCATGTCCAACACTACGAAGTCCACGGGGAATTGCAGGCCCTGAATTGTGACGACAACGTCCCTCAGCAACCCTTTCGACCTCTTGACAGATCGATCAACAAACTGAAGGACTGTCTTGCTCTGTCGAAGAGTGCCCAACTCGAAGCGGTCGAGAAGGACTGTCGGAAGTAGGTTGATCGACGATCCGCTGTCTAATAGAGTACGGTCGAACCTCTGCTCTCTGATATGGCATCTGACATACGGGGCTCCGGAATCTGGCCTCTTGGCCGGCAGACAGTTCTGGATCGCGAAACAAGTAGCTCTGGTCAGCACATGTATCTCTGAATGGTGGTTCCTCCTCTTCCTCCTGACTGTAGTCTCGTCTCTAAGTGAACGCTGGAGTAGAGGGATGTGCTGCAAAGCCTCCTGAAGAGTCAGATGTATGTGAAAACGGTCTATCATCTGCTGGCTGAACTCTTCCTGCTACCTCTCTTTGGGATTTTCATTTTTCTTCCCTTCCCCATCTGAAGAGCTCTAGGGAAGGGGATCACAGGGTCCTTCTCATATGAAGGACTAGGAGAGGGTCTAGACGGCTCGACGGCCGGATCCACACATACATCATGCACCACAGTGGGACCAGAAGAAAACAAACCCTTTCCTTTATTTCCAGAAATGTCTCGAGATACATCAGCAAAAGGAAAAACTACAGGACTCTCAGAAGAACTGGTGGCATCAGCACCACCCTCGGCTGGAAGACTCGCGGCCTCAGTACCGCGCTCTGGCTCAGCAACATGGGTGGCCTCAATACCACCTCCTCCAACTTATGAAATGGCAGCCTCAGTACCGCTGGTGGGATCAGCATCTGTGGTGGCATCAGTACCACCGTCATAATCTCTAGCAGCCTCAGTACCGCTCTCCTCCTCGTCTGGAGCTCTGGAAGTATCCTCGTGGTGTAGCTCAGACGAGGCGCCGCCTGCTGGCATCCTACCGCTCCTAAGTGTGACAAAATCAGTATCAAAAAGATATGCAGACATATCACCAAAAGTATCACTCGGAGTGGCATACTCAGTACAAACTACCTGCTCAGATTTCCTCTTCAGGTTGTTGGGGTTCGGCTCTATCCGGGCAGGGATGGCGGCCTTCCCTCTCACTATGTCTCGCATCTCCTGGCGGAACTCATCCATCTCCCGTCGAAAGGTAGCCTGCTGATCTGTGAGGAGGCGGGCTATGTCATCCAAGATGGGATTCTCATAGGATGGCCCATGAGAACCTGACGGGAAGCCTCTCTGGTAGTGAGGCTGCTGCTGCTGGTGAGAGGGGTACAATTGTGGCTGCTGCTGCTGATGATGATGAGGCTGATCACGCCTCCAAGACTGTCCCTGCTGGTAGAGATGAGGACCATACTGCTGTGACTGCTGCTGCTGCTGTGGGTACACTGGGGGATGCTGCTGGTGGTGATCTCTCTAATGGTTGTACTGGCCACCCTGTCCTGACGGCTGCTGCTGGGGCTGGGCACCTCCGGCCGCACAACGGAATCCGGGATGGTCTCGTCGGATACCGGGCTGGGGGCGGTCGTACCAAATCCCGTTGACATCCATCAATGGCTCTGAATCGTACTGGGGTGGCGGGAGCACTACCAGAAGCTGATTTGGCTAGTATACCACCATCTGTGTGTCAGGAGATGGTGGCGCCTGGTAGGTGAGCTGCGGCTGCTGGTACGGCTCCGCCTGTACAAGATAGACCTGTCTAGGCTGCTGGTGGGAGCTGGAGCGCTGGGACGAGCTGCTGCTGCTACTCGGATCGCCTCGTGCCTGAAGACGAGGCTGTGAAGCCGTCTGTGCCTCCTGGAGACACATGAGCTGTGTCTTCAGGTCACTCAGAGTATGTGCCATATGCTCCATCTGCGTGATGCCCTGGCACTGCTTCTTCTCAATAATCTCCATCCGGTCCAGCTTCTCGCTGATGATCCCCATGTCTGTGGCTGAACTCTCTACCTGTGCTGCTGCCGCGGACGAACAGGAAGGACCGGCGTCGACCCGTACTATCCTCTGATACTGCACAGTCTGTGGTTGGGCTCGTCCATGTGTGTACAATCGGGTCTGGGACATCACCATGTAGTTCTCGACCATCTCCTCGTAGATGGCCCAGACCTGATCGTGATCCTTTGCGAAATAGCACCCGCCACAAGAAGCGTTCACCAAGCCCTGAAGCTCTGGTGTCAGCCTACTGAAAAAGCTCTGAACATGGTTCGGCTTGGAAATATCATGGTGCGGGCATCTGTCGGTCAGCTCTCTGAACCTCTCCCATGCCTCGTGAAACTGCTCGTTGGGGAGCATGGAGAAGTTGCTGATCAGGGCTCTAGTGGCGTTCGTCCGCCCGAGTGGATAGTACTTATGCAAGTACTCGGTGCGGAGCTGCTCCCAGGTGTAGACGAACTTCCCCAAGTGCTTCAGCCAGATGGCTGCTCTGTCTGCTAAGGAGAAGGGGAAGGCAATCATCCGTATGGTATCCTGGTCCACCTGACGATCGTGGACAGTGCTGCATATCATCTCGAACTCCTGAAGGTGGAGATGGGGCTCCTCAGTAGCCAGCCCATGAAACCGGGGTAGAAGTTGAAGTGTGTTTGGGGGGAACTTGAAGTCCCCCACGATAGCTGGTAGTACTACCCAACGGTGCGTCAAGGTCGATCCGGGGTTGTGTAACTCCCGCATCGGTCTCGGAGGTCCTGCTGCTCCTGCTGCGGCTGCAGCTGCGGCTGCGGCTGCTGCCGCATCGTCGGGTCCTCCCCCTGGGTCGTGCTGCTCACGGTCGGCTCTCATCTGCTCCATCCCGCGCCTCATCTCGATCATGAATGCTCCCTGATCCCTCAACTGCTGCTGAACTGAGTCTAGGGAGGCGATTAGGGTGGAGTTAATCGCACCCTAGTACAGGACAAAAGTCTGCTCTCCTCGGGGACCTCCAGTGTGATCGTCACTGCTGCCGGCCATAGTCTCTGAAAAATCAAAACATCCAAACTCAGGTGCCGATAAATTATCTGTTTGTCTCTCCTATGGCACTGGTATCTCGATCTCAGAAGAAGGGGGTCGAGGGGGAATAGGGCGGAATCGAACTCGGGTTCAGAGAGCGGGTCTGAGCTCCCACGAACCGACCTAGATGAGTGGGCTGGAGTGCTAAAAAGCGATGCAGCCAGAGGCTGTCTAAGAGACCTCCTGCCCATCATCGTGATCTGGCGAGTCAGGCGGATGAGATCTGGAAACAAATATGATCACAAGCAAACCCCCGATTCACCAACACAACGCGAGCTGAAGACCGTAAAGGTTCGGTCAATTATCTTGTCAATTTTATTTTGGTGATCAGTCAGGATAGCAGAGCGGTTACATGACCTGTTGGGTTATCCGATATTTTCTCAACCGACTGTCCCGTACAGAAAGAGCTGGTAATCAATCGAGAAGAATATCGGAGGGCTCTACCTAGTGTTCGGGGTCACTCTCTTGCACAAGCAAACCAGACAATGAGGGGGTTGCTCTCCCCAAGACAAATTTTTCGATGGACGTCTTTTAGGGTCAATAGAATTAACCGGTCCCAATTTTATGATTTCTCTTTTTTAGATATTTTTCAATAATCAAACAAAATCGCCTAACGAATTTTTTGGTTCTTCTGGTTATTTTAATCCAAAACAGGGGGAGAAGACGAAAAAGCTGATGCGCGAAAAAAAAATCAATGATGCATGCAACGTAAGAGATGCGTACCTGACTCCAGCAGTCTACATGCAAAATGATCCGCGCAGAATTGAAAGACTGAAAATAAACTACCTAAATGGTGCAGGCGGAAAACCGAGTCCCTAAACAACAGTGCTACTCGATAGAACAACTAGTCAACCACCACCATCCAATCCAAGAGTCCGGTCTAGGTCCACCCCTCCTTTTCTCGACAGGTCGAGTTCAGGAGTAGCACTTGACAGGGTGGGCTCACGGCACGTAGGCTCGAAGGGAGTGAATTGACTATTTTATTATGTTTTATTATAGGTCCAATTACTGAACTATAGGAACATGCAAATGTATTAGGGCGTTTGGATCCTACGAGTTACGTCACAATCAGGCAGAAAGTCCTATGGCTAGGGGCTCGAAAATCCACGAGAAACCGGAAAAGGCAGTAAAGAAAATAGAATCACGTAAAAAGTCGCGAAGAAAACCGAACAAGCTAAGAGGTCCCCCAAGCACACCGGTGCTCGGCAAAATAGACCCCGAGAGTGTCAAAGTCCAAGAGAGTGTCCTGTTCCGATATTATTACAATAATAGTCCAAATGGCTTAAGTAAATTCTAAACTAAGCTACTCCTCTCCACACTCATATGATTCCTCGCGCTCTCCTGCGGCTCCGTGCAGAAGGGAGCCGCCTCCGACCACTACGGTTGCGCCGGCGCCTCGAAAGTAGCCGCCTCGGTCCTCGGGCCCTCACAAGAAAACAAACAGAGAGAGATCAGACCAGATAAATGTATAAACAAGTCCGATAAAATATATACAAAAATATATACAGAAAATCGTGAAAAAGAAAGCCGTGAAAAAATCAAATGCGACTATTAAGTCGTGCTCCCCGGCAACGGCGCCATTCTGATGAGCCAAAAATCGATCAATACGAATCAGATAAAAATAATCACTCTCGGGTCGTTGTGACCCGGATCGATAGAGATCTCAGCTCAACAAGAAAATTGTGAGATCGGACCACCAAAACAAGATGAGAATCAAAGAAAAACAATAGTGGCCATGGCTATAGGATTAGCCTGGTATAGCGACCAGGGTCGGACTTAGGGAGCACGTGATGGCCTCGCGGCCTATGAAGTAGTCTAAAATGAAAACAAATAAGAGAAAATTATTTTTGGTGGGTTTTTAATATTTTTTATATATTTTTTTTGGAATTTTTAATTATAAAGGAAATAAGAAAATCAAGAAAACAAGCAACTGGGACAATTTATTTAAACACTCAAAATTAATCCAAAAATTCAAACAAAAATATTTTTATGTTTTTTTATAATTTTTTATGTTTTTGGTTAATTTTTGGTATTTTTCTGATTTGTGTAGAATTTTATAAAAATAAAAGAAGACTGAAAACCAAAGACACTGTCCAGTCAGGCTTCTACAACCAATTAAAAATGCCAAATGGTTGTTTCAAGGCCTAGAGGTAATTTTTCTGTAAAGTATGAACTACAAGGAAAAATTAGGAACTGGATTTATTATTTTTGGAGTTTTCAATTATTTATTAGAATTTTTTAAGTTTTTCAGTGTTTTTCAATTTTTATAAGTTTTATAAATCCAAAAATGACCAAACTTGGTCAGAAAATCAAACACACTGAAATGAACAGAATCTATTTTTTTGTAATTTTTAAAGATGTTTTAATACTTTTTTATGAATTTTAAAACTGGACAGTAAGAAAAATGGGTGTTTTTGAATTTTTAAAAAAAACTAAAAATGCTAAAGAATGTACCAAATTTTTAGCGAAAATTTTACATAGTAGCAGGAGCCACGTGTCCAATTTTCACAAAATTTGGACTTGATTTGATATTTTATTAAAATCAAACAACATGGCATAGTGCACAAGGACCCAAATGCAAGGAAAGTAAGTTCTAGGGACTGAATCGTAACAAATATAAGAAACTGAGGGTCCCTCGTGCAAAATTTCTAAAATAGCATGCGTAAAGCACGTGTCCTGGGCACGGAGGGACCTATGTGCAATAAAAAATACTTCCAAGGAATAAATAGCAACAGGTGCTAAAAGTCCAAGGAAGATATTGCAATTTCACTAATTAATTCAGCACATGTCTCAATAAACTACTCACAGGGACATGGATGCAAATAATGAAAACTTTATTTCATTCAAGAACACCTTAAAACATCAGCCCTAATGTTGCAAATATACCACAAAAATCACGTGACGATGCACGTGTTCTACGTAGATAGGGGTATAAATGCAAATAAAACAAGCACGAGGTCCAAAGTGCAAAATATCCAGAATAAAATGAACTACATAAAATATTTACAAGACTAAATGCTAAAATAAAATCAAAGAGGGGCCTAAGTGAAATTACCCCTTATTATATTCGAGGGCCGGATAGAGGCCACGTGGAAGATCATGCGGTCTGGAGCAGGGGCGCCTCAACGAAAGGATCCTCGGCGATAATCCAACGGCTGGGGACGCGCCACGTATCTGATCAACGGTCGAGAGGCGCTGGATCTCCTTCGCTGGATGGAGGGCTGAGAGGAGGCCACGTGTCGATCTGACGGTGGTTGTTGGGCCTCCTCTTTGCCCTAATCGAACAGTCCGCAAATCATCTGGAACTCCGGGGGTAAACGGACGGTCGTGGAGGCTCCTGGAAGAACAAATGGCCCGCGAGGTTCGCCGGCCCGGTGAGCGCGCGGTGGACCTCCTCGCGGGACGCTGATGATCGAAAACGAATTGCCTCGGTGGTCCGCAACCAATGGGGGCCTCCGATGAAGCTGGAGGCGCCGGAGATGCTCAAGCGACCGAGGTGGAGCTGGAGCTGCTGCTCCTGAATGATCAGGCCCTCAGATGGACCTGACTTGACCTGCAAAGTAATGCAACAAACTCCTGGGTCGAGGGCAAAGTGCCTCGACCAGGTTAAGAGCGAAGTGGGGGGGTCGGTGCGTCGTGGTGGTCGAACTCCGGCGAAGCGACGACGGAGGAGTTCGAAGACCCTGCTCCGGGACGAGTCATGGGGTGCAAATGGGTGTAGAAGGTGCGAAGGAGGCTCGTGAACATGAGGGTCGATTCCGATGATCGAGAGGGTGACTGGCGTGGTCGGAATCAAAGGTCGAAGGCAACGGGGCGATTTGGCCGTAATGAGAAATTAGCGAAAAGGAGATGTAACTAAGGTTACCTGATGGTCGAGGTCGACTGGGAACGAGCAGACAGAGCTCTGGGTCCTAGCCTCGAGGGTCGTCGATGCCCGAGGCTCGAGCACCACATTGGTGGCGGCGCACGGCGGTGCTAGATCGCCGGATCGATGGTCTGGACACCCTCTCCTCGCTGCAACACCACCGACCGACTGTTGTCACTCAGGCGGAGATGGTGGAGGTCCTGGGGTGGAGAATGCACGAGCCAAAGATGACTGAATCGTGCGGCGGAGCTGGGCATTTAAGTGGCTAGGGGTCCGAGAAGATGGGAGTCGGGTGACTTGATCGGCGCGCGGATCCCCAAAACCCCGCTCGGGCGTGGATCAGGGAGGAACGTAGATGGATTATGACCCGGGATTTACGGATTTGGAGCTCGTATCAAGTGGCTATAATTCGGAGAAATCGGGTCGGGGCACTGGATCCGCGGGTCTGTGGTCCAGGGGGGGAGTTGACCGGGGTGTCAACATCCCCCGTGGACCAGTGGAATGCAGCCACGTGGAAATGGTTTGGAATTTTAAATTAAAATAGAAAATGGCTGAATTTCACAAAAGTCAAAACATGAAAAATGTTCCTCTTATTTTAAACTATTTTTTTGTGATTTTTAATTATTTTTTTGAAATATAAATTAGGTATTCACAATATAGTACTATGTATAGGTATATATACAATATTGATTTTTAATTTTTGATTTTTAATTAATTATTTTTGTGCATTTTTATTCCAAATTTACATTTTATTTATTTACAAGAAAAAATTTGGAATAATTTGGTATTTTTATTTTATTTTTATTATTTATTTACAGGGATGAAATAAATAGATATATACAAGTATGTACATGGTATATGTACAATGTTTATTTTGATTTTTATTTTTTTTCTTTTTATTTTATTTTTGTTTTTATGGTTTTTAGTTTATTTATTTACATTACGAAATATAGAATATGTATAATTTTTATGGGATTTTAATTGATTTATTTATAGGGATAAATCAATGGTTACATGATTCTATGTACATGGTGAATATACACAAGGAAGGTTATTTTTATTTTATTTTTAATTTTTCTTATTTTTATTTTTAATTTAATATTTACAAATATATACAAATATATACAAACCCATTTTATTTTATTTTTAGAGTAAAATATTATTATTCTATTTACAGGTATATGTATAAAGGTGAGCTTCCTTATCTCTCTCTACTTGGGCTCTTATGCGGTCAGGCCCATGCTGAGCCCTCCCTTGGGATTAGGTCGCTCAATATTCATTCTAAATATCTCCCTCTTTTTTTATCTCTTAATTCTTTTATTTATGCACAAAAAACATGCCAATTTTTAACTTTTATACAATGCATGCAATTTGGTAATTATTTGTATTTACAAGAATATACATGTATTTGCAAAGGTTTTTGTAGCTAAAATATAAGAATAAAGAGTGATAAATGGGTATTCATCAGTGGGCGACCACTCAAGATAGAGAGAGGATGGCGTGAGAATATAGAGAGAGAGAGAGAGAGATCAATTGTAGATGTAACTTGAAGATCAGGGGGTGCCTCTTCTTATATAGTATTTTAGGAGTCCATGGATCTCAATCCATGGATAACAAAAAATCAATGGATGAGACTGATTTGTGTTTCTTTTAATGACCATGATCTTGTTGTAAAAATATAACAACAATTAATTTAATTTAAATATATATTGAATAATCAGTATAAGCTAATTTCAATTAAATCAATTATCCTTGGAGATATTTGAAAAGGAGATAATCATCCAACCACAACAAGCGAGGGCGGTCACCCACTCCAATTAGGAGTTGGTGGCCGCCCACCACATTTGATGGTAGATGATAATCTCCTTCCAATGAGATTACATTGTCTCATTCCAACATTATCTTACAATAATAATTCACAATTATCTTGTGAACATTGCAATCATGCCATTAGAAATTTATGAATCACATTCACAATCCAAAATAAAGTATAAATTATATTTTTAATCATTATCTAATGTGATTCTAATTCACATAAATAATTAATCAACAAATATAAATTACAATAAGCTCTCTAATATATTATAAATCACATTAACAATATGTAAATAATTGGATAGTGTTATCTACATTATTTTTATCCATAATAATCAAAACACGTTTAATTATATTTTGGATCATCATTCTCATGCATCTAAATAATATGAATCAAATTCACATTATTTATGATAACTAAATCACATTTAATTATCTATTTATCAATGCTTGGATTTAATCTAACAATGGTATTTTTCTCAAACTCTATCGAGAATAAAGTGCTTTCTTCGTAGATACTTGGAGATAAGGACAGTGCGATTGTACGTTCCATGTATAGTGACTTGGATATTGAGAACACATCTCAAATCCAGATCTCATGGACCTCTCATAGATGACTGATTAAATCAAGACCGTAAATCTAATCTTCTCATTGCATCTGAATCACATTCAGATTAATGTCCAACATTTGAACTAAGATCAGTTTACTTCTTTACTGAGAGGAGTCACTAAAATCCAGACTTGTTTCATCACTCCCTCGAAATGGAAGAGTCATGGTTATACAATCGTTTATGATCACGTCATCCTCAGGTATTCCCAATGCATGTACATCATGCATACTATAAGATCTATGATATACCTGAAGATATAGATCAATTTACATTGTCATCTTTAGGATTTCATCATTAAGTTTTTCATTTGATCATTGGGAGTTGGTATCAATCATATGCTTTCCAAAAGCATATATCATACCTATAAATTCCCGTCATGCTTCCAAAGCATGGCGACCATGCTTAGAATTTGATCGATCCCAATACCTCATCGGTGAGCTCATGTCTTCCTATTCACAAGTGAACATGTATGATCCCTTCTGGGAGATCGTATCACTCATATGCCCTCATATGCATAGGGGCCCTAACCAAAATTCTTTGAGCATTGAAATAAGCATGAGATTCATAGGTGACCCACTGTCAAGAAGTGTTCATTCAAACTCTTGGTTGAAAATCGTGCATGTGACGAGAGGTGATCCCCTATCCTTCTTTTTTGACAGGGAAGTTGCTAATGGCGTTCACAGTAGCCATGGTATGAATATGTTTTCAGCATGATTGTGTTTATTTTTACAAGGTTGATGCTTTGAAGTGCATGCTTCTTTTATACCTTTCTTCATGGTAGGAATGTATTCCATGGCTTTCAGAAGTGGCATTTACAGGATAATATTATGCTAAATTTCAATCATGCTTGGATCAGACAAAGCATTTCCTCAACTTATTGGTCTGCCAAATGTACATACTTAGATACATAGCAACACATATCAAAGGATGTGCGCCTATGTCATGACAGTATACGATATAGGATTTGGTTATCTTGATCTCGTTAAGTCAACTCTTTGACCTAACTAATCTGACACATTTGAATCTCTATTCCCATGAAGAGGACCTGCATCAAGAGGTCGGTCATGTATCAGCCTAATGAGAAAGGATTGTCATCTCCTACTCGGGTTGGAGATCGTCTCTTAACAATTATCTGATGGTGCTTGATGAGTCCTCAATCTAACTCCTTAGATATCCATCAAAGCACCAACCTCTATGATTCAATTATTGAATCAACAGATGTATGATCGTTAATATGGTCATGGTACATAACCTAATTACACAGAGGGACCTTAAAGTGCATTCATTCATCAATCTCAGACAGGGATTGAAATAACTAATAACTTTATTGATAAATCAAACATTATAATAACATTTATTGTAGGAATGGTTCGCCTCAGGCTCACATGGATAACACTAGTGTGTCTTGTTAGTGAAAATGTGTTATAAGCACAAACGAGGATAAATAACTTAATCTATTGCATGTACACCTAATTTCTAGGCCACTCAAGTTGGGTCCCAACCGCACAGAAGGGGTTGAAACAAACCCAACACACCACAAAGAGTTCTGTCTAACTTATTACAAAAATCAATGTTCATAAAGACATTGTAAATGATGTAGGAAATTAAACATAATCTAAAATCTCTCTAATAAAAAATAAAATAAGAGTCTTCTTCGAAGCTCCACATGTCAAGATGAGGGAGGTTCAGTGACCGAGCCTCCAGGTATGGAAGGGAGCCTCAGGGGGGTGAGGGCTGGAGATGTGTCCTTACAAGGGCCATTGGATCAAGGGTAAGCCCTAGATCCAAAGGATGCTTCTCATCGGATGGAGCGATCTGGAGCAGGCAACCACGTGCGGGGGGCACGTGGCTAAGGGGCAGACATGCATGGCTGTGTAGGCGGTCGTGCACAAGAGGTTGGGTAGAGCGCTCTCCACCTCCATCAACACGTGACTGAAGGTGGAGCGGCCGAAGGAGACAACAGTCGAGGGAGAGACGCTCATCGAGGTGAAGACAATGAGTTGTGGCAACTGTGATGGAGGGACAGAGCAAGTGAGTAGCTAAGGCAGAGCTAGGAGTGAGCATCTGGAGGTGAGGTTGATGTTGGAGCCTGGTGAAGCTGTTGGAGGTGAGGTGGAGGTGACCGAGGTCTAGTGGCATATGATGTCGATGAGGCTGAAGAGCTGCAAGCGGTTGATGAATCTACGTTTCATAATCTTTATTCTATCATTTTGGCCTTAAAAACCCTAGTAAATGCGTGTAAATAGGCTTAATTTAGGCTTTTTATCATCCATACATCATTGTGTAAATAGTATATAAAATAAGGTTTTTAAAGCCAAAATTATTGAATAAAGAAAAGAAAAGAAAAAAATAAAATATTGCAAATATTTTATGATCCGAAACCCCGAGACCTAGGCATCTCGATGACTAGATCAACAAGGAATAAAGTACCGGGAAATAAGGGCCAAAACACAATAAAAATACCTTTTATTCAATTCATTTTTTACTCATTTTGGGACCTATTTTTAATTCCACTTTTTACACTTCAAATAAAGAAACTCTGTACAAGAAAGTTGTATATAATTTAATATATAAAAATAGAAAATTGATTTCATATAAAAATAATGTACAGATAAAAAGTTATGATCTGAATAAGTTTCCAAAATTCCAACTTCCCATACCTGTATCTCTCAAATAAAAACTGAGTTATGGTTTGAAAGTTGAGTTTTGGACCCCTATTGTATACATGTACCAATTAAAATATTCATTTTCTTTATTGTTCACTATTTTTATACTTTTATAGTTTTGTAATTTTGTAAATATTATTTATAATTTATGTGTAAATTAAAACTAAAATAAAACACTAAAGAAAATACAAAAATAAAATACTTGTATACAATACATAGTCGAACTACATATATCTAAAGCCTATATAAATAATATTCCTATTTATTTAATTATACAAATCACTTCAGAAAAAATAAAATAAAATTATATTTGAGTTCATAAAATTTAGTTATAAATTTATAAAATAATAAATCAAAATAATAAAATTAAATATACAAAACAAAAATAAAATAATAAAATATAGATATGAATATACTTGTATATAACCTATAAAAGGAAACTTGTAATTTTAAATCTCAAACAAATAAATAAAAATCATAATAAAATAATTTATAAAATAATAAACATTTTTTATTTTATAAGTTTAATTTAATAAAATCATTTAATAATTCTTTTTTATTTTTTAAAATCTTTTCAGGATATTTTTTTCCTAGTTGGTCCATGTGGACCAACCAGGTTGCGGCAAGAGCTGACTTGGGTCAACTCTCTACCCAACATCCTGTAGGTTGTCAGACCATGGTTTTTTGTCTCTTTTTCGCGATTTTTTTCGAGGATCAACCTTTCACCATTTCGCCTAGGGTTCTTCTTGACCTTGTTCTCCTATTATCCATGATACACGCCTGGGGTTCACCTCGATCCCTGGATCCCTGAAGCACCCCTAATTCCTCAATCTTCTCACCATGTTCACCATCTATTCAAAAACCACCCGTCTCTCATTTTCAAGATTTGAACCTTCTTCGACCCTAGCTTGGATTCTTTTCACCGTGCTCCGGACCGGAAGGGTGACATGCTTCCTCCAGCACGCGGGCGGAGCTCATTCAAGGGCCGTGGAGGCGCTTCCACCACCTCCGGCCAAGGTTGGCCGTCGAGGTATATCTCTGGTCCTTTGATCGAGGTCACTTTTTATATATTTTTCTGGCATTTTTTACTATCCTTAGCTGTAGGTACCTAATCCCACCTTCTCCTTTCAATTCATACCTCTCCAGACACCTTCACTGAAGCTCCGGCGAGCTTCGACTCCGCATCCCCAGCCCATTTTTCCCTCTGGAAGGTCGCAACACTTTGCCCGCGACCTTCTTAACTCGTTTTTGCAGGTCGCAGGAGTCAAAGGACCCCCTTAGGGGGTCGATTTTCGGAAAGCGAGGTACCTGGACCCCATCTCCGTCTCTGACTCCGCCACGGAGCACCGAGGCTCGTCGAGCCATTTTGGCTTTGTCGACAAACTAGGGACCCTTCCAGGCATCCTTGGAAGCCTTCTGCGGCAAGGATGTGGCCGATGCAATGCCATAACACCGATCGAAGTTCAAGTGGGGTCGTGTTCTTCCCTGTTCATCCAGGGGAGTCCACGATCGTCCGATCGGGCTTTAATTCCAGAAATCCCAGATGTTGTCCGATTTGGTTGCTTCCAGCCGTTCGATCACCAATGTCAGATCTAATCACGATTGTTTGACTGCGAAGCGGTATCGGGCCCTCTCGTATTGTCGCTTGTCAAGTCAAGAGTTGTGAGCCATCTGATCCGTTATTGCATGGGTATTTTGCATATAAGCCTTCGTTGATTTTTGTATTTAAAAAATTGAACTCAAACTTTCATTTGTTGTTTTAAATTTTTGTAATATATGCATAAAACTCCCTGCACTTTCTTGATTTGCAAAGGGGTCCGCGGTCACGTCACCTCACGTGACTTGCGTACGTGGGGTGGGGTATTTTGCGCGGGGGCCCTCGCTATTTTGGATATTTCGACTAGATCCAGAAACTTTCAAGGGAAGTTATAAAACTTTTGTACTTTTTGCATATCACCCCTCAGGTTTTAGAATATTGTATATTTGTCCCTGCCAGATCACGTGCCTCGTGCACGGGGGTTTTGGCAATTTTGTAGGGAAGCTCCTAGGGGTTTTCTTATTTGTGATTGGTCCAGTAACACTTTGCTTGCGTTATAATTTTCAATAAAATTTACACTTTGGCACTGAAACTTTCTTCTAATTACAAAAATAACCCTGCTAGTAGTGTAATTTCTCTTTGTTGTTTATATTTATTTCATGCTTCTATAAAATTCTAGAAAAATCCCAAAAAATACATTTAGGTTCCTGTTGCATTACTCTATCACGCCATATTTTTACTTTGTATTTTTGTTGCATTTTGTTGTTTATAAAATTCAAAAACATGCATTTTCTAACTGTTTACATTAGAAATTCATAAAAATTATAAAATATTTTTTGAAAATTTCCAAAAAAAATTATTTTGTGTGTTTTTACATATTTTACATCGACCAAAAATCATTAAAAATATAAAAGAAAAATCAAAAAATAGAAAAACAGTAAAAATCTCTATAAAAATATATAAAATCCATAAAAAATCACAAAAATATACTTTCTGTCTATGAATTTTCTTTATTTTATTATCTTTATTTTAAAATTAATTTGGAGAATCTTTGTCACTATTTAATGTTTTTCATCTCCATTTTAATTTCGGTCATTAATTTTATTCACTGTTTTGAGTATTATTAACTTTAAAAATACCCAAACAAGAGAATAAGGGGGAAAAGGGCCTCATCAAGGTGCGCACGAAGGGGTCTCCGGTGAGAACTCCGGCGAGGGGATCATACTCAATTCAACGCCGCCTTGATCCCACGAGAAGCCCGACGAGCTCCTGCTGTCACCATGAGTAACTTCAAGGGCTTAGGTTAGGGTTTTGGTGGTGGAAGAGTGATCAAAAGAGAGAGGAAAGTCGGGGGTGCATATTTGAAGGGTTGACGGTCGTAGTGCAGGTGCTCCAAAGAACGTGGTGGACCGAGCAAATCGCTGGTCCAATCCTCGAAAAAACGAAGGGGCGTGTATGACCAATCTTCGAGGAGCAAAAAGTGTTTAGGACTTGTCATGAAAATATGCAAAACGTATCCTCCAAAATTGGGCGAAAACCATGAAGAAATCGTGTTTGACAAAGTTACAGGAGAGAGGTCAGAGAGTTGACCCGAGGTCAACTCTCCAGACCCCGTGGTTGGTCCACGTGGACCAACCAGGAAAATCCTAGAAAAAAAGAATTCTAAAATCATTTAAAAAAGTAAACAAATTTATTAATTTTAGGTTATTAAATAAAAAATATTTATTATTTGATAAATTATTTTATGGTAATTTTATTTATTTTGTAGAGCTATATTTTTACAAGTATATACCTATTATACCCTTTATAGGTATATTCTTCTATATATTTTAATCTTTTATTTTTATTTTGTATATTTGATTTATTTATCTTTATTTATTGTTTTATAAATTTATAAAGTATTTTTATACACTTAGTTATATTTTTTATTTTATTTTTCTGATGTAATTTGTACACTTAATAAAATAGAAATATACATTATACAGGTATGTATATAGGTATTTTACCTATGTCTTTTATATACAAGTATTTTTATTTTGTATTTATTTTGTGTTTTGTTCTGATTTTAATATACAAATATATTATAAATAATATTTACAAAATTATAAAAATATAAAGTTGTAAAAATAGTATATAAATAATAAATTGAATATTTTAATTTGTACAAGTATACTACAAGGATCCAAAACTCAACTTTCAAACCGTAACTCTGAAAAATACGAAACCACCTCCATTAAATAAATTATTTTATTCTATTATAATTAAAGGTGAGTTTGCTGCATTTGGAGTTTTTTATTTGCAAGATACATGACTGGGAAGTTGGAGTTTTGGAATTTTATGCAGACCATAAATTTTTATCTGTACATTATTTTTCAGTGAAATCAATTTTGTATTTTTATTTATTTAATTATCTACAACTTTCATGTACAAAGTTTTTTTATTTGAGGTATAAAAAGTGGAACCAAAAATAGGTCCCAAAATGAATAAAGAATGAAGTAATGTGTATTGTATTTGACCCTTATCTCCCCCTACTTTATTCCTTGTCGACCTATTCATCAAGATGCCTAAGTCTCGGGGTTTTGGATCATAAAATATTTACAATATTTTATTATTTTTCTTTTCTTTTAATTATTCTATAATTTTGGCTTTGATTACAGTATTTTATACACTATTTGGATGCACATGCATGAATGCTAAGATGATGGTTTTAAGGGTATTTACACGCATTTACTAGGGTTTTTGGTGCCAAAATGATAGAATAAAGATGATAAAATGTGGCTTCATCATTCCCCTATACTTTACATTCGCTAGTCCCTAGCAAACACTTATGAAATAAGTGCACAAAGAAAAAGAAAGAAAAGAAAAAGAAGAAGATGGATCAAGTTTAATTATCGAACTTATCTTCACGAAATCAAAATTTGGATCTCAAGTTGGACCTTTGGAATTTTAGTGCGGGCGGAACCTTAATGAGAACCAGATTTGAAATCCAACAGTCCCTGAGAAATCTCAAAACTCTGCTCAAGTCTCCTCAATAGCCAGGTCAGAAATATTTCAACTCATATGCAAACCCTTACGACTATGAATCTGACTCGTACAGTGTAAGTGATGGTGGCTCTCCCCAACTGAAATGACAAAGAGACTGACTTCTCCAATATGACAACCCAATGATTCCCCAATCCAACAACTCATTCCTTAAGGAGCAGGGTATTCCCTTCTAAGTTCAAGTGGCAACCAGCTCAAGAGGAGGGGGTGAAGAGAAGAATGGGCGGTAGCCAGTGTAGCTACCTATCCTAGGATGCAAGACCAGTGTAGTAAAGTCATCCAGCTGCAGGCTCACATGATTTGTCTTTGAAGCTCAAGCTTGCTTATTTGACTTTACAACATATGTACACTCCGACAGGCATTTTTATTTTTGTACAGGCCTGTCCACTTTTTTTTTAGTTTTTTTTGAATACTATACAGCAACATTGACATAAGGAGTTTTTCCTCTTGAGCTAGTAGACTATCCCTCTTTTGAAGCTTTATTGCAACCCACACTCTCCTGTCTTTAGACTTCCTCATCACTGGACGGGTTGGGGTGCACCTCCCTCCCTAGAGGAGGACAAGTGTTTCCACATGTGTACGTCTCATATCGGCAAATCCAACCTCCTCACCACTCCAACTGAGTTGAGCCATGTGAAAGGTGCAAGTGTCCAAGTTAGGTCATTATCAACAAGAGTCGTGCGTGTACTCCGAAATACTCTACTTAGGCAGTCAAGAATCCATTGAACCAAGTCTCGTGATCCTCAAAGAATTAAGTCAACTAGACCTGAAGTACCTCAATCCCAGTTCCTATAAGGTTCCTGTTAATTAGGTAGATTTAAGGTCCAACCAAACTCCAATCTTCGGATTTTACTCAGACTCGTTCAATTGTCAAACTCAATCCGAAAAATGCTCATGCTATGCAATGCTATGCAAAAAATATTTTTGTGATGCAATTTTCAAATATTTTGAACTTTTTATGGGTTTTTGAAAAGATGATGCATATACATTTTTTTAGATTTTTCAAATGTTTTTGGATTTTAATTTTTGCAAATGTTTTTGGAATTTTTGAAAACAAAAGATTTTTGGCTACACAAGGTTAAAATATTTACACGGGAGTGCTTCTTATATATACAAGAAGTGGATTTTAAGAATTTACAAGGGTAAGTGGTCAATTTTATAAATATATGTGGTGGATTTTGGTGTGATGTATGTATTCCTCAAACTTATTTGACACAGATTTTTCAAACAATTTTGAAAACTATAGTCCAAAAT
The DNA here is from genome assembly GCA_037367405.1 of Ottelia alismoides. Lineage (NCBI taxonomy): Eukaryota > Viridiplantae > Streptophyta > Magnoliopsida > Alismatales > Hydrocharitaceae > Ottelia > Ottelia alismoides. The sequence goes on from JAZKJV010011019.1 coordinate 400,497, forward strand.
AATTTTTACAAACAATTTTTACAAACATGTACACACATTTCAAAATCATTTTGCAAAGGTTTTCCAAACAGTATGTATAGATTTTTCAAATACCAATTTTCAAACCATTTGCAAATCATTTTTCAAACATTTGATTTCACACAAAGAAAATAATTTTACAATCACAATGTTTTTACAAAGGTTGAAAACATGTAACAAAACATTTTCAAAATAGTTTTCAAAAGATTTTTCACGAAGATTTTCAAACTATTTTTCAAACATTTTGCAAAAAATATCTTCACCTGATTTATTAATTAGTAAATATAAAAAGAATATGAGGAATGCAACACATCTTTTTATTAAGGTTTTTAATGAATTTAATAAGTATAATTAGCCATATTTATTAGTAAAAATACGAAAGTACGAGTTATGGATAAAGTATATACACAGTATATACGACCCCCCTATACTTAACTTGAGCTATGTCCTCATAGATCGGAGAGAAAAGAGAAGACATAACTCGTACTGAGTATAGAAAAGTCTAAAGAATAAATGAATAAGAGATGAATGAATAATGAGAAGTTGACCGTCCCCCCTATACTTAGGATCAAATAATCCTAAGTATAGCAGACTGTACACAAAGCAGGGAGGGTCAAGGGTGGGAATGAACAGATCGTACTCAAATTGTCTCCCCCTATACTTAGGGTAAGATATCCATAAGTATAGATAAGAAGAGGAGACAATGGAGAGGATCAAAGAATAGAGAACTTGGGGTGCACACCCCCCTATACTTAGGACAAAGTACGTCCTAAGTATAGAAAACCGTCTACAAGGGGGTGACACCTGTTTGATAGATACAGAGGATAGAAAAGGAAACGAAGAAAAGAAGAAAATAAGAAAAGAGATGAAAGTGGATATGAACAACTCGGGATGCGCATCCCCCCTATACTTAGGATAAAGTACATCCTAAGTGTAGCAATGATGAAAGGGATGACATCATGTCGGTAGAAGAGGATAAAAGAGATTGAAAAGAAGAAAAGAAGAAACGAAGAAAAGTCATTCAAAAATGTTTCGCTCTGCTTGGCCTTCCTCTGCCTCTTGGGAGGTATCCGGCTCATCCTTGTAGATTACTTGAATTGAGTCAACGACAGCCATGAATGTATCATGTTCTAGGTATGGCTTCAGAAGCTGTCCATTGACTATAAATGGTTGTGTGTCAGCTGACAGATTGGATATCAATACACTTCCGTTGTCACGCACCTGCCTAACCATAAACGGCCCAGTCCATTTACTCTTCAATTTGCCTGGAAAGATCTTTAATTTCGCTTCAAACAACCACACCTTCTGACCTGGATCAAAGGACTTGCGGCGGATATGCTTGTCATGCCATGTTTTGACCTTCTCCTTGTACATCAGGTTGTTGTCATATGCATAATCTCTGAATTCTAGTAATCTGTTCAGATCCAATTTCCTGTTCTTTCCTACTTGCTTGGAGTCCAAATTACAGATGTTAATGGCCCATAAAGATTTGTGAATGAATTCAACGGGCAAATGACATGGCTTGCCATACACAAGGCGGTAGGGAGACATTCCCAAGGGTGACTTGTACGTTGTTCTATAAGCCCAAAGAACGGAATCAGCTGAGACCAGTTCTTGCGATCCGGACGCAGAAGCTTCTGTAAAATTGTCTTGATCTCCCTATTTGAACATTCAGCTAAGCCATTGGACTGGGGGTGGTAGGGTGAAGCAACACGATGTTCAATGCAGAATTCTTGGGTTAGCTTCTTCACCTCTCTGTTTATGAAATGACTACCCCCGTCAGATATGAGAATCTTGGGAATCCCGAACCGTGCTATGATGTGATCTCTCAAGAATCGACAGACAGTCCTACTATCGGTGGTTCGGGCGGGAATAGCCTCCACCCATCGACTTACATAATCGACATCAAGCAGAATATATTCATAGCCCTGACTGTTGGGAAACAGGCCCATAAAGTCGATGCCCCATGCGTCGAAGACGTCCGAGATCTGAATGTATTTCTGAGGCATCGTGTCTCTCATTCCTATGGTTCCGCCCATCTTCTGACAGTCAGTGCAGCATTTGACATAATCATCTGCATCTTTGAATAATGAAAGCCACCAGAGGCCACTTTGAAGAACTTTTGTTGTCGTTCGTTTGCCTGAATGATGTCCTCCATAATCTTGGTCATGACATAAAGCGAGGACACTTGGAACTTCCTCCTGAGGAATGCACCTTCTTCAGATACAATCTGCTCCCTCATGAAACAAATACGGATCCTCCCACTGGTAGAAATGGATTTTAGACAAGAATCTGTCTATTTTCAACTTAGGCCAATCCTGTGGGATTTTCTTGGTCACCAGATAATTCACAATGTCTGCATACCAAGGAAGCGAGGTGAAAGACAGAATTGCCTCGTCTGAAAAGGTCTCTGTGATCGGCTGCAGGTTCAGCTCAGGAGATTCCGGTTCAGGAAGCCTTGACAGATGATCGGCCACCACATTCTTTACCCCAGGTTTATCTTTGATTTCCAAGTCAAATTCCTGGAGGAGAAGGATCCACCGAATGAGACGTGGTTTGGCATCCTTCTTCTGCTGTAAATACCGAATGGCCGAATGATCAGTGTAAATGATTACTTTGGATCCAAGGAGGTAGGATCTGAACTTTTCCAAGGCAAAGACTTCCGCTAGCAGCTCCTTTTCAGTGATAGTGTAGTTTCTCTAGGCTTCGTCGAGCGTTCGACTAGCGTAGTGAATCGCAAATGGTACATTATCTTTTCTCTGTCCGAGTACAGCTCCGATGGCATAATCTGACGCGTCGGTCATTATCTCAAAAGGCTGAGTCCAAATCGGTGGCTGTAAGACAGGGGTCTGTGTGATGAGTTCTTTCAACTGATTAAAGGCAAGGAGCACACGGTCATCTACAATGAATTCATTCTCCTTGCCGAGCAATTGAGTCAATGGTCTGGCCAATTTGCTGAAATCTTTGATGAATCGTCGGTAAAAACCGACATGGCCCAAGAATGACCTGACTTGCTTGATGGTTGTAGGTGGCTCAAGTTTGGAAATCACGTCCACCTTAGCTGGGTCAACCTCCGTACCACGTTTAGAAACAACGTTACCCAGCACGATTCCTTCGGTCACCATGAAGTTACTATTCTCCCATGAAAGCACAAGATTGACTTCACAGCACCTCCGTAAGACTCGGTCTAGATAATCCAGACATTGGTCAAATGAGTCCCCGTAGAACAAAAAATCGTCCATAAAGACCTCGAGAAAGTTGCCCACCATATCAGCAAAAACTGCAAGCATACACCTCTGAAATGTGGCTGGGGCATTGCAAAGCCCGAACGGCATCCGTCTGAAGGCGTATGTGCCAAAAGGACAGGTGAACGTGGTTTTCTCTTGTTCTTCAGGAGCAATAGCAACTTGATTATATCCAGAGTAACCGTCCAAGAAGTAGAAATATTCCTTCGCAGCCAATCTCTCCAAGATCTGGTCGATGAAGGGTAAAGGAAAGTGATCCTTCTTGGTAGCGAGGTTAAGTCTTCTGTAGTCCACGCAAACTCGCCAAGAAGTGGGTACTATAGTTGCGATCTCCTCTCCTTTGTCATTCTTCACAATGGTGATCCCTGATTTCTTTGGCACAACATGCAGAGGGCTCACCCATTTGCTGTCGGAGATGGGATAAATAAATCCCGCATCACACCACTTCTGGATCTCTTTCATAACAACCTACCGCAGATTTGGATTTAATCTTCTCTGAAGTTCTCGAGAGAGCCTGCAATCTTCTTTCAGAAAGATGTGATGCGAGCATAGTGATGGATTGATCCCATGGAGATCAGAAGTTCGCCAGCCTATCGCCTTGCGGTTGCGTTCAAGAACCTTCATCAGACGAGATTCTTGGTCTTCGGTCAGATGTGCATTGATAATGACTGGGTACATATTCGGTTCTCCCGCAAGGAAGGCATATTTCATGTTGGAGGGCAATGTTTCAGCTCTGGCGGTGTCTGAGCTGCTTCAGAAGTGACCTCAGCTATTAGTGTAGGTGGTGATTCTTTCAACTGTTCGGCGTCCACCATACTCGGTTCTGCCTCTTCTCTCAAATCCTGATAGAATTCCTCAATGATGTCCTCTTCATCAAAAGATTCTTTAAAATTTTGCTCTTGGTTTTGAAGGCACATCACCCCCACGACAGTTTCTTGCAGCCCATCAACGAGTTCCTCATCCTGATTGATAAGGAGAAATTTGACTGCGGTCTTCACTCCCTCCTTGGGGCAGAGGAGTTCATGGATCTCATTGTCATCCAAAAATAAGTTGGTATCTTGAATTTCTGCTAGAAAGTCGCAGTCGTCAGCATACTCAATCTCCCTTGCACATGATACAGATGTATGTTTGGCTGGTGTTCCCTCAAGCGGGGTCTCTACTCTGATTGTTTAACTGCCAGCGCCAAAAGTGATTTCTCCCGTCCCATAATTCACTACTATGTTGGATGTCCGCAGAAATGGTCGTCCCAGTATGATTGGGGTAAGGAGCAATGGAGTGGGGACGTCCATATCTAAGACCACAAAATCGGCCGGGAACGGCTTTCCCTGAACCGTGACTATCACGTCCTCCAACAGGCCCCTAGGCCGCTTAACTGACTTGTCTGCAAACTGCAGAATCATCTTTGTAGGCTTGAGCAGTCCCAGCCTGAATTCCGTAAGTAGCGAAGCTGGCATGAAGTTGACAGAAGACCCGATGTCGAGAAGTGTTCGTTCAAACTCCTGATTGAACATCTGACAACGCACAAGAGGTGCTCCCATATCTGGCTTTTTATCCAGGAAATTGCTGATGGCATTAATGGTGGCTATTGTAAGGATATGCTTTTCGGACTTGCCACCCTTGCTTCTGGAGTTGTGAGGATGCGGCCGGTGCTTGATTGTGCATGCCTCTTTCAGTCCTTTCTTTACAACTGGCATGTACTCAAGAGCTTTCATCAACACCAAATTCTGGATGATTTCTATAATGGTAGGATTAGACAAAGCATTTTTCAAATTTTTCATTTTTTGTGCTTTTTCATTGCTTCTGGAAAAGAAATATTTACAACATCTTCACCAATTTCATTCAAAATAGTGTCCATATTGTTGTGTACAGGTAGATGGCAAAAAGGAATAGAAACATCTACAAGATGTGGACCAAAAATGGCAGGCTCGGCTTCAGGTGCTGGCGTTGGACTCGCTGCAGGTGCAAAATCCCTTCTATCCGTGGCTGGCTCTATAGCAGGTGCAGTCGTCTCCAATGCCGGCCTATCTCCACCGAGGCTATTGTTATATTTTTGTGTTTTCTTGTTTTCTTCATTTTTTTGTGATTTTCTAAATGATGGTGCTGCTCCCAAAATGTTACTTGGCCCTGGTGTTGGCTGGACTGACAATTCCCCTTCAGATGCAAGATGCTTTCCCTTCGCCGTCGCTGATGGCTGGAGTATCCTACCGCTCCTGAGAGTAACCGCATTAGATAAAAAATAATTTAATTCACATGATTCGGGTTGGACACTACCGGCTACCTGCTCCTTGCGTCGGAAGTTGTTCGGATTGTCTTCGACCTGGGCTAGTATGACGGTCTTAGCAGCCGTCAGGTCATCGATCTTTTGGGTAATCTCAGCCATGTTCTTCATTAATTGTTCAAGACAGGCCAGGGCCGGATTAACCGGCACAATCTCAGAAGAATCCCCCTGCTGGGGCCTAGAATGTTGATATGACGGCTGAGACTGCGACTGGTAGCCATGAGAAAAATGGTGAGGAGGAAGGTTGGAGGAATACTGTGAATTCTATTGGTTGTATGGAGCAGCCGGTTGCTGATGGTATCCTTGTCCGCGATATCTGGACTGCTGAGGACCGTGCTGGTAATTCTGCCTCCAGGTGTTACCGTGAGATGGAGGCTGGTATTGGTAGGAAGGCTGGAAGGGTCTCCCACCCTGCTGCTGTTGGTGATATGGCTTGTTGCCCATGTTCTGACCTTAAGAGTGTCCCTGAGGACGGGTCAGCTATGCTTCATTGTTCCATACGCCATTGATCTCATGAATCAGTGGCGAGGGCGGAGAGAACTGCTCAGAGTAGACTGGCTGGGACTCAGGTTGATATACAACCATCTGTGTCGGGGGCTGCGGGGGCTGCTCCGAAACCTGCATGTAATACACGTGCTGAACAGGCTGGGGCTGTGGTGGAATCGGCTGAGGGTTCTGCTGCATTGTAGAATCCTTCTTCTCAGCAATTGGCTCGGCAGAATTAGACACACTGTTGAACATGTTTGCATTCAATGCACGAACGAGCTGCTCCAGCTGTTGGGAAATCTGGTCGAGCTTTTCCAGACCCTGGGTCCTCTTCTCGATGATAGATAATTTTTCGAGGTCCTGCGACCTCTTCTCAATGATGTCCACCTTAGACAGGTGGCTCCTAATGATTCTCAGGTTGGAGCTCTCATCCTTGTCCTCGGTGTGAGAAGCCATGTTTACTGGCTTGCTGATGGCGGTTGGTACCTTCATATATGCTCTGGACGAGGATTGGGCGGCTTCTCCTTCAGCCATCATCTCGAAGACGTTCCATACCACGTCCTCATCCTTGTTGAAATGCGAACCGCCGCAAGTGACGTCTACAAGCTTTTGGCTCTCAAGTGATAGCCCCCCAAAGAAAAATGATGCACGAGACTAGTCTTTGGAATTTCATGGTGGGGGCACTTCTCTTGTAGGTCCTTCAATCTCTCCCACGCTTCATGGATAGTCTCGTGGGGCTGCTGGCAGAAACTGGAGATACGGGCATGCATCTGATTCAATCGCCCGAGAGGATAGAATTTATGGAGAAATGCAGACTTCATATCCTCCAAAGTCGTGACGACCTTCCCAAGATGGTCGACCCAATATAGGGCCTTGTCTTGAAGGCTGAAGGGAATGGCGGTCATCTTGACTACCCCCAGAGGAATACCAGGATAGTGAGCAGTGGCACAGATGCGGCCAAACTTCTTGAGAAAGATATATGGTTCCTCAGTGGTATTCCCGCCGAATGTGGGAAGCAGGGACAGAAATTGCGGCTTCAGCTCGAAGTGGGCATGCATATGTGGAACCTGAATCCACTCAGTGATGTGTCCCACTCCTGGGTTGTATGTTTCCTTGAGCGTAGGCTTTGGCTGCGGTGGATCTGCTTCCGCTGCATCGAATTCTAGTCCTCCCACTGAGAACTCATCTCTGACTTCTTCAAAATTACGCTCTTGGTTCAGGTCATCCTCCCTGCGACCATCTCTTGCATCGGCCCTCCTCCTCAGATCGTTCAGCATATCTTGGAAGGCGGTCTGGGCCAGGGCTTGATTAGTCAACTGCTGCTGGATGGCTTGAATGGAAGCCAGCAGCTGACTATTAACTTCATTCTATGTGGTATACTGCCCTTCCCCCGGATTGACTTCAGGTTCAGGTGGGGGTTGTGGTCCCTTTCCTCTTCCTTCTGCCATCTCAGAATGAACTTAAATTTCTGGCTCGTGATCGGGTGGAGAATCTGCATGACGAAGCGAACCCTGATTAGTATCTCCTTGAGCACCCACTGTTGAGATGAATCTGGAATTAAGGTCAATCCCAGAATGTTGTGAACGGAGCATAGGATATTGACTGAAATCGATATCCATCCACAAGGGGTTATTTCGGGGATAAGAGTAATCCTGGTTTATTTGAAGGGGAAGAGCTAATCCGGGTTGCGAGTCCATTCTGAACAGCGGATTTATTGGTGACAGGCAAGTGTTGAAAGAAGCAAGAATAGGGGAGTCCAAGGAGACATTCGCGAGATCCAAACTAACTTCTTGGAGATCACCCCTCTTTATGGAAGATGCTGCCGATACGGAATCGATGTGGGCGTCGGTGAGGTCCCGACTGAACCATCCATGTGACGACATCTTGAGAAGATCAAAGGAGAAGATGATGGATGAAGAGCATGAGGGTAAACAAGAAATAAAAGGATTGTAAAACAGTAGAAGGCTCACAATGAGCAAGGGTCAAATGGAAGGAGAGCAAAAATGGCGCAAGGGCGCGGTGTTTTTGATCTTGACCTTAGTTCGACTAATCAATCAAACCCAAAGCAATTGATTCACCAACTCGACCCGTGAAGCCATGAAGGTTCGGCAATTATCTTTGTGAGTTTTAGATTTGATTTTCAGGCAATTATCTTTTCACGAGTCCTTAGAGCGCTACGCCTATAGGAACGAGAGTACTGCCGGAAAAGTATTCTGTACTTGTCCTCCTCCTGTGTAACCTGTAGTCTGCACTTTTTAAGGTCCTTGTAACCCTTCCTGGATCCCTACTCGGCCAAAGAAATAGAGAGAGGAAGCCAATAGGCGAAACCAATACTTCGGAACTCGCTCGCAACGGAATCACCTGAGCGTGCAAGAACCTACTCGGACGCAGGACGATGAGACAGACACCCCCGTGAAGGAGTGAATCAATTTTATTAAGGTGAAGTATTTTTAGCAGTCCCTTTTTTAATTTTTTTTGTGTTATCACTTATTTTGAGTAAATTCAATACAAGCGCCTAACGTTTTTGTACTTTCTTTGGTTCCTATTTGTTCCAAAAACAGAGGGAGAAGAGTCGGAAAAGCCAATGCAAGTTGGTACTAAGATGGAAATCTCACCTTAGTGCCTAGATGATGAATGCAAAGATAGAAGACTTACGGTGACTCCCAGCTCTCTCCATGCGGGATGCAAAACAGGAATTTTTAAACCTAATCTATATACCGATATGCACACGGAAATCGTCCTAAGCAGGCAATTGCTAGCGTAAAGAACCACAAGTCGGTCACCGATCCTCAGTCCAAGGGTCTGGTCTAGGCTCACCCCTCCTCTTCTCGACACATCGAGTTCAGGAGTAGCACTTGATAGGGTGGGCTCGTGGTGCGTAGGTTTGAAGACGATAAGGTGATTGTTTAAATCAAACTAAGTCCAAATCACACTATAGGTACATGCAATGGTTATTAGAGGGTTTGGACCTAATTTACTCGATCAAACAAACCTAAAGACTAAGGGCTCATTCCACAAAAGAAGAGAAAAATAAATCAAAAACCAGAAAATGACAGCGGTGAAAACGCGTCAAAACTGCGGTGAGCCCCCAAGTGAAAAGCACTTGGAAATTGGGCCCGAGTGTCCAAAGTCCAGGGTACCTGTATTATTACAAATTTATCAAATATCTCTCTCTCACCGGAAATAAGAAAAAACTAACTATCTCTCTCTCTCTCTCATGTTCTCCTGCTCTCTCCTACCGGCTAGGGTAGAATAGCCGGCTCCTCATCCCAAGGCTGCTCAAGATCCCCTAGACGATCCTCCTTGGTCAGTGGTCCCTCGCAAGAAAACAAGAAGAGATGTCAGACAGTTCAAAAACAATTATACAATGAAATCAAACAAGTTAGAAATGGCTAAGCAAGTAATCAGACACAAGTCTACTCTACAAGCCGATGCTCCCCGACAATGGCGCCATTTGAAAAACGAGTTTGCGAGAGCCGTTAAATAATGGTCTGACAAATCAGACTCACTGTCGCCGGGGAGACTACTCAAGCTTTCCCATTCGTCAACAATTAACCCACACAATTAATTAATCAATAAAAAGCAAGGATCAAAATTTATTATTCCCTGCTAAAAATGTACAATGGCAAGCAAGTAGGGGTCGGACACAGGAAAAAAAGGTGTAGAGTGTAGACAAAAAGTCAAAGCCTAGGTCTAATGGACTACTTAGACAATCTGGATTTTTTTGTGGGTTTTTAATTTTATATTTTTTAATTTTTTTATTATTATTTTTTTACTTTTGTATTTTGATTTTTAATTTTCTGATTTTATATTTTCTTTTTATATTTTATATATTTTTATATTTCCTTTTTCAATATAGGAATATATATACAATATAGGGGAAGAGAGGGGTAGAGTATTTATAAAAATAGGCAAAAATAGTAAAAAAATAAGGGAATAACATGTTTTTGGTCTTTTTATAATTTTCTACAGTTTTTGTGATTTTTGGGAGTTTTTCAAATATTTTTGGTATTTTTAAAAGTTAAAATACAAGAAAACAGTGGACTAGGTTGCTGGCTGAAATCAAAATGAGGATGAAAAATACTAAACAGTACCCAAAATTCCTCAAATTAATTTTAGAATATAGACAATAAAATAAGGAAGACACAGCAACTGAGTTTATATTTTTCTGAATTTTCTATGATTTTTTAGATTTTTATGAAGATTTTTTAGGTTTTCTAATTTTTAAGGTTTTGGTTTTAAATTTTTTGGGGTTTTTGGACTGACACTAGTAGATGATAAAACACACAAAATATAATTTTTTGGAATTTTTCAAAACATTTTGCTAATTTTTATGGGTTTTCTAATGCAAACAGTAAGAAAAATGCATATTTTTTATTTTTCTAAATAATAAAATGCAATAAATATGAAAAATAAAAATATGCCGTGAATGTGCACTACAACATGAGCTTAATGTGATTTTTGGGGATTTTTTGGGGTTTTAGAGATGCATGCAACAAATACAAGAAGCAAAAAGAAAATACATGTTTACAGTGGTATTTTGGTAATTATCATAAAATGCGAGGGCCTGCGTGCAATATTCCAACAAAAATTATAACTGAAATATAACACTTCTTGACTAAATCTAAATATCAAGTCTCAAGGGCGCCCTTGCAAAATCTCCCAACACACGTGCGTTACACGCGCACCTGGCAGGGACACGGATGCAATATCACAAAGTTCGAGGGCTGACGTGCAAAAAGGCCAAGACTTTTCGACTACACCTGAAAGTTTAGGTACTAAAAGTGAAAACGCAAAAAACCCCTAGGTCCCCTTGCAAAATCACCAGGGGCACGTGCGTAGCGCACGTGACCTGGCGGGGACCTATATCTAATATTACAAGATCGGGGGAAGCTTTACGCAATTTGTCCAAAAATTTAAAACAACTGATGAACGTTTAGATATTATGTGGTAAATACAAAAAGCGGCCGGGTATAAGTTGCAAAATTCCCAGACTTTGGCGCGAGCGAACGGTGGATGATCGCCCACTTAAACACGTGGTGTCGCCATAGGAGCTGATGACGCTTCGCGAACGGATGGACGCGATTAGATCTAGGCTGATGATATGACGGTGTGGCGTGGCCAAGATCTAATGGTGATTGTGCTCCACGAAGAACAGGGCGCGATCGGACGGCACTGGAGATGCTAGGATGAACGTGTGAAGAATAGGTCGCCGGCGAGGTTTGGGTTGCTGATGCGGGCGTCTCCGGCGACCAATAGCTCCTCCGATGGTCTCCGCGGCCTCCTGGAAGGTTCCTCTGACATCTGGAGGCTTCAAAAGGCTCAGGCGAAGGCCAGGGCCCTCCCGCTGCGAAGGCGGAGCTTGGTGGTTCCAGGCTTCCTCCGGCGAGGCACAAAATCCCCCTAGACGTGTGGTTGGGCTTCAAGCCTGCAAGGAAGATTGTGAAGAAGTAGGGGGCAAAATGCCCCGACTTCGTGGAGGATTTCACAGGGGTGTACAGCTACATGGGAAGGTGATGTCGGCCGGCGAGACTCGATGCCGGCCGAGACGAAATCGAAGTGGTCTGATGATGGTTAGACGATGTATCGTAACGAGGCAAACGCAAAGAAGAGTTTTAATGACTTGGACACTAGTTAACAGTAGAGAATAAGGAGGAAAAGGGCCTCACCAAGGTGTGCACTAAGGGGTCTCCGGCGAGAACTCCGACGAGGGGATCGGACTCAATTCAACGCCGCCTTGATCCCACGAGAAGCCCGACGAGATCCTGCTGTCACCAGGAGTAACTTCAAGGGCTTAGGTTAGGGTTTTAGTGGTGGAAGAGTGATCAAAAGAGAGAGGAAAGTCGAGGGTGCATATTTGAAGGGTTGATGGTCGTGGTGCAGGTGCTCCAAAGAACGAGGTGGACCGAGTGGGAGTTTAAATGATTAGCCCATTAATGGCTCTTTGGGCTAGTGGGAGATTGTCACATGAGTGTGAGTTTAAATGATTAGCCCATTAATGGCTCTTTGGGCTAGTGGGAGATTGTTGGACATGTGAGCCCACGGCGAGCCATTATGCAATAATTGTTATTGAGAATATCATTCCTTGATCTGAAATGAAGAATAAATAATTTGCATAATAGGTCCCTCTGTACAATTAGGGTTATGTACCATGGCTATCTTAATGATCATACAGCTGTTGATTCAATTATTGAATCATAGAGGCTGGTGCTTGGATGAATATCTAAAGGGTTAGATTGAGGACTCATCAAGCACCGTCAAATGATTGTTAAGATGTGATCTCCAGCCTGAGTAGGAGATGGCAATCCTTTCTCACATAGGCTGATATCTGACCGACCTCTTGATGCAAGTCCTCTGCATGGGAATAGAGATTCGGAGGTGTCAGATTAGTTAGGTCAAAGAGTTGACTTAACGAGATCGAGATAACCTAAGTCCTATGTTGAATGCTGTCACAGCATAGGCACGCATCCTCTGACCGGAGACAGATGTATTGCTATATATCTGAGTATGTACATTTGACAGACCAATAGGTTGATGACCTAACCAAGGTCTATACACCGGCGCATTGGTGTGCATATAAGGGCATGTGAGTAATACGATCTCTCAAAGGGATCATACAGGTTCACTACTGAACCAGAAGACATGAGCTCACTCATGAGATATTGGGAAGAATCAAATTCCGTGCACGGTCGTCTCGCTTTGGAAGCTTGACTGAATTTGTAGGTTTGATATATACTTTTGGAAAGTATATGATCAAGACCTAGGTATGATATATTCTTTTGGAAAGTATATGATCGATACTAAATCCCAATGATCAAATGAGAAACTTAGTGATCAAACCCTGAAGAAGACAGTGTAAAATTGATCTTGATCTTCGGGTTGACCATGGGTCTTCCAGTATGCAGGATGTACAGGTATTGGGAATACCTGAGGGTGATGTGATCATAAACGATTGTATATCCATGACGCTTCCATTCCGAGGGAGTGATGAAACAGGTCTGGATTTTAGTGACTCCTTTCAGTAGAGAAGCAATCCGATCTTAGTCCAAGTGTTGGACATTGGTCTGAATGAGATTCAGATGTAATGAGAAGATTAGATTTGCGGTCTTGATTTAATCAAGCATCTATGGGAGGTTCGTAAGATCTGGATTTGAGATAATATCTCAATGTCCAAGTCACTATACGTGGAACAATACAATCGCCCTGTCCTTATCTCCAAGTATCTGCGGAGAAAGCACATTATTCTTGAAGGAGTTCAAGAATAATTCATTTGATGAATTCCATATCCAAGCAAGAAGAACTTGATGATTAAATGAGATTTAATTATCAAGCTTAATATGAATATGATTCATATTGTGAGAATTATTATCCAAGATAATTAAATGGGATTTAATTGTCAAGGATTAGAGAATGTGGATAATACTATCCATGATATATGTGTGTTATAAATATGATTTATAATATACATATATAAGAGAGAGAATCTATGTAAATAGCATTTGTTAATTAATTGTGTGGATTGGATTCACATTAATTAATTAATTGGAAATGTAATTTACAAATTAGTTTGGGTTGTGAATATGATTCACATAATGATCAATGGCATGATTGAAATATTCACAAATTAATTTGGAATTAATTTGGTGGATATTATTGCAATAATAGTTATTGCAATTTATTAAGAAATAATAAGATAAAATAAAAGGAGACAAAATAACACCCCAATTTTAGGGGAGGTTGGTTGACTCCATTTTATTTATCACATTATCTCTTAATTAGTTAATGTTAAATTAAATTATGTTGATAATGTTGCAACATTTTTTAATTTAAATTAATGTTGTTGGTTTTAATCAACAACAATCATAGCCATTGATTTACATGGACCAAGCATAGCCCTTGGATCCATGTGTCCCATGGATTGAGATCCAATGGATCCTAAACTAATATAAATAGAGGGCTAGGGTAGCCTTCCATGGTACATCATTAAGAGTTGTACAAGGTGACAACTCTCTCTCTCTCTCTCATATTCTCGCCCTCTCTCTTTCTCTCCTCCAAAAGATGGTCGTCCATCTTGTGTTGAGAAAGGAGAGACTCTCGGTTTCTTCTTCGACGCTTGGATCTTCATCGAGGATTGCGGGAAGGAACGTGACTCATCATCACGCCCGCAAGTGCGTTCTTCGTGGATCGGACTTAAGATAGGAGGATCTCTACTTTGGGATCTCGCGATCACAACCACGCTTCAAGAGGTATTCCTTGTACTTTGTGGTTTGATGAAACGATCCGATAATTGTTCTCGTGATCATGTGGTTTCATCTTTAAAGTTAAAAATTTTTAATTTCCGCTGCATCTAGCATCTAGTGCGACTAGTTGCTCCGATTGCATATGATGCGATCGACACGCTTCCGTGATGCGCTTAAGGATTCACAATATCCTTCAAGTGGTATCAGAGCCAGGTTGAATAAGGTTTTGGATATGATCCATAGACCTTAGACGATTTGGTTCTTGAAAGGGTTGCGAAATTTTTGCTGCATTTCAATTTTCGCACCTCTGTATAATTGAATTTTTCGGCACTGTTTAAAATGTTTAAACACAAAATTTTCAATTGGATTTTTTTCCCCATTAAACAAGGAAACCATAGGACTTTAGTTTACTAAATTTGGACTTTATTTCCTCAAGATATGGCTTTTTGAATATGACTATATTCACTGTTGCGGGAACTGCGGATTTGAACGTAATTAATGAGATGATTACGGTTTTAATCCGCCTTGAAATGCGTGAATTATCACTTGGGTTCTTTAATAAATCAAATAGGCAATCTTTGGAAACTGAGTTTGCATTTTTTGGATTTAAATTGATCAAGATAAGTTAATTTTAGTGATTGGGGGTCACTGCTGGAAATTAAAAATTTTGATCTTGAACCTTGTGATATGTCATTCAATTATCATGATGAAAATTAATTGTTAATTTTCTGGAATAATTAGTGATAAATATTTGTGAAATATTTAAAGAGATAATTATTTCATTGAATGACACTTGCCTAAACCACAATGATGAGATATTAGATCTTGATCATTGGTTCATCAACAAACATTGCTTTCATGAAAACTATAGTTTATCCTACAATTGTTGTAGGACAACTTTTACATGAAAAACCCTTTTGCTTGAATAGGATTGGGGATTTGTCTAGCAAATCTCCTTATAATCAAAAATGTTTTGATGTATATTATATGGTATAATTTCGGTTGAAAAACCGATGAACATCTCAAAGTACATGATGGTCTATCTGGTATCTGGTATTATCCTTTCCCGAGGTGGATGTGGTGCCTAGTCGGAGAGCATTGGGGTAGCGGGTTGCAACGTATGTGGTCCGTCCCACTCTCGTCGGTACTGGCCATGACAGCGGGTAGGGACTGTATAATACCGGAGACAGACAATGTGTATTTTTCTAATTATTAAAATTCGAATAATACGTACTTTGAGTATATACCTACTATTCAAGTAAAAGACATGTTTGTTGATTGATGTTTGGATTGATGATTAATTTAATGTGATTAAATTAATTATATCCAATAAACACTCTATCATGAATAGATGTGTATTTCCCTTGGAAGAATTAATTATGTGAATATGATTTACGATAATTAATTATAAAATTTGAATATGAGGTGGAGGATCACATAAGTGACATCCATGGTCTCCCGTCAAGGCAAAGGATTCCGTCGCCAGTTGTTGTGTATGGGAGACGCCTGTCCGAAGTGACAGATCCTGTGCATGATTTAATTGGATCGGGTTCTTTGCTTCTCGAAAGAGTAAGGCCGTATACGTAGTGACCCCAATATCGGGTCCTCATATTATTGGGGCGATATTGGATTGCGTATAGCGAGTATTAAGCCTGTTGACGGTTGGTTCAATTAATGACGGGTCAACATCATCTTAGGGGTGGTGGGCCCGGGTGTTAAAGACCGAATTGGGAAATGCAAGTTGGACTTACAAGGCGGAATGTGTTCC
Organism: Ottelia alismoides; assembly: GCA_037367405.1. Classification (NCBI taxonomy): domain Eukaryota; kingdom Viridiplantae; phylum Streptophyta; class Magnoliopsida; order Alismatales; family Hydrocharitaceae; genus Ottelia; species Ottelia alismoides. The sequence continues at coordinate 416,532 of JAZKJV010011019.1, forward strand.
CGCTTCTTTTTATCCGAGTTGTAGGTTCTCATATTATTGGGATGCAACGAAGATAGGAAAGGAGATCCCAGATCTTGCTAGAGATATAATGGTAAGAATATCTCTTACATTGAAAGTGATTAAGGGAATGAACTTTCAGTGTTGACAAGGCAAGACAACTTTGATATAAAAATTCCTAAATCAAAGTAAAACATGTATATATAATATATACCCTTATGCGAATTTCTTATTTCAGATAATCCTTCATTAAACTCACTCAATGTTATACTCAATGATAACCAGTAAAAATATCTTGGATTGGACTCATGATCCAGATATTGTACTTGCAATTGGACACATAATGTATGTGGTTGCAGTGTGCAAGTCCCCTCAACATAATGAGGAAGGACAATTAAATAAGACAATAAGACATCACCTTAGGGTTTGTATGTCTCTGTAGTCTTGATCTTTCATCGAATGTACTTTGGAAGTGACATGTCGATGGTGATCATAATTGTCAAATAATCCTTATAAAATAAAAGAAGATATTTTGGCATACATATGTGCTCTAGACATTTAATCATGAATGACATGGTTCTCTGTATTATGCAGAATGGTGGCTCGAAAGAGATGATGTATTCAAAATGTTTGAATACCTACCTGAACCTAAGTGTCTAAGAGTTAGGATGTATGTAGATATGATGAATGTCATCATTCTACCATCTATACTCAAGTCATTCATGAAGCTTCATAATAATCATTTTGAATGAATTTAATGAAGCATGTATAAATGTTGAAATGCTCTTGTATTGAAATTCTTTTGAATTTAACACAAGAGATCCTTAGTCTTAAGCAATGGTTGTTTATAGATTAAGAGAGTGCAGTGGAAGCATGGGTCAGACCCGAGTAAGAAGGAAAGTCAAAGAGTTGACCTACTTCTATGACTTCCATATGATATCCAAAGAGTTGGATGAATGCCAATACTGCAATAAGTTGATGTGTTGATAGTATGACTATCAATTCTATCTAAAATCCTTAGTAAAGGACTCAGATAAAGCATCAGAATAATCTACATATTATCATTGACTCTGACTTTCTTATTTCATAAGATAAAGTCTGACAATTGTATCCCAATCTTCTAATGACATTTGCAATTGGTTGCATATACACATTATAAGATTAGAAATTTAATCTTAAGGTTTAGTAGTCATCTACATGGATATTGCTGTAATTGTTATAGCAGTCTCTGTTGGATAGATGGACTTCATATTCTCAGTGGGAGAGCCCTTTGTCTTAGAGAATGTCTCTATGACCTAGATATTAGAATACCCTCATTGTTTGTTTCTAAATGTTGGAAATAAACATGAATTCTGAGATTGAACTATCATAAAGAGTTATGTTGGAAATATTTCAGATAGTAATCTAACATCTAGTGGACTCCACAAAATTAGAATATTAATGAATGGTTCATTAAGATTTCTAATACTGAAAATCAAACCTTATGAGATCAATAGGAGGATGAAGATCATTTGACAATGATCTGGCATCAAGTCTTGGACATATGTCTGCTGATGTGATCAATAGACTAGTAAGATATGAAACTTTAGAATATCTAAAATTTCAAATCTTACATACTTATGAATATTGTATTCAAAGTAAAATGTCCAATACACCCTTCTTTGGGAATGGTGATAGATGTCGAGGTATTCAAGATCTCATACATATTGATGTATGTAGATCATCCATATCATAGTAAACATTATGGATATGTAATATCTATTGATGATTACGTATGATATGAGATTTCTTCTCTTCACCTGAGAAACCTTTGAAATGTTCAAAGATTTCACAATTTTGGTTTAGAATCAAAATTTGAAGAAAGATGAAATGAATTTGATCTACCCTAGGTAGCTTGTACCTATTAGATAAAATTCAAAGAATACCTTATGGAGATATGAATATCATTTCTATCTCACTCCTCCTGATAAACCTAAACTCAATGGAGTTGTAGGGAGATACAATTTGATCATGTGTGACATGATTTGATCAATGATGAATTTTAGCATAATTATCCTCTTAGTTTCCTGGTATATATGTGTGGTAGAGACTACAATATATATCCTTAATAAGGTTCCATAGATGTAAGCTGGAATCTAGCACTTGAAAGTGCTACTTCATTAGGAAAATAAAGGATGGTATTGGATACCTACTTTATGACCTTGAGATTCTTAAAAGATCTCATCTCTGAGAATGTGATTCTTGGAGGATTGAGACTCTTGAGAATCAAGATGAAAATGAAGTGAAGGAACTCATTTAATCTTGAGAAGATAATGAGGCTCCTGAAATCGGAAACTAAAAGGACAATTAAAGATGAAACATTAATACCTCTTCAAATGAGTTTGAGGATGTATTCCATGTATCAGCCAAGTCTGACAATGATCGGACTTCATGTGATGAAGCTCCTAAGGATCATGACATGGAAAGATGGATATTAGCAATAAAGTCTAAAGTAGATTTCATATACAAGTGTTGTATATGGACCTCGAGGATCCACCTATAAGGGTTAGACCCATAAAGGTGTAAATGGATCTTCAAGAAAAGAGGGAACCTGATGAGAAGGTAGAGACCTTCAAAGCACGGTTCGTAGCCATAAGCTACACATCGGAAGAGAAGACATTGCTTGCAATGAGACTTGCTCTTCGGTAACCATGCTTAAAATCATCAGAATATTGCTAACCTTAGCTACACAACTTGACTATTGCATCTTCAAGATGTAATTCAAGATTGCATTCCTCTAAAGAATACCTCTCTGAGGATATTCACATGAAGTAGCCCCAGGGCTTCATGTTTGGAGAAAGTAAGGTGTGAAAGCTAAAGAAATCCATCTGTGGACTCAAATAAGCAGTTGGAACATAAGATTTGATGAAATTATAAATGTTATGATTTCAAATAAAATCTTGATGTACCATGTGAAGCTTAATGGGAGTGCCATTGTGTTCATCGTACTAAATGTAGATAATATCCTAATCATTTGGAATGATATAAGGATGATAATAAGTGTTTTATATTCTGGCTATTCCATACCTTGAGATATGATCTCAAGAATACCTCTTAGATCTTAGTTCTGAAGTTGTTCAGAAGCAAAGAAAAGAGGGTATTGGGACTGTCACATTTGTAGTACACCTTGAACGTATTCCATTCTTGGAAATTCCAAGAAAAGCTTCCTTCCCTTGAGATTTGGTACTGACCTATCAAAAGGAATAGCACCTCAAAGAGTTGAGGAAGTGTATGCTTGATGTGTACAAAAGCCAGATATCTGCCATGCAGTGGGAGTAGTAAATTGTTAGTAATCCTACTATGGAGAAAGAACACTTGATTGCAGTAATAACGATATCTTCAAAGATGAGAAGGCTATAGAGATAGTGATCTCTAAGTCTTATCTTCAAGAGCTTAAGACTTTATAGATAGAGATCTAAAAGGTCTTAACTGTGGATACCTTGAGAGATAGTGATCTCCCAGAATAAGGGTATTCTGATAAGGATTATGAAAATACTGGTTATAATAGTTATTGAGCAATAGTGTTGATGAATACCCATTCATCACTCTTTATTCTTATATTTTAGCTACAAAAACCTTTGCAAATACATGTAGATATATGTAAATATCAATAATTAGCAAAAGCATGCATCTTGTAAAAACATATAATTAGCATGTTTTTGTGCAAAAATAAAAGAATAAAGATGAAAAAGAAAAAGAGGGAAATATTTAGAATAAATATTGAGCAACCTAACCCAAGGGAGGGCTCAGCATGGGCCTGACCGCATAAAAGCCAAAGTAGAGGGAGATAGGAGCTCATGTGTATAGATTTTTGTAAATAAATAAAATTATATTTTCCTCACCCAAAAATATGCTTGTACATATTTTGTATATATTTAGGAACTATTAAAAACAAAACAAAAATTTAAAAATCAAAAATTCAAAAATGCCCTTTCACCATGTACATAAACCATGCTCCCTTATTTATTTAACCTTATAAATAAATAAAATTATTTTCTAAACTTTTTGTAAATATTCCATGTTACATATTGTAAATACATAAAATGACAAGAAACAAAACAAAAATCAAATAAAAATTACAAAATTAAAAATACAAAAATACATTGTATACATACCATGTATATAAATGTATATAACTATTTATTCCACCCATGTATATAAGTGATAAAAATAAAATAAAAATACCCTTTTATTCCTCATTTTATTCTCTAAATAAATAAAATATAAAATGGGAATAAAATTGTACAAAAATAATAATTAAAAATAAAAAAAAAACCAAAACCTATATATTGTACATATACCTATGTATAGACCTATTATGTAAATACCTTATTTTTATTTCCAAAAATTAATTAAAAATCACAAAAAAATAGAAAAATATAAATTAAAAATATTTCATGTTTTAAGTTTTTGAAAATTCGGTCATTTAATGGCCCAAAAAAAATCAAATAAAAATACAATAATTGGCGGCTCCTGATTGGTCCACGGGGGTTTGTTGACCCCGGTCAACTCCCCCCTGTGGACCACTTCACACGGGTCGTGACGCCCGACCCGACTTCCCCGATTTATTGCGTCACGACCCGGTATCCAAACCCGTAAACCCCGCGCTCCAATCATTCCCCGTGCATCCGGGAATCTCGCCCGACATCTTGCCTAGGGGTCCGTGCTCAATCGAGCCGGACCCGAGCCCTTCTTCCCGGACCTGCACCCATATATAGCCTGAGCTCCGCCGCATTCATTTCCCATCTTTGGCTCGCCACTTTCATTCCCGTGACCTCCAGAGCAATCACCGAGGTGACAGCTCGCATTTGCCCCTGTTGCAGTGAGGAGAGGGTGTCCCGACCATCGATCCGGCAGCTTCGCGCCGCCGTGCTCCGCCGCTTGCAGGAGCTCGAGCCTCAGGCCTTGACGCCCTTCGAGGCGACGACCGGGAGCTAGCTAAGCTCCAGCCCAGTCTTCCGCTCCACCCAGGTAACCTTAGAACCTTCTTGATTAGCCTAATTTTGAGTTACCCCCAATTAGCATCTCCGACATATTCCGTTGATTCCGGCTACATCGAGCATCGTTTTGATCATCGGAACCCACGCTCACCTTCGCCATCCCTCGACGCACCTTCTACGCCCATTCGTTCAACCCAGCTCGCCCCGGAGCTGGGATTCGGGCTCCACCATCCTCCGCTCGCCGGAGCTCATCCGCCCCGACGCATCGATCACCCTCACGCCGCTTCATCGGGTCGAGGCACTTTGCCCTCGACCCGCGAAGCTTTTGGTTCACTTTGCAGGCCAAGAGGAGGGCATCTGAGCCCCCCTCACTTTCAGACCAGGAGCTCGTCGCCGCCGACCTCGCCGGAGCCCCTCCAGGGCTCGGCTGGGTCATCTGAAGCCATCACCAGCTGCGGGACTCCATTGCGGACCTTATACGATCATCCGAGGCAGCTAAGGAGGTCTACATCACGCGCACAAGGCCGGCGAAGCTCGTCGGCCGAGTGTTCTTCCAGTATCCTCCTTCACCGTCAGATCAGCCCCTCCGCTCCAGTTCGCATCTCAGCCGTCCATTCATCGAGCAGCTACCGTCGATCATCGTGAGGGGGCTGATCCGGACCGTTGGCACAGAGGAGAGAGGCCCCAGCACCTGAGCCGTTTGATCACCCACGTGGCCCCCTCTGCACCGTCGATTGGCCCAAGTGCGGAAGAGAAGAAGAGCGCCCGCCGTCCGAGACCGTTGGATCATCCACGTGGCGCGAATCCAGCCATCGACGTTAAATAAGGGGTAATTTACTTAGGACCCCCTCGTAGTTTGTGTTTTTAATCCTAGTCCTGTAAATATTTTAGTCGTTTTATTTACGTAGGGTAAATTGCACATTGGACCTCGTGCTCTTTGATATTTGCATTTATACCCCTGTTTGGTGAGCCACGTGCTTCGTCACGTGTACTTTTGGTTTATTTGCATCTCTTATCCTGTAGTTCTGGATGGTTATTGAATGAATATATACTTTGTGTATTTGCATTTCTACCCCTGTGAGCATTTTATTTGAACATGTGCGGATTTTAGTGGGTTATTTGCGCCCAAGCCCCTGGACTTTTGGTACGAGTTACCAAAAGGTCCAAGAACTTGGTTTTTATACCAGAAGGTCCCTGAGTTCCCCAGGCACGCGCCACGCGCGTGACTTGCTGGGAAAATTGCACCGAGACCCCAGAGCTTTGGGTATTTGCACTTTGGTCCCTGTGCACAATGCCCCTTTTGGATTTTGAATAAAATATCAAATCACCTCCAAATCCAACGAAATTTGACACATGGCTCCTGCCATGGTGTAGGATTTTTGTAGATTTTTGAGGACATTTTTGATCTTGTTTGCTATTTTTAAAAATTCAAAAACATCTATTTTTGGCACTGTTTCACTTGAAAAATCACAAAAAAATATAAAAACACCCCCAAAAATTCTATAAAAATTAGTTACTGTTTATCTTGTGTTGCTTGATTTTCTAGCCAATTTTGGCTATTTTTCATTGCTTAAAAACCCTAAAATTTCAAAAACACCTAAAAACGCATAAAAATCATATTAAATAATCCAAAAATCCAAAAACAATAATTTTGGTGCCCAAATTTTCCTTGTTTTCTCTAGTATACAGGAAAATTACCTCCAGGTCCATCTGAGATCCTTAGATATTTTATCTTTGGGTTTTGGACCTGGCTGGACAGTACCTTGTCTTCTTCTTACTGTTTGATTTTTAGTGAATAAAATACACATCTGAAAAACCCCAAAAATTCACCAAAAACACTAAAAAACATAAAAAACATAAAAACATTTTTTCTTGAATTTTTGCTTGATTTTTGAGGCATTAAATAAATTGTGAGAGTGTGCTTGTTTTTGTGCTTCTGTCATTTTCTTTATATTAAAAAATCCAAAAAAAATATAAAAATCATTAAAACTTACTAAAAATATTTTCTCTGTACTTTATCTCATTTTGACTACTTCGTAGGCCTTTGGCCAACCCGTGCTCCTTGTGTTCGACCCTGGGTGCTATACCAGGTTAATATCATAGCTGGACCGCTGATTTTGTGCTTGATTGATTTTATTCGTTCTAGTGGTCTGATTTTTTTTTCTTGATTGAGTGACTCTGAGTGATAGAGGTCGCAACGACCTATTGAGTACCTTTACCTCGTTCGCTCGGTCGCTCATCAGAATGGCGCCGTTGCCGGGGGAGCACGGCTTAGTAGTTATTTTTGTTTTTATTTTCGTTTTTGTTTTCCGCGGCTTTTCGCGGCTCTTCGGAGCTCGCGGCTTTTCGCGGCTTTTGTTTATAGTTTCTTTTTTATTTATTTTGTTTTATTTTTATTTTCTTTTATTTTTATTTTTTATTTTTATTTTTGTTTTATATTGTGTGTATATTTTATTTTTCATTTTTGCATATATACCCTGACTTGTATTTTCATTTCTTTTCCTTATATTTGATTATTCTTTCTGGTCTGACCACTTCTCTTTTCTCTGTCTTGCGAGGGCCCGAGGACCGCGGAGGCAACTTTCGAGGAGCCGGTGCAGCTGCGGCACTTGGAGGCGGCTTCTTTCTCTACGAAGCCGCAGGAGAGAGCGAGAGGAGAGAGTTGAGTGGGTGAGGTATTAGGATAGATATTTTATTTATTCATTATTAATTGTAATAATACAGGACATTTCTGAGATTGTTTGGACACTTGTGACCGTAGCGGGTCTGTTTCGCCGAGCACCGGTGTGCTCGGGGGACCCATTAGGACTTGCGGTTTTTCGCGGCTTTTCTCGCGGATTTCTTTTTCTTTCTTACTGTCATTTTCCGGTTTTTCGCGTTTTTGCTCGAGCCCCTAGATTAGGACTTCCTGGTGATTGTGACGTAATTGAGTAGGATCCACCACACTTAATGACATATCTGTTCCTATAGACCGTAATTGGACCTACTTAAAATAAATAATAAAAATAACCGACTCGCTAGCCTCCGTAGCCTACGTGCCGTAGCTCGTCCTGTAAAGCGCTTACTCCTACCCCCGATTTGTCGGGCAGGGGAGGACGGGCCAAGACCGGACCCTTTGGCTTGGAGGTCGGTGACCGGTTAGACGGTTCTGCGCTAGGAATTGCTCATCTAGGACTCGGTTTTTCCCGGCTTGCATCATTTAGGTAGTTTATTTCCTGTCTTTAAATTCTGCGCGGATCATATTGCATGTAGAGTGCTGGAGTCAGGTACGCCTTTCTTACTTTGCATGCATCATTGATTTCATCGCGCATCGGCTTTTTCGTCTTCTCCCCCTGTTTTCGGACTTAATAATCAGGAGAACCGAAAAATTCGTTAGGCCTTTTGTTTGCTCTGAAAAATATTAAAAAAGAAAAACAATAAAACCGGGACTGCTAATCATACTTGATCTTAAAAACCGCTCACCCTAAAAACTTTGTCTTGGGGAGAGCAACCCCCTCATTGTCTGGTTTGGATGCGCGAGAGAGTGACCCGCACCCTAGGTAGAGCCTCCCGGTGTTAGACCCGACCGATTACCGACTTTTCCGTGCAGGCCAGTCGGTTGGGATAGCATCGGATATCCTAACAGGTCACGTAAGCGCTCTGATATTTTGTGTGTTCACCTAAATAAAATAGACAAGATAATTTGACCGAACTTTCACGGTCTTCAGCTCGCGTTGCGTTGGTGAACCGGGGGTTTGTTTTTTATCATAGTTGATTCCAGATCTCATCCGCACTACTTGCCAGATCAAGATGATGGGTAGACGGTCTCTTAGGCAGCCTCTGGCTGCACCGCTTTCGGGCACGTCTACCCGATCATCTAGGTTGGCTCGTGAGAGCCCAGACCAGCTCTCCGAGCCCGAGTACGATTCCGCCCTGTTCCCCCTCGACCCCCTTTCTTTCGGCACTGAGAGACATGAGCCCGAGGAGAGATTAGCCGATTTGACAGCACCTGAGTTGGGCTCATTTGATTTTGCAGACGTCGCTATGGCAGCCAGATCAGACGATCACTCCAGAGGTCCGCAGGGAGACCAGCATGTTGTATTTGACCAGGGAGCGATCAACTCCACCCTGATCGCATCGCTAGAGACAGTTCAGCAGCAGCTCCGCGATCAGGGAGCATTCATGATAGAGATGAGGAGAGAGTTGGAGAGGCTCCGAGCAGAGCGAGATCAGCAGAGCGAGCCCGAGGAGATCCCGGATGCAGATGCACAGGCACGAGCCGCAGCAGCAGCAGCAGCGGCCGCTGCCGCAGCGGCAGCAGCCGCAGGAGGAGCAGGACCACCTAGACCGATGCGGGAGTTGCACAACCCCGGATCTACACTGATGCACCATTGGGTTGTGGTTCCGGCTATCGTGGGGGACTTCAAGTTCCCCCCGAACACCTTGCAGATGCTTCCTCGGTTCCATGGACTTGCTACAGAGGAGCCCCACCTCCACCTCCAGGAGTTTCTTATGATATGCAGCACTGTCCACGACAGACATGTGGACCAGGACACGATCAGGATGATCGCATTCCCCTTTTCACTGGCAGATAGAGCAGCCACCTGGTTGAAGCATTTGGGGAGATTTGTCTATACCTGGGAGCAGCTCCGTACCGAGTACTTGAACAAGTACTATCCACTCGGGCGGACGAATGCAGCGAGGGCCCTGATTAGTAACTTCTCCATGTTCCCCAACGAGCAGTTTCACGAGGCTTGGGAGAGGTTCAGAGAGCTCCTGGACAGATGCCCGCACCACGACATCACGAAGCCGAACCTAGTTCAGAGCTTCTTCAGTGGGTTGTCACCAGAGCTACAGGGCCTGGTGAATGCTTCTTGTGGCGGGTCCTACTTCGCCAAGGACCACGACCAGGTCTGGGCTATTTTTGAGGAGATGGCAGAGAACTACATGGTGATGTCCCAGACCCGGCTCTACACTCAGAAGACCCAGCCACATCAGCCAGGACCCGTGCAGTACCAGCGGATAGCACGGGTAGATGCAGGTCCATCCAGTTCGTCTGCAGCCGTAGCAGCAGCACAGGCAGAGTCATCAGCTGCAGACATGGGTATCATCAGCGAGAAGTTGGACCGCATGGAGCTGATAGAGAAGAAGCAGTGCCAGAGTATCACGCAGATGGAGCAAATGGCACAGGTCTTGAGCGACATGAAGACACAGCTCATGTGTCTCCAGGAGGCACAGACGGCTTCTCAGCCCCGTCTTCAGTCGCGAGGCGACACCGGCAGCAGCAGCAGCTCGTCCCAGCGCTCCAGCACCCCAGTGCAGCCTAGACAGGTTCACCTTGTACAGGCGGAGCCGTACCAGCAGCCGCAGCCCACCTACCAGTCCCCACCATCTCCAGAGATGCAGATGGTGGTCTACCAGCCGGACCAGCCTCTGGCAGTACTCCCGCCAGCCCCCTTTGATGCCGAGCCGTTGATGGATGTCAACGGGATCTGGTACGACCGTCCCCAGCCTGGGATCCGATGAGACCATCCCGGATTCAGGTGGGGGAGTGGTGGTGCCCAACCCCAGCAGCAGCCGTCAGGACAGGGAGGGCAGTACTCCCATCAGAGAGACCAGCACCAGCCGCAGCAGCAGCCCCCAGCATATCACCAGCAGTCATCCTACGATCCGCGTCCCTATCAGCAGCAGGGAAAGCCTTGGAGACGTGAGCAGCAGGCTCACCAGGGATACCAGCAGCACCCTCCATCCTACCCCTCTTACCCACCACAGCAGTTCCAGCAGCCTCACCCACAGAGAGGCCACCCGTCGGGCTCCCACGAGAGCCCCGCTTTGGATGATATCGCCCGCCTCCTCACGGACCAGCAGGATACATTCCGACGGGAGATGGACGAGTTCCGCCAGGAGATGCGGGACCTGGTGAGAGGGAAGGCCGCCATACCAGCCCAGATAGAGCCCAATCCGAACAGTCTCAAGAGGAAATCTGAGCAGGTAGTACATACTGAGTTAGCCACTCCTAGTGACCCATTTGATGATACTTCTTCGGATCTATTTGATGCTGATTTTGTCACACTTAGGAGCGGTAGGACCCCAGCAGGCGGCGGCGCCTCATCTGAGCACCATCCCGAGGCGCCACAGGAGGAGGAGGAGAGCGGTACTGAGGCCGCTCTAGACGATGACGGTGGTACTGAGGCCACCAAGGATGCTGATCCCACCGGCGGTACTGAGGCCGCCACTTCACCAGATCTAGGAGGTGGTACTGATGCGACCCATTCAGCCGAGCCAGCCAGCGGTACTGATGCCGCACGACGTCTACCTTCAGCAGCAGCAGAGCAGCCAGCCCGTGGTGGTACTGAGGCCACTGGTGTTTGTACAGACAGAGATTTTGTTTTTCCTCATGTTCATGTATCTCAGAACTCTGTTATGAATAAAGGAAAAGGTTTACTTTCTTCTGGTCCGACTGTGGTGCATGATGTATGTGTGGATCCGGTCCTTGAACCGTCTAGACCTTTTCCTAGTCCTTCATCTGAGAAGGACCCTGTGATCCCCTTCCCTAGAGCCCTTCAGATGGGGAAGGGGAAGAAAAAAGAAAATCCCAAAAAGAGAGAGCTTGAGGAGTTCAGCCAGAGCATGATTGATCGATTCCACATCCAGCTGACCCTCCAGGAGGCTTTGCAGCACATCCCCCTGCTCCAGCGTTCGTTGAGAGAGAGGACTACAGTCAGGAGGAGGAGGAGGAACCACATTTCAGAGATACATGTGCTGACGAAAGCCACGTGCTTCGCGATCCAGAACCGACTGCCAGCCAAGAGGCCAGATTCAGGGGCCCCGTATGTCAGATGCCAGATTAGTGAGCAGAGGTTCGACCATACTCTCCTAGATAGCGGATCGTCGATTAACCTTCTTCCGGCAGCCCTTCTCGACCGCTTCGAGTTGGGCACTCTTCGACAGAGCAGGACAGTCCTTCAGTTCGCTGATCGATCTGTCAAGAGGCCGAAGGGGTTATTGCGAGACGTTATCGTCACGATTCAGGGCCTGAAATTCCCTGTAGACTTCGTAGTGTTGGACATGGAGATCCCTGAATCAGTGGCCGATACCCCCATCATCCTTGGTCGTCCGTTCTTGGCCACAGCCAAGGCGGTGACTGATCATGATAGCGGGAAGGTGTACTTTCGCGTCGAGGGCGAGAGTATACAAATAGAGACGGTCGAGGACTACAGAGCCAGACTCAGAGCCCGCTCAGATGCGAGTACCGATTCAGAGCAGCTGGCAGATGCAGAGCCAGACATCCACCAGGACTGCGATTTTGTGATCACAGATGATGAGGCAGCTTGGGCAGATCTTGAGACACAGACCACCCTCTCACTTTCAGATACAGCTGATGCAGAGACAATAGCAGAGGAGAGTCTGGATAGCACAGACCTGGTTCAGGATACCATAGAGGCAGCAGAGCCGGTCCTCGATCGCGACACGATGTTCAGTGATGGTGGTGCTGAGGCCACCTTGTTGTTCGGTGGTACTGATGCCACCGCGGATGATACAGATCCCTCGGATTCAGAGTCTGATTGGGCTGATTGCTATGATCAGATGCCAGACTTGAGTCCATCTGAGCCTAGAGATGAGGAGGAGGTAGATGCAGAGCCGAGCAGAGACAGTGCAGTTGAGCAGCCTTCTCCCGATCCAGTTTGCGAGAGTACGCTTTCACTTTCCCAGGCAGATTTGGCAGAGTTAGCAGCTTTCACTCAGTTCCTTCCACAGCCAGATTTGCCAGCACCCAGCATTCCAGAGCGAAAGTCGCTCCCTACTTCGCTGAAGTATCGATTCCTTGCGGGCGATCCAGAGATGTACCCAGTCATCATCTCAGCCGAGTTGACTGGAGAGCAAGAATCCCGTCTGATGGGGGTTCTTGAAAAGAACCGCAAGGCGATCGGATGGAGCGTAGCGGATCTCCATGGGATTAGTCCAGCAGTGTGCTCCCACCATATCTATCTTGAGGAGGGGGCGAAGCCGTCGCGTGAGTTCCAGCGGCGACTGAACCCCAACCTGAGAGAGGTCGTGATGAAAGAAATATCTAAATGGTGGAGCGCAGATTTTATTTATCCCATTTCCGACTCCAAGTGGGTCAGCCCCTTGCATGTGGTGCCCAAGAAGACGGGCATCACGACTGTGATCAGTGAGTCGGGAGAGGAGATCGCTACACGAGTACCCACCTCTTGGAGGGTCTGTGTTGACTACAGGAGACTCAACCAGGCCACCAAGAAGGACCATTTCCCCCTGCCTTTTATTGACCAGATCATTGAGAGACTGGCAGGGAAGAGCCATTATTGTTTCCTGGATGGGTACTCGGGCTACAACCAGGTGGCCATCGCTCCTGAGGATCAGGAGAAGACCACCTTTACCTGTCCCTTCGGCACATATGCTTTTCGACGCATGCCATTTGGGCTATGCAATGCCCCTGCGACTTTTCAGAGGTGCATGTTGTCGATCTTTTCGGACATGGTAGGGGAGTGTTTGGAGGTCTTCATGGACGATTTCTCGGTCTACGGCGACGGATTCGATTCTTGTCTTGACTGCCTAGACCGGGTACTCCAGCGATGTATCGAGTTCCATTTGGTTCTATCTTGGGAGAAGAGTCACTTCATGGTGACTCAAGGGACGGTGCTTGGCCACATCATCTCCAACAGGGGCATGGAGGTTGATCCGGCCAAGGTGGATGTCATTAGAAAACTCACACCGCCGTCCAATCTGAGGCAGTTACGGTCATTCCTGGGGCATGTTGGATTTTATAGGAGATTTATTCAGGATTTCAGCAAGATTGCCCGACCGTTGACTGACCTCTTGACGAAAGACACCGAGTTCCTTGTAGATGACAAGTGTCTCTCATCTTTTGCGACTCTCCAGCAGCATGTTATAGAGGCTCCTGTTCTCCAGCCGCCTGATTGGTCTCTCCCATTCGAGATCATGACGGACGCCTCCGATTTTGCCGTGGGGGCAGTGCTGGGACAGAGGAGGGATGGAGTTCCATTTGCCATACACTATGCTAGCCGCACATTGGATTCCGCCCAGCGGAATTATACGGTCACAGAGAAGGAGATGCTAGCAGTAGTGTTTGCCCTAGATAAGTTCAGATCATATATCATTGGATCTAGAGTGACTTTGTTTACAGATCATACCGCCATCAGATACCTCATGGCAAAGAAGGATGCCAAGGCCAGATTGACTAGATGGATCCTTCTACTCCAGGAGTTCGATATTGAGATTAAGGATAAGCCTGGAGTCAAGAATGTGGTGGCGGACCATCTCTCCCGATTAGAGCAGCCTGAGGATTCTGAGCAGATTGATCCTATTCGTGATACCTTCCCAGATGAGGCGATCCTTGCTATCTCTTCACTCCCGTGGTATGCCGATATTGTGAACTTTCTCGTTGCAGGGAAAGTCCCACAAGATTGGCCCAGGCAGAGGCTTGAGACCTTCCTTGCGAGGGCCAAGTCCTACTACTGGAAGGATCCCACCCTTTACCACGAAGGAGGGGATAGCGTCTGGCGGCGGTGTATTCCTCAGGAGGAACACCATAGCGTCCTCACTTACTGCCACAAGTTTGAGGCAGGAGGACATCATTCTGGGAGGAGGACGGCACAGAAAGTGCTCCAATCCGGCTTGTGGTGGCCTACCCTCTTCAAGGACTCTGATGAGTTCGTGAAGAGGTGTACTGACTGTCAGAGGATGGGCACTTGTGGATAGCGTGATATGATGCCGATGCAGCCCATTCACTTCTGTGAGGTTTTTGACGCATGGGGCATCGATTTCATGGGTCCATTCCCTAAGAGTCAGGGGTTTGAGTACATTCTGTTGGCCGTAGATTATGTTAGTCGTTGGGTTGAGGCTATCCCCGCCCGAGCCGCTGATGCGAGGACAGTTTGCAGCTTTTTGAGGAAGCATATCATCACGCGGTTCGGGGTTCCACGAGTTTCTTATTTCTGATGGGGGTCTCATTTCATCAACGACCAGGTGAAGGCCCTTGCTAGCGAGTTCAGTATAGACCATCGTGTTGCCACGCCTTACCATCCACAGACGAATGGTCTAGCTGAGGTGTCGAATAGGGAGATTAAGAATATTTTGCAGAAAGTCGTCCGCCCTGACCGAAAGAATTGGTCACAGCTTTTGGACTCGGTCTTGTGGGCATATCGGACGTCTTTCAAGACTCCATTGGGTACATCTCCCTTTCGCCTCGTTTATGGCAAGCCATGCCATCTACCTGTCGAGCTGAGGCACAAGTCACTTTGGGCAGTTACAGATATTCTTATGGATCCATATGGTATTGGAGACCAGAGGAGGGCAGAGTTAGCTGCCCTGGAGGAGCTTAGAGATGCAGCTTTCTCAAGCAGCCTACATTATAAGGAAAAAGTGAAGGAGTGGCATGATTCTCATATCAGCCACAAGCATTTTGAGATTGGACAGAGAGTATGGCTGTTTGATGCGAGGCTTAGATTATTTCCAGGGAAGCTACAGAGCAAATGGAAGGGACCTTTTCTCGTCAGAAAGGTGCACGACAATGGTAGCATTGATATATCCGAGTTGTCTTCTGAGAGCACCTTTCGAGTGAACGGCCAGCGGCTCAAGCCATTTCTAGATCATGAGCCGCGGGACGTTATTGTTGCCCCTATTCATTTTGCGTGAGATGTGGTCTCTTGACTCACATCTTTTGCATCTCACGCCGGATTTTCACTGTTCCTCCGCTTGTATAGATCCAGTTGTCCATATCATTCTATTCTTTAGTCCCACATCCCTTTCCACATCTTATGATTATGCTATACTTAGGGTGTACTTTACCCTAAGTATAGGGGGGATGTAGGACCTGCGGGTAGTCTTTTCATTCTTTCTGCCCCTGTTTTGCTGCCTATACTTAGGGATATTTTACCCTAAGTATAGGGGGGGGCAGATTCTGTATCTTCTTCACTCGGCTTTCCCTTCATGTACAGCTTGCTATACTTAGGATTAGTTAATCCTAAGTATAGGGGGAAACCACCGAGTTCCTCTCATTCTATTCATTTATTCGTTCCTGTACTTATCCATTCCTTTTCACTTCCCTTTTACTAAGCACGAGTTATGTCTTCTTCATCGCTCTTGATCACTCTGAGGACATCGTTCGAGCTAAGTATAGGGGGGTGTGTATATATTTCATATATACTTTAGCCATAACTCGTACTTTGTGTGAGTGTGTTAATAAATAAAATGGCTAAAAATCACAAAAATTTAAAAAATTTTCATGTACATAAACCTCTTTTATCCTTGCACATACATAGCTAGTGTACAAAGCATCTTTGTAAAAAAATAATTTCAAAAACCTTTTGTGTAAAGCTTGTGTAAATATTTTTGTATCAAAATTATGTATATAGTACAAAATTTTTCCAAAATGTTTTGAAAATCAAAAGTTTGCAAAAACCTTGTGTAAATGTTTGTACATATCTTTTTGCAAAACTTGCACCTCATGCATCATTCATCCATGACTTCAAAACATTTTTCAAAAATTTTGCACGATTGTAAAATATTTGTAAATAGCATCTTGTGTACATATATGTATATAGTTTTTCCTGGATGAGAGTTGACATTTAAACTAGGCCTGGAATTAAATTGAGAAATGGAGCTTGAATAAGATCTTAATCCACTTAACTTTAAGAGGAACCTTATAGGACTTAGGGTTAAGGCTTTTCAGGTCCATAAGGACTTAATTCTTTGAGTCCACTAGGCTATGAGCATATGTCATCTTGATGAGCTTAAGTAGAACACTTAACAACACACGCATGACTCTTAGAGACAATGGCTTGACTTGCACCTGCACGTTACACATGGCTCTCCACGGATGAGGTGGTGAGGAGGCAATTTCCTTTGGCTTGGGGTAGCATATGAGGGTAGTACTTCTAGGCGGAACCTCTCTTCTTCTTCTAGTGAAGGAAGTGCACCTCAACTTGGTCTAGTAGTGATGAAGGCTAAAGACAGAAGCTGTGGGTTGCAATAAAGCTTCAAAAGAGGGATAGTCTACTAGCTCAAGAGGAAATTTCTTGTATATATGTTGCACCATGTAGATATGTTGTGCAAAGGTCCTTGAAAAAAAAAAGAAAAAAAATTGCAAAAATGCAAAAAGAACTCCAAAAAAGTGGTGGGTCGGATTGAAAATTTAATAACCCCACCGGAGTATACATAGTCAAATAAAGCAAAGCTTATGGTATCCATGTACATCTCATGAAGCTTGCAGCGGGAGACTTAGCTACACTGGCTAAGCTTCCAAAACTCTATACTTCTACCCCCTCTTCTTGAGCCGGTTGCACTTGAACTTAGAAGGGAATACCCCGCTTCTCGAGGAAAGAGTTGCTAGACCGAGGCATTAGAGTTACCAGGTTGAGGGAGGTTGTTTCTTTGTTGCTTCTGAGGTGGGGAGCCACATATCACTTACACTGCATGGAAAGACTCATGGTCATTAGAGTTTGTGTATGTAGACTTGTTCTGATCTGGTTTATTGAGGAGTCTTGTCCATAGATTGGTGGAACTTAGAGGCTGTTGAGTTTTAAGCTTAAGTCCAAATAAGGTTCCGACACATTAATAATCCAAAGATCTGATCGAGCTCCATATTTCAATTTAATGAAGGAAAGTTTAATAATTCAACCTTGATCCATGTACATCCTCTTTTTCTTTTTCTTTTTCTTTTTCTTTTTTCTTTTCCACTTCTTTTTTTTCAAATAAGTGTTTGCTAAGGGACTAGCAAAGTATAGTATAGGGGGGTGATGAATACCCATTCATCACTCTTTATTCTTATATTTTAGCTACAAAAACCTTTGCAAATACATGTAGATATATGTAAATATCAATAATTAGCAAAAGCATGCATCTTGTAAAAACATATAATTAGCATGTTTTTGTGCAAAAATAAAAGAATAAAGATGAAAAAGAAAAAGAGGGAAATATTTAGAATAAATATTGAGCAACCTAACCCAAGGGAGGGCTCAGTATGGGCCTGACCGCATAAAAGCCAAAGTAGAGGGAGATAGGAGCTCATGTGTATAGATTTTTGTAAATAAATAAAATTATATTTTCCTCACCCAAAAATATGCTTGTACATATTTTGTATATATTTAGGAACTATTAAAAACAAAACAAAAATTTAAAAATCAAAAATTCAAAAATGCCCTTTCACCATGTACATAAACCATGCTCCCTTATTTATTTAACCTTATAAATAAATAAAATTATTTTCTAAACTTTTTGTAAATATTCCATGTTACATATTGTAAATACATAAAATGACAAGAAACAAAACAAAAATCAAATAAAAATTACAAAATTAAAAATACAAAAATACATTGTATACATACCATGTATATAAATGTATATAACTATTTATTCCACCCATGTATATAAGTGATAAAAATAAAATAAAAATACCCTTTTATTCCTCATTTTATTCTCTAAATAAATAAAATATAAAATGGGAATAAAATTGTACAAAAATAATAATTAAAAATCAAAAAAAAACCAAAACCTATATATTGTACATATACCTATGTATAGACCTATTATGTAAATACCTTATTTTTATTTCCAAAAATTAATTAAAAATCACAAAAAAATAGAAAAAATATAAATTAAAAATATTTCATGTTTTAAGTTTTTGAAAATTCGGTCATTTAATGGCCCAAAAAAATCAAATAAAAATGCAATAATTGGCGGCTCCTGATTGGTCCACGGGGGTTTGTTGACCCCGGTCAACTCCCCCCTGTGGACCACTTCACACGGGTCGTGACGCCCGACCCGACTTCCCCGATTTATTGCGTCACGACCCGGTATCCAAACCCGTAAACCCCGCGCTCCAATCATTCCCCGTGCATCCGGGAATCTCGCCCGACATCTTGCCTAGGGGTCCGTGCTCAATCGAGCCGGACCCGAGCCCTTCTTCCCGGACCTGCACCCATATATAGCCTGAGCTCCGCCGCATTCATTTCCCATCTTTGGCTCGCCACTTTCATTCCCGTGACCTCCAGAGCAATCACCGAGGTGACAGCTCGCATTTGCCCCTGTTGCAGTGAGGAGAGGGTGTCCCGACCATCGATGCGGCAGCTTCGCGCCGCCGTGCTCCGCCGCTTGCAGGAGCTCGAGCCTCAGGCCTTGACGCCCTTCGAGGCGACGACCGGGAGCTAGCTAAGCTCCAGCCCAGTCTTCCGCTCCACCCAGGTAACCTTAGAACCTTCTTGATTAGCCTAATTTTGAGTTACCCCCAATTAGCATCTCCGACATATTCCGTTGATTCCGGCTACATCGAGCATCGTTTTGATCATCGGAACCCACGCTCACCTTCGCCATCCCTCGACGCACCTTCTACGCCCATTCGTTCAACCCAGCTCGCCCCGGAGCTGGGATTCGGGCTCCACCATCCTCCGCTCGCCGGAGCTCATCCGCCCCGACGCATCGATCACCCTCACGCCGCTTCATCGGGTCGAGGCACTTTGCCCTCGACCCGCGAAGCTTTTGGTTCACTTTGCAGGCCAAGAGGAGGGCATCTGAGCCCCCCTCACTTTCAGACCAGGAGCTCGTCGCCGCCGACCTCGCCGGAGCCCTCCAGGGCTCGGCTGGGTCATCTGAAGCCATCACCAGCTGCGGGACTCCATTGCGGACTTATCCGATCATCCGAGGCAGCTAAGGAGGTCTACATCACGCGCACAAGGCCGGCGAAGCTCGTCGGCCGAGTGTTCTTCCAGTATCCTCCTTCACCGTCAGATCAGCCCCTCCGCTCCAGTTCGCATCTCAGCCGTCCATTCATCAAGGAGCAGCTACCGTCGATCATCGTGAGGGGGCTGATCCGGACCGTTGGCACAGAGGAGAGAGGCCCCAGCACCTGAGCCGTTTGATCACCCACGTGGCCCCTTCTGCACCGTCGATTGGCCCAAGTGCGGAAGAGAAGAAGAGCGCCCGCCGTCCGAGACCGTTGGATCATCCACGTGGCGCGAATCCAGCCATCGACGTTAAATAAGGGGTAATTTACTTAGGACCCCCTCGTAGTTTGTGTTTTTAATCCTAGTCCTGTAAATATTTTAGTCGTTTTATTTACGTAGGGTAAATTGCACATTGGACCTCGTGCTCTTTGATATTTGCATTTATACCCCTGTTTGTGTGAGCCACGTGCTTCGTCACGTGTACTTTTGGTTTATTTGCATCTCTTATCCTGTAGTTCTGGATGGTTATTGAATGAATATATACTTTGTGGTATTTGCATTTCTACCCCTGTGAGCATTTTATTTGAACATGTGCGGATTTTAGTGGGTTATTTGCGCCCAAGCCCCTGGACTTTTTGGTACGAGTTACCAAAAGGTCCAAGAACTTGGTTTTTATTACCAGAAGGTCCCTGAGTTCCCCAGGCACGCGCCACGCGCGTGACTTGCTGGGAAAATTGCACCGAGACCCCCAGAGCTTTGGGTATTTGCACTTTGGTCCCTGTGCACAGTGCCCCCTTTTGGATTTTGAATAAAATATCAAATCACCTCCAAATCCAACGAAAAATTTGATACATGGCTCCTGCCATGGTGTAGGATTTTTGTAGATTTTTGAGGACATTTTTGATCTTGTTTGCTATTTTTAAAAATTCAAAAACATCTATTTTTGGCACTGTTTCACTTGAAAAATCACAAAAAAATATAAAAACACCCCCAAAAATTCTATAAAAATTAGTTACTGTTTATCTTGTGTTTCTTGATTTTCTAGCCAATTTTGGCTATTTTTCATTGCTTAAAAACCCTAAAATTTCAAAAACACCTAAAAACGCATAAAAATCATATTAAATAATCCAAAAATCCAAAAACAATAATTTTGGTGCCCAAATTTTCCTTGTTTTCTCTAGTATACAGGAAAATTACCTCCAGGTCCATCTGAGATCCTTAGATATTTTATCTTTGGGTTTTGGACCTGGCTGGACAGTACCTTGTCTTCTTCTTACTGTTTGATTTTTAGTGAATAAAATACACATCTGAAAAACCCCAAAATTCACCAAAAACACTAAAAACTTAAAAAACATAAAAACATTTTTTCTGAATTTTTGCTTGATTTTTGAGGCATTAAATAAATTGTGAGAGTGTGCTTGTTTTTGTGCTTCTGTCATTTTCTTTATATTAAAAAATCCAAAAAAAAAAATATATAAATCATTAAAACTTACTAAAAATATTTTCTCTGTACTTTATCTCATTTTGACTACTTCGTAGGCCTTTGGCCAACCCGTGCTCCTTGTGTTCGACCCTGGGTGCTATACCAGGTTAATATCATAGCTGGACCGCTGATTTTGTGCTTGATTGATTTTATTCGTTCTAGTGGTCTGATTTTTTTTTTCTTGATTGAGTGACTCTGAGTGATAGAGGTCGCACAACGACCTATTGAGTACCTTTACCTCGTTCGCTCGGTTCGCTCATCAAGTGTCAAGGACACTATAACTGCTTTGACAAGATTGAGTATTGGTTGCATTAGATGCAACATTCGCATTGGATGCGAGGATTGTTACCTAGGGATATGCAAGTGCCGTAAAAGGACTTGGCATAGTCTTTTGGGAACAGAGTGACTGATCAGCTTACCTAGCTATTTCTAAATAGCCTATGATTGTCACATGAGTGTGAGTTTAAATGATTAGCCCATTAATGGCTCTTTGGGCTAGTGGGAGATTGTTGGACATGTGAGCCCACGGCGAGCCATTATGCAATAATTGTTATTGAGAATATCATTCCTTGATCTGAAATGAAGAATAAATAATTTGCATAATAGGTCCCTCTGTACAATTAGGGTTATGTACCATGGCTATCTTAATGATCATACAGCTGTTGATTCAATTATTGAATCATAGAGGCTGGTGCTTGGATGAATATCTAAAGGGTTAGATTGAGGACTCATCAAGCACCGTCAAATGATTGTTAAGATGTGATCTCCAGCCTGAGTAGGAGATGGCAATCCTTTCTCACATAGGCTGATATCTGACCGACCTCTTGATGCAAGTCCTCTGCATGGGAATAGAGATTCGGAGGTGTCAGATTAGTTAGGTCAAAGAGTTGACTTAACGAGATCGAGATAACCTAAGTCCTATGTTGAATGCTGTCACAGCATAGGCACGCATCCTCTGACCGGAGACAGATGTATTGCTATATATCTGAGTATGTACATTTGACAGACCAATAGGTTGATGACCTAACCAAGGTCTATACACCGGCGCATTGGTGTGCATATAAGGGCATGTGAGTAATACGATCTCTCAAAGGGATCATACAGGTTCACTACTGAACCAGAAGACATGAGCTCACTCATGAGATATTGGGAAGAATCAAATTCCGTGCACGGTCGTCTCGCTTTGGAAGCTTGACTGAATTTGTAGGTTTGATATATACTTTTGGAAAGTATATGATCAAGACCTAGGTATGATATATTCTTTTGGAAAGTATATGATCGATACTAAATCCCAATGATCAAATGAGAAACTTAGTGATCAAACCCTGAAGAAGACAGTGTAAAATTGATCTTGATCTTCGGGTTGACCATGGGTCTTCCAGTATGCAGGATGTACAGGTATTGGGAATACCTGAGGGTGATGTGATCATAAACGATTGTATATCCATGACGCTTCCATTCCGAGGGAGTGATGAAACAGGTCTGGATTTTAGTGACTCCTTTCAGTAGAGAAGCAATCCGATCTTAGTCCAAGTGTTGGACATTGGTCTGAATGAGATTCAGATGTAATGAGAAGATTAGATTTGCGGTCTTGATTTAATCAAGCATCTATGGGAGGTTCGTAAGATCTGGATTAGAGATAATATCTCAATGTCCAAGTCACTATACGTGGAACAATACAATCGCCCTGTCCTTATCTCCAAGTATCTGCGGAGAAAGCACATTATTCTTGAAGGAGTTCGAGAATAATTCATTTGATGAATTCCATATCCAAGCAAGAAGAACTTGATGATTAAATGAGATTTAATTATCAAGCTTAATATGAATATGATTCATATTGTGAGAATTATTATCCAAGATAATTAAATGGGATTTAATTGTCAAGGATTAGAGAATGTGGATAATACTATCCATGATATATGTGTGTTATAAATATGATTTATAATATACATATATAAGAGAGAGAATCTATGTAAATAGCATTTGTTAATTAATTGTGTGGATTGGATTCACATTAATTAATTAATTGGAAATGTAATTTACAAATTAGTTTGGGTTGTGAATATGATTCACATAATGATCAATGGCATGATTGAAATATTCACAAATTAATTTGGAATTAATTTGGTGGATATTATTGCAATAATAGTTATTGCAATTTATTAAGAAATAATAAGATAAAATAAAAGGAGACAAAATAACACCCCAATTTTAGGGGAGGTTGGTTGACTCCATTTTATTTATCACATTATCTCTTAATTAGTTAATGTTAAATTAAATTATGTTGATAATGTTGCAACATTTTTTAATTTAAATTAATGTTGTTGGTTTTAATCAACAACAATCATAGCCATTGATTTACATGGACCAAGCATAGCCCTTGGATCCATGTGTCCCATGGATTGAGATCCAATGGATCCTAAACTAATATAAATAGAGGGCTAGGGTAGCCTTCCATGGTACATCATTAAGAGTTGTACAAGGTGACAACTCTCTCTCTCTCTCTCATATTCTTGCCCTCTCTCTTTCTCTCCTCCAAAAGATGGTCGTCCATCTTGTGTTGAGAAAGGAGAGACTCTCGGTTTCTTCTTCGACGCTTGGATCTTCATCGAGGATTGCGGGAAGGAACGTGACTCATCATCACGCCCGCAAGTGCGTTCTTCGTGGATCGGACTTAAGATAGGAGGATCTCTACTTTGGGATCTCGCGATCACAACCACGCTTCAAGAGGTATTCCTTGTACTTTGTGGTTTGATGAAACGATCCGAGAAGTGTTCTCGTGATCATGTGGTTTCATCTTTAAAGTTAAAAATTTTTAATTTCCGCTGCATCTAGCATCTAGTGCGACTAGTTGCTCCGATTGCATATGATGCGATCGACACGCTTCCGTGATGCGCTTAAGGATTCACAATATCCTTCAGATACATCCTCCAAAATTGGGCGAAAACCAAGAAGAAATCATGTCTGAAGAAGTCACGGGAGAGAGGTCAGAGAGTTGACCCGAGGTCAACTCTCCAGACCCCCTGTTGGTCCACGTGGACCAACCAGGAAAATCCTGGAAAAAAAGAATTCTAAAATCGTTTAAAAATAGTAAACAATTTTATTAATTTTAGGTTATTATATAAAAATATTTATATTTTGGTAAATTATTTTATGGTAATTTTTATTTATTTTGTAGAGGTATATTTTTACAAGTTGCCTATTATATCCTTTATAGGTATATTCTTCTATATATTTTAATCTTTTATTTTTATTTTGTATATTTGATTTATTTATCTTTATTTATTGTTTTATAAATTTATAAAGTATTTTTATACACTTAGTTAGATTTTTATTTTATTTTTCTGATGTAATTTGTATACTTAACAAAATAGAAGTATACATTATACAGGTATGTATATAGGTATTTTACCTATGTCTTTTATATACAAGTATTTTTATTTTGTATTTTTTTGTGTTTTATTCTGATTTTAATTTACAAATATATTATAAATAATATTTACGAAATTATAAAAATATAAAGTTGTAAAAATAGTGAATAAATAATAAATTGAATATTTTAATCTGTACAAGTATACTACAAGGGTCCAAAACTCAACTTTCAAACCGTAACTCCGAAAAACATGAAACCACCTCCATTAAATATCTTATTTTATTCTATATACAATTAAAGTGAGTTTGCTGCATTTGAAGTTTTTATTTGCAAGATACATGTCTGGGAAGTTGGAGTTTTGGAATTTTATTCAGACCATAACTTTTTATCTGTACGTTATTTTCAGTGAAATCAATTTTGTATTTTTAATTTTTTAATTATCTACAACTTTCATGTACAAAGTTTTTTTATTTGAGGTATAAAAATTGGAACCAAAAATAGGTCCCAAAATGAATAAAGAATGACGGAATGTGTATTGTATTTGACCCTTATCTCCCCCTACTTTATTCCTTGTCGACCTATTCATCAAGATGCCTAGGTCTCGGGGTTTTGGATCATAAAATATTTACAATATTTTATTCTTTTTCTTTTCTTTTATTTATTCTATAATTTTGGCTTTAATTACAGTATTTTATACACTATTTGGATGCACATGCATGAATGCTAAGATGATAGTTTTAAGGGTATTTGCATGCATTTACTAGGGTTTTTGATGCCAAAATGATAGAATAAAGATGATGAAATGTGGATTCATCATCAGGACTCGGACTTTTATCCACATCCACCTTCACATTTCCCTTCACATCTACCCGAGACTGATATGTTAGAGTCACCTTTCATGGAGTCCACCCTTGAGCACTTGACCCAAATGATGGATCATATGAGACAGAGTATTGACAACTCACTAGCATAAATAAGAGCGACCATGATTCTCCACCATTTGATGATATGGGTTCACTCGAGGATTTCCATGAGAGCTTGCAATCACCCAAAATACAAAAAATGAGAAAATTTTAAAAATTCAAAAAGAGTTCGGGAGACACATGATCAATTCATACTGTGAGGAGAGGGCCCACATGCCAGACCCTTTGACCACACATCCACTCACATCTAGTCCCACCTTTGAACCCGAGGATGCCGCTGTATAGACTGCTCTTGGCATGCCTCGTGTATATGTTGATTCCGACTTCCTCCCTTGTATTGAGGAGTTCCAAAATTTTAAAAAAATGTTGACTGAACCTGAAGTGGTGGCCACTATTCATGAGATCATCCATGCCCCACTTCAACAGGCCATGACCAATTTATCTGCTCCTCTTCCCAAGAAGAGAAAGCGAAGGAGCAGATCTGAGCGTCATATCTTGACCATGACCACTGCCCACACCATCACACACCATCCCATTCCTAGGAAAAAGAACACTGCCACACCTTTCATTAGCTGCACCATCTTTGACTTCACATTTGATCACACTCTCCTCGATGGCGGTGCTTCGATTAGCATATTACCCTTCTCGCTAGTACAGTCTCTTCACTTATCATTCAGTTTGCTGATGGATCTATCAAGAGGTCCAAGGGTATCCTTGAAAACGTCATCATCTTGATTCAGGGCACGAGCTATAATGTTTACTTTGTCGTATTGCACATGGAGAACTCCACAGGAGAGTGTCCTCCAATCATCTTGGGATGACCATTCCTCGCCTTTGTGAGGGTCATTGTTGACTATGGATCATGAGAGATTCGCTTCCGTCCTGTTGACGAGAGCGAGGTGGTCATTACTGCACCCACTGCCAATCAGAGACCTGCATCTGATGTGACTACACCAATTATTGTTGATTCTGAGGCCTATGATCTATATGAGGATATCAGAGAGGTTTTCTTTATGACCGATGATGAGACCTAAGAATTCCTCTCCAAGGAGGAAGTCTCAGAAAGCATAGACCTTAGAGTTTCCACTTCCTATGATTAGTGTTGTGTTGATGACATCCACGGAATTTACACGATTGACACCATTGAGCGGAGGGCAGATATTGATGATACTAAGGCCGAATTTGATCTTGTTGCTTTTATTAGAAATTCGGGATTTCCAATGAGAAAGATGATCTAGTTGAGATTGTAGAGGACGAACAGAGTTCGGCTACTTCCACTGATAAGTTCATTCCTTTTGGTTTTAACCTAGATGAGACCTCACAGGACGACACTAACTACACTTCTTCCGATATGATGAGTTCATCCCATTTCACTTTGATATCAGGGAGACGACAAAGGTTAGACCTAGTCGTACTTCTTCCACTGACACGTTTGCGCCTTCACACCATAGGACCACTGAGGACATACACCCTGTCGACCCTGATCAGTTTGTGTCATCTGAGGACCTCGATGTCGACCTGCACCATACCATATCCATTCCTCAACGGTCCCGCAAGAAGGTTTGCTTTCGACCTTCTTGATCCTTTGTACATCCACTTTGTTGTGTATCTGCTTTGTTCATCTCTGTCCCTCTCCTATATTGCTAATTCACCCCATTCTCGTGTGTGTCTTGCTTAGGATGTACTTTTTCCTAAGTATAGGGGGGTGGACGAGCCGAGTGTTCATTCGTCGTTCTGTTTTCATTACTCCTATTGTTGCCTATACTTAGGGCTTCTTTTACCCTAAGTATAGGGGGAGTGATCCGTACATCCTTCTCTATCTTTTTTCCATCTTCTAATCTCTTTTCTTCTTTTCTTCTTTTCTTCTTTTTTTTTTTTCCTTTTCTATATTCTTTTTCAACTGAAAAGGTGTCGCCCCCTTTTTGTCAGTCTTCTATACTTAGGATGTACCTTGTCCTAAGTATAAGGGGGTATGCACCTCGATTTCTTCTATTCTTTGATCCTCTCCATTGTCTCCTCTTCTTGTCTATACTTAGGGATATCTTACCCTAAGTATAGGGGGAGACAGTCTGAGTACGATCTATTCGTTCCCATCCTTGACCATCCCTACTTTGTGTACAATCTTCTATACTTAGGATTATTGATCCTAAGTATAGGAGGGACGGTCGACTTCTCATTCGTTCATTCATTTCTACATTTGTTTATTCTTTAGACTTTCTATACTCAGTACGAGTTATGTCTTCTCTTTTCTCTCTGATCTATGAGGACATAGCTCAAGCTAAGTATAGGGGGTTGTATATACTCTGTATATACTTTAGGCATAACTCGTACTTTCGTGTTTTTATTAATAATTATGGCTAATTATACTATTAAAAATCATTAAAAAATCTTAATAAAAACATATGCTTATTCCTCAAATTCTTTTTGTAGTTACTGGTTAATAAATCATGTGAAAATATTTTTTGCAAAATGTTTGAAAAATAGTTTGAAAATCCTTTTGAATACATGTTTTCAACCTTTGTAAAATATTTTTTGAAAAAATATTTTCTTTGTGTGAAATAAAAAAATAATTAAAAAATTATTTACAAATGGTTTGAAAAATTGTTGCAAAAATATTTGAGAAATCTATATATACTGTTTCGAAAACCTTTGCAAAATGAGTTTCAAATTTGCGTACTTATTTGTAAAAATGTTTGTAAAATTTATTTTGGACTATAGTTTTCAAAAATTATTTGAAAAACCTTTTACATTAAGTTTTAGGAATATATAAATCACACCAAAATTCATTCTATCTATATATTTATTTAAAATTGACTACATACCCATTGTAAATTCTTAAATCTAATTCTTGCATCCTTGTGTAAATATTTGTACCTAGTTTTTGGCCAAAACTTTTTATTTTAAAAAATCCCAAAAACATTTGTAAAACTAAAATACTAAAAACATTTTAAAAAAACTTTTTGAAAAACAAAAAATGCATATGCATCATCTTTTCAAAAATCCATAAAAAGTTCAAAATCTTTGAAAATTGCATCACAAAAATATTTTCTGCATTCTGCATAGCATTTGCATAGCATGAGCATTTTTTTGGATTGAGTTTGATAGTTGAACAAGTCTAAATAAAATATGAAGATTGGAGCTTGGTTGGACCTCAAATTTACCTAATAACAGGAACCTTATAGGAGCTGGAATTGAGGTACTTCAGGTCTACTTGACTTAATTCTTTGAGCATCACGAGACTTGGTTCAATGGATTCTTGACAGCCTAGTTAGAGTATTTCGGAGCACACGCACAACTCTTGTTGATAAGACCTAACTTGGACACATGTACCTTTCACTTGGCTCAACTCAGTTGGAGTGGTGAGGGGGTTGGTTTTGTCGGTATGAGACGCATACAGGTGGAAATATTTATCCTCCTCTAAGGAGGGAAGTGCACCCCAACCCATCCGGTGATTATGAGTTTTGACGATAGGAGAATGTGGGTTGCAATAAAGCTTCAAAAGAGGGATAGTCTACTGGCTCAAGAGAAAAACTCCTTATGTAAATGTTGTTGTATATAGTATTTCAAAAAAACAAAAATCAAAAACTCCAAAAAAGTGGACAGGCTTGTACAAAAACAAAAATGCATGCCGGAGTGTATATATTTGTATAGACAATAAGCAAGCTTGAGCTTCAAAGTCAAATCATGTGAGCCTGCAGCTGGATGACTTGACTACACTGGTCTTGCATCCTAGGATAGGTAGCTACACTGGCTACCGTCCATTCTTCTCTTCACCCCCTCCTCTTGAGCTGGTTGTTACTTGAATTTAGAAGGGAATACCCCGCTCCTCGAGGAATGAGTTATTGGATTGGGAAATCATTGGGTTGTCATATTGGAGAAGTCAGTCTCTTTGTCATTTCAGTTGAAAAGAGACAACACCACTTACACTGTACGAGTCAGATTCATAGTCATAAGGGTTTGCATATGAGTTGAAGTATTCTGACCTGGCTATTGATGAGACTTGAGCAGAGTTTTGGGATTCTCGAAGGCTGTTGGATTTCAAATCCGGTTCTCATTAAGGTTCTGCCCGCACTAAAATTCCAAAGGTCTGACTTGAGCTCCAAACTTTGATTTTTGTGAAGACAAGATTGATAATTAAACTAAATCCAATTTTCTTCTTTTTCTTTTCTTTATTTTTCTTTTCTACACTTATTGCATAAGTGTTTACTAGGGACTAGCAAAGGCAAGTATAGGGGGATGATGAATCTACGTTTCACCATCTTTATTCTATCATTTTGGCCTTAAAAAATCTAGTAAATGCGTGTAAATAGGCTTAATTTAGGCTTTTTATCATCCATGCATCATTGTGTAAATAGTGTATAAAGTACGATTTTGAAAGCCAAAATTATACAATAAAGAAAAGAAAAGAAGAAGAATAAAATATTGCAAATATTTTATGACCCTAAACCCCGAGATCTAGGCATCTCAATGACTAGATCGACAAGGAATAAAGTACGGGGAGATAAGGGCCAAAACACAATAAAAATACCTATTATTTAATTCATTCTTTACTCATTTTTGGGACCTATTTTTTAGTTCTACTTTTTATACTTCAAATAAAGAAATTCTGTACATGAAAGTTGTAGATAATTTAATATATAAAAACTAAAAACTATTTCATACAAAAATAATGTACAGATAAAAAGTTATGATCTGAATAAGTTTCCAGAATCCCAACTTCCCAGACTTGTATCTCTCAAATAAAAACTCGAAATGTATAAAAATCACCATTAATTGTATATAACTTTTAATAAGCTATTTAATGAAGGTGGTTTCATATTTTTCAGAGTTACGGTTTGAAAGTTGAGTTTTGGACCCCTATTGTATACTTATACCAATTAAAATATTCATTTTCTTTATTATTCATTATTTTTATAATTTTATATTTTTATAATTTTGTAAATATTATTTATAATTTATGTGTTAATTAAAACTGGAATAAAACACAAAAATAAAATACTTGTATACAATACATAAATGAAATACATATATCTATACATACACAAATAATAGTTTTATTTATTTAATAGTACAAAACATTTCAGAAAAATAAAATAAAAATATATTTAAGTTCATAAATTAAGTTATACATTTATAAAATAATAAACCAAAATAATAAAATTAAATATATAAATAAAAATAAAATAATAAAATATATAGATGAATATACTTATATATAACCTATAAAAGGAAACTTGTAATTTTAAATCTCAAAAAAATAACTAAAAATCATAATAAAATAATTTATAAAATAATAAAAAAATTTTATTTTATAAGTTTAATTTATTAAAATCATTTCATAATTCTTTTTTATTTTTTTAAATCTTTTTAGGATGTTTTTTCCTAGGTCCACATGGACCAACCAGGTTGCGGCAAGTGTTGACTTAGGTCAACTCTCTGCCTAATGTCCTGTAGGTTATCAGACCGTGGTTTTTGTCTCTTTTTCATGATTTTTTCAAGGATCAACCTTTCACCATTTCTCCTAGGGTTCTTCTTGACTTTTCTTCCCCTACTATTCATGATACACGCCTGGGGTTTACCTCGATCCCTGGATCACTAAAGCACTCCTAATTCCTCGATCTTCTCGCCATGTTCACCTTCTATTCAAAAACCACCCTACTCCCATTTTCGAGATTTGAACCTTCTTCAACCCTAGCTTGGATTCTTTTCGTTGTGATTCGGACCAGAAGGGTGACAGGCTTCCTCCGACATGCGTGCGGAGCTCACCACCACCTCCGGCCAAGGTTGGCCGTCGAGGTATATCGCTGGTCCTTTGACCATTGAGGTCTCTTTTTATTTATTTTTCTTCCATTTTTTACTAGCCTTAGCTGTAGGAACCGAATCCCCCCTTCGCCTATCGATTCATACCTCTCCAAACACCTTCACTGATCACCTCGCCAGAGCTTACTCCAGCGAGCTTCGACTCCGCATCCCTATCCCATTTATCCCTCTGGAAGGTCGCAGCATTTTGCCCGCAACCTTCTTAACTCGTTTTTGCAGGCCGCAGGAGTCAAAGGACCCCCTTGGGGGTCGATTTTGGGAAAGCGAGTGACGAGTCGCTTAATACGATGTTTAATTTGCACTCGTTGTAGTAGGTGTATTTAGCGATTCGATCAGAACCGATAGAAGATCTCCGTGAAGAGTGTATGGGCTTTAATTTATATCCCGGGCAAGTCCGGGGTCGAACACAGGGAGGCAAAGGAACAATGTCAGGTTAATTTGAAAATTTAGATCTCGATTTCCAAATGCAGATTTTTTATATTTTTATGCAAAAAACAAATGCCAATGCAAAATGCGGGTGAATTAATTTAATAAGAAAGCACACAACTTAGCCAAATTAATTTTTATGCAAAATGAATCTAATTTTGCCGAATTATATTTTTCCAGTAAACTTAATCCAATGATGAATGCAACATATATTTTTTTGAAATTTTCAGGGTTAAAATGCAATAATGAAAAATGTCTACTTTTATGGGTTTTTTCGTATTTTTTCACTCAACTAGAAAGTAAAAATTATGAAAAATTTACTAGAACGTAAACATGATGCAACGATGCTACAGTAATATTTTTGGAATTTTTTAACAAATATGAATTTTTTTATAGATTTTTTAGTGAAAATAGAGTGACAGTGAGTAATTAATACCTAATAAATCCAGTTATCAAATTAGCCAGAGAGCAAATTATCTCAAATAGATATTTACACAAACAATCTAGGAGAATCAAAATTTTGCAAAAAAGGTTGCATGTGGATTTAATTAAAAATCAATTAGCTAAATCACTCTATAATTTATTATAGGTACAGGACAACTTTATTTTGGATGAAATTTAAACAGTACTTCAAACACATTTCAAGGCATCACCTCAATTTTTGTGGAATTTTTGGACAACGGTTAGTGAGATATGAATTTAAGAGCACAATTTAGGTAAAATACACAAAATTTCAGTTGAACAATTTTAATTAATTGACAATATCTCACAAAAATAAATATAAATATTCAGATGATAGAGACTAAGTTACTCAACATAATGTTATTTTTCCTTGAAAAAAAAGATGAAAGATTGAAGTCCAAAGTAACACACAAACATAGGGTTCTCTGTGCAATATAAAAAATAAACACAAACTATATACAAGGACGTGTTTGTAATTACATAAACATTGCAGGACATATACGCAATTTCTATAATAAAAAATAAGAGAAAAGAAATAACCTTCTTCCTCTCCAGCTGCTAGGGCACGAAGGTGGGAAACACGGGTCGGGCGGCACCGCCCGCGCACGTCGACGGTGAGGAGGTGGCAGGCGACGGCGTCGCTGAGGGAGAAGGGGGTTGTGGCGGAGCGCAGTTGGGCGTGGCTGCGGGCAGCTGGAGGTGGAGCAGACTGTGGTAGATGGCGCGGGGGTGAGGGCAGCGGGCGGCGGCGTGCAGCTCTGTGCTGCAGAGGGGAGGAGGCGAGGCGTGGTGGCCGACCGCGTGGGCGCGCGGAGGAGGGAGTGGGCGACGACCGGTGGTGTCTTGGCCGTGGAAGAGGGAGGGGGCGGCGGCGGAGCCGCTGCTGCTCCCTCCTCCATATTTTTTATTTTTTATATTTTTTTGAATATTTTTACTAATGTGATGCAATTTTTTATTTAATTTTTTAAATATTTCTTTTAAAACAGGAAATGTAAAATAATAAAAAATGATGTGGAGATGGTAAGGAAGGAATAAACAAACGAGAGTGTATGTGATTACGTGGTGGTGTGGTATGGAAACATGCAAAAAAATAATAAAATAATGATGAAGTGAAAGGAAATTACCTAGGATGGAAGCGGCCGCCTATGATGTGCTCACGAGAGCACGGTCTTCGCTCGAATCTCCGACGAGCGATGAGCTCGAGCGGCGCACGGATGTGGTTACGATGTTGGCCAAAAACCAATGGATCTCACCGGAGAGAGGGTTGTCGTTGGTCGACCGCGGTTGCTTTGCTGTCAGCAATTCAACTCTGGAAACTAGGCTCTCCTCACATAAAGATGGATCAAATGCAAAATGAGGAGGATGAGATGTATATAAAGATAATACGTAAGAAGTTATTAAAGTGATGGAGCTAAATGGGAGGTTTATTTTTAATGGAGTTGAATGAGAGGTTATTAAAAAATGCTGGAGTTGAATTGAAGTTGGTGGTAGAAGAGAAATTATTATAGAGAATGGAAAATAAATAAAGGAAAATAAAATGAAATAAAGGACTACTTTAAATACAACAAAAATATAAAGAAGGAAAAATAGTGGAGAATTTACAAAGCAATACATACAACATGTACATTTTTTTGTTTTTCTAATAAGTATTTTTTTATCTTTTTAATAAGAGGTATTTACAACGGAAAAATACAATAAAATATTATAATCAAAATACACACAACGATGATTTTTTTTGGATTTTTAAGTAATTAAGAAAGATAAAAATGAAGAAAGAATGAATATATACATAATATACAATGTACATCTAGGTGCCAAAACCCAACTTTTGCCAATGAGCTCCGATTTTGAAACCACTTCCGTTAGATAGATCATTTTCTAACTTGAACTTTGAAAGTGAGTTTGTTGAATTTGGAATTCATACGGAGCGGAAATTTGGCCTGGAGTTGGACTTTACGGCTTTTTCTCTTTGGGATCTTGGAGCATTTATTTGAGGTAAATTTTGTTTTGTATTTTTGTATTTTTTTATACATTTTTATGAACAAGTGAGAGAAAGAATTAGCCAAAAAGGAGTTAAAATGAAATTACGAAAAAATAGATGATGTTTTGGACTATTTACATGTGTAAAACTCCTTTATTTTTACGGCTTTTTATCGTTAATTTATTTTCTATAATCTAATATACAATAATTAGTGTGTTCTAATTACAAGAGTCATTTTGTTAATTTATTTATTTTATGGACATTTAATTGAGAATTTGCCCAGAGATTTTGTTAAGATCAAGATATTGAGATGATGAATCACGGATTCATCAGCGAGGTATCTGGACCCCATCTCCGTCTCCGACTTCGCCGCGGAGCACCGAGGCTCGTCGAGCCATTTTGGCTTCCCCGGTGGACTGGGGACCCTTTCAGGCATCCTTGGAAGCCTTCTGCAGCAAGGATGGTGGCCGGAGAACCGCCATAACGCCAAAGTTCGAGTGGGGCCGTGTTTTTCCCTGTTCATCCAGGGGAGTCCACGATCGTCCGATCGGGCTTTGATTCCAGAAATCCCAGCTGCTGTCCGATTTGGTCTCTTCCAGCCATTCGGTCACCAGCATCAGATCTAATCGCAGTCGTTGGAGTGCAAAGCAGTATCGGGCCCTCTCGTGCTGCTACGTGTCAAGTAAAGAGCTATGAGCCGTCTGCCGTTGGACTGCGAAGCGGTATCGGGCCCTCTCGTGCTGCCACGTGTCAAGTCAAGAGCTATGAGCCGTCCGATCCATTATTGCGTGGGTATTTTGCATATTAGCCCTCATTGATTTTTGTATTTCAAAATTCGAACTCAAACTTTCATTTGTCATTTTAAATTTTTGTAATATTTGCGTAAAACTCCCTGCACTTTCCTCATTTACAAAGGGTCCCCGATCACGTCACCTTACGTGACTTGCGCACGTGGGGTGGGGGTATTTTGTACGGAGGCCCTCACTATTTTGGATATTTCGACTAGATCCAGAAACTTTCAAGGGAAGTTATAAAACTTTTGTACTTTTTGCATATCACCCGCTCAGGTTCTAGAATATTGTATATTTGTCCCTGCCAGATCACGTGTCTCGTGCACGGGGGTTTGGCAATTTTGTAGGGAAGCTCCTACGGGTTTGCTTATTTGTGATTGGTCCAGTAACATTTTGCTTGCGTTATAACTTTTCGTGAAATTTACACTTTGGCCCTGGAACTTTCTTCTAATTACAAAAATGCCCCTACTAGTAGTGTAATTTCTCTTTGTTGTTTCTATTTATTTCATGAATCTATAAAATTCTAAAAAAGTCCCAAAAAATTACATTTAGGTTTCTGTTGCATTGCTCTATCACACCATAAATTTATTTTTGCATTTTTATTGCAATTATTATTTATAAAAATTCAAAAACATGCATTTCCTCCATTGTTTTCATTAGAAAAGTCATAAAAATTATAAAACATTTCTGAAAAATTTCCAAAAAAAATATACTTTGTGTGCATTTGCATCTTTTATCTTCAGACCAAAAATTACTAAAAAATATAAAATAAAAATCAAAAAATAGAAAAACACTTAAAATCTCTATAAAATATATAAAATCCATAAAAAATCACAAAAATATACTTTCTACCTCTGAATTTTCTTTACTTTATTATCTTTATTTAAAATTAATTTGGAGGATTTTTGTCACTTTTTGATATTTTTCATCTCCATTTTAATTTCGATCATTAATTTTATTCACTGTTTTGAGTCTTATTGGATTTAAAAATACCCAAAAATTAGCAAAAATACATAAAAATCACAAAAATATTAGAAAAATATAAAAAGCACAAAAACATTTTATTTCATGAAATTTTTACCTATTTTTATTTCTCTCTCTCATCTCTCTTGTATATATAAATCATATATAGTTTTATATTCTTATTAAAATAAAACGAAAATATAAAAATATAAAATACAAAAAAGAAAATACAAAATCCAAAAATTAAAAATCAAAATATAAAAATAAAAATAAATAAATAAATAAATAAATAAAATTAAAAATTAAAAACCCATAAAAATAACACTTGTATAGACAACACATCACATTCATTTTTTAGCACTTATTGCCCCGATCTACCTGCTTGCTTCATGTGTTCGACACTTTACACATACTTGCACCTATACACATCTTTGTTGTAGAGTTATAATAAATTTTAATTCCATACCGCTTTTCATTGTTTGATCTCTGTTGTGAGTTAATTATTGTTTTAATCCAGAGTTCGTGCGAGGTCAACTCAATGACTGTTGATTCGCCTTGGGAATTAACACGGCCTCCCGATTTTTGGGTTAAACAGCGGTGGGCAGTGCAATAGTTGACGCGAGGTAGGTGATGAATGAAGGTGCAGGTGGTGTGAGTGCAGGTGGCTGGAGCGAGTGGAGGTTATGGTTGAAGATGAAGGTGATTGACGGACAAAGGCCGAAACACGACGGGATGCAAAAGGCAGAGGTGTATTATGACGAGGCGAATGCTGTAGAAAATGTAGGGAAAAGAAGGGGAGAAGGAGAATATACCTCAGGATATGCCTCAAGGTCGAGCTCGTCAATAGAGTGCTTCGGTTGTTGCTTGAATCGTCAGCGTAGGTGACAAGATAAGCATATCGGATGAGGCTACAATAGAGCTCCTTGAAACACTGGATTTCATCGCTAGGATCTGGCCGTCGTCATCACTCGACGATGCTGAGGACGTTGTCACCATCCAACGATCGGAGTTAGAGGGTCGAGGATCTCTCTAAGTTAGATGATGGAAGAGGAGATTCACAGCTGAGGATATTTAAAAGGTATTTGGTGGCATAACGATGAAGTGAGTCGTTCGTGCGTTACGGAGGTGGTGCGTGCAACAGCCGTGAGGGGAGGTTGGCAGCCGACCGTTGAAGGAAGGAAGGGGAGGGAGAGAGCACATGCTTAGGAGGACGGGGAGGAAGTGGGTCACGTGCAGAGCACCTAACCTGGAGAGAGGGAAAGTGAAGAGGGGTCACGTGTTGGGCACGTGACTTGGAGGAGAGAATGAGGATATGGAGGAGAGAGGAAATAGAGAGAGAGAGAGAGAGGAGGGAAAAGGGAAAAATGAAAGTTAAATAAATAAATAAAAATACAAAATACAAATTAAATTTAATAATAATAAAAATAATAAAAAAATAAAAAGGATTAAAATAAAATGATATTTAAATAAAGATAAAAAATAAAATAACTAAAATTAACAGAAAAATAAAAAAGAATTTTTAAATTAAGTTAAATCAAAAAGTGGTCAATATGAAAGTTGTTCGTCTCGATAAGATCTACAGCTTTTGTAATCAAAAGAAGTCAAATGTACAAAATATATTCTTCGAGGTACTCTATAGATAATAACATACCATATTTTTGCATTTTTTACTTTTTTAAGTTTTGATTTTAATTAGTGAATTAATTTATAAACAATATATATATAACTAATTTATTTTTTATCAGTTTTTATAGGTTAGAAAAAGGTAAAATAAAATCTAAAAAGATAATATATGCATAATATATGCAATGCTAGTTTTTTGTATTTTATCTTTATTTTTTTTATTTTTCATGGGTTTAAAACTTGATGACATTTTAGTTAATTAGTAAAAGACAATAATGGAACAAGAATTCAATCAAATTAATTAATATTTGTACATAAAATAATATGTTCAATCTAGGAAAAAATGTTATTTACTTACAAAACTTTTAATCATAATTTCAACATTGTTAGTAATTGTTAATTAATACAAATTAAGAGGATTAATTAGTGAATTGTTAAGGATATTTAGTTAAAACAACCATGTAGAGTAGATGAATTATGGATTAATCAATTTTTTACCCTGAGTATAGAAGGAGTGATGTCGTTCATTTCATTCTTCTTTATTTTCATTTTTTCCTGTTCTCTCGCATGTCCTTCAACTTGTTGATATTGTTTTATATACTTAGGGATCTTTTATCCTTAGTATGGGGTGGAGACAAGTAGAGTCATTGCGTTTGTACATACTTTTCATCGGTTTTCCCCATTTGTACAGTCTTCTATACTTAGGATTGTTTGATCTTAAGTATTGGGGGATCCCCAACTTCTATTCTTTTTATTCTTTATTCTTTGAGTCTTCGTACTATAGGATTCTTTTCACTTTTCTATACTTAGAATGAGTTGCGTCTTCCTTTTTGCTTCTTGGTCATTATGAGGACATAATTCGAGTTAAGTATAGAGTGCTGAAGTATATATTATATATATACTTTAGGCATAACTTGTACTTTTGGTTATTTAATAATATGGCTAATAAAATGGAATAAAAATGTTTTGTAAACAAGTTTGTAAAAATTCTTTTGTAAAACAGTTTTTTTTCTAAAATATAACTCTTTGTAAAACTTTTTGTGAAATTATTTTTTGTACAAAATTTTGTAATATGTTTGTAAAAGCATTTTGGTTGTAAAATGTTTATAAAATTATTTGTTATACAAAATTATTAGTTTGTAAGTTATTTGTAAATTATTTTATAATAAATGATTATAAAACTTTTGTAAATTTTTTTTTAAAAATTCTGTAAAATATTTTTAAATCTTTTGTAAATTACTTGTAAAAATATTATGTAAAATAGTATATAAAATTATTTTCTCACCTTGTATATAAATAATTTATTGTAAAATATGTGTATAACTTGTTTAGAATTCTTGTAAATAAGACATTGTAACTACTTGTAAAATAAGTACATTCCTTTTGTTACTAAAGTTCTTTAATAAAACTCTTGTAATTAAAACTTGTATATAAATTTTTTTTAAAAGTTGCTTATAAAATTCTTTTGTAGATAAAATCCTTTTGTAAAATTTGTACATAAAATCTTTAAATAAAAATTCTTTTTTCAATGAAATCTTGTATAAAACCGTATAATTCTTGTATATATATTTGTGTAAAATCCTTTGTAAAATGTGTATAAAATCCTTGTAAATTCCAGTAAATACATCCAATTTTCTAACTCTATTAAAAATATATAAAAACTAAAAAGTCTAAAATACATAAAAATTTGCAAAACGTACTCTAAAAATCACATAAAAAGTTTAAATAAGATTTTTTCAAGTTAAATAATTCTTGCATTTGCATTAGCACTTTTCACAATGATATTTAAGACCTTAATCCACTTAATTTCAGAGGAGCCCTATAGGAACTGGAGTTGAGACTTTTCAGGTCATAGCGACTTAATCCTTTGGGTCCATAAGACTATGTTCACATGCCATCTTGATTAGTCTACGTAGGATATTTCATACACATGAATGATTCATTTAGACAATGACCTAACTTGGATAAGCACCTTGCACGTAACTCAACACAGATGAGGTGGGGAAGGGTAGAATCCTCTAGTAAGAGACGTACACGAATGGAAACATACGCAGTTACTTCGAGTGGCCAGTGTGCCCCAACATAGCCTAGTGGCATGGATGTCTAAAGATAAGATATTTTGGGTTGAAATAAAACTTCGGATGAGGGATGGTCTGCTGGCATAATTTTTCTAAGACCCTAAAACATGGGTGGAAAAAAGATTCTTTATCCGTCGAGGCACAAAAGATCAATGCAGTGCAGCAATATTTTCTACCAAAAAGAAGCCATTACACCAAATATACATACATGACCACAATGGTCCAACTTTCAGAGAACTTGCATATCTTAGTGAAGACTAGGCTACACTGGCTAGCTTCACGAGGAGATGTAACTACACTGGACATACTCCAATTCTTTTCTTCTTCTATTATCTTCTCCCCCTTCGATTATAGACACAATACGTACCTAGACTTAAAAGGAAATACCCCGATCCTTGAGGAAAGAGTAGCTAGACTAGGGAATTAGGGTCACCTTGCTAAGAGAAGGTTGTTCTTTGTCATTTCAAATGTGGGGAGTTATATGTCACTTACACAGTACAAGTTAGAATCATAGTCATCATAATTTGTGTATGAGAAATTGTTCTGACCTTACTGTCGAGGCCAACTAAATAGAGACTTCTGGAACTTAAAGGTTGTTTAGTCTTAAATCCTATTCCTGGTAAGATTTCACCAAACTAATAATCCAAAGGTCTGGTCAAGCTCCATACTTTGATTTTATGAAGATTAGTTTAAAAATTAAAATTATTCTAAGTTCTTCCTTTTTCCTTTATTAATTTTCCTTTTAGTCACTATCTTCAAATAAGTGTTTGCTAAGTTACTTGCAAAGATAAAGTACAAGGGGATGATGAATCACCAATTCATCATCTTTATTCATTCATTTTGGCTTAAAATCCCTTGAAAAATACATGTAAATACCAATAATGTTTACTTTTTAATAATCTCAGATCATCTGTAGATAGTGTATAATTATCATTATTTTAATTCTAAATAAATAAATAAAAATAAAGAAATAAGAAGATTGCATATATGTAATAGATACAGGCTGATCCTATCATCAAGTGTAGGTCCACACTTGACGTAATCGATAAGGAATAAAGTAGAGGGAGATGGGCTCTTTAATATATAAAAATCCAAAGAATTAAATTTCACTGTGAATATTCATCACTCCTTATACTGTATATATCTTCTACTATTTTATTTATCACTAAAACAACCTCAAATAAAAATATTTTCTACTTAGAACTTGTACACAAAAATAAGTTGAAAATACTAAAAATAATTACAAGAAGAAATCATGTATAAAATAAGAGAAACAACATTCTAAAATAGTTATAAAAGCCAAAATTGAGAGGTCGTTATCTACTCCACAAAAAATCAAAATAAACCAAACTCGCTTTCATTATGTTCAAAATTAAATAAACTTTAAAATGAAAGTAGTTTCATAAAAATCAGAGTTAAGATGTGAAAGTTAGCTTTTTTGAGTGTTGTTGTGCATTGTGCCTATATTATAGCTATATTATTTAAATATTTATTAATTTATTTGCATTTTTTGCATATATTGTGTTTTAATATTTTATTTATATTTTATATTAGTTATACAAAATACAAATACGAATAATAAAAAAAATGAACAAAAATTAAATAAGTATATTTCTACTATAGGTATCATGTACCTTTGTTATATATAGCCTTATTCAATTAACTCATAAAAATAACATAATATATATTTAAAATTCTTAAATATTCTATAAATTAACAAATTATATAATTATATAATTATTTGTAAAAGTAGTTAATAAAAAATATGTAGTACATATATAGCTATTTTATGCATATAAATAAAGGTTTTTATTTATTTATTAAATACTATAATATTTTTGTCCTATAGTTGATGCCCTTATTTGGACTAGCTTCTCATTAGTTGGACCCATGTCCATTCACCTGGGTTAACTGCCCCTCTCATTCCTCTTCACCTGAATAACGGCTTAGCTACCACTTTCTCGTATTTTCACAATTAGATCTGACTTCCTTCTCACTTAATCCCCCACCCGAATAATATTTGATTTTCGAACTCCCTCGCCTGATTAACTTTTCACCCTTGGCATCGATTCACGCATCCCATCCTATTTTGAAATTTCACCCACAACTTGCTCTATAAATATACCTCAAGATCCAAACTTGTAACATGATCCATTTTCACAATTTCTTCACCCTAGATCAACTCGAGGAGATGCCTAAGGTGATAGGTACACCTCGTTGGAGATTGATCCATTCCCTTATATTTCCCCTTGATTTGCATAATAGTTGCCGCCAGAGCATTGCTTACGAGCACTCAATAATTTGCAGAGTTAGAGGAGCCATCTTGGATCTTGAATCATCATTTGGATATCTACTTGTACATGTGTTGGAGTTCGAACTCCAAGTCCCCGATCAGCAGGACATGGTACTGATCTTCATATCCATTACACGCAGAACATCAGCAGGAAGCTACTAAGGTAGGCGAAGGTCAAATTAGAGCATGAGGAGAAGAGATCGAGTAGATTCAATCTCATCAACCTCCTCTTTCGAAGTGTTCTTCCAGACCTTCTAATCGTCGTTAGATCAAGTGCAATTGCATAACAAATTTGCGTCCAGACCCCTAGATTTCTTATTTTTTGTTATTGTCTAGTTACATAAATTAAGTAATTACATATTGATCCCTTACCTGTAAATATATTTTTCTCTTTATTTTTATTTACTAATTATCTAATTCACTCTAAAAAATCCCCAAAAAATAGGTTGAGTGTTTGTTAATTAGTTTTATCATTTGTAATTTTTTTCCAAAAACTTCTTTATTTTGTTATTTTTAAAAGTTAAAAAACTTCTAGAATTTGCATTGTTTATCTTTCAAAATTCATAAAAATTCAAAAAAAATTTAAAAATTTTAAAAATTATTATTTATGTCTTCATATTGTTTTATCATTTACAAAAATTCCTTTTGAAAATTCAATATGAAAACTTAAAAATAGAAAATACAAAAAATAATAAAAATCATATAAAATCATTAAAAAACAAAAAAATACATAATTAGGCATTGAATTAAAGCTTGAAAAATCTTCTTCTTGTTGAATATGATTTCTAGTATTTTTTATCTTATTTTATATTTAAAAATCAAAAAATAAATTTTTGAATTTGTTTTGTGTTCTAATTGATTTTTGTTCATTTTTAAAATTCTAAAAAATCTAAAAAAATGTATAAAAGTTGCAAAATAGTATAAATTTCATAAAACATAAAAGATTTTTGATCTAGTTTTCTTACTATTTGTACTATTTTTGAAAATATAAAAAGAGCCTTTGATTCTTTTATTTATATCTTTTTATTTATTTTCTTTTAAAAATTAAAAAGATAAATTATGCAAAATAAAAAATTATTAAAAATTTAAAATTAGGAAATATAAAAATATTCAAAATATTTAAAAACTGTAAAAAACTAAAAAAAGAATTAAAAAGGCATAAAAGTAACAAAACAAGAAAAAGAAAAGTGACATTTATTAATTAAACTTAATTAAATAATCCTTAGGTAATGTTGTCTTCCTGGGTTCGATCATGCATAGCTATACAGGTATAATAGTGGCACTAACATTTTATTCGTTTATCTACTAGAAAAATAAATTTTATTTGAGATGATTTTGGGTTACGACAACACAACACTTGTGATATCCATCTCACTTGTTCATTTTCTCATTAAATAAAAATTGAAAACCATTTCCATCATTTCAACAAATGTGATAGCACCGATCTTTTGCGCATCAATGCGCAATGTGCTTCCGAACACACGTAGAGAGAGAGAGAGAATTTTACATTCCCAATTGACAATCAACACTTTAAACTTGATTTGTTAGATATGAGCAACACC
Source organism: Ottelia alismoides (assembly GCA_037367405.1). NCBI lineage: Eukaryota > Viridiplantae > Streptophyta > Magnoliopsida > Alismatales > Hydrocharitaceae > Ottelia > Ottelia alismoides. The sequence continues at coordinate 459,967 of JAZKJV010011019.1, forward strand.
GACAATAAAACAAATTCTTTAAACAAGATGCATGCAAATCTGTAGATGGGATATAATAAATCATGTTAAGAATGACCAATCACATTCATGTAAAGTTTAAACCCCAATGCTTGAGATGACTCACACATCATTTAAAGATTCAACCAGCACAACCCTACACTCCATCCAAAATCCCCAAAACATCCCATGTCTGAAAGAATATACTAAGGGTGCATTCAGTTCGGGAATAAGCAGGAATAAGGATGGGGAATAAGGAGAATAAGGGTATATTCTTTGTGAGGATATGAATAAGAAGAATAAGGTGAAATAAAGGTAGGTAAGGTGGGATAAAGATAGGAATAAAAATGAAATAAGATGGAATAATGGGGAATAGTCGTACCACTGGGAACCATGTCGGGAGGAGAATTGGCCCCCTATTCTCGCGCTTATTCTCCAACCAAACAGGGCCTAATGGTGTGTTTGTTTCGTGGGTTATCTTGGGAAGGCTAACCCGTTTTTGTGATTTGGTGTTTGGTTGGTGTGTTAAGGGTTGGGAGTATTTGTGTGATGTGATTGTATTGGAATTTGAAAAAGTTGGCGGTTATTATGATATGATTGTATTGAAATTTGAAAAAGTTGGTACTTATTGTGATTTGATTGTATTGAAGTTTGGAATAATGAGTAGAAGTTGAGTATTTTATGATTTTTAGATGATATGATGGTATAACATATAATTTTTTTTATGAGAAGAAAGTGAGCCCCACTAGTGAGTTACAAGTGATTTTGAGGGGTAATCCATCCAAAGTGAAGGGTAACCCCTAACAGAACGCCCCATAAATTAAGTACTAATCATTAGCCCACGAAAGACTACAATGAATACAAACACCACTCTATCCATCAAAAGAAAACCCCACCTAATCTAGGTCCTAAACCATGCCAAAACTCCCACCCCAAAGCAACATAAAACGCTGTTCATCTCCACCAACTCGCAAACAAACCCCAACCCGTCCATCGGAAGCGGATCACGCTGCCCTCTGCGGCACTAGTGGCGGCAGCAGAGCTGCAGGTGAGTGAGGACGTACATCTGAAGCTACGTCCTGTGCTACGACAGCCGCAGTAGATAAAGAGAGCCACCCAAAAGAAAGGGCACTGCGCTCTGCTCTGCGCTGCACTGCAGCGCTGCTGACACTCGTAGCAGCGCAATTTAAACAACAAACCCACCCTCGATTTCTCCATCCTTTTCTTTCGTGGTTTGATTCGATCGAGCCCCTTTTGTTGGCATCAGGACAGAGCAGGCGCGCCATCAATGCCCCCCAAGGACACAGCAGAAGGCAGCAGCTGCGTCTCCACCACCACCACCGCGTCCGGTATAAATAAACCCTAGAGGCATGCGGGAGCCGCGCCACTGAGATGGATGCTACGCACACCAGCAAGCGCCCGCGTGCGGGGAAGGAGGAGGAGGAGGACGACGCAGGCGGCGGAGGTGAGGGCAGGCACGGCCTCCTCCCCTGGCACAACCCCGCCGCCAGGATCTGCAGGGTCTCCAGAGCTTCCGGCGGGAAGGACCGCCACAGCAAGGTGCTCACGGCCAAGGGCCTCCGCGATCGCCGTGTCCGCCTCTCCGTCTCCACCGCCATCCAGTTCTACGACCTCCAGGACCGCCTCGGCTACGACCAACCCAGCAAGGCTGTCGAGTGGCTCATCCGCGCTGCTTCCGCTGCCATCGAGGAGCTCCCGTCGCTCGACAGCGCCTTTGCCGAGCTCTCGAGCCGCCTCCTCACGGCGAAGCATGCGCAGGAGCAGCGGAATCAACAGAGTCAACATGTTTCGGTGACGAAGTCCACCTGCAGCAGCAATTCGGAAACGAGCAAAGGATCGGTGCTGTCGCTTTCGCGATCCGAGACGCGCACGAAGGCGTGGGAGCGTGTGAAGGAGCGGTCCACAAGGGAGAAGATGGAGAGGGACAATCCACAGGATCACGGTGCAGGTGCCGCATCGCACTGCTCCTTCACCGATCTCCTCACCGGCAGCAATCTGGTCACTGTTGCGCAGGCAGATGCCGGGTTTGCGCACCGGCACTCCCGGTCTGTCACTGCGGATTACTTCAGACACGATGGGGAGCCGCAGAAGCCCCCACATCTCCCGGGAATTGCGCAATTCACCAACGGCGGCGTAATGCCGTTCGGCTTCGCTCCCCTTACGGCAGGTGATCATGCGGAGATTCAGCACCAGTTGCCCTTCCTGCAGGATCACCTCGTCCCTGTTGCAGCCGTTGCGAACGGGGGAGATTACAATCTCAACTTCTCCATCTCGTCTGGCCTTGCTGGTTTCAACAGGGGGACCCTTCAGTCCAATTCGCCTTCTTTAATGGCGCACTTCCATCACCTGCAGAGGTTTTCTTCACAAGCAGATGTATCCAACCTGCCCTTCGTCTTCGGTGCTGCTGTTCCGGCCGCTTCCGCATCTTCTGGGGAGAACCTGTTCCCGTCTGGGATCGATGGTCGTCTGCATATCTCTTATGGTGATGCGTACCGGCACTCTGATCTTAAGGGAAAAGGGAAGAACTAGACATTTGGACGATTGCCATCTTCCTCTTTTATGGTAAGGTCCGGGAGACTCTCTATTCCTTGTTTTATTGGTACTTATGACTTATAATGCCCATGCTAAGTTGTTAATCTTTTTTAATTGCTTGTTTAAAGCGTGCACGGGCTCTTGGTGACTCTTGTTCAATGTCCTTCCTATTCCGCTTCTCCCCTCCGCTTTCCGTATAGCAATATTTCTATATTTGTTGGAAGGGTCACAAGATGGTTACCATTGTCGTTTACTGGACTTTCTTCCGCGGTACTTGAGAAACCTTATAAGGGCTGCTTTCTTGACTGGATTTGTGCAGCGATAGAGTTGAAATGAGCAGTGATACTGTGTCTAACACCTGCATTGTAAAGGAATACCTACTTCACTTAATTATTGTAGTACACATGCTTAATAAACAAAATATATCTCGAATAGCTATCAAGTATGTGGTTAGGAAACATGAATAAAACTCTTTTGAAATGGGAAATAGTAACTAATGGAGAGTAATTCGAAAGCTTTACCTCCACCATTCAAGAAAAATAAAAATAAACTAATGGTCATTGTTTAAGACTCTGAAAGTTCTCATTAATGGGGCATCAAACCAGCAGGAATATGGGAAGTGTATATCATGGCGATCATTGCACAAGTGGTTCAACCAAAGGTCACTAGCTGCCAATATAATTGTATATATATTAACCCCTGGCTCTTGGGTAACAATGGTCCTATGGTGCTACTTTTTATGATTACTTCTCTAACCGGTCCAGGCTTGAACCTGCATTTAGGTTATAGACTTCAGATCAAAAGATGAATTTGATCCTGTGAGAATATTTAAAATATTTCAAATTTGAACATGTGCACACGAATTTGGAAAAACTAAAAAAAGTTGATTTCACTTTTTTAAATATTTCAGGAAGAATGTGGAGCCTTCTATTGGACTGATAGGTTTTTATGAACTACGTGTGTACTAGTGATCATTTATGATGTTGATGCATGGAGTTGTAAAAGTATTTTGTAACGTGGATGGTGTGATGACCGGAGACAATGTGTATTTATGGTGGAGAAGAGGATAATGTGGGTGGAGTGTTGACTTGGAACAATATATATTGATGGTGAGAAAAGAGGACGTGTTGCGAATGACGACCGTGGACAATGTATATTTTGATGGTATTGGTAATAAGAGGGGGAGGATGGTTCCATAATATGATAACATTAGGAACTTCTGGTAGTATAGAGATTCTATGTGGAGATGAGATGATGCGTTATCCTATACACCTCATTTATACCATGGTATAAAGTTGTTGATTGCGTAATAAAGCCACATGTAACAAAGGGCGAACACTGCATAAAGTAACTTTCTCTGCATTTCTTAGACATGACAGGACTGTAATTCAAAAATTACATTATCAAGAGAAATGGAACCGCCTGAAAAGTAAGTTTGCAGAGGCCAAGGAAACATGCAGCTCAAAAATTTGGAATTCCTGGTGTCTTTGGGATGCTGCCATTGTCCAAAAACAGTTGATGACTACACCCATGGATATCGCATAGACAGCATGGATCAGTTAGCCTTGCTTGAGTTATTGGTCGGAGGACCGTAGACGTTGCCTTGTAACACTAGTAGCTTGTTGAACATAATTGTCCAGCTTTATGATTCAATATCAAATTTGGCCGTGTAGCTGAGAAGAAAAGTTTTTCCGAACTTGTTTGTAGGAATCACCATCTGAAACTAATTGACCTTGTTAGAATTATTGTTGTTAGAATTATTATATTACAATTATGTTTGTAACCCTTAACCATTCGGGTTTTGTAACCTTTAACCCTTCGAGTTCCGTAACCCTTCAGAATCAGGGGTATTTATGTATATTTCCTCTTGTACTCTCTAGGATTTTTTCTTTGTATAAAAGACCATAGCCCTATGTAATACATATCCTATTCGTCTCTTTTTTCCACATGATATCAGAGCAACGGTCCTAAACCGGGGTTCTGGCAAAAAATCTCCACCGCCACCTTCAAGCCGCGCAAAAGCTTGTGTAGGCCCTCTTCCTTGAATTAGGGCCCGACACAAGGCTCTCCAATCGCCTCCAGTGCAGCAGCTCGACCCCAAAGGAACATCTCCAGTACCTATCAGTGCCGCTAGGGGACACACAACCCTCCCGCTAACGCTACCCTGTGCTTTCAGGACATCCTACGAATATCGTCAGCCCCACAACTATCCTCTACGGGTACCGTAGGACTCTTTGGAGATCCAAAACTCATCACTGACCACTGCCAAGAATCCATATCTCCTGTCCATTGCAGGTTTTCAGCCCTTCTTCCAGGGCAAACGTGAGTTCTAGGGCATTTTTATCTCTTATATGCATCCTTAGTTGATCACAGGATCTTCTTTCTATTTTAAGACCACTATGGCGCCTTCTTCTACCGAGACAAAGCCCTTGGCCATGAATATTATGGCACAAGGCACTACTATCAAACTCAAGTGCACAGAAATTACGTGCTCTGGTCTCGATCTTTTATGTTGTCCATTGGTGGTCAGAGGAAACTCTACATTTTGACTAAAGATCCTTTAGATGAAAAGAACAAAGAGTCCGACAATTAGCAGACTGACAACTATTTGGTTTTTAACTGGATGACAAACAGTGTTGAGGCTCGCATTGCTTCAAATCTTCTTTACAAAAATACGGCCAAAGAAATGTGGGAGGATCTCGAGCAGACATACTCCCAAAAGAAGAGGAAGTCACGCCTTGCAGACATTTACAGACGAATCTGGTCGGCATCTAAGGGTGATTCCACTCTTATCGAGTATTACATGCATCTCTCCAACCTATATGAGGAGCTTGTAATATTTCAGTCCTCATGTTGCACCAAATAGATACAAGAGCGTTCTGACTAGTAGGTGTACCGCTTCCTTGATGGCCTGCATTCTAGATACCATGCAACGGAGGAGTAATTTCTTATATCATACACATTGCCAACAATGAATGTCATCTTTGGTTGGCGTGAGGAGCTTGAGACATTCGCTGCCCAGCCTCCCGTCTTACCTTCAATAGAGAACTTTGCAGACATCGCCTCATATGGGTGAGGAGGCAAGATATGGCTTGCGAGAAGGATGTGGTCGTGATCCAAATCGTGGCCGTGGATGGGAATCTGGATGGGGCTGTGATTTTGATCGTGGTCGTGTGCGAGACTCTACTACCCCATGCACTCACTGTGGTAGTGGAACCACCCGACTGAACGATGTTGGCAGAAGTTTGGCGTACCTTCTTATCACGCTAATAATGCTTATGAGGATGCCTATGATGTGGAAGAGGCATCACCTACCTCCAGTGGCAAGATTGTTCATCTTAATGATGCAAATTACTACCGCTTAATGCAAATTCTTCAGACTCCAGGGCCTATCACCACTGGTAACACTACAACTGCTGCTCTGGCTACTCCTTCAGGTACAATAACCTACTCTGCTATAACTCCTACTCCAGCTTGGATTATTGATTATGGTGCCTCTACTCATCTCACTGGAGAAGGTAGTCTGCTTACCTCTTCCATACCATCTACCTCTATGAAGTCAGTCCGAGTCGCTAATGGGACTCAATCACAGATTACTACTGTCGGAACTATGGAATTCTCTTCCAAGCTCCGACTTTGAGGGGTTCACCATGCTCCTGATTTTCCTCTTAGTTTGCTGTCAGTTCACATGCTTTGTGTTGAGCTTCATTGTCGTGTGATATTTGATGAGTCTTGTTATTTTCAGGACATTCGAACGAGACAGATTTTTGGTAGGGGGTCATGAGAAGAACGACCTATATTATCTTGGCATACCTTCGGACTCCAATTTTGTTGGTGTTGCATCCATCTCCGAAGATCCGCTCCTATGGCATATGTGCCTTGGCCATCTCCATGATGTTTCCCGAACTCTCTGCTCTGAAGCCCTTTCAATGCGAGGCACATGAGTTTGGGAAACACCATCGAGATTCGTTTCTTGTTCGTACTGAGTCTCGTAGTACTGTTGCTTTTCATCTTGTTCATTGCGATGTTTGGGGACCTTATCCGATCCACACATTAAGTGGGTCATAGTTATTTTATAGTCTTCGTTGATGATTATAGTCGATCTTCTTGGGTATATATCCAAGGATGCAAAAAACAGTTTAAACGGTCGTTTAAATGGCAGTTTAAAGGCATGCGGTGTTCGACCGCATCGTTTCATAAAAAGGGCCCATAAACGGCCAAGCCGCTTAAACGGTCTTAAATGGTCATTTAAACGGCCTTAAACGGCCTTTTAAATGGTCTTAAACGGCCTTTTAAACACATTGATCTACTTTCTTCAAAGGATCACCATTATCCATGACGTTTATGTTGTCCATTTCGACATTTGACTATAAATTCTTGTTGTTTATGTTATCTATTTTGAAATTTGGATGAAACATTCCTTGAATTTGACAATATTTGATTTATATTGTGAATATATGATTATATTTTTTATTTATTTATACTTTTTTTATTAATTATATATATGTAATAGTTTTTTATTAATTAAAAATGCAAAACCGCATAACCGTTTAATTTCCGTTTAAACTCCCGCATACCAATTAGTCAGTAATCAGTGACCCTACCGACTGAATACCGCATACCGCTTTTTGCAACCTTGGGTATATCTAATAAAGGAGCGTTCGGAGATTAATCAAATTGTTAGAAATTTCTTTCAGTATGTTAAAATTTACTTTTCTAGCATTGTTAAGATCATTCGTACTGACAATGCTCTTGAGTTAACCCAACATGAATTAACCTCTTTTTTTGCCTCCCAGGGAACTGTTCACCAAACATCATGTCCATATACCTCACAACAAAATGTTATAGCTGAGAGGAAACTCCGACACTTGCTAAATGTTGTCAGATCTCTTAGTCAAATGAGTGTTCCTAAACAACATCGAGGAGATGCTATCCTTACTGCAATGTATCTCATCAACCGTGTTCCTTTACATGTTCTTAAAGGAGCAACTCCATTTTCCTTACTTCATCCTATTGAGTCTTCTTTTCCCGTACCTCTGCGAATTTTTGGTTGTACCGACTTTGTTCATAACTTTTATGCAGCTGACAAATTATCCTCTCGTGCCATCAATTGTGTCTTTCTTGGGTACTCTCGTACCCAGAAAGGTTATCGCTGCACTGATCCTGTTGGACGTCGATACTGTGTCTGCTGATATCACCTTCTTTGAGCAATCAAGTTATTTCACACAGACTGTGAGTGCCATTCCTCTGGACCTTCCTCCTCCGCCAATCGTCTATACTCGCCAGCGTACCTCTATACCTTCTACACTAGTATATGTACCTTTGCTTGTCTCTTTTATGCAGGATGATATGACCACTTTGAGTGCTCCCACCATTATTGTTCCGAATGTACCTGGCAAGCTTCCTATAGCTCTAAACAAGCAAAAAAGGCAATGCACGTATCACCCCATGTCACATTTTACTTCTACATATTGCTTATCTAGTTGTGACAAGAGATTTACAGATGCTCTGAATGCTATTTCTATTCCAAAAGATCATTTCAATGCAATGCATGATCATGGTTGGCGACATGCCATGGATGAGGAGATGGATGCACTTACCTCCCGAGGCACGTGGGATCTTGTACCGTGCCCTCCGGGAGTTCGCCATGTGGCTTGTCGATGGGTCTTCACGATCAAATAGTCGCTTGATGGTTCTATTGACAGGTTGAAAGCCAGATTTGTTGCCAAAGGTTTCACACAAACTTTTGGATTTGATTATTTTGAGACCTTCTTGCTTATTGCCAGAATGGGGGTCGATACATACCATTATTTCTATTACTGCCATCAAGGCTTGACCCATTTATCAACTTGATGTGAAGAACGCCTTTCTTTATGGTGATCTTGAGGAGGTCTACATGATGCAACCGCTGGGGTATGTAGTCAAGGGGGAGCATGTATGTCAACTACGCAAGGCCATTTATGGCCTGAAGCAGAGCCCAAGGGCATGGTTTGACAGGCTCACTACGGATATCAACACATTTGGTTTTCAGAGGACAACATCTGACTACTCTGTCTTTGTTAGACGACGGTCTGCTGGCACGATCATCCTTGCTGTCTATGTTGATGTGGTTATCGCAAGAGATGATGTAGATGGTATTCAGGAGACCGAGACCTTCCTCCTGGAGGTCTTTGTCATGAAAGATCTCGGACAACTTCGTTATTTTCTTGGCATGAAAGTAATACGCACTACAGATGGGCTCCATCTTTCACAGAGGAAGTATCGCCTCGATATTCTGACTGAAGCATGACTTCTTGGATGCAAGACATCTGGCATCCCTGCAGAAGTGAGAAAATATTTAGCATTTACTGATCCAGCTTTTGAGGATGCAACACGATACAAAAGCTTAGTGGGAAAATTACTCTATCTCACTGTTACTAGACCAGATATATCATATGCTGTGAGCAGAGCGGTCAGCATATGGAGATTCCTCTTTACAGTCGCTGGCAGGATGTTCTTTTGATCCTTCGATATTTGAAGGAATCGATTATTAACCTATTAGTTAATACTCGGTTGGCCAACCCACCAACTAGAATAGTCGGGCCAATCGACTGACTTTTATAGCATTGTAACATACCATGTGATTTCTGTTGGTTTCAATGGTGATGATGAAGCTTCAGCGATGGCTCGTGGCGGCGGCGATGACGGGTAATTGGGCTTTAATTCAGGGATGGGATGACTATTACGAAGTGCGTGGCGGCTCCTCCTCATTGTGTAAAACAAAGGGGTGGTTTTGATAGCCTTGTCATACCGAGGAGGCTATCGGTTGAACCTACACATGATGGTCATGCCCCAGAAGTCTCGAAGAATCTATTATTGTTATCATGCAAGCGGCAGTAAACAAATCAATTAGATTGGGAAACGAGAATGCTCGAATGCGAGCGGTTAGGTGAGACATGTGAAGGTACAACTATTGCGGGAAGGTGTGGCTATCGCAGGTAGAGGCTCAGGGGAGGGGCTTATATTGAATGAAGACGATGCAGAATGCTTGGCTGTAGCAACCAACACCGAGTGACAATGCAATGATTCTATTGTTGAATTTTCGACCATGAACAAAGTGGTGACCGTTGCAGAGAGAGGGTTTGAATCATAACTAACAGAGTATGTGTGTTGATGGAGGGTGCTATCCCCTCGGTTTCCCAATAAAGCTCTTATCTGGGAATTTGCAGAGCATAAGTCAACTAGATTAGCAGTTGGCAGTAGGCTTCGTGTTGGCTACGTGGAAAATTGTCGTGGCTTGCCTGCAGGAGTCCAAGATTGAGTTGTGGGAGTCTATCAGATGGAGTTCCACGTCGGGTCCCCATCTAACAGACTTCAGAGCATGTTCGACATTTGGTAGTTCTGAAGGGATTGTTGTTGCTTAAGAACGGGGGCCTCTTCGACCTGGTTGATGAGTTTATTATTATCCATTAGGTATCAGTTTCCTTTATGAACAAAGCATATCATTCCTGCTTTGTGGTCACCTCTATGTATAGTGTTGCGGGGAGCATCCACAAATGTGATTTTGTGTGAGGAGTTGCGGGAAATTAAGCACTGATTTTCGAAGATGGTTTGGTTGGTAGATGTGATTTCAATGTAGTTGCATAAGACTCTTGGTCTACCCTCTTCGTAGAGTTTGTGGATGAGCTTACCTTGGAGGTTCTGAATGCGAGAAAATGTTGCTATACTTGGAGGAGTTCGTCGTCTCGGTCGTGCATTGACCATTTCCTACGATCTATTAAGGCATTGGAGATGTTCAGCTTGGCTACTGTCAATTCACTACCTAGATCCTAGCCTGACTACACATCGTTGTGCCTATGTGGCAGAGGTTTGGCATCTTACTTTAGGTTTGAGTGGTGCTGGTTGCTAGTGGATGGTTTCCGTGACATGGTGAGCACTTTCTGGTCGGTGTTGGAGTTGAAGGGGTCAGTTATGATACGGTTTGTTTTGAAACTGGCAGCATTGCGGTGCAGACTATCAGGCTTCAAGAGGGATTATTGCAAGGAGCCAGAGTTGAGGAGAAATCAGGTATAGGATGAGTTGGTGAGGTTGGATTTATTGGAGGACGACTTGGAGTTGGACGAAGAGAGGTTGTTGAGTCGTAGGGCTGTGCAGAAGATATTTGAGGACATGGAGCAGGAATATGAGTGGAGGTAGAGGTCGCGGCTGAAGTGGTCAAAAGGAGGGTGATGTAAATACAAGATTCTTCCACACAATGCCTAATGGTAAGAGGGGAAACATGATTCACTCAGTGGAGGTCGGGGGAGAGATTTTCGATGAGGAGGGTGGGGTCATGAGGGTCATGATAGATTACTTCAAGGGATCAACATGCAACTTCCTCACTATGGTTCGTGGTGGTTGGAGTGGGGGTGAGACTTATCTCTGACTCACATGTGGAGGGGCTGACAAGGCCGTTTGATGTGTTGGATCTTTGTGAGGCCAGGCCATGTTTGGCTTGAATGTGAATGGCTACTCAGGGCTAGATGGCTTCCTGATTTTCTTTTCCAGTGAGTTTTGGAATCTACTTGCTGAGGAGGTGATGCAGGTGGTGGTGGAATTCACTGAAGGGAGCTACAATTTTGACCAGATCAATCGTTCTTTTATTTTTTTGCTACCCAAGAAAAGTGTAGCGATTTGAATTAAGGATTATAGACTGATTGCACTATTTAATACAATCTATTTGATTAGGACTAAGTTGTTAGCCCTGAGTTCATATCGTCTGCTCAGAGTGCCTTCTTACCTGTCAGGTAGCTCATGGACAGTGTGGTTATAGCCTCTGAGATTGTGGTAGATTGGCGATGGAGGAAAGCAAAATGTGTTCTATGGAAGGTGGATTTCTTGAAGGCTTATGATTATGTCGACTAACGTTTTCTTTGGGCATCTTTGCACACATATCGTTTCCCTGACAGATGGAATTCGTGGTGAAGAGGTGTGTCATGATGACTTCATATGTGGTCCTTATGAATGTGCAGTTGAAGGGAGGTATTTTCAACCGTAGAATGGGGCTCGACAGGGTTGCCCTCTGACATCCCTTCTTTTGTGATGGAAACCAATGCTTTGACAATCATGGTTGACCGTGCTGCCTCAGGGGGCTTTTGTAGTGGTTACTCGAGGTAGGGCTTCTCCCGCAGTATGTGGACGACACAATACTTTTTGTGGATGGTGGTGCGAGAGTTGCATGGGTTTGTATGTAGGTTTGGACATGTTTAGTGATGTATCCGGACTGAGGCTTAACAAAGACAAGTTCAAGTTTGTTCCATTTGGACTGGTAGATGTAGAGATTGACGTGTGTGCTGGCAGGTTGCATTTGCCGCTTAGGAGTCTGCTGCTACGATACCTCGGTTTGCCTTTGGTGGTTGAGAGATTGCGCGTTGTTGAGTGGCTACTTATGATTGAGAAGTTGCAATAGAGACTGGTTGGATCGAAGTCTATTTATCTGTCCAAGTGTTGTTGTTGCGATCGGTTTTATCCGCTATCCTAATATTCTTCCTATCATCTTGACTGGTGCCTGTGGGGTGAGGATGAAGCTTGAGTCTATCACGAGGTGGTTTTTTTTATCGCCGTCAGGGCAATCACATGGGCTCCCATTGGTGGATTCGAAGACGGTGTAGTGTTCGATGGAAGATGGAGGCCTTGGTGTTTGAAGTTTAGAGGAGATGAATAAGGCCGTGTTGAGCAAGTGGGTTTCCCGCATCTAGGGCAATCGTAATAGTCTGGTTTGCAACTTGATTCGGAGAATATATGGGCATGTTCTGTCTTTCCCGGATCCCTGGGATTTTGGTCTCTCACCTTCTTATTTCTGGAGAGGCATTTACAGCGGGGTGCATGAGATCCAGCTGTTCTTGAGACCTGTATTGGGGGACGTCACTGTTTTTTGATTCTGAGTGGGTGATTAGAGTGAGGGCAAGGCTTTGCAGGGGAGGTTTTTGTGACTAAAGGCTTTGGTGGTTAATCCATATTGCTCAGTGGCAGAGGCTTGGGGTGGACATTCTTTCTTTCTGCAATTTAGATCGATGCTTTCTGATCCACGGTTAGATAAGCTTCTTGTTATACTTGAGGTTCTTGAGAACATGGTTGGACCCACTAATGGTCATGATTGTTGGACTTGGTTCGATAGTTCTTTTTCAGTTGGGAAGGCATACAGAGCTTTGAAGGGTCCCTTGACTTTTGATTTGGGGGGGGGTGTATAGCGGATTGCCGACGAATATGGAAATGGAAGGTTCCATCTTATGTGAAGGTGTTTCTTTGCTTCTCATGAGGGAAAGACTGCTGACCAATGGCACATTTTTGCGCTTCGTGCCAGTAGCGGGCTCGACTGCTTGGTGAGTGTTGAGGATGTTGATCTCTTTTTCTTCAGTTGTGGGAGTTCCGTGGCAGCTTGGAACCATTTGGGTATCAGGGGCTACATGCAGACAACATCTCAAGATTCTGGAACTCCATTGGGGTAGATTGGAATGGCATAGAGAGTAAAAGATCGAGGTGCTTGGTAATGATCTGAGTCCTGTGTTTGGCTAGAAATGTGGTGATTTTCGACAAGAGCATTTCTATAGGGAAAATGTGACGACATATGCTAAGGAGCTTGTAAATCAAAATTATATTGTACATCTTTAGTCTTGTAATACTTTTTGGTAATAAATGGTGAGGTTTATGGGCATACACCTAAATGGTAGAGGCTTTTTTTCTTTTAAAAAAAGATAATATCTGGTCCATACACACACACACACTTGTGCGCAAGGTAATTGAGTTGTTATTTTTGTACCCTCTTAAAATGGTCTGGTGGTAGTGCAATGTGCCTACAATCCAAAAGACCGGGTTCAAATCCCCTTGTGGGGGTTGTGTTAGGTAATCGACAATCAGTGTAAAAAATAGTCGAATCTTTCAGCATGGATTTGAGCAAAAATCCATATAGCCGACCTTAATAGAGGGAGGAGGCTTCACCAATCTCTTTTTTCAAACTAATGCTATCTTCTTTTTAATATTTCTGAGAGAGCTAATTGTTACTATTTTGATTACTTAATATTCCATTTACATTCCATTTACATGTTTCTAAATATGTATTTAGATTGCTTAATTCAAATATCAGGTTTCACATTTGGGTAATGTAGCGGGTTATTAATCCTATGTACGTTCTAGTATTCCTTCATACTTATATGCCTAGCATTGCCTTTTTAGGCATATAGCAAGTTGAGTTTTCTTGAGTTAGCCACGTACTATATTTACAACTATTACCGATTTCTGGGCTATGCTTGCAAGTACCTTCATTGGAACAGGTCCGTTTATGCTATGTTAATAGCGGAACCAGAACATACCAATAGGAACTCCACGTCAAGGAAGGAAATATCGGTATCGATATCGTTTCGATACAATGTCGATACCGATATATCGTCGATATATCGGTGATATATCGACGCATATCGCCGAAACCCGGTATCCACCAAGGCATTTTCTCCTGTCGATATCCGATATCGTCCATATCGGCGATATATCGGTGACCTGTCGATACCGATATATCGACGATATATCGCGATATGGCGATCCCTGCTCCACGTTGTGGTGTGGGGTATGTCCCTCGTCTATACCATGTGTAGCCAATGCCGTCCTTGAAGTGAATGTTCTCTGGTATTTTCTAAGGACGGAAACCTATGTTGCGATTCTTATAGGCTAACCACCCTAGTTATAACTTAGTGACCATATGCTTTATTTATGTGCTAACAATTTGGTCCGAAAGTCTAGTGCATGTTTAGTAGCTTCTGTCCAGAGATTCATGTGACTCTTGCCTGTCATTCTTGGACCACTCTCATGAATTAGCCTTGCGGGCATACGTGGGGTATCACAGTAAACCTAAATATAAGAAGGCAGCGGGGATTCGTAAGTTCATGATTGAGAGCTGTTAGAGTATTTGGTTGTGCGCCCTTTATGTTGTAGCAGGGTAAATGGATCCTGGAGAAGATCCATTTACCCCCATCCAGTGTTTAGTCCCACACCGCCTGTGGGTGGGACTTGGAGGCTCTGGGAAGGCTATATAAGGAGCCCCAGACCTCCTGTACTCATTGAGAAAAGCAATAGAAAAACACACCCCTTTGAGGGCTTCTCCCGTGGTTTCATCCCGCTCCTCACGGAGTAGGGTTCCACGTAAAATCATGGTGTTCCATGTTCTATCTTTCTTGATTATGCTCTGTTTTATCATTCCGCTTCCGCATCCGATTTTCTAACATGGTATCAGAGCGGGTTCGATCTTCGGGATTCTTTTTATGTTCTATATTTGTATTCGAGATCTTTCATGTTCTTATTTTTCTTCAAGAGTTATGTGGAGATTATTTTTCGAGATTATGATCTGTCTGACTATTCTAGGGTTTATGTTTAAAAGCCCTAATTTCTGTAAGAAATTGAAGTTCATCATTAGGGTTTCTTTTACGAAACCTATGTTTCAAGCGTAACTCTCCAGATCTGAGCGGCGAAGACGCAGGCTGCGGTTTGCAAAGCTCCGTTGCAAAGCCTCGCGGTTCCAGGCTACAGAACCTCACCAGAGGCACGAGGCAGAAAAAAATCCAAGGCGCGCGCGCTCCTCCAGCCCCTGACGCCGCCTCCTGCTGACTCCAGCCCCAAGGCGGTGAAGCCGCCTCCGCCTCCCAGCGTTGACCCTGCCGCGCACCACCTTCCCCCACGCGACCTCCTCAAGACCCCTCCGCGCGCTGCTCCGATCTGTCGTGCTTCCAAGGCGCAGAAGGCGTCGCACGATCCGATCGCGCAGCCCTCCTTCGTCAACGGCGCTGCCAGAGGGGGATTCCACCGCCCGAGTGCTCCAGTCCCGCAGCCCAAGCCCCCAGCCCCGAGTCGCTGCTGTGCGCAGGCATCGCGCTCCCAGGCGCCTGCGCGGCGCACCGCGACCCCCTCCAGCGATGCGGCTCCCTCCAGTGATGCGCGCGCCCAAATCTAGGACACCATCGCGCGCGTGATGACCTCCTGGCGGCACTGCTCCTCCGTGCGCGAAGTCCCCGCAACCCTCCATCTCCGTTTCGTTTGCGGCGGCAGCATTTCACCAAGGGGGTTCCCGTGGATAGGAACCCTAGGGGTACCCAAAGTTATACAAAAAAAAAGAAGAGAGGACATGTTATTTAGTGTTGGGCCCAGGGATCTCCTAAAAAAAGGGGGGGGCGAATATTTTTGGGGGGAGGGCGCATGATTATGAGGCCAATGTGGGCCATTAAAAAAAATGATGGGGGCATGTTCAGATTGTTTCGGCCCAAGTGGGCTGTTCTAAATAAAAAAAACGAAAAAAAAGAAGAGAAAGAGGCGCGTACAGAAAAAAAAAGCCGTACGCGAAATTTCAAAAAAAAAAGAAATGAAAAGCCGTAAACAAAAAAAATATTGAAACGGCTTAAAAAAATGTTTCAAAAAAAATTGACGGCTTATTAAAAAAAATACAAAGCCGCAAGTTTCATGTTCTTGTTGTTTACCCCCTATTTATCTTGTCTTCTCCCAACTTTGTCGATGTTGAGTTTCCGACAAGTATGGGAGAAAGGGGGAGTATATGTATGAGTCACAGGTCTTCTTCCAGCTATATTCAGATGTTCCGGATCCATATGTAGAGACCATTCAGATTCCAAACTCTACAGTTCGGTTTCAGACTCGACGATCATGATTCCGAGTCCAGTTTCAGACACGCACAAGTGTGCGGTCATTTTCAGATGAGCATATGTTGCCATCATTGTCAGAGGTCCCCATCATTCTTCTTGTTGTCAGGCCAGAGTTTTCATGTGAGCCATAGGGACTCCAGAGCAGAGGACCATTCCCTTGAGGGCAAGGGTTTTCATGTGGTATCATAGGTACACCAGAGCAGTGCACCATTCTCTGAGCCAGATGGGAGAGACACAGTTCTCCGTCGAGGAGACTCCAGGCACAAGTTCAGACTCGATGGTCAGGTTCCGAGTCTTCAGTTGACTCACACTCCAGCCCGTTCGTCCTCCTCACCTGCACGACATGAGAAGTAACGTCCTCGACTGCAGCATGTGCGCGTTGGGTTGATATTGTCCGTAGTGTCCTGTAGAGTTGAGTTGAATTTCTTTCTGTTTGTCCAAGCTGAGCATTGCATGCTCCAGCTTGAGGGGGAGTGTTAGAGTATTTGGTTGTGCGCCCTTTATGTTGTAGCAGGGTAAATGGATCCTGGAGAAGATCCATTTACCCCCATCCAGTGTTTAGTCCCACACCGCCTGTGGGTGGGACTTGGAGGCTCTGGGAAGGCTATATAAGGAGCCCCAGACCTCCTGTACTCATTGAGAAAAGCAATAGAAAAACACACCCCTTTGAGGGCTTCTCCCGTGGTTTCATTCCGCTCCTCACGGAGTAGGGTTCCACGTAAAATCATGGTGTTCCATGTTCTATCTTTCTTGATTATGCTCTGTTTTATCATTCCGCTTCCGCATCCGATTTTCTAACAAGAGCAGTATCACTAGAAACGGATGTAAAAAGTTAGAACATGATCATGTGATACCAAAAGAGAAGATTTATAGATATAGGCATCTTAGCCCATCTGGATTTAGTGAATGTTGCTAAAGTTGTACAAGCAAGGACTTGTTGTATGCATGATAACCTGAAAGTATGCTGGGAGTTGAAGCTGCCCTTTTTAGTGAAAGGCCCGTAATAAGTACCCAATGAAACACATCGTGAATGTGAATAGCATGAATAGCACAAGGCTCCTAGTTATTCCGTAGATGGAGAAATAATATTAATATGGCTTATAATGTGCAGAGGCCATGGAATTTAGGTTGTGTTTTTGGTTGGGTTTCCTAATTTGCATAGGGGAGTAAGAAAGCCCCAAAGTGACCACATGCCCCGGCTGGAGTAGTGAAATGGGAAAGGGATTAAGTAGAAACTGGGTTTGGAGAGGGAATCGTAGAATGGAAGAGGATCCCGCTAATTATATATTTAAGAAGGCTTGAGAGAGAGTGAGAGGAAAGATGCACAACTAATATATATTTTTAACAAAAGCCGCCAGTGCAGTACTATAATATAAGTGTATCCTTAGGCCTCATATTCAAGATGCTGCACAGGGCTTTAAAAACCTCTGTTGGGCTAAAAAATGGTAGTTGTAGGTGTGCAGCTGGAGGAAATCAAAACGTGCAGAAGTTCATAAATTTTGGTGCCAATAAGGTATGTTTTTTGGTTTTTGAACAGTCAATTTGTGATCAAATATATATAGGCATGCACGAGCTCATCTAATGATATGTAGCTTTAACATTAATATGCGTGTTTGGAAGAGCAGAGATTAATACATTTTAATTGGGGTCAAAATGGAGGTATATTTGCGCACAGTGACTGGCTCTTTTATGGAGCGGCCAGGTGAAATAGGATAAACTGTTCTCCACAAGTAATATTGCTGCTGTGATACATCACTTGGATTTTTAGAGGTCATTTTCTAGGAAGGTGGTTCTGTAAAAATTATATTGTGAACACTACAGAGCCAGCAGTTGTCGAGCTGTCAATCGTAAATGCAGAACTAACTTATTTTTAGATCTTTCTAATCTCTTTCCATTCGAAATCACTGAATAACTGGCTCTTTAAACGAACATCGCATCATATTGAATCCTCAAGCGGTCAAGCCTTGATATGACACTTAATTTTTACTTATACTTATTTAAGAGAATGTGGGAGGTCAAAGGGGTCATTGCATTGGGTCAATGACCTTAGAATCAATCAGGGAGATTTTGCAGGGTTCTATTACCAAGAGCTTTCTCATTCTTGTATGTCACTTGCCAACACATACTGCTTCCTTGAAGGAACAGTTAAATCAAATAGCTGTTCCATAATCATATCATCTTTGTACATCCAATGCCATTAAACTTCATCTAGTTTATGGCATTGACATTTTTAGTTGTGTATGTTGCTTCGTACATTTTCGGATAAGGAGCGAATAGATCCATCAGGATTTCCTTATGCCAAACAAAAGGCCGTGATTTCAGGAATATGGTGAAATCACGAAGGTTTATGTTTGCACATGTGACCAAATGACAGATAGTTTAGATTATTTTCAGATGACTTAAAAGCTTGAATTCAGGTTGAGAGGATCATCAACATCAGCAACAAAGCCTTTTCCTTTATTAAGAAGAGTCGGCTACATGGATTCTTTACCTCTGTTCAGACCTTTTTTTTTGAAAGTCTGCATGGGAGGGGGAAACACTCGGTGGTGTCTGCCCCTTCAAAATTTATTGAAAAGCAAAAGTAAGATGTTCAGACCTATTTTGATTCATTCTTAGACTTAGATCCAAGTAATTAAGACCCCTTCGGATAGTCTCCTGTTGGATTCTAACTACAAGGACAATATGATGACTCACTAATAACATACATTAACAATACATCATCATCAATACAACACCCCAACGTATACACCACTTCACATACACTCACTCACTTGCTCACTAACTATACAACACTGAAGCTCTCTAACTTTCCTCCCAATATACTCGGTGGCTCTCTACTCTCTTGGTTCTTCTCTTGGTTACACTCCAACCTCAAGGGTCCTATTTATAGAGGCCAATGGAGTACATTACAACAAGTGATGGCTTCTTAAAGAAGCCAACTTTTGAGATGGCTTCTCAAGGAAGCCAACAATAGCTTCTCAATTAAGCCAATAATATCTTCTCAAAGAAGCCAACTTAGAAGTGGCTTCTCAAAGAAGCCAACATTAGGATTTCTTTAGGAGCTTGCTTAATTATAGAGGAGATGTTGATTTTAACACTCCCCTTCAACATCGACTCTTCGCATTCCAAGTTGTCTTAAAAAATACTCAACCTTTGTTGTGTTGAGTCCTTTTATAAATATATCTGCTACTTGGTCTTCTGTCACTATCGACTTTAGCTCAATCTCTTCTTCGAGTACCTTCTCTCTCAAAAAGTGATAGTGAACCTCTATATGCTTAGTTCTTGCATGGAATATTGGATTCTCAGCTAACTTGATAGAAGATTGATTATCACAGTATAAACGGACTGGATAATCAATTGGTTGATGAAGATCCTTCGGTAGCTGCTTTAACCAAGTACTTTCTTGTGCTGCCATAGCTGCAGCTCTATACTCTGCTTTAGTTGTTGAAAGAGAAACAGTTGGTTGTCTCTTGGTACACCACGAAATTAATCCTGAGCCAAGGCTGAAAACATATAATGTGGTAGAACGTCGTGTATCATGGTCGCCAGCATAATCAGCATCACAATATCCCTTAAGCTTGCACTGCTCTCCTTTCTTATAAAAGATCCCATAATCCATAGTTCCTCTTATATACCTCATTATCTGTCTTATTGCTTCTAGATGAGGTCTCATAAGATTTTGCATGAATCGAGTAGTTACTCCAACAACAAAGGCTATATCTGGCCTAGTCATGGTTAGGTAGATCAAGCTACCAACCAGTTGCCTATACATAGCCATATCTTCCAATACCTTGCCTTCTTCAGCACAAAGTTTAGTGCTTACCTCCATTGTGGTTGATGTAGGCTTGCAGTGTAGCATGCCATACTTTTGTAGAAGATCCTTAGCATACTTGTGTTGATGTAGAAGAATCCCTTCATTGGTGCGCTTTATTTCGAGGCCAAGAAAATGCTTGAGCTCGCCCAACTCTTTCATCTGGAATCTGATGAATAGATTATCTCGAATTCTCTTAATTTCTTCTTCATCATCTCCTGTAATGATCAAGTCATCCACGTACATAAGTACTATGGATAACTTCTCATCTCTTATCTTTATAAAGAGACTGGAATCCGATGGAGCAACTTGATACTCGCATTGCAGCAGAAACTCTGCCATCTTTCCATACCTTGCTCTAGGTCTTGCTTCAGACCATAGAGTGCCTTCCTCAGCTTGCAAACATATTGAGGATGACTCTTATCTTCGAATCCTCTTGGTTGCTCCATATAGACATCTCGATCTAGCTCTCTATGAAGGAAGATTTGCTAGCTGCCAATGCTAGCAATACTCTAACCGTAGTCATTTTTGCAACTGGGCTAAATGTCTCCTTGTAATCTAGCCCATACTGCTGAGAGAATCCTCGGGCGACTAGACGAGCCTTATATCGGTCTATGCATCCGTCAGAACGAGTCTTTATTTTATAGACCCACTTGCACGATATTGGATTCACATCTTGAGGCTTTGGTATGAGGGCCCAAGTCCGATTCTCTTGTAAAGCCTTCATTTCCTCCTCCATTGCTTGTTTCCATTTAGCGTTTCCAGACGCCTCTTCAAATGTAGAGGGTTCTTTCGATGCTTCTTCTTGAGCGACTGTTGCATCTGCATACTTGGGATTTGGCCTCTGGAGTCTGTTGGTTCTTTTTAGAGGTACAATCGGATCCTCTTCGATCTTGTGCTGGTTGGGACGAACTTCTTCAATAGTTTGTTGATGAACTCCATTCCTCCAAGGACTCACCATCTTGTATGGTGTGTTATCTTCTTATTGGATCTCCTCGACTCTTTCGTCTAGTCGATCTTCTGAGGTCTTCGTATCTCGTAAGTTAATTTCTTGAGATGACCACCATGATGATGCTTCATTAAAGACAACATTTCTTGATACATAGCACTTGCAATTGACTGGATCATAACATCTCCAACCTTTCCTTTCATTATCATATCCGACAAAAATGCATCTTACTGCCTTTTTGTCGAACTTGCTGCGAAGGTGGTCAGTAACGAAAACATAACAAACAAATCCAAATACTCGAAAGTGACTTATAGTTGACTTGAGTCCCGTTAGCTTCTCAAAGGGAGAGAAGAATCCCAACCTTGCCTGAGGTAGCTGATTAGTTATATCAGCTACTGTCTTCATGCATTCTGCCCATAATCTTTGCGGAATGCTCTTCGCATGCAATAAGCTTCGAGATTTCTGCAAGATGTCGATTTTTCCTTTCTGCTACTCCATTTTGTTGTGGCATGCTTGGACATGTTAGTTGCCTTCTGATTCTAGCTTGCTTTTAGTAATTGGTGAATTCCTCCGAGATATATTCTCCACCATTATCAGATCGCATGCATTGGATCCTTCTTTCGATTTCTTTTTCAACTTTCTCTCTAAATTCCTTGAACTTAGAGAAAACATTAGACTTTTCCTTGAGAAAGTAGAGCCAGACGTACCTTGAGTAGTCGTCGATGAATGTCACCATATATCACATACCACTGATTGATGGAGCCTTGACTGGTCCGAACACGTCTGAATGGATCAGTTCCAATGGCTCCTTGGCTCGATATTTTGACTCCTTGTAAGGCAACTGATGGGCCTTACCAAACTGACATCCAGCACATACTGTGTCTTCTTGTACATCCTGTTGCGGGAGATCCTTGAGCATTGATTTCTGCATCATTATCTTAAGCATGTGATAACTCACATGTCCAAGACTAGCATGCCAAGTATCCACAGTCTCATTTTTTCTTTGTCTTATCTACGTACGCAGATTCTGCTGACATAACATAGATAGACTCAACTCTTCTTCCCTCCATGATAGCAGTGTCAGGCAACTTGAGGTTCCGATACACTCGCACGTCCTCAGGTCCGAACACCACATAATGTCATGCAGATGTAAGTCTATACACAGAGAGAAGATTTTTCTTCATACCTGGTACATGGTACACGTGCTCTAACTGCACCTCATTGGAGTTGAAGCGTGGCACTATCGTTGTAGTACCAATATGGGATATTGGCAGCTTTGAGTTGTTGGCTATCACAACAACTCGCCCTCCTTTGTACTCAGATATGTCGCTGAGCTTGCTTTTATCTCCGATCATATGATTGGAGCAACCGGAATCCACAATCCAGACATTGTCATAATCAACTCCTTTGGTCATGGTTGTTGCCAACGCCATTTTTTATGATTCGATAATCGCCATCGAAGCTTGTTGCTCCCAATCTTCTTCACTAAGATCTTCTATGTGATAGTTTGACACTGCAACATTGCTTTGTATTGCTTTTTTCTTGATTCTACAGTCTCGCGCAAAATGCCCCTTTCGTCCACAATTGAAGCATTCTCCATTTTTCTTTTTATGCAAAGAATCATTTGGCCTTTGTGATCGGTCATATGAAGCTTCCCCTATCTTGAAGCTCCTCTGAGAATGTTGCTTCCACTGGGGAGCTGAGTCTTTTTGGTACAGCTCCTTCAACTTCCCTCATTTATGTGCACTAAACAGTGCTTTTTTACCACCTTTTACTGACAGACTAGCCATTTGATTGGCTAAAGTCTCTTGACTTTCTAAGAGACTTTCAAATTCCAAGAGAGTTGGTTGTTTTGACCAACCAGATATGGTCGTTATGAGAGCACCATATTCTGATCGTAATCCATGATTAATGATCCTTTGCATTCGTGACTCACTAATCTTTGATTCTGGATCTAATTGGGAGATTTCACGACGTAGAAACCGTACCTTGTTGAAATACCGATTGAT
Organism: Ottelia alismoides; assembly: GCA_037367405.1. Lineage (NCBI taxonomy): Eukaryota > Viridiplantae > Streptophyta > Magnoliopsida > Alismatales > Hydrocharitaceae > Ottelia > Ottelia alismoides. The sequence goes on from JAZKJV010011019.1 coordinate 482,941, forward strand.
TGACATCTCTCCTTGCTTGAGAGACATTAAGTTGTTCTCCAGGAATGGAAGTCGAGCATCATTCTTGCATGAGAACAATGCAGCAAATGTGTCCCATGCTTCCTTCGGTGTAGCAGCTTCTCGGATATGCTCGATCAGCTCTTCCTCGATCGTGGTCTTTAATACAAACATTGCCTTACCGGCCTTGATCTTCCATTTCCTCAAGGTATCGGCATTCTTCTTTGGTGGTGGTGTTGTATCATCTCCTCCAACAATCTCCCAGAGATCATGTCCTTATAGATATGATTCGACGCAAGTCCTCCAATAACTGTAATTGTGTCCATTCAACTTCTTGATCCCTAAACCAGAGTTGAAGGGATCCGCCATAATTTTTGGGGAAACTATATTTTCCCTTCGCCCAACGAAGTTGGTCCTAGACTTATCCCGATTACAGTCCCTGACTGCACACGGACAGAATTTCCCCTTACAAAGAACTCAAGATTTGAATGGACACACAGACAGAAGCCCCCCTAATTTATTTAGAGACCTCTACTGCAGCTGGATGGACTTGATTTTCTACAATGTAGGGGATGTACTGTTACTAATTAGGACCCTAACATGGCTCTGATACCATTTGTTGGATTCTAACTACAAGGACAATATGATGACTCACTAACAACATACATTAACAATACATCATCATACAATACAACATCCCAAAGTATACACCACTTCACATACACTCACTCACTTGTTCACTAACTATACAACACTCAAGCTCTCTAACTTTCCTCCCAATATACTTGGTGGCTCTCTGCTCTCTTGGTTCTTCTCTTGGTTACACTCCAACCTCAAGGGTCCTATTTATAGAGGCCAATGGAGTACATTACAACAAGTGATGGCTTCTTAAAGAAGCCACCTTTGGAGATGGCTTCTCAAGGAAGCCAATGATAGCTTCTCAAGTAAGCCAATAATATCTTCTCAAAGAAGCCAACTTAGAAGTAGCTTCTCAAAGAAGCTAACATTAGGATTTCTTTAGGAGCTTATTTAATTATAGAGGAGATGTTGATTTTAACTTATAACCCTTCTCGGGCTTTCCTCACCCTTTCTTAGCCGGCTCAACATCCCAATCTCGCTATAGTTTGCTTGCTTCTTTCCACTGGCATTCAAGATCTTATGTCCGGCATTCCACCTATAGACATATCTATTTTAATTATCATCTCAACTAATTCAACTAAGTAGATGCATCGATAGGTGGAATGGACATACGTCCTTGAATGCGAGTGGAAAAGAAGCAAGCAAACTAATCAAGGAATTGAATGCGACTATGGTGCCTGCCTACCTTGAATGTCAACCATTATGACAAGTATGTTGGTTTTGGTTTCATGATTACGGTAATTGCATTTGGAATTCATATTAACAGGTCACATATCATAGCATCTAGCCGTTGGTATGCTAGAATGATCATGAGTGGATCTCCGTCTTGAGAAAATAATTCTTGGCTTTCTAAGTTCAAAATTGGTTTTGGGTTTGCTAAATAAAATAACACCATTTTTTGTGCTGCTACTTGTGCCAATTATTGATGCTTGACTCATGCCCTATATGCCATAATTGGGATGTCACATTATTGATGTCGTGGTAGCATCTTATGTGGATTTTCCTAGATCTTTTCAATTGCTCAGATCCCATTACAAACCACATTTGTGTTAGTTTTCAAAGTCCAAGTGAAATGCCACGATTTCCGATTTATAAAAAATAAACCCGATTGTATCAGAGGGTACCTAGTCGATGGAGTTCGTGGCAGATTTATCATATCGGAGGCTTGAAGAGTTCATTTCTCTTTTGGGCAGATTAGCCAGAGTGATGGAGCCGTCGAAAGACATAGATGCTTGGTGCTGAAACGATGGGGTTTTCTTGGTGAAAATTGCGTACAAGGTCATTTCTTGTCCATCTACTAGAATGCAAGACGGTAGTGCTAGAATTTTGGGGTGGAAATTACCTACGAGGATAAAGATATTTCTGTATCTGAGGAGAGGACGGCTTATGACAAGTGCTAGAAGAGTCAGGATCTTCCCTAGCTGTGAGGAGACGTACATAAGATGTGGTGAAACAACGGAAGATATAGAGTATATCTTTTTCAAGTGTCCCAGGTCTAGGGAGACATGGGAGAGAGCCGATCTGCAAGGGGTGAGTTGGGACAGTTTTGAGTCCTTCTAGGATTCTTTTTTTTTTTTGGAAATTGGACATGCTCAGTTGAAGGGAGGTCAAGAGCTTGCGTGATCGTATGGGACATCTGGTTGGGAAGAAATGGTGTTGTGTTCAAGGTGAGATTTTAGACGGAGAATGTACTTGAGCGTGCTAGAACTCTGTGTGAGAGTTGGCATTTGTAAATATGCTTTTAATTAATATTATTATATTCTTTGGATGGGTCTCTTCTGGAAGTTCATCCCATTTTTCTAAAAAAAACTTGATTGTATCGAAGTTCTTTCATGTCTGATTTCGTGCAATTGATCAAGTTTATACAGATGCAAAGATGCAGTTTTCACTCGTTTGTCCCTGGTTGTGCAACAGGTTGCTAATCAGTATGTAATGTTGCAATCATCACTGAATGTTGGATGATACATCTTCTTGCATATTCATTCCTTGTAAAGTTCTCTGCCAGATGTGCTGTCAGTGACGTTTATTTTTCATTCATCATGCATGTCTTATTTTCAGGATGAGATCGGGGAAGATAAGAGTTCGTTTAACCAAGACCAAGATATGACTTCTGCTGGCTTGAACTGCTGCATCCGGTCCTGTTTCTCCCTTCACATTGCTCGTGTACAATGAACACGTGAGATCATCTGTTATATCTTTAATTGTTGTGTCATTTTACGTTCCTCCAAACTACCGCGTCATAATATGTAAACAATAATGGTATTTTCCTGGTAAACATTATCAGTGTTTTATATGCGTGATTGATTGGGGAAATGCGGATTTTTTTGCGCTTGGTAAAGCCACGTTGAGGACTAGTAAGCCTGAATCTGAGCGAACCAGACTGGCAACTTTGCACTGGGCCATATCGCTTGAATGAGATTCTCATGTTATCGAATGTGCGAAGCATTAGGAGCATGTATCCGAGTGTACTGATCAGTGAATCTGCCTGTTGGGGATTTAGATATACATAGTGAAAACCGATAGCTGCTGCCCACGGACGTAGTCGAGTTACGGAAGAACCTTGTAAATCTGTGTCTTTGTGCTTGCTCTGATCATTTGTGCATTTTTGCTTCTGTGATTCGCAACATATTCCTTGTATTTTTCTCATGATTCCAAATATTTATGTAATGTCTAGACGTAAATTTATGTTTCACCTTGTGTATTATTGGTTTTGAGAAGAGGGCCTTGGATAGGTTTTTACACACAAGGGCACAATTGAAATCTCTAAGTTTATGATGCCCAATGGATTTCACTTCATCAGTTCATCATATGAAGCCTGCTTTGATTTTGTCAATCTGATCGATAATAGACACACGGACATGTTTTTCATATCATGCCATTCAAGTTGTTGACCTCATCCTGTCCTATAATAGCGGTCGGACTTGCGAGGATTCCTGATCATTCTAAAATCCATATGAATCATCTCGCTCGTTCACCCAGATACGGAATGGGGAGGTTGGATTATGATTTTTTAAGACGTATTTTCATTTGTAGTTCAACTTGTTGTAAGGACTTGGCGATCTCCTTGCAGAAAGTGGCGAGCGGCGATCTTTCCAGGATGTGCTCACTCCCTGCTGCCCAGAAATCTTAGACAAGAAAATCATATGAAGAAATGGATGTGGACAGTGGAGTCACTTGGATGGGTATGTATAGTTGTTGCTGCCAACAAAGTCTGAAAAACAATTCAAGCTAAAGTAACCAAATCTATATCTTATATATCGATGTAGAGAATGCTTCTCTGACACCATAGCAAGTTACAGCAGCCATGCCTCTCCAGCACACATATCCCACAAACCAGACTGGCATGGCCCCATCATATTATCACCCCACAGCCACCATTGACCTGTCTTCTTTTATCTGTAAATATAACCTAAGATACACAGACACACACATGGATAAACCCTAAGATAACTGCTGCTGATGGTATGGTGGTCAAACATCGTTTCTATTACTTTAAGGACTAGGGTTTTAAGTCCAATTACCATTCCCTTAAAAAGAGGGGGAAGCTCGAGATGAAAATCTCCTCGTCAACAATCTGGTCAACTTGAGTCTAAATATCTATCAATGTGTATCATGATGTTTTGTAGCCATGAAAATTCTGTGGTGGCAGCCAGCAGTTAGAATGATTATAACTTGAATGCAGTAATTTAGCTGATCGGCAAAATGAGCAGTCAACACATTCGAACAAAAGGTCAAATACTTGGATTACATTTAGCAAGTTCTGCCAACCTGGCTGAGTCATCACAATCACTATCACTGTAGCACAAACACGGGTGTGAATGGATAGTGGGTTTAGACGGTTTAAACTGGTTGCAGGTAACTCATTTTTGGATTTTGATGTTTGGATAGATGGTTAAATTGTGGGTGGGTTAGAAGTTTGTTTATTGTGATATGATTGTGGTTAAAGTTTGAAAAAGTGAGTAGTTATTGCGATGTGATTGTATTGGAGTTTGAAAAAGTGAGTAGAAGTGGGGTAGTTTATATTTTTTATATGATATGATGGTATAATATATTATTTTTTGATGGAATAGATGGAATAAAATTAATTTATTTAATATTTTAATAAAATGTGGGACCCACTTGGAAAGGGAAAGAATGGGGTAAGAGGGGTAACCCCCCCTCCCCGAACGGCAGCTTACCCCCCTTAATCCACCCCTTCTTATTCCTATGTGAGCCTCACTTTTTTATTTTTTATTTTAAAAAAATAAATAAATCAATTCTCTATCATCAATTCCATCAAAAAAATAATATATTATACAATAATATCATATAAAAATTATAAAGTACTCCACTTCTACTGCTTTTACAAACTTCAATACAATCACATCACAATAACTACTCACTTTTCCAAGCTTCAATACAATTACATCACAATAACTACTCACTTTTTCAAACTTCAATACAATCATATCACAACAAACCCACTTCAAACCCACCTCCAATTTAACCCTCTAACACCAAAATACAAAATCGGATTATCCTCTACCTGTTTAACCCACCTCAACTCACATACCAAACACACCCTTAGCCTCTCAAACTTGATATAAAGCTTGATTAGATCGATTAGTCTGTAGGTGATTGAATAAAATAATTATAGACTACTAATGAAAAAGGCAATATTTTATTATTCACTTTTCGAATTTTCGTAGATTACATGCAGCGTAAAAGTTTGATGTGTATAATTTGCTTGCGATTCTACTAATACGTCTATCTTGTTGATAAATGACCATAATACTTATTATTATCACTTTTTGAATTTTGGTATTTTTCTTTAATGTAACATAAAAGTTAGATATGTATAATTTGATTGTGATTCCACAAATACTTATATTGTGTTAATTAATGATCATAAAATTATATATGTTGCACATAAATTTTATATTTCAACTATTAAAAAAGACAACCGAATATTATTCATTCTTTATTTAGCGAACCTTCAATTTGTGCGTCATTGATCAGATCTATTTTCACCAGACTTCTCCAAAGCATTAATATTTTCTTACTCGACTCACTTAGGTCTTTGGATTATGTGAAAGATGGGAAGGTTGGTTCGCAGCCAATCATAGATGGGGTATTGTAGACTGTTTCAAAAAAAATTCAAAATGCATTATCTTGGATTTAATGGGTTTAATTAATATATTAAATCCTCTTATTTTCATCTTTAAAAACCCAAAGACTCTTCCCCTCACGTCACTTTTTTTTGAGAGAGAGAGAGTTGGAGAGAGGAAGGGGATATCTCACCGGTGTCCCTCTTCATCGTAAGAGAAGGCGGCGTCGAATCCGAGGAGGAGAACGCGGATCCGTGATCGAAAGGAGGCGCAACGACCGCATCGGGTAGAGATAAGCTTGGATCGAGGTATGTATCGGTTTTAGGGTTTCAATTTCCAAACGTATGTATCGGCCTTAAGATTTCAATTTCTAAATGTGGGTATCGGTATAGGTTTCGTATGAATATTGATTACGTTAGAATAGATTTCTCATATGTATCGGTCTAGGTTTTCGTATAAATATTGATTACGTTAACATAGACCTATCGTACATATCGGTTTAGATTTTTACGAATGAACAATAGTCAATCTGGATTGCGATCTCTAGATGAATGTATCAACGTACGATTCTACGTATCAACAAATGTCGTAACTGAATTGCGATCTTTAAATGCTGATGATGGATGAGTTAATATGTATTCCAAACCAATCGAATATAAGGTTTACGTATGTCTAGGATCTCTACGATAGTATGTCTTGCGAACCAAGTTAGAATAATATTTCTGTCTGTGTGCGTGTTAGTTTTGCAATAATATGAATACAGATCTAATCTTGAATTTAAGATCTATATAAGAACATGTAGGATGCTTGTTAACATGTATAATATATTAATGATCAGATGTTGATTACCTACTTTCTGAAAGAATTTGCTTGGTAACGAACACCTTTCATGTTTTGTCAATTATAGAGAAATTATCGTAAATCCTAGGTAGTGGAAGACCACCATGTAAATTTTACATAGCATATTGTTAATACTGTATTAACTGCTAATATTTTAAATTGTTACATTGTACACATACCACTCGAAGCTTCTTGATTATAACACCTAAAGTTAGAATGATATAATGGTAAGAGTATAATATCATGCCAAATGGGTGGCCTATATTTTTCTGTTCACAAGCATCGTGAATACAAGGTGTTATTATTATTACATAAGATATAAAATCATACTCTGGTTTCATATGCTTAATTATATGATGAAATTAGATGATGCTTAATTATATGCCGAGATTAGATGGTCACCTGTAATAAGAAGAGTTATCGTTAATTAGATGAATTAAAAATGTTGGTTTCCATGACTGCAGCCTTATATATGGATAAATGAATGCATAATTATAACCATATAATTCCACGGCTTATTTATTTTTGGCAAATATATGCAACACGTAATTATAAATCAAACTTACAGATAATAGATCAATAACTAGTATGAACATTATGCATCCATACACAGACTATTTGATAATTCTTTTTATGCAACAAAATATACTCTGAATTGATAGTCTACTAAGATATATTAGATGCAATAATACACTGAGATCTATGAACTCTAAGTTATAACTCTACATACAGAGATCTACATGATACAACTTGATTCACAAAGTTTCTAAAAATATGGACAAGTTTTATTAAATTAGATGCGAGTGAAGGCATTTTGTATAATATGATTATTTATCAAAAATTATTAGCTTAAATTTACATATCAGTAACAGATTGATAATATAATTGTATTTCACACATGAAGTACAAAGAATAAGGATTAAGGCACAGACTCATAAAGAGTCACATGAACGGCCGCAAGGGGTCGTGTGAGCCAAAGGGCTATGCCGCAAGGGGCAACGCCGCAAGGGGCGTATGCTTGCAAGGAACCATAGAGGCAAAAGCTAAGTCCTCTACAGTTGTAGCTACACTGTCATGTCATGCCATGGACCGCAAGTGCCAGCGCTTAAAAACGTATAAAAGATACGTAAATGAATGTTGTGCAAGAAAATGGTTTATAAGGAAAAAACATCATGAAAAATGCAAGGAATGGTTTAATAAGAGAATGAACAATCACATGTTATAATAAAATTGATTTAAGAAAGTTAAACCATCAAAGTCATGGGGGCTAATATGTAAAGTAGTTTATATGTTTTATAAGTATGTAAATTGCGTAGCATTTTTATGAATTATGCCCACAAGTAGAAATAAAGGTTTGTCATGCCTAATTATGCAATTTACCTACTTTACATGTGTAATCATGTTTATGAGAGAAGCCAAGCTAAACATGATATGGATTGAACTTAGACATGCATGGGAATTATCTAGGCACGAAATGATGTGTACACATGAAAATCCAAGTATATATATGTTTTATAACGGATCAAGGACTGTTAGAATACCCATGTATGGACCCCGATACATACTGGGCATTAGGCTCATACAAATTATGTTTGTTAATTTCAGGTGAAGAACATGATTGAGTGCATTTTCTGGATCGTGCTACGGGCTCATTGAGATTCTTGACTTGGTACGATTTAGCATGTGAAGATCTAGTGGATATCTATATGCCCACAGGAACTATCGAGTTGTTATCTTTTTAAATTCTAGACTAGTTAATTTTTTTATTTCCCAATTTAGAGTTGTAATAATGGAACTCTAGTTTGAATGGATATTTATAGAATGTATATTATTTCTCTGCTCATTATGTGCCATTTGTTGATGATTTGGTAACGGGTCGGTCGTGCGATCAACTGTCGCAAGCTTCCGCCGATTGTCACAATCCGTTCCGCACAAATGGTATCAGAGCTAGAGTTCCTCTGGGCATAGGATATCCACAATTCTTAGTGATCTAAGATTTATATAGAGAGATTTAGTGTCACAACTCATTGACCATATCAATTTTTGAATCAGATGGCTCCTCGACGTGCAATTGAAGCCATTGCAGACCGTGACTCATCGACGAGCCAAGAGGCCGTTATGGGTATGCAGAGGCAGATGCTGGAGTTAATGACACTAATGACCCAGCAATAGAAGAGTCAGACGTCCAACTCGGGTGGACTGACTCTAAAGACCTTCATCCAGCACGATCCACCCACTTTCAAGGGTGAGCATGAGCCGGAAAAAGCCGAACATTGGCTAAGAGAGATGGAGTTGACTTTTGAGGCAACGGATTGTCCTGAGGGAAAAAAAGTGATCTTTGGAACATTTCGTCCGCGGGACAATGCAAAGGAGTGGTGGACTTCATGCAAGGGAATCCACTTTTCGGAAACTCCAGTCATTAAGTGGGATGACTTTGTTGAGCGCTTCACTGAGCGTTACATCCCTGAGCATGCTAAGGATGCTAAGCGTCAAGAGTTTATAAATCTCCGACAGGGAAACACGACGATCGAAGAATATGCAGCAAAATTCCAAGAATTGGAGAAGTACGGCAAGGGTATTTGTGCCAATGAAAAGCAACGAGGCAGAAAGTTTATAGAAGGCCTGAATGCGGGACTAAGCATGAAAGTGCTGACTAGAGGTCCCACGACCTTATCTAAGGCGGTTGAAGCAGCAGTGGAGATCGATGCAGCATACCGAAGGATACAACAAGCGAATCCTCAGAAGCGCCCTCACAAGCCGAACTTCAATGACAAGAGGCGTCACACTGCAATGAACGCCAAGAAGACAAAGACTGTTGATGCACCAGCAAACAGGAAGTACTCATTTGAGGTGTGCCCGCATTGTGATAGGATGCATCCAGGAGAATGCTACAAGCTAACCACTACTTGCTATAAGTGCGGAGAAAAGGGTCACTTCATGAAAGATTGCAAGAAAGATGTTAAGGATCAGAAGAAGCCATTCGAGCAGAAAAAGAAAGCAGCAGGAAGAGTCTTTGCTATCACTCCTGAGGATGCAGAAGGTGCCAACACGACGGTGGAAGGCACTCTACTAATTGAAAACCATTTATGTCACGTTCTTTTTTATTCTGGTGCCACGCATTCCTTTATCTCGAATGCTTTTGCGAGAAAGTTAAGTTTAGAAGCCGTTGAGCTTCCTTATGCACTTACAGTTTCTTCACCAATGGGTGATATCATTGCCACGGGCATGTACTTAAAAGACGTACCTATTTTGGTAAAAGAAGAAACCCTCATTGCTAACTTGATATTATTACCCATCACAACCTATGATGTCATCTTGGGAATGGATTGGTTATGGGAGCATTATGCAGCGGTCTATTGTCGAGAAAAGAAGGTGATCCTGAGTAGACCAAATACTGAGGAGATAGTTATTCGGGGTACCAGTAAGGGTAGAAGATTGATTATCTCATCCTTGCAAGCAAGCTGATTACTAGCTGAGCGTTGCATCGCATTCCTCGCTAGTATAATTAACACCGAATCATCACATGCACGTCTTGAAGATTTAGATGTGGTTAGAGACTTTGTCGATTGATGACCGAAAAATTCACTCAATCAATCCGGGATAAAATATAAAATCACTCAAGGGTCGTTGTGACCCGGATTGAGACAAATAATTCAATCAATCAAGAAAAATTAAGCAGACCACCAAAATCAGATGAAATCAAATAAACACGATAGCGGTCCTGGCTATTTTATTAACCTGGTATAGCGACCAGGGTCGAACACAAGGAGAACGGATTGGCCTTGCGGCCTACGAAGTAGTCAATCAGAATAAAAGAGAAGGAATTTTTGGTGGTTTTGAATATTTTATATATTTTTTTTGGATTTTTAAGAATTAAGAAAATAATAAAAACAAGAAAACAACACACTTCAACAATTTATTTAATGCACTAAAAATCAACCAAAAATTCTGACAAAAATATTTTTATGTGTTTTATAATTTTTAATGTTTTTAGTGAATTTTTGAGATTTTTCTGATGTTTATTTAATTTTCTAAAAATCAAACAGTGACTGAAACTGTAGGTATTGTCCAGCCGAGCTAAAAGGACCTAGATAAAATATCTAGAAGCCCCAAATTAGTTGGAAGGTAATTTTCCTGTAAAGAGAATAAAACAAGGAAAATTTAGGCACCTAGATTATTATTTTTGGATTTTTAATTTATTTATTAGAATTTTTATAATATTTTGAATGTTTTCAATTTTTAGGTGTTTTAAGCAGTGAAAAATAGCCAAAATTGGCTAGAAAAGCAAGCAAGCAAAGACTAACAGTAACTAATTTTTTTGTGGTTTTTAGAGGAGTTTTAATATTTTTTGTGATTTTTAAAGTTAGACAGTAACGAAAATATATGTTTTTGAATTTTTAAAAATATCAAATCAACACAGAAATGTCTCCAAAAATCCTCAAAAATTTTACACTATGGCAGGAGCTATGTATCCAATTTTCGTTGGATTTGGAGGTGATTTTCTATTTTATTCAAAAATAAAAAGGAGGCACTGTGCACAGGGACCTATGTGCAAATACCCGAAGTCCTGGGGGGTCTGGTGCAAATAACCCAGGTAAACACGTGCGTCGCACGCGCCTGAGGCACTCAGGGACCCAAATGTGACGAAAATTACTTCTGAGGACTATTTGGTAACAGGTACCAAAAGTCCAGGGGGTAATCTGCAATTAACCCAAAAATATCCGCACATGCTCAAATGTTTCACGCACAGGGGTATAAATGCAAATACTCAAAAACTTTCATTCATTCATTAACACTCAGAACTACAGGGTATATAATGTAAAAAGCCCAGAAGATCACGTGTCGATGCACGTGTCACACCATACACAGGGGCATATCAGCAAATAAAACCAAGCACGAGGGTCTCTATGCAAATATCCAAAAACTTAAACAACTACACTACGTATTTACAAGACTAATTACTAAATAAAATAAAAGAGGGGCCTAAGGGTAATTTACCCTTTATAAATGCGGGCCGCAGGATGGACGCCACGTGCGTGATGGGACGGTCTGGAGCGGCTGGCACTCCAACGCTCGGGCCCTAGCAACGATCGGACGGCTGGGGCTACGCCACGTGGTGCATCGGACGGTGGAGGCTCTCTGTGGCTAACCCTTGCGCATCGGGCGGTCCTGATCACCTCTCCAAGATCTGACGGTGGCTACTCCTCTGGGAATGAACGACCCAGATGAAAACTGGAGGTCGAGGATGATCGGACGGTCGGGGAGGATACCGGAAGAACAGTTGGCCGGCGAAGTTCGCCGGCCCAAGTTGCACGCTCCTGACCTCCCCTGCTGCGCCTGAAGATCGGAGAAGCTCCGCGATGACGTTCCGCAGCTGCTGGTGGTCTCGGATGACCCAGCCGAGCTCTAGGGAGCTCCGGCGAGGTCGGCGGAGATGAAGCTCCTGGAATTGATGGTCCAAGCCCTCAGATGGGCTTGGATGTACCTGCAAAGACAACCAGGAGACTCGCGGGTCGAGGGCAAAGTGCCTCGACCCGGTTAGGCGGGGTGACGGTGATCGGAGGGTCGAGATGGGCGAGCTCCGGCGAAGGGGGAACGGTGGAGCTCGAATCCCAGCTCCTGTGCGAGCTGGGTTGGATGGAGATATGGAGAAGGTGCGCGGAAGGAAGGCGATGGCTATGGCTAAGCCCGATGATCGAATGCTGGTCGGACGTGGACGGAATCGACGGCGAACGACGGAGCAGCGATTTGGGGGAAATGGAAAATTAAAGAAAAAGCAAAGCCTACGGGGCTACCTGGGTGGATGGTGAGACTGGGGGTGAGCTGACGGTGCTCTGGGTCGTCGCCTCGAGGAGCGTCTCCCTTCGAGGCTCGGGCTCCTGCTGGTGGCGGAGCACGGCGGTGATACGCGCCGGATCAGTGGAATCTGCAACCTCTCCTCGCTTCAACAGCACGGGAGGCAAGCTGTCACTCTCGCTCTCACGTTGGAGCTCACTGAGGGTGGAAGCGAATAGCCAAAGATGGGAAATGGAGGTGGCGGAGCTCGGCTTAAGTATGGGTGAGGGTCCGGGAAGAAAGGCGCGGGTAGGGCGTTCTGGTGCGCGGATCCTGAGGTGGAGGCTCCGGCGAGGGTCTCGGATGTATCAAGGAGGAATCGGACCCGGGGTTTAGGTAATAGGGTATCGGGTTTAGGCGCTAAAAAGAAAGAAAGTCGGGTCGGGCGCCTAAGCCCGTGGGAAGTGGTCCTGGGGGGGGGGCAGTTGACCGGGCGGTCAACAATCCCCAGGGCCAATGGGAAGCGGCCACGTGGCTGGATTTTGGAAATGAAATTTAAGGTAGTTAATGGACGAATTAGGGAAAACTTAAAACAGGAAATATTTTTATTTTATTTTTTTCTATTTTTTTAGTGATTTTTAATTAATTTTTCGAAATAAAAATAGGGTATGTACATAGTAGGTTCATATATAGGTATATATACAATATTTAGGTTTTTAATTTTTTTGATTTTTAATTTATTATTTTTGTACAATTTTATTCCCATTTTATATTTTATTTATTTATATTATAAAATAAGGAATAAAAAAAGCTATTTTTATTTTATTTTTATTATGTATATAAATACATATGTACATATATATACATGGTATATTTACAATATATTTTTGTGTTTTTAATTTTGTTATTTTTATTTTGTTTTTGTTTTAATTGTTTTTATTTACACTATATAATATAGAATATTTTCAGAAATTTTGGAAATTAATTTTATTTATTTATAAGGCTAAATAAATAGGGATGATGGAACTATATACAAGGTGATCATGTACATGAATGATATTTTTGGTTTATTTTTAATTTTTATATTTTTCTTTTGTTTTTATATTTATAAATATATACAAATATTTACAAGCACATTTTAGTCTCTTTTTGGGGGAAAATATTTTTATTATATTTACAAATATATTTACACACATAAGCTCCTATCTCCCTCTACTTTGATTTTTATGCGGTCAGGCCCATGCTGAGCCCTCCCTTGGGTTAGGTTGCTCAATATTTATTCTAAATATTTCCCTCTTTTTCTTTTTACTCTTTATTCTTTTATTTTTGCACAAAAACATGCTAATTATTAAACTTTATACAATGCATGCTTTTGATAATTATTTGTATTTACATGAATATACATGCATTTGCAAAGGTTTTTGTAGCTAAAATATAAGAATAAAGAGTGATGAATGGGTATTCATCACCCCCCTATACTTAACTTTTGCTAGTCCCTTAGCAAACACTTATTTGAAAAAGAAGTGAAAAAGAAAGAAAGAAAAAGAAAAAGAGGGGAATGTACATGGATCAAGGTTGAATATTAAACTTTCCTTCATTAAATTGAAATATGGAGCTCGATCAGATCTTTAGATTATTAATGTGTCGGAACCTTATTTAGACTTAAGCTTAAAACTCAACAGTCTCTAAGTTCCACCAATCTATGGACAAGACTCCTCAATAAACCAGATCAGAACAAGTCTACATACACAAACTCTAATGACCATGAATCTTTCCATGCAGTGTAAGTGATATGTAGCTCCCCACCTCAGAAGTAACAAAGAAACAACCTCCCTTAACCTGGTAACTCTAATGTCTCGGTCTAGCAACTCTTTCCTCGAGAAGCGGGGTATTCCCTTCTAAGTTCAAGTGCAACCGGCTCAAGAAGAGGGGGAAGAAGTATAGACTTTTGGAAGCTCAGCCAGTGTAGCCAAGTCTCCCGCTGCAAGCTTCATGAGATGTAACATGGATACCATAAGCTTTTGCTTTATTTGACTATATACACTCCGGTGGGGTTATTAAATTTTCAATCCGACCCACCACTTTTTTGGAGTTCTTTTTGCATTTTGCATTTTTTTTCAAGTGCCACTGTACAACATATCTACATGGTGCAGCATATATACAAGAAATTTTCCTCTTGAGCCAGTAGACTATCCCTCTTTTGAAGCTTTATTGCAACCCACGGCTTCTGTCTTTAGCCTTCATCACCACTAGACCAAGTTGAGACGCACTTCCTTCACTAGAAAAAGAAGAGAGGTTCCGCCTAGAAGTACTACCCTCATATGCTACCCCAAGCCAAAGGAAACTGCCTCCTCACCACCTCATCCGTGGAGAGCTATGTGTAAAGTGCTGGTGCAAGTCAAGCCATTGTCTCTAAGAGTCATGCGTGTGTTGTTAAGTGCTCTACTTAGGCTCATCAAGATGACATATGCTCATAGCCTAGTGGACTCAAAGAATTAAGTCCTTATGGACCTGAAAAGCCTTAACCCTAAGCCCTATAAGGTTCCTCTTAGAATTAGGTGGATTAAGATCTTAATCAAGCTCCATTTCTCAATTTAATTCCAGGCTAGTTTAAATGTCAACTATCATCCAGGAAAAACTATATACATATATACACAAAGATGCTATTTACACATATTTACAATCGTGCAAAATTTTTGAAAAATGTTTTGAAATCATGGATGGATGCATGCAGTACAAGTTTTGCAAAAGTATTTACAAGCATTTACACAAGATTTTTGTAAACTTTTGATTTTCAAAACATTTTGGAAAAATTTTGTACTATATACATAATTTTGATAAGAAAATATTTACACAAACTTTACACAAAAGATTTTTGAAAACATTTTTACAAAAATAATTTTGTACACTAGCTATGTATGTGCAAATAAAAGAATGATTATTTACAGGAAAATTTTTTAATTTTTGTGGTTTTTGGGGTTTTTAGCCATTTTATTTATTAACACACTCACACAAAGTACGAGTTATGGCTAAAGTATATATGAAATATATACACCCCCCCTATACTTAGCTCGAACGATGTCCTCAGAGTGATCAAGAGCGATAAAGAAGACATAACTCGTGCTTAGTAAAAGGGAAGTGAAAAGGAATGGATAGGCACAGAAATGAATGAATGAATAGAATGAGGAGAACTCGGTGGTTTCCCCCTATACTTAGGATTAACTAATCCTAAGTATAGCAAGCTGTACATGAAGGGAAATCCGAGTGAAGAATGTACAGAGTCTGTCCCCCCTATACTTAGGGTAAAATATCCAAGTGTAGGCAGCAAAACAGGGGCAGAAAGAATAAAAAGAATACCCGCAGGTCCTACATCCCCCCTATACTTAGGGTAAAGTACACCCTAAGTATAGCATAATCATACGATGAGAAAAGGGATGTGGGACTAAAGAATAAGATGATATGGACAACTGGATCTATACAAGTCGGAAGAACAGTGATAATCAGGCGTGAGATGCAATAGATGTGAATCAAGAGACCACATCTCACGCAAAGTGAATAGGGGCAACATCAACGACCCGCGGCTCATGATCTAGAAATGGCTTGAGCCGCTGGCCGTTCACTCGAAAGGTACTCTCAGAAGACAACTCGGATATATCAATGCTACCATTGTCGTGTACCTTTCTCACCAGATAACGTCCCTTCCATTTGCTCTGTAGCTTCCCTGGAAATAGACGAATCCTTGCATCAAACAACCATACTCTCTGTCCAGGCTCAAAATGCTTGTGGTTGATATGAGAATCATGCCACTCTTTCACTCTCTCCTTATACTGTAGGCTGTTTGAGAAGGTTGTATCTCTAAGCTCCTCCAAGGCTGCTAACTCTGCCCTCCTCTGGTCTCCTACACTCTCTGGATCTAAAAGAATATCCGTGACTGTCCAAAGTGACTTGTGCCTCAACTCAACAGGTAAATGGTGTGGCTTGCCATAAACTAGGCGAAAGGGAGATGTGCCCAATGGTGTCTTGAAAGATGTCCTATATGCCCACAAGACCGAGTCCAAAAGTTGTGACCAATCCTTTCGGTCAGGGCGGACGACTTTCTGCAAAATAGTCTTGATCTCCCTGTTCGAGACATCGGCTAGACCATTCGTCTGTGGATGGTATGGAGTGGCAACTCGATGGTCTATGCCGAACTCACTGGCAAGTGCCTTCACCTGATCGTTGATGAAATGAGACCCCCCATCTGAAATCAATACTCGAGGTACCCCGAACCGCGTGATGATGTGCTTCCTCAAAAATCTGCAAACTGTCCTCGCATCAGCGGCTCGGGCGGGGATAGCCTCAACCCAACGACTAACATAGTCAACGGCCAACAAAATGTACTCAAATCCCTGACTCTTAGGAAATGGACCCATGAAATCGATGCCCCATGCGTCAAAAACCTCACAGAAGTGAATGGGCTGCATCGGCATCATATCACACTGTCCACAAGTGCCCATCCTCTGACAGTCAGTACACCTCTTCACGAACTCATCAGAGTCCTTGAAGAGGGTAGGCCACCACAAGCTGGATTGGAGCACTTTCTGTGCCGTTCTCCTCCCAGAGTGATGTCCTCCTGCCTCAAGCTTGTGGCAGTAAGTGAGGACGCTATGGTGCTCATCCTGAGGGATGCACCTACGCCAGACACTATCCCCTCCTTCGTGGTAAAGGATGGGATCCTCCCAATGGTAAGACTTGGCCTTCGCGAGGAAGGTCTCAAGCCTCTGTCTGGGCCAACCTTGTGGGACTTTCTTAGCAACAAGAAAGTTCACAATGTCGGCATACCACGGGAGTGAGGCGATAGCAAGGATCGCCTCATCTGGGAAGGTCTCACAAATGGGATCAATCTGCTCAGACTCCTCAGGCTGCTCTAAATGGGAGAGATGATCCGCCACCACATTCTTGACTCCAGGCTTATCCTTAATCTCAATGTCGAACTCCTGGAGTAGAAGGATCCATCTAGTCAGTCTGGCCTTGGCATCCTTCTTTGCCATGAGGTATCGGATGGCGGTATGATCTGTGTACAAAGTCACTCTAGATCCAATGATGTACGATCTGAACTTATCTAGGGCGAACACTACTGCCAGCATCTCCTTCTCTGTGACTGTATAATTCCGCTGGGCGGAATCCAAGGTGCGACTAGCATAGTGGATAGCAAATGGGACTCCATCCCTCCTCTGTCCCAGCACAGCCCCCACGGCAAAATCGGAGGCGTCCGTCATGATCTCGAATGGGAGAGACCAATCTGGTGGCTGGAGGACAGGAGCCTCAACAATACACTGCTTTAGAGTATCAAAGGACGAAAGACACTTGTCATCGACAAGGAACTCGGTGTCTTTCGTCAGCAGGTCAGTCAGCGGTCGGGCAACTCTACTGAAATCACGGATGAACCGCCGATAGAAACCGACGTGCCCCAGGAAAGACCGTAACTGCCGCAAATTGGACGGTGGTGTGAGTTTCCTAATGACATCAACCTTGGCCGGATCAACCTCCATGCCCCTGTTGGAGATGATGTGGCCAAGCACCGTCCCTTGAGTCACCATGAAGTGACTCTTCTCCCAAGAAAGAACCAAGCGGACCTCAATACATCGTTGGAGTACTCGGTCTAGGCAGTCAAGACAGGAGTCGAATCCGTCGCCGTAAACCGAGAAATCATCCATGAAGACCTCTAAGCACTCCCCTACCATGTCCGAAAAGATCGACAGCATGCATCTCTGAAAAGTCGCAGGGGCGTTGCATAGCCCAAATGGCATGCATCGGAAGGCGTATGTGCCGAAGGGACAGGTAAAGGTGGTCTTCTCCTGATCCTCAAGAGCGATGGCCACCTGGTTGTAGCCCGAGTACCCATCCAGAAAACAATAATGGCTCTTCCCTGCCAGTCTCTCAATAATCTGATCAATAAAGGGCAGAGGGAAATGATCCTTCTTGGTGGACTGGTTGAGTCTCCTGTAGTCAACACAAACCCTCCAAGAAGTGGGTACTCGTGTAGCAATCTCCTCTCCAAACTCGCTAATCAATGTAGTGATGCCCGTCTTCTTGGGCACCACATGCAAAGGGCTGACCCACTTGGAGTCGGAGACGGGATAGATAAAATCGGCGCTCCACCATTTCAAAATTTCCTTCATGACAACCTCTCTCAGATTTGGGTTCAGCCGCCGCTGGAACTCACGTGACGGCTTCGCCTCATCCTCGCGATAGATATGGTGAGAGCACAGGGCCGGACTAATCCCATGGAGATCTGCTACGCTCCATCCTATTGCCTTGCGGTTCTTTTCAAGAACCCCCATCAGACGGGATTCCTGCTCTCCAGTCAAATCGGCTGAGATAATGACTGGGTACATCTCATGCTCATCCGCAAGGAATCTATACTTCAGTGACGAAGGAAGCGGCTTCAGCTCTGGACAACTGGGTGCTAGCAAATCTGGCTTCGAAAGAAGACGCGTGTAAGATGCCAAATCTGTCCGGAAGACTGAAAGTGTACTCTCGCAAACTGGATCTGGAGAAGGCTGCTCAACTGAACTGTCTCTGATCTGCTCGGCATCTACCTCCTCCTCAACTGTAGGCTCAGTGGAAATCAGGTCTGGCATGTAGTCATCACAATCTGCCCACTCAGACTCTAACTCCGAGGGATCTGCATCAAACAAGGTGGCATTAGTACCACCATCATCACCAAAATCTGTGTCGCGGTCGAGAACCGGCTCTGCTGCCTCTGTAGTATCCTGAACCAGGAATGTGCTCTCCAAGCTCTCCTCTGCTGTCATCTCTGCATCAGCGGTGTCTGAAAATGAGAGGATGGCATGTGCTGCTGGGTCTGCCCAAACTGCCTCATCATCTGTGATCACAAAATCACAGTCCTGGTGGATGTCTAGCCCGACGTCTGTCAGCTGCTCTGTATCTGTGCTGGTCTCTGAGCATGCTCTGTCTCTGGCTCTGCTGTCCTCGACCGTCTCTATTTGTACACTTTCGCCCTCGACGCGAAAGTATACCTTCCCGTTATCATGATCAGTCACCGCCTTGGCTGTGGCCAAGAACGGGCGACCTAGAATGATGGGGGTATCGGTCACTGAATCAGGGATCTCCATGTCCAACACTACGAAGTCCACGGGGAATTGCAGACCCTGAATAGTGACGACAACGTCTCGCAACAACCCCTTCGGCCTCTTGACAGATCTATCAGCAAACTGAAGGACTGTCCTGCTCTGTCGAAGAGTGCCCAACTCGAAGCGGTCGAGAAGGGCTGTCGGAAGGAGGTTGATAGACGATCCGCTATCCAATAGAGTCCGGTCAAACCTCTGCTCTCTGATATGACATCTGACATATGGGGCTCCTGAATCTGGTCTCTTGGCCGGCAGATGGTTCTGGATCGCGAAACACGTGGCTTTCGTCAGCACATGAATCTCTGAATGATGGTTCCTCCTCCTCCTCCTGACTGTGGTCCTATCTCTCAATGATCGCTGAAGAAGGGGGATGTGCTGCAAAGCCTCCTGAAGGGTCAGCTGTATATGAAATCTGTCGATCATGCTCTGGCTGAACTCCTCCTGCTCTCTCTTTTTTGGATCTTTTTCTCTTTTCTTCCCCTTCCCCATCTGAAGGGCTCTAGGGAAGGGGATCACAGGGTCCTTCTCAGATGAAGGACTAGAAAAGGGTCTAGGTGGTTCGACGACCGAATCCAGACATACATCATGCACCACAGTGGGACCAGAAGAAAATAAACCCTTTTCTTTATTCACAGAACTATTCAGAGATACAGGTGTAGAAGAAGGAAAAACAACAGGTCTCTCAGAAGTATGGGTGGCCTCAGTACCACCATCGGCTGGCTCTGCTGGAAGGCTGGCGGCCTCAGTACCGCGCTCTGGCTCGGCAACTCAGGTGGCGTCAGTACCACCTCCTCGAACTGGTGAAGTGGCGGCCTCAGCACCGCCTGGGTAATCAACATCCTTGGTGGCATCAGTACCACCATCATCATCATGTGCGGCCTCAGTACCGCTCTCCTCCTCCTCATCTGGCGCTCTAGGTGTATCCTCATGATGTCGCTCAAATGAGGTGCCGCCTGCTGGTGCTCTACCGCTCCTAAGTGTAACAAAATCAGCATCAAAAAGATCTGAAGACATATCATCAAACAGATCACTAGGAGTGGCATGCTCAGTGTAAACTACCTGCTCAGGCTTCCGCTTCAGGCTGTTGGGATTCGGCTCTATCTGGGCGGGGATAGCGGCCTTCCCTCTCACAATGTCCCGCATCTCCTGGCGGAACTCGTCCATCTCTCGTCTAAAAGTAGCCTGCTGGTCCGTGAGGAGGCGGGCTATGTCATCCAAGGCGGGGCTCTCGTATGGTGGACCATGAGAGCCCGACGGGTAGCCTCTCTGGTAATGAGGCTGTTGCTGCTGCTGAGAGGGGTATGTAGGAGGGTGCTGCTGCTGGTGTGGCTGGTGAGGCTGCTCTCGCCTCCAAGACTGTCCCAGCTGATAGGGACGAGGAACGAAGGAAGACTGCTGATGTGACTGGTAAACTGGGGGCTGCTGCTGGTGGTGATCCCTCTGCTGGCTATACTGGCCTCCCTGGCTAGATGGCTGCTGCTGGGGCTGGGTACCTCCACTCCCCCACCTGAATCCGGGATGGTCTCGTTGGATCCCAGGCTGAGGACGGTCATACCAAATCCCGTTGACATCCATCGACGGCTCTGCATCGTACTGGGCTGGCGGGAGTACTGCCAGAGGCTGATCCGGCTGGTATACCACCATCTACATGTCTGGAGATGGTGGTGACTGGTAGGAGGGTTGCTGCTGCTGGTACGGCTCCGCCTGTACAAGGTGAACCTGTCTAGGCTGCTGGTGTGAGCTGGAGCGCTGGAACGAGCTGCTGCTGCCGCCGGTATCGCCTCGCGACTGAAGACGGGGCTGTGAAGCCGTCTGTGCCTCCTGGAGACACATGAGCTGGGTCTTCATGTCGCTCAGAGTCTGTGCCATCTGCTCCATCTGAGTGATGCCCTGGCACTGCTTCTTCTCGATCAGCTCCATCCGATCCAACTTCTCACTGATGATACCCATATCCACAGCGGATGACTCTGCCTGTACTGCTGCTACTGCGGATGAACTGGAAGGACCGGCGTCGACCCGTGCTATCCTCTGGTACTGCACGGGTCTTGGCTGCTGGGGTCTGCCCTGAGTGTACAACCAGGTCTGGGACATCACCATGTAGTTCTCGGCCATCTCCTCGTAGATGGCTCAGACCTTGTCGTGATCCTTGGCGAAGTAAGACCCGCCATAAGAAGCGTTCACCAAGCCCTGAAGCTCTGGTGTCAGCCCGTTGAAAAAGCTCTGAACAAGGTTCGGCTTCGAGATGTCGTGGTGCGGGCATCGATCAGTCAGCTCACGGAACCTCTCCCATGCCTCATGGAATTGCTCGTTGGGGAGCATGGAGAAGTTGCTGATGAGGGCTCTCGCTGCATTGGTCCGCCTGAGTGGATAGTACTTGTTCAAGTACTCGGTGCAGAGCTGCTCCCAGGTGTAAATGAACTCCCCCAAGTGCTTCAGCCAGGTGGCTGCTCTGTCGGCTAAGGAGAAGGGGAAGGCAATCATCCTGATAGTATCCTAGTCCACCTGCCGATCGTGGACAGTGCTCCATATCATCTCAAACTCCTGCAGGTGGAGATGAGGCTCCTCTGTGGCCAAACCGTGGAATCGGGGAAGAAGCTGCAAGGTGTTCGGGGGGAACTTAAAGTCCCCCATGATCGCTGGAAGTACCACCCAGCGGTGTGTCAAGGTCGACCTGGGATTGTGGTTCTCCCGCATCGATCTAAGAGGTGGTGGTGCTCCTCCTGCTCCTGCTGCTGCGGCTGCTGCCGCAGCTGCGGCGGCGGTGGCAGCTGCCGCATCGTCAGGTCCTCCTCCTCCGCGGTTCTCACGGTTGGCTCTCATCTGCTCGAGCTCTCTCCTCATGTCCATCATGAATGTTCCCTGATCCCTCAGCTGCTGCTGCACTGACTCGAGGGAGGCGATCAGGGTGGAGTTGATCGAACCCTGGTCCAGAACGAAATGCTGCTCTCCCTGTGGACCTCTGATGCGATCATCAGAACTGTCGGCCATCGTCTCTGAAAAACCAAAACAACTGAACTCAGGTGCCGGTAAATCATCTATCTGTCTCTCCTCTGGCACTGGTATCTCTGAATCAGAAGAAGGGTGGTCGAGGGGGAACATGGTGGAATCATACTCGGGTTCGGAGAGTAGGTCTGAGCTCCCACGAACCGACCTAGATGAATGGTCAGGAGTGCTGAAAAGCGGTGCAGCCAGAGGCTGCCTAAGAGACCTCCTGCCCATCATCGTGATCTAGCGAGTAAGGCAGATGAGATCTGGAAAAACTATGATCAGCAACCAAACCCTCTGTTCACCAACACAACACGAGCTGAAGACCGTAAAGGCTCGGTCAAATTATCTTGTCAAATTTTATTAGGTGAAAAAACAATCTATCAGAGCACTTACGTGACCTGTTGGGATTCCCGATGCTACCCCAACCGACTGGCCCGCACGGAAGAGTCGGTAGTCGTCAGGAATAGCACCGGAGGGCTCTACCTAGTGGACGGGTCACTCTCTCGCGCAAGCAAACCAAACAATGAGGGGGTTGCTCTCCCCAAGACAGTTTTTTTTGGTGAGGTGTCTTTTAGGGTCAATAGCTTAAACAGTCCCAATTTTATGGTTTTTCTTTTTAATATTTTTCAATAAAAACAACGGCCTAACGAATTTTTCGGTTCTCCTGATTATTAAGTCCAAAACAAGGGGGAGAAGAGGAAAAAGCCGATGCGCGAGAAATCAATGATGCATGCAGAGATAGAAATGCGTACCTGACTCCAGCAGTCTACATGCAAGATGATCCGCGCAGAATTGAAAGACAGGAAATAAACTACCTAAATGGTGCAGGCGGAAAACCGAGTCCCTAATCAGCAGTGCTACTCGAAAGAATGGATAACCGACCACCAGCCTCCAATCCAGAGAGTCCGGTCTAGACCCATCCCTCCTCTTCTCGACATGTCGAGTTCAGGAGTAGCGCTTGACGGGGCGGGCTCGCGGCGCGTAGGTGATGGGACGGCTATTTTATTAATTTTTTTATTATAGGTCCAATTACCGCACTATAGGAACAGGCAATTATATTAGGGTGTTTGGATCCTATGAATTACGTCACAATCAAGCAGAAAATCCTAGTGGCTAGGGTCTCAAAAATCCGCGTGAAACCAGAAAAGGTAGTAAGAGAAAAACCGCGAAAAACCGAACTAGCTAAGGGGTCCCCCGAGCACACCGGTGCTCGGCGAAACAGACCCCGAAAGTTCAAATCTCTGAGTGTACCTGTATTATTACAATAATCCAAATGTGCGGGAAATAAATCCTAAACTAGACTCCTCCCTCACTCAGCTCCTCTCTCGCTCTCTCCTGCGGCTCCGTATAGAAAGGAGCCGCCTCCGAATCTTGCGGTTGCGCCGGCTCCTCGAAAGTCGCCTTCGTAGTCCTCGGGCCCTCGCAAGAAAGAAAGCAAGTGTCACAAACCAAATTATTATAAAAATGTCAGAAAAATATATATATGCAGAAAGCTATACAAAAAGCCGCGAAAAGAAAAGCCGCGGAAAATTCAAAAATCGACTACTAAGCCGTGCTCCCCGGCAACGACGCCATTCTGATGACCGAAAAATTCACTCAATCAATCCGGGATAAAATATAAAATCACTCAAGGGTCGTTGCGACCCGGGTCGAGAGAAATAATTCAATCAATCAAGAAAAATTAAGCAGACCACCAAAATCAGATGAAATCAAATAAACACGATAGCGGTCCTGGCTATTTTATTAACCTGGTATAGCGACCAGGGTCGAACACAAGGAGCACGGATTGGCCTTGCGGCCTATGAAGTAGTCAATCAGAAGAAAAGAGAAGGAATTTTTGGTGGTTTTGAATATTTTATATTTTTTTGGATTTTTAAGAATTAAGAAAATAATAAAAACAAGAAAACAACACACTTCAACAATTTATTTAATGTACTAAAAATCAACCAAAAATTCTGACAAAAATATTTTTATGTGTTTTATAATTTTTAGTGTTTTTAGTGAATTTTTGAGATTTTTCTGATGTTTATTTAATTTTCTAAAAATCAAACAGTGACTGAAACTGTAGGTATTGTCCAGCCGAGCTAAAAGGACCTAGATAAAATATCTAGAAGCCCCAAATTAGCTGGGAGTTATTATTTTTGGATTTTTAATTTATTTATTAGAATTTTTATAATATTTTGAATGTTTTTCAATTTTTAGGTGTTTTAAGCAATGAAAAATAGCCAAAATTGGCTAGAAAATCAAGCAAGCAAAGACTAACAATAACTAATTTTTTGTGGTTTTTAGAGGAGTTTTAATATTTTTTGTGATTTTTAAAGTTAGACAGTAACGAAAATATATGTTTTTGAATTTTTAAAAATATCAAATCAACACAGAAATGTCTCCAAAAATCCTCAAAAATTTTACACTATGGCAGGAGCCATGATCCAATTTTCGTTGGATTTGGAGGTGATTTGTTATTTTATTCAAAAATAAAAAGGGGGCACTGTGCAAAGGGACCTATGTGCAAATACCCGAAGTCCTGGGGGGTCTGGTGCAAATAACCCAGGTAAACACGTGCGTCGTACGCGCCTGAGGCACTCAGGGACCCAAATGTGACGAAAATTACTTCTGAGGACTATTTGGTAACAGGTACCAAAAGTCCAGGGGGTAATCTGCAATTAACCCAAAAATATCCGCACATGCTCAAATGTTTCACGCATAGGGGTATAAATGCAAATACTCAAAAACTTTCATTCATTCATTAACACTCAGAACTACAGGGTATATAATGTAAAAAGCCCAGAAGATCACGTGTCGATGCACGTGTCACACCATACACAAGGGCATATCAGCAATAAAACCAAGCACGAGGGTCTCTATGCAAATACCCTAAAACTTAAACAACTACACTACGTATTTACAAGACTAATTACTAAATAAAATAAAAGAGGGGGCCTAAGGGTAATTTACCCTTTATTAATGCGGGCCGCAGGATGGACGCCACGTGCGTGATCGGACGGTCTGGAGCGGGTGGCACTCCAACGCTCGGGCCCTAGCAACGATCGGACGGCCGGGGCTACGCCACGTGGTGCATCGGACGGTGGAGGCTCTCTGTGGCTAACCCTTGCGCATCGGGCGGTCCTGATTACCTCTCCAAGATCTGACGGTGGCTACTCCTCCGGGAATGAACGGCCCAGATGAAAACTGGAGGTCGAGGATGATCAGACGGTCGGGGAGGATACCGGAAGAACGGTTGGCCGGCGAAGTTCGCCGGCCCAAGGTGCACGCTCCTGACCTCCCCTGCTGCGCCTGAAGATCGGAGAAGCTCCGCGATGACGTTCCGCAACTGCTAGTGGTCTCCGATGACCCAGCCGAGCTCTAGGGAGCTCCGGCGAGGTCAGCGGAGATGAAGCTCCTGGACCTGATGGTCCAAGCCCTCAGATGGGCTTGGATGTACCTGCAAAGACAACCAGGAGACTCGCGGGTCGAGGGCAAACTGCCTCGATCCGGTTAGGCGGGGTGACGGTGATCGGAGGGTCGAGATGGGCGAACTCCGGCGAAGGGGGAACGATGGAGCTCGAATCCCAGCTCCTGTGCGAGCTGGGTTGGATGGAGATATGGAGAAGGTGCGCAGAAGGAAGGCGATGGCTATGGCTAAGCCCGATGATCGAATGGTGGTCGGACGTGGACGGAATCGACGGCGAACGGCGGAGCAACGATTTGGGGGGAATGGAAAATTAAAGAAAAAGCAAAGCCTACGGGGCTACCTGGGTGGATGGTGAGACTGGGGGTGAGCTGACGGTGCTCTGGGTCGTTGCCTCGAGGAGCGTCTCCCTCCGAGGCTCGGGCTCCTGCTGGTGGCGGAGCACGGCGGTGATACGCGCCGGATCAGTGGAATCTGCAACCTCTCCTCGCTTCAACAGCACGAGAGGCAAGCTGTCACTCTCGCTCTCACGCTGGAGCTCACTGGGGGTGGAAGCGAATAGCCAAAGATGGGAAATGGAGGTGGCGGAGCTCGGCTTAAGTATGGGTGAGGGTCCGGGAAGAAAGCCGCGGGTAGGGCGTTCTGGTGCGCGGATCCCGAGGTGGAGGCTCCGGCGAGGGTCTCGGATGTATCAAGGAGGAATCGGACCCGGGGTTTATGTAATAGGGTATCGGGTTTAGGTGCTAAAAAAAAGAAAGTCGGGTCGGGCGCCTAAGCCTGTGGGAAGTGGTCCTGGGGGGGGGGCAGTTGACCGGGCGGTCAACAATCCCCAGGGCCAATGGGAAGCGGCCACGTGGCTGGATTTTGGAAATGAAATTTAAGGTAGTTAATGGCCGAATTAGTGAAAACTTGAAATAGGAAATATTTTATTTTATTTTTTTTCCTATTTTTTAGTGATTTTTAATTAATTTTTCGAAATAAAAATAAGGTATGTACATAGTAGGTTCATATATAGGTATATATACAATATTTAGGTTTTTAATTTTTTTTATTTTTAATTTATTATTTTTGTACAATTTTATTCCCATTTTATATTTTATTTATTTATATTATAAAATAAGGAATAAAGAAAGCTATTTTTATTTTATTTTTATTATGTATATAAATACATATGTACATATATATATATACATGGTATATTTACAATATATTTTTGTGTTTTTAATTTTGTTATTTTTATTTTGTTTTTGTTTTAATTGTTTTTATTTACACTATAATATAGAATATTTTCAGAAATTTTGGAAATTAATTTTATTTATTTATAAGGCTAAATAAATAGGGATGATGGAACTATATACAAGGTGATCATGTACATGAATGATATTTTTGGTTTCTTTTTAATTTTTATATTTTATTTTGTTTTTATATTTATAAATATATACAAATATTTACAAGCACATTTTAGTCTCTTTTTGGGGGAAAATATTTTTATTATATTTACAAATATATTTACACACATAAGCTCCTATCTCCCTCTACTTTGATTTTTATGCGGTCAGGCCCATGCTGAGCCCTCCATTGGGTTAGGTTGCTCAATATTTATTCTAAATATTTCCTTCTTTTTCTTTTTACTCTTTATTCTTTTATTTTTGCACAAAAACATGCTAATTATTAAACTTTATACAATGCATGCTTTTGATAATTATTTGTATTTACATGAATATACATGCATTTGCAAAGGTTTTTGTAGCTAAAATATTAGAATAAAGAGTGATGAATGGGTATTCATCATCGATGTCTTCCCAGACGATCTTCCTGGACTACCTCCTCATAGAGAGGTTGATTTCTCAATTGATGTGATCCGAGGAACGACACCAATTTCCAAGGCTCCATATAGAATGGCACCTGCAGAACTTGAGGAGCTAAAGAAGCAGTTGCAAGAACAACTGGATAAGGGATTTTTATGTCCCAGTGTTTCTCCGTGGGGAGCACCCGTTCTTTTTGTGAAAAATAAAGATGGGTCTCTTAGACTCTGTATTGATTATCGAGGTCTAAACAAAGTGACCGTGAAGAATAGATACCCGTTACCTCGCATTGATGACTTATTCGACCAGTTGCAAGGAGCAACGGTCTTCTCAAAAATTGATCTGCGCACGGGTTATCATCAACTCCGAATAAAAGAGGAGGATATACCAAAAACAACTTTCAGGACCAGGTATGGTCATTATGAATTCTTGGTCATGCCATTTGGTCTTACTAACGCTCCTGCAGCTTTTATGGAGCTAATGAATAGGGTATTCCGAGAATACCTTGATAAATTTGTCATTGTATTTGTGGGTGATATGTTGATATATTCATCCGATCCGGAGCAGCATCGAGTACATTTACAGATTGTATTCGAAACTCTAAGGCGACACTAGCTTTATGCAAAATTCTCCAAATGCGATTTTTGGCTGAATAGAGTCGCATTCCTTGGTCATGTGGTATCTAAGGATGGCATTGAGGTAGATCCAACCAAGGTAGAAGCAGTGATGAATTGGAGGCAACCCAAGAATGTTTCTGAGATCCGTAGTTTCCTTGGCCTGGCTGGATACTATCGGCGATTTATTCAGAATTTCTCAATAATATCGCTACCATTAACGAAGCTCACGCGAAAGGATGTGAAGTTTTTATGGTCTGAAAAGTGCGAGCTGAGCTTTCAAGAATTGAAGCAGAGATTGACTACAGCTCCAATCTTGGCCCTACCGTCAGGTAGTGGAGGTTTTGTAGTGTATACAGATGCATCAGGCATCGGACTCGGGTGTGTTCTTATGCAAAATGAGAAAGTCATTGCTTATGCCTCACGGTAGCTAAAACCGCAAGAGAGGTACTACCCAACTCATGATTTAGAGTTAGCAGCGGTAGTCTTTGCTCTTAAGATTTGATGGCATTACCTTTATAGTGAACAATTTGAGGTGCTCAATGATCATAAGAGCCTCAAATATATTTTCTCTCAGAATGAACTTAATTCGAGGCAGCGATGCTGGCTAGAGTTCCTAAAAGATTATGACTTCGCCATCAATTACCATCCGGGGAAAGCAAATGTCGTAGCAGACGCATTAAGTAGAAAATAGGAAGGTAAACTGGCTAGTTTAAAACTTCAATGGAAGATGGTGAAGGATTTTGAAGATTGGAAGCCTTTCTTGAGCGAATCGAGAAAGATATCATTTGCAGCGCTCCAGATTCAACAAGAGATAATTGGGAAGATCTTGACTGCACAAAAAGTAGATGCTGATCTTCCTAAATTTATAGAAGCATCTAAAAAGGAAGGTTCTGATTTCACCATCGGAATGGATGGAGCTATAAGGTACCGCAGCAGATTATGGATTCCAAGTGATATTGAATTGAGGCGGGAGATTCTGGACGAAGCACACAGATCGATGTACACTATTCACCCAGGTACAACGAAAATGTACAAGGATCTGCAATGAAACTTTTGTGGCCAAAGATGAAGAATGACATCGCAGAATTTGTTGCTAGATGCTTGGTATGCCAGCATATCAAGATTGAACATCAACGTCCAGTAGGACCTGTTCAACCCTTGGAGATACCTGAATGGAAGTGGGAGCACATAACGATGGACTTTGTCACCGGTCTACCCAAGACCACAAAACATCGTTATGACACCATATGGGTGATTGTTGACCGATTAACCAAATCGGCACACTTCCTACCTATCCGCTTGGATCAGTCGACAGATAGTCTAGCTGAATTATATGTGAATGAGATTGTCAACCTTCATGGTGTTCCTGCATCAATTGTATCTGATCGGGATGCACGATTTACCTCTCGTTTGTGGAAGAGTTTTCAGGATGCTATGGGCACTCAATTGAAGTTCAGCACTTCATTTCATCCGCAGACTGATGGTCAGTCCGAAAGGACCATCCAGACTCTAGAGGAAATGTTGAGAGCATGTGCTCTAGATTTTGTGGGCAGCTGGGATAGACACCTTCCGTTAGTGGAGTTTGCTTACAATAATAGTTATCATTCGAGCATCAAGATGGCACCCTATGAAGCATTGTATGGGAGACCTTGCAGATCACCTTCATGCTGGAGTGATATTGGCGAGAAGCACATCTTAGGATCGGAACTTGTTCAGACAAGTAAGCAGGGTGTTGATCTAATCAGAAAAAGATTATTGGCAGCACAAAGTAGGCAAAAATCTTATGCCGATCGTCATAGAAGAGAGTTGAGTTTCACAGTTGGGGAACATGTGTTCTTAAAGATCTCTCCAACCAAGGGCGTCTTACGATTTGGCAAAAGGGGTAAGCTTACTCCCAGATACATAAGACCTTTTGAGATTCTGCAGCGGATCGGAAAGGTGGCATATCGTATTGCATTACCACCTCAATACTCGAAACTTCACGATGTATTCCATGTGTCTATGCTGAGGAAGTACACTCTTGATCCTTCACCTGTGATCGAACATGAGGTCATTGATGTCCTGCCAAACTTGACCTTTGAAGAGAAACCCATACAAATCATCGATCATAGAGACCATCAACTCCGTTGGCGCATAGTTCCGATGGTCAAGGTCCTTTGGCAACACCACCAAAAGGAGGAGGCGACTTGGGAGCCGGAAAGTGAAATGCAGGAGAAGTACCCCCAACTTTTCATTATGCCCCTCTACTAAGAAATTTCGAGGACGAAATTTTTTTAAGGGTGGTAGATTGTAACGGCCTGGACTGTTTCAAAAAAAATTCAAAATGCATTATCTTGGATTTAATGGGTTTAATTAATATATTAAATCCTCTTATTTTCATCTTTAAAAACCCAAAGACTCTTCCCCTCACGTCACTTTTTTTTTGAGAGAGAGAGAGAGAGAGTTGGAGAGAGGAAGGGGATATCTCACCGGTGTCCCTCTTCATCGTAGGAGAAGGCGGCGTCGAATCCGAGGAGGAGAATGCGGATCCGTGATCGAAAGGAGGCGCAACGACCGCATCGGGTAGAGATAAGCTTGGATCGAGGTATGTATCGGTTTTAGGGTTTCGATTTCCAAACGTATGTATCGGCCTTAAGATTTCGATTTCTAAATGTGGGTATCGGTATAGGTTTCGTATGAATATTGATTACGTTAGAATAGATTTATCGTATGTATCGGTCTAGGTTTTCGTATAAATATTGATTACGTTAACATAGACCTATCGTACATATCGGTTTAGATTTTTACGAATGAACAATAGTCAATCTGGATTGCGATCTCTAGATGAATGTATCAACGTACGATTCTACGTATCAACAAATGTTGTAACTGAATTGCGATCTTTAAATGCTGATGATGGATGAGTTAATATGTATTCCAAACCAATCGAATATAAGGTTTACGTATGTCTAGGATCTCTACGATAGTATGTCTTGCGAACCAAGTTAGAATAATATTTCTGTCTGTGTACGTGTTAGTTTTGCAATAATATGAATACAGATCTAATCTTGAATTTAAGATCTATATAAGAACATGTAGGATGCTTGTTAACATGTATAATATATTAATGATCAGATGTTGATTACCTACTTTCTGAAAGAATTTGCTTGGTAACGAACACCTTTCATGTTTTGTCAATTATAGAGAAATTATCGTAAATCCTAGGTAGTGGAAGACCGCCATGTAAATTTTACATAGCATATTGTTAATACTGTATTAACTGCTAATATTTTAATTTGTTACATTGTACACATACCACTCGAAGCCTCTTGATTATAACACCTAAAGTTAGAATGATATAATGGTAAGAGTATAATATCATGCCCAATGGGTGGCCTATATTTTTCTGTTCACAAGCATCGTGAATACAAGGTGTTATTATTATTACATAAGATATAAAGTCATATACTGGTTTCATATGCTTAATTATATGATGAAATTAGATGATGCTTAATTATATGCGGAGGTTAGATGGTCACATGTAATAAGAAGAGTTATCGTTAATTAGATGAATTAAAAATGTTGGTTTCCATGACTGCAGCCTTATATATGGATAAATGAATGCATAATTATAACCATATAATTCCACGACTTATTTATTTTTGGCAAATATATGCAACACGTAATTATAAATCAAACTTGCAGATAATAGATCAATAACTAGTATGAACATTATGCATCCATACACAGACTATTTGATAATTCTTTTTATGCAACAAAATATACTCTGAATTGATAGTCTACTAAGATATATTAGATGCAATAATACACTGAGATCTATGAACTCTAAGTTATAACTCTACATACAGAGATCTACATGATACAACTTGATTCACAAAGTTTCTAAAATATGGACAAGTTTTATTAAATTA
This sequence comes from Ottelia alismoides, assembly GCA_037367405.1. Classification (NCBI taxonomy): domain Eukaryota; kingdom Viridiplantae; phylum Streptophyta; class Magnoliopsida; order Alismatales; family Hydrocharitaceae; genus Ottelia; species Ottelia alismoides. Next base: position 515,142 of record JAZKJV010011019.1, read on the forward strand.
GATGCGAGTGAAGGCATTTTGTAATATAATTATCTATCAAAAATTATTAGCTTAAATTTACATATCAGTAACAGATTGGTAATATAATTGTATTGCACACATGAAGTACAAAGAATAAGGATTACGACACAGACTCATAAAGAGTCACATGAACGGCCGCAAGGGGTCGTGTGAGCCAAAGGGCTATGCCGCAAGGGGCAACGCCGCAAGGGGCGTATGGTTGCAAGGAACCATAGAGGCAAAAGCTAAGTCCTCTACAGTTGTAGCTACACTATCATATCATGCCATGGACTGCAAGTGCCAGCGGTTAAAAACGTATAAAAGATACGTAAATGAATGTTGTGCAAGAAAATGGTTTATAAGGAAAAACCATCATGAAAAATGCAAGGAATGGTTTAATAAGAGAATGAACCATCACATGTTATAATAAAATAGGTTTAAGAAAGTTAAACCATCAAAGTCATGGGGGCTAATATGTAAAGTAGTTTATATGTTTTATAAGTATGTAAATTGCTTAGCATTTTTATGAATTATGCCCACAAGTAGAAATAAAGGTTTGTCATGCCTAATTATGCAATTTACCTACTTTACATGTGTAATCATGTTTATGAGAGAAGCCAAGCTAAACATGATAGGGATTGAACTTAGACATGCATGGGAATTATCTAGGCACGAAATGATGTGTACACATGAAAATCCAAGTATATATATGTTTTATAACGGATCAAGGACCGTTAGAATACCCATGCATGGACCCCGATACATACTGGGCATTAGGCTCATACAAATTATGTTTGTTAATTTCAGGTGAAGAACAAGATTGAGTGCATTTTCTGGATCGTGCTACAGGCTCACTGAGATTCTTGACGTGGTACGATTTAGCATGTGAAGATCTAGTGGATATCTATATGCCCACAGGAATTATCGAGTTGTTATCTTTTTAAATTCTAGACTAGTTAATTTTTTTTATTTCCTAATTTAGAGTTGTAATAATGGAACTCTAGTTTGAATGGATATTTATAGAATGGATATTATTTCTCTGCTCATTATGTGCCATTTGTTGATGATTTGGTAACGGGACGGTCGTGCGATCAACTGTCGCAAGCTTCCGCCGATTGTCACGATCCGTTCCGTTACAGGTATCCTTTATTTGCGACTAATTGATGTTGCCCCAAGGAGAGCCATCAAGTCCATTTCCTTTATGAATTGTCAAGGGACCCCTCTTCTTTTTAGGTAGTTTAAGGTTCTCGGGGAAAAAAATCACACGAGAACATCTCCAACAGGACTTGTACACATACTACACACCTCAATTAGCAAAATTTGCAGATAAAACAATATGATGTAACTGCCATTCTATTAACAAAATGCACACATACCACATCCCTGACTCCTCTTGGGTTGGGCATAACTGATTCACCTAAAAGATGCCAAGCCCAACTAGAAAGAACACATCTTTACCAAAATTTTCACGCGATCCTCACTCACTCTGCATATATGCATTAAAATCGACCTACCCATCTTGCAGAGGGTCGTTGGCCACCGTGCATCTCGCGGTCGAGCGTCTTTCTTCTGGGGGGTGACCGCATATGAGTGAGCGGAGCAGTTGCAGCTCAAATTTAGTTCATCTCAACACTGCTCGATCAGAACTCTTAGCAGATCAGATCCAAAACACGTCAGAAGGAGTTCATCTCGAGGCAATAGCTCTTCCCCTTCATCAGCATCCTCGCGGCCTCGGCATACTTCCCCTCGAACGCATCGGCAACCCACGCACCCTCCAATCCGCTACCCACCTCCTCCTCCTCCGTGCCGCTTGGCCGTATCGCGACGAGCGTGGCCCCCTCCAGAACAAGCCCTCCATCAATCTCCACCCTCGACGCGTACCACAGCCGCATCTTCAACGTGGGCACGGCGGTGCGCTGTGCGGCACCCGCCTTAGGTTGCGGTGCACTCCGCAGCTCCTCCAGCTGGCTCCGGTCCATCCGCAGCACCCCCTGCCCCTCCGCATCCTCGAATTGGACGCTCTCGAGTGCGGGGTGGTCAGCGATGATGGGGCGGAGGAGGTAGTGCCTGGCGGAGGCGGCAATGAGGGAGCTAATCGTCCAGACGACGCGTAGCTTGAGGCCGCCGTCCGCTTGGAAGGGATCCGAGGCGGGCTTGTGCGGGGATGAGGCGGCGAGGATGGAGCAGGAGCGGAGGGTGGAGCCGAAGGAGGCGGACCAGCGGAGGAGAGGGTCGAGGGGGAGCTCGGGGGAGGGGAGGAGGATGCGGAGGGAGCGGAGGTGGGGGAAGGAGAGGAGGAGTTCGGAGGGCGGCGGCGGAGGAGGAGGAGGAGGAGGAGGGGAGAGTCTGGCGGGGAGAAAGGGGGAGAGGAGGGATAGGAGGACGCGGGAGAGGATGGATGAGGGCTTGGCGGGCGGCGGCGGCGGCGGCGGTTGGGGCTGTTGGAGGGGGAGGAGGAGGGCGTCGACGAGGGAGGAGAGGGAGAGGAGGCGGCGGCAGACAGCGCGGCAGCGGCAAAGGGAACTGGCGTCTGGAAGCTTCGAGAGCACGAGGAGGACCATGGCGTCCGGGAGAGCGTCGAGGAGGTCCATCGAGCTCGCCATTTCCATCCTTGGAGATGAGATGGTTGCCATTGGTGCGCTCTCTTCCCTTTATATAACAACAGAGTCGACAGCTCTTTGCTCTCAACCGGGTACACGGATCCAAGACCACTTAGCCAGATTTACCCGATTATTCCTTCTTAAAACCGGATACCATACCATTCCTTTGTCCAGTATCCGGCAGATCTTATAAACTTTTTAAATTATCTATATGATTTTTTTTCACAATGTAATTACCTCAAGAACTCTTACGGACTTCAAACAGATTACCCGAAGGGTTTACGGGCTAGGAGTTGGTAAGTTTACTGTGTCAAGGGGGAATTAGATTGTTCCAAATATCGTTGAGGTAATTGGCAAAGTTTATAAAATTTGTGGGTAAAATCTCATGTTATTTTTGTTTCTACTATCTGGAAACGTTTTCCATATTTAACGATGTTTATGCTATAAGTATATCGCAATTTGAACATTGATCATGAATAACATTTGTTAACATTCAAATTTATTTTTAAGACATAATTATGAAGATCATACATATGCAAGATTAGATCTGTTGTATACATGAGCTTGTTTTGATATATTCTTTCAAGGATAAAAGTTTCGTAATTTTCAATATACCCGTTTGAGGATAGATTCCATTACATGCATAATATTGGATTTATTATTATTTCTGACTGATGGTTTTTAAACTTCAGACTTATAATTTGAACATCATCAAAATTATTCATAATTTCAGATCATAGCCAGGATGACCTATGATACAAAAGTGACCGAATATGTAATTTATGATCAAGATCCAATCTTATATGCATTTGTTGTTTGTAGTTTAATTTCTATTATTCAATTTTCGAATACACCTGTAAACTTTAAAACTTCTGATATAATTATTTATTTTGAATGATGATTTTAAATTAAAATTAATGTAGTTATCTAATTTATAATCAGATATATCTTTAAGATGGAAAATTATGCAAAGCTTGACTACCGAATGTTATGGACGTATAATATTCGTGATTTCTGACATATACCTATGACGAATTCGCTCGAAAGATACATTATTTTCAAATGATACTTTTTAAAATAGGTTTTTATCAGTTGTGCCCATCTAAGGTATTGTATCATTTGTTCCTTTCTTTTTTAGGAATATTAGTTGTACCCATACTTTCTTGCAAAATTAACAGTTATGTCCTTATGTTAAGGTAAAGTAAGGGCATAAATGATATTATAAAAGAGTAGGATTGTGAATTTTGCAAGAAGGTAGGGCACAACTGATATTTCAAAAAAGGAGCATAATTGATATTGCATTATCTTAGACGGGCACAACTGATAAAAATCCCTTTTAAACTTCAATGTTCTTATGGATAAAATTACACCAATAGTTATAGAAATTAATAAAATAAATTAAATTTAAATAGTTATAGAAATTGGAGTGATGAGAAGGCAAATAATAACAAAATCATCAAAACTACATCAGAAAGAGATATGGTTTTTATCACTTGTGCCCTTCTTAACTTCTGCAGTATCAATGTTGTCTCTCCCTTGTTTGATATTAGTTGTGCCCCTACCTTCTTGCATAATTGTTACTTGTTTCCTTTCATTAGCTTGACCGTCAATGAGTTGAACCAAAACATTGTTAGTTCAAATCAAGGTGTGGTTAATAACAACATAAATGTTAACTCCCCACCCTTCCTCCTCCCCCGGTCTCTCTATTCCCCAGTCATTCACGGAGCTGTGCAATCATCTTCCATCTGCCATGGAGAGAGAAAGGGCCCGACTCTGCCTTCTTCATATCCCTTCATGACCTGCCCATCTCCAGATTTCTAATGGATTTCAAGTTGGTTCTTGAAGGTTGCATGTATGAGCGATTTTCTCCTCTTGTGTTGATGGTTGCTCTCCAAGAACATGGGCTAGCAAGACCCCATGCGGAAATGGTGAAGATCCAATAGGTTGTAGTTCCTATTCCTGACAAAGGTCAAATGGGAGGAGGAGGGGCACCTCCTTGATGCCGCAGACGAGGGACTTAAGCTACGCATTGCACACGACCTTCATCCCCTCGCATCAGAAGGTGTTGAAGAAGGCAAGGAGCTCTAGGATGACATCCGACTGGAGATCATCATTGAACCTCTCCTTCCTGATGAAGGCCTCGATTTGTCTCGTCCCCATTGCGGTGATCTTGTTGTGCGAGAAGTTGATCTTATCATGCTACGATTCCACGAATCTCCCACGCATCATCGTCCAAAACAAACCTAGGAGCATAGTGATCTTATTGTAGAAGCACGAGACCTACACATCCTTGATGTAGAACACAATGTCACCCATCTCTTTGTCGTCGTTGTCGTCTTTGAGCTCGACCATTGCTTATGGGGGCATGTGTCAAGGTAGAAGTACAGATCAAGGGTGATCACAGGGTTGTAGCTGGGGAACAATGCTGCATGAAGGCACTTAGACCGATGCCATAGTGGCCACAATAGAGATGGTGGAGAAGGGACAATCAAGCTCATCGTTGTGGCACTCGTAGCGTAGCCACGCCGAGAGGATGATCTTGTGATGGAGGTGGGGAGCATGGATGCAGGCGGAGCAGAGGGAGTGACAGAGGAAATTGCGATTGTTGATGAAGTGAAGGAGCGAGCACCGCTTGAGGTAGAGGGAGCAGCTATTGAGCTCGAGAGAGGAGGAGAGGCAACGAAAGGCAGATAAGGAATGGTGGTGGAGGGGGTCGTAGGAGGTGAGGGGTAGCGGAGAAAGTGACTAGAGGGGAAGGGATGGTGGTGGAGGGGTAGTAGGAGGTGGGTTTAGGAGATTGAGGAGGGGTTTAGAAAATGGCATACCTACTTAAGATATTCTTTTTACTTACCCTTCTAAAAGTTAACGTCCGTTTGAGACATGGATGGGTGATTACTAAAACTACAGAGACATAAGCAACAAAATTGCAAGGAGGTATGGATACAACTGATTTTATTGCAAAAAGGAAGGGCATAATTAATATTGTATAAGTAAAGTGGGACACGAGTGATAAATATCCAAAGAAATATATATCGATGAAAAAGGGAGAAAACTGAGGTGGGATGATGCAACTAAGTTTCCACTTAAACGTGAATTAGAATTTTCATTACCAAACCATACCTATGTAATTAAAGTGTTAAATATGTGCAAATTTATGTAGTTACAAATAATAACTCCATCATGTGAATAAAAATAAAATAAATAGTAGAATAAAGAGAATTGATTATTTTTATTATAAATTTACATAGGATTTTTTGATAATATGATTTATAAAAAAATGATATTACATATATTGGTAAAATGGAGCTACATATGGGAGAAGCCGACTTAGATACCTCTACCCAAGGATTAAAAAAGGGGATCGGACCGGCCGATCGGACTGGTTGGACCAGGAACCGGTTCCGACACGGTCGGTTCCGGTTTTGTGTAATTAATTTCAAAAAAATAAAAAATAAAAAACCAGGTTGGACCGGTGGTCAGACCGGGTTGACCCGGATTGACCTAATCTTGATGGTTTGGTAAACTTTCAAAAAATAAAGGTTAAATAATGAAATAATGAGATTTTTATGGTTCAAAAAACCGGTTCGACCATTAAATTAAGCTCGGTCCGATTTTTCCGAGTCGATAGGAATGATGATGTCATGCTGACATCATCACCGATCCGACCCGGTTAGACCAAATCGAAGACTGACCGGTTCAATGTTTGGTCCGGTTTTTAAAACCTTTCCTCTACCTTTTTTCTAATTTTTTGCATTTTCTAATAGCACTGAGAGGGATTTAGATCACTATATAATAACAATTTTTCATTCAGATTTCAGCTAAAATTGAAGCTCATATCTCATCCATCAACCATGTCAAAGTTCAACGATTTAAAATTCTGAAACCGACCCCTTGCAGATGGGCAAGTTAGAAATGTATATTTCACACGAAATTTGAAAGAGAACATATTATCATCCAAGTGAATTGAATCTTCCATGTGTTATTAAAAGGTACCTTAAAAATAAAAAAAAAGTAGACAAGTTGACTGACGATCTTGGTTGTCCCATTTAACCATACGTACGTACATACCCCTTTATATTATATTTTTGTAAAAGCATATTTAGATACCTCATATTTTGGATCGATTTAAGTAACGTTTCATAGTTTAAAAACTTGTGCACTTGTGCATTAGTTTATTTACACATGAAAACAAGGTAGTTGGACATTTCCTTTCTTAATTCCTTAATTAAGTACAATGAAGAATACCCACCGTGCTCTGGCACATCAACCACTTTGCTTACTAAATGGACGATCTTGGTTGTTAGTGATCATTTATGTAGATGTATATAATAACAAAAGTTGCAAAGGACAGGCAGACAATGTGCATATTTAACAAGGAGTGTTCCTTTCTCTTCGAAGAAGAAGAAGCCATTGGTGTTTTAGAATGTACCCACTTTATTACACATGGGGACTATTTTTAATACTCGCTTGCATGAGGGGCATGCAATCGTCATGATTAAGTTGATTAACAAAAGGAAAGTGGAATAACAAGTTGTGTATCAATGAACCTACCAAAGTCCTCTCTCTTGCCATGGTGTAGTATAATGAAAGTCAAATATTTTTCCTATTCAACAAGCTTGAATGTGATTGATTGCATATATTTTGACAATTTGTTTGGTAGCTAGGTAATTCTTCACGTTTGAGCTTGTGCATTTTCTAGTAGTTCTTTCTTGCTAATTTGATTTGAGATCAATACCAGGTTAATTCCATCGATGATATGAAGCCTAACGAGAACTCTAACCATGAGTAGGACTGCTAATCTATCAAACCTCACCATTTTTCCGACTAACGTAAAATCGACTGAAGTCAAACCATGAAAAATAGGGTGTTGCGGAAGTATACTGTCAATTCCTTTCCAATGAGCTCAAGAACACATCAACCTGAACTTCTTACCTAAGGTTGTGTCCAATTTAGTATGAACGGATCAAAGACCATATTTTGATCTATTTAAGATATAATTTCGAGTGTTTTTGTATACATAATAAGGTTAGAATGCTCATATGGATCACTTGTCTCCAACCCTAATCCTAGCCTCCACCACCACTCTCCTCAACATCGCTCTAGCCCACTGGTTGTCAAACCAACCATCAGAGCTCATCTGAGTTGATCTGGTCGGGACACTATGACCACCTTTGCAGAAGGAAAACTTCTTTGGTTATTTTATGAGATAATGAAGGAATAATTGTTATCAATACAAAGGGAACTTATCACTTACCAAATGTCCTAAAGTTTCTTTTTTTTATTCTTTAGCTGGGTTCTTGATGAGCATTTTACACCTAAGTCAAGAACATTGTCCAATTGCAGTATCAGTGGAAAAGTGTAGATAAAAAATTGCAAGAATTATCAGAGTGATATATTTTTCATGTTATGTCTATTTGATTTGAGAAGGCTCCAACATCGATCACGAGGAAGCAATTTTGATTCTAAGATAAGAGCTCAAGAATTAATCAAACAACATGGGATCCACAGAGATTTTTTGTTGTTAATTGTTTTTGAAAGAAAAGAAAGTGTGTGTTTTTAAACCTTTGTCAATGTGTATAATCGTGCAATGTAAAATGAATACGAGGTATCAAATCACACCATACAAATAGGAAAAGTATTTTTGACCTTAAAATAATATAGACCATTTTAAGGGGCTTTTGGAGAATTTTTGAATAAAAATGTGTATATAAATGATTTAAAAATAGGGTATTTTGTATAGAAAATATGTTTTTAAATATCTTGAAAATACCAAATGATGTTTTTTCAGAGTGGATATTTTTCCTAGATAAAATACTAAATAAGCTATATATATTATAATTTCAGATTTTTCGGATTTTCTTGAATTTTTCTTTAAAATTAAGCAAGTTTTTTTATTTTTAGATTTTGAGAATCAAAATACAATATTTTCAAAATATTTTTTGTTACAAAATACATATATTGATTTTTTTGAATTTTCGGAATTTAGTTGTTATTTTTCATGTAATCATTAGATAAAAATATTTTTAATTTTTTGAATTAAATTAAGTATGTATATTTTTTGGAAACAAACAGTGTGGTATCTAATATTGTAAGGAGATCAACATAATTTAGACTAGGCAACGTATTGCATGAGGTGATCAAATTAATTCGTTTAGTCAAATTATAAAATAGCTAAGATTAGACACGTGTAACCAAAGTAGTGACCACGTTTGCCACAAACTAAATGATATCAAGACGTATATACAAGCCAAATTTCAATTTAAAACTCAATTTAATGAATTTTATGCAAAATAATTATTGATTTCCTTGCATTAAGTTTAGTGAATATAAAAATCACAAATGCATCGAAGCTTTCCCAATTTTCATTAAAATTAGAGGAACATGTGAATGCTCTCGAAAAAAAAGTAGAGCAAAATAATATAAAATGAAGTTATAATTAACATTTAAAAATAAAGATGAAATGAAAAAAGATAAATAGAAAGCTTATTTGCAAATAGATCCTCGGAGGCACCTAGTTGCAACTATGAAAAGTTGATGGTCACTTTCCATTAGGCCCCACTAAAATGGGTGATTTTGGAGTTCTGTGAAGTTGTAAGGATGTTGACGCATTTAGCACAACATTTTTGATCTAGAAGTTAAGATTCTACCCCTATAGTTTATCTAGCTTCGAACACTTTTAAGTGACACATTTTGTAAGTTTAGTGCTTGGTTTTTCTTGAGTCCAGCTCAGAGCTCTAGGTGATCTAGTGTTTGAGGTTCAGGGTCAGCAAGTTTCAACGAGCTCCTCAAGCTCGCCTCAGATGCAGAAGCAGCGTGCGAATTTTGGGTTGAGTATACATGCAGATTTATCTCAACTAACGACATACAAGCGTGATTTCGTGGGGCACGGTGAGGGTCCTAAATTGAAATGCTTATATTAGAAGTTCACATATAGACACACACATGAAGTGGGTGATGAACATTCAAAAGTGGAGGATTCCTGGCATCCGATCTTTGAGGGTATGCGGTGCCCGACATGTCAGGTCTGACAATCACTATGTCGACAGCTCTATCGGCTCTCAGATATCCACAATTGCTTACGTCAACAAATAACCCACAATAACGCTCAATCAATGAATAATAGTGAGCTAAAATTTATTATATCCTACATAATGATATATAATATATATATTATGAAAGCGTATGGTCGAACCACTAAGGAGCAACAGGAATAGACCACAAAAATTGAGTAAAAAGATAACAAAAGTTTTTTGTATTTTTATAGGGATTTTTTATTTTTATGAGTTTTTAATATTTATTTTTTAGATTGTTTATTAGTAATATTTTTATTTTATTTTTATAATTTTTATGCTTTTTTATTTTCTAGTTATTTTCTATTTCATTTTCTTTTTAATATATATCACTAATATATACTCTATATAATATAATATACATATAAGATATATATATATATAGAAAATTAGAACAATAGCCCACGTGCAGTCTTTTTTTAAAGGTATTAAAATATTTTCTTGGTATTATAAATAATAATATGAGTAAATATAACAATATATATACAATTTAGACTAGTACATATATAAATAAAACTATGAATTATCAAAATAGCCAAAATAAAATATTTTTGTCTTTTTTAAATTTTTAATATATTTTGTGATTTTCCTTCTAATTTTTACCAAAATTTTTGTATTTATAATTAAATAAAAAGGGCAAAACAATGAACAATAATATGTAGATGGATTGTTTTGTAATTTAAAAATATCAAAATAGCTTAAAATATTCCAAAATATTTTTAATAAATAATATACATAATAGATAAGATATCATAAATTGAAAATGCATTTTTTGGATTTTCAAAAAAAATATAATTCTTATGATATTTTTAGGGTTTTTCTATTTTTTATTTTTTCCTTTTGAGATTTTTAGTGATTTTTTATTTGTAGTTCAAAATACAATTATAAACGTCAGGCATTTTTTTAAGAATTTTTAAAATATTTTTCTTTTTGTATTTTTTTAATATAAATAGAGATGAAATGCAATATTTTTGAAATTAAGTATAGGAAAATATTTTCAATGTCCTTTAGAAAAATATGTATGAATTTATACATATCAGGCATTTAAAATAAAATTCCTACAAAGTTTTGATGTAAAATGATATTTTTAATTCAGGAAATACAAGAAATAGAAATATATAAACTAGCAGTGTCCTAATCCTAATTGCAACTAAAATTAACTTAAAATGAAATCTAAAACATCAAATGGAGCTATAAGGGTCTCTACAAAAAATTCTTTTAATATTTAATTCATACAATGTTGGCAGGGGTAACACAAACATGAAGGGTTTACTTACAAAAAATCCAAAAAGTTTTACACATAATTCAAATGTTTCTATATTAAATAATAACATAATATGCGGGGGTCCCTTGCAATAAACCTACCCCCCTTCACGCGGACAAGTATATGAGGTGACATCGCGAGGGACCTTTCTACAAATAAAACAAGTACGAGGACTGTTATGCAAATATTACAAAATATTTTGAGCTTCAAACTAAACTTTAAGGACTAAATAGAAAATACAATAAAGCAAGGGGTATGTTGTGAAATTACCCCTAAGCATGCAGGCGGACGACCGATATGTCTTTGTTTTTAATGTAACTGGAGTTTCTTTAGAATGCTCATTCAAGCAAGACATGATAGATTTATTTCCTACTTCTGTTGGCATGCACGTGCCCCATAAACAAAAGTGGGAGGGCATACATGGAAGAAAACAACTATAATGAAACAAAAAACTATACTATAATAATACTTTATGCAAGTTTTTTTGTGCCGTAGGTATTTTTTATTTTATGAGTGGATGAGGTCCAACTCAATTCTCCCTTGTATAATAGTAACAAACAAGTCTAATAAGTATGGATTCACTTATCCACATGTTGTGCGCTCAACGGCCAATGATGCTTCGCAGGCGATGGTGGAGATTAGATCTCAAGGTATGATCTGATGAGGTCTGATGATCCATTAGTGGCCCTTTGATCTGGAGCAGGAGGGAGATCGGACGGTAACCACTCTTCCTAAAGAATAAGGGAATAACAACTCATTCGATGAGCTTCAATCGATGATATCCCCCTTCTCGAGCGGTATACGGTGCTCCTCCAAGGCTCAAATCATTCCTCACATCCTTCTGTAGTGGTTGGAGGCATCAAAGAACTCCCAAAACCTCAGATGGAGTCTCAGAAGGTCGAAGAAGCCCACGAGAAGCTACAACTTTCCTTGGAGTTAAAATCGCCTCCTCTGAGGCTTTTGACCGTATAAATCTGTAGAGTTAGTCAAGGCATGCAAAAAGCGAGGTTCAGGGGTCTAATTTGGGTGAAATGGGTGAGGATGGAGTCGAGGCGTACGGTCTCTGACGAGCGGCATAGTGGGAGAACCGATCTCCTGATCCAGAGAGGATCAAGATGAATGAGGGCGCATGAGGCAAAGCTAAAGAGATGAGGAATGAGATGCAAGTGTTCTGTGGGTCGGAGAATGGCTAGGAATAGTAAGAATGGTGGTTGGAGCTAAGCTCCGATGAACTACAATCTCGGAATTAATGAAATAACAGACAAAAATAGCAAAAATAAAGTGCTAATCTAAGCTAACCTAAGTTCTAGGAATAAAAAGGAAAGTAAAACGAGGGCTCAACCTCAACGAGGACGGTGCGGTCAGAGCTCCGCATGGTGGTGGCCAGCAATGCTCGGATCACCACCACGCCTCTTTCTCCAATCCAATGAATCCGATGAGCATCCTGCTGTCACCAGGAAGCTAGAACACACGAGAAGCCGAGGATTTCAAGGGTAAAAGGGGATTAAATTCAAATGGAAAAAGAGGGACAGTATATGTACATAAGGGCTTTGACTTGGGAAGAACGTTTGGTTCAGAGCTCCTTCGATCAAGGAACACTAGCGCGTGAAAGAGTAAGGATCGAGGAGCAAGTTTGCTAAAGGAGTCTTACCATGAAATTGCAAGAATTAAGTTAGAAAATTGAGGAAGGGAAGAGGTCATCATTTCTGGCAGCCCTAAATGAGTAGGGGGGCAGTTGACCGAGGGTCTATTGGAGACCAAACCCCATTTGTCTACGCCATCCACTACAGGACAAACTAGAAATAAAATTCAAGAATAAATCGAAATAAAATAATTTCTTTATTTAGTTTTTAGTTATAACATGAAGATATTTATTATTTATGCGATCTTTTAATATGATTTTTATTTTATTTTTGATTTTATTTGTTGTATATTACTTTTTGTAGGTACATTTATAAGTATATTTACATATATAGTATATTTTATTTTTATTTTAGATTTTATTATTTTATGTACATAATTCATATATTTATAACTTAATTAAATACATATAAACATATTTTTATTATATTTTTTAGAAGTTATATGTACTCTTAAATAAATATGTGTATTTATTATATTGGTATATGTTTGTATGATTTATCTATATATTTTAGTATACTTATTTATTTCATTGTATTTTTAATGGTTTTATTCATTTTAATTATGTACATTACAAATAATATTTAAAAAAATATAAAATATAAAAATTATGAGAAACATAAATAATAAATAAAATGATTATTTTATTCAGGTAAATTACAAAATGAGGGCCCAAAACCGAACGTTTGCATCTTAACTACAAATGGAATGAAACAACGTTCATTAAATAGATAATCTAATTTTAAGAACAATAAAGGTGATTTAGTGAATTTTGAGTTCATGGGAAGAAGATACAAGTCTAAGAAGCTTTAATTTTGACTTTTTATTTTGAGTGTTGTTGAACCTTGAATGAAGTAGGTCTTGTGTTCACACAAGGTATGGTCGCTAAAGCGAACCACAATAACATTGAATTCAAACAACAATTAATCCATAAAATAGATCAAGCAATGCAAAATAAAAATGTGGAGTTAAAATTCATTATAACTCTATAAATAATGTGTATAACTTTTTACGCTTTTCTATTTTCTGTTTTTTTCCTTTTTTAATATAATATATATATATATCATTATATTGATAATACATATAATATAATAGATATATGCAATATAAATATTTATATAAATTATAGAAAAGCATAAAATACCTTAATTATAGTCTTTTTTATTTTTTAAGGCTATTAAAATTTTTTGATTTTTTAATAATAATAAAATTAATAAAATGAGTAGTATATATACAAATATAATTATGATTACTCAAAATAGCTATAACAAATTTTTTGTCTTTTTATATTTTAATCTATTTTGTGATTTTTCTTATATTTTTCGCTACTTTTTGTATTTTTAATTTAATAAAAAGGGCAAAACAATGAGCAATAATATTAGCTAGATTGTTTTGGATTTAAAAATAGCTAAATAGCTCAAATTTTTTAAAATTATTTTTAGTAAATAATATATATAATAAATAAGATATAGAAACTAGAAATACATTTTTTATTTTTTTCAATAATTTTTATAATTTTTGTGAGATTTTCAGGGTTTTCAATTTTTAGTGTTTTTTTCTTTTGACATTTTTTTAGCAATTTTGGTTAATGGTTCAAAAATACAATAATAAAGCTACTGTAAATTTTTTAGAGTTTTTCAAAACAATTTTCTAATTTTTGTATTTTTAATAAAAATAGGATGAAATGCAATATTTTTGAATTTTGAATATAGGAAAATATTTTAAATGACCTTGAGAAAAATATGTGTTAATTTATATAATATAAGGCACTTAATAAAATTCGACAAATTTTTAATGCAAAATGATATTTTTAACTCAAAAGATATAAGAAATAAAAATATATAAAGTGGCATTGCTCCTCCAAGGTTCACTCATTCCCCATCCTTCCGTAGTGCCTGGAGGCATCGAAGAACTCCCATGACCTTAGATGGAGTCCTAGAAGGTCGAAGAAGCCCAAGAGCAATTACAGCCTTCCTTGGAGTCAAAATCACATCCTCTGAGGCCTTTGACCATCTAGACCTGCAAGGTTAGCCAAAGCACGCAAAAAGCGAGGTCCAGAGGTCTGATTTGTGTGAAGTAGACAGGGATGGAGTCGAGGTAGAGGGTCTCCAACGACCAGCAGAGTTGGAGACATGATCTCCTGATCCAAAAAGGATCAGGATGAATGAGGGTGCATGAGGCGAAGCTGAAGCGACAAGGAATGAGATGGAGGTGTTCGGTGGGTCGAAGAACGGCTTGGAACAATGAGAATGGTGGCCAGAGCTAAGCTCCGAAGAACTACGATCTGGGGAATTAATGAAATAACAGACAAAATAGAAGAAATAAAGTGCTAATGTAAGCTAACCTAAGTTCTAGGAACAAAAAGAAAGCTAAAACTAGGGATCGACCTCAATGGAAAAGAGCTGGTCGGAGCTCCGCCTGGTGGTGGCCGACGATGCTCGGATCACCACTTTCACGCCTCTTCTTCCAATCCAACGAATCCGGCGAGCCTCCTGCTATCACCAGGAAGCTAGAACACACGAGAAGTCACGGATTTCGAGGGTAAAAGGGGATCAAATTCAAATGAAAGAAGAGAGACGATATATGTACACAAGGGTTTTGATTTGGGAAAAACGCTCGATTCAGAGCTCTTTCGATCGAGGAATCACTGGAGGGTGAAAGTGAATGCAAGATTGTCCAGAAAAGTCCATGTCCATCAACATAAGTCTATGTATACAATGCTATAAAAGCTTCATATGTATTTCTTGGCTATCGGTTACATATTATAATCCAATAACCTTAGTTCACCTCGTTTAAATACCGTAAATCTCGAGTGATTGATCAAGAATGGAGGGATCGTAATCACCCACTTTTCGCCCTTTATCGGATCATGATCTATGACACACAACTCACCAATATGTTTACTTGATATTTACTTTGATAGCTTATATTTGAGTTTGTTCAGACAATAAACATTCGAGTTCTATTTGGTTTAGAAATGTAATTGTGAAACGATGTCAAACATCAAAATACCTCCCTACCTCGATCCATTTATAAGCGTTGTCATGTTCTCGACCGTTTTAATTGTAGGTGAAATAATAAGATATAAATATGAATGTATAATAAAAAAGGAGGGTTAGATAATATCGGATTTGATGAGACGAACCAACTTGCCTGGCGTGCAAAATACACTGACCTTAAGAATAGATTCGTACCCCCACGGAAATTCCGACGGTGCAACCGGTATTGGTACGACTATTCTCCAGGATACAACGACGAGATCTCAATGGGTATGCACGTACCAACATCAAGATCTATTGAGCAACAATAGATTATTCCTTCGGGATATACTCTTCCAATGTGAGGAGAATAAGAATTAGGATATAATAGATGATTGCTAGTACCTATTCAGCTAGAAAAACCCCCATATTTATAAGGTACGTGCACATAACATTTTGAGTTATGACACTAATCACTCAACGGTTGGAAATAATTAAGATAATAATATAGTAATATTAACAATGGAAATAAATGAGCTCCATGGGTAACGCTAATGTCAAAAAAATTCTTGCCAAATAAAACATGTATGACACATAAAATATTAATATAGTAACTTAAAGCACAATGACAATGGAAAGAGTAACGCATATGCTATTTGCATAATATTATATTGTAATAATTGTGAGAGAAGAGAATACATCTGTTATAAATAACTTGAGCTATTATTGTACTTTAATATTGCATGCAAAACATCGTGAAATGGTCTAACGTGCATACTTTCATTTGCATGGGAAATAAAGACCATGCAAAAAAATTTCATGCACTAAAGAAATAAATTATGAGAATATATAATGTATTTGAAATAAATCTAAATATACCAATATTAATAAGTACTTAAAAACCTTCTTTTCGTAGACAATGGGTGAACGCTAATAAAACTTACATGCTAACACTTCGATAATGCAGCTAATGAAATTCGAACATGGATCTTTCCTATCATAATCATTTGTTTGATCGGTCAGACAAATGTTGGGGTGCTCTTGACAAATTTTCTCCTAAAGTGCTGAGTTGCAAACTATTTGATCAATGTTATCAAGGGAGAGTCTAATCATATTGTAATGTTTTGGGAGAGATTCTCCCCTAATAAATCTTTCTTGGAGGCAACCAACGTGAGGGAATCAAACCAAAACAATTAATATATAGCCTCATGCATCTGATATGTCTCCTATTATATTATATCATATTATATTATATATAATTTGGTTGTAGATAAGTTTAGGGACATGTCATTATCGAAGACTGTTGGTTTGGTTGGACTCGCTATTATTGATCGATAAGTGTTGTTTGATTCTTTTCAAAAAAAAAAGTGTTGTTTGATCCGTGGGATTTTACATCTGTGATCCTACGAACCATTGCAAGATCATCTTTTCCCTTTCCTACCCTTGTATTTTTTATAATTACAATGCTACCCTCGTCAACTTTGTATATACACCTAACCTTTGTCGTAACTCAGACCATTGCATTGACGGTTTTTGTTTGTATCCGTGCAAAATGTTGCAATAACACTTTCATCAATATCACAATGCAACTTCTGTAAAAGCTTAACCTCCAGACTCTGCCATTTCTCATAAAATTGTTTGTTTGATTGTTTAGGATGACTAAGCTGCAATTAACAAATACAAAACACGCATATATCTTTTTTGCGATTCGTCGTCTTCTTTCTTAATTCCCTACCTTCTTCCTCTCTCCCTCCTCCTCTTTCTCATACTGGCTTTCTAACCAGAGGTGGCAACCGATTATTGCAAAGCGATGCAGCGATGGGGGGAGATCTGCTAGGAGTTGCTATGAGACGGAAGGGAGGAGCACAACTTGTGGCATGATTGTGACCGAGAGGAGGATCACAATATTATAGAAGGATAGAGAGATGGGGGGAGGTAATATCGGTATCGGTATCGGCTACTTATCAATATGATATATCGATGATATATCATCGCCATATTGCTTAAATCGGCCCGATTTTGTGAAGGAAATGGCCTTGAAAGAGTAAATATTGGCAATATTGGTGATACATCGGTCATCTTTCGATACTGATATATCGTCGATATATCGCAATATGGCTTATCCTGAGAGGGAGTGATCAACGATGGGCACTAGCTAGACGTAAGAAAAGGGGCAGAGGTCGTGATAGAGGAGAGGAGAGGTCATGCTCGTAGAAGGGGGGAGGGGCATGATTGGCATAGCGGGTTGAAGTTTGCAACGGAGAGTTGGCATTCCACGAGGCATGCTCTATCGTGAATCCTCAATCTAAGGTCAAATTTGGGAGAGTAGAATTGTGGATTTAAGACAGACTTTATGTGAACTCACAGAAAATACTTAAATGAGATATTGGATTCAGATAAGAGAAATTAAATTGTATTTTTAATTATTACATGCTTGGAGCTCCACCTTAGTGAACTTTGCCCTCCTCTAGCATGGTCCCCTCAAGCGCACCCATTGGACATATACCCCTCAATACTACTCCAACATAGTCATGAAACATGCTAATCTCCTTCGTCGCTTCGCGATTCACTTCCCGACACGCTTCTCTATTCCATTGTAAATGGACCACAAGAGAATCAATGACATCTTCGAGAAAGAGGTCTAGTATGAGAAAGAGATAGGAGTTAGGAGGGAGATAAAAGTCTCTCGCAACAAGTGAGTTAGGATTTTATGATGGGAAAGGGGTGAATAGTCCATTGATTGATGTATTATTGTCACAATGACTTCGAATTTTATAAGAGGGAGAGAGAAAATTAGGAATTGTTATATGAAATATTAATATCGCAACGACTAATTAGGAATCACGATCGCAAAAAATCATCTAGAAACACAATTAAAGCGAATATTCTCATTGTTTCTCATGCTAATTGTGGTTTGGATGAGTAAAAAATAAGACACATTCCAAAGAAATTATATATCGATATTATAATAATTACGATTGTCAATAAAAAGAATACATATTTATTATACGATTAATATTCATTGTTATATATTTGACATCAGATGATAGATGCCATTATATATCAACTATCTTGTTGTGTACACTAAGGAGACGATCATCGACGTGGAGCCCTCGATGTGGTGGATGCTTGATGCAACACTTGGCACCAAAGCAGGCGAAGCAATGGACCTGTGAGAGCAACGTCGACTTGAGGTGCGACCGCTTCATCCGGGATGGAAGGAAGACAGGCTAGGTCCACAAGCCACGCTTGTTGTTGAGAGAAAAATAGATATGCCACGGAGAGGGATTGAAGTATAGTAATAATCATATGTCCCACTCCAATAATATGCATCACCACTCCGTATGAATATAAATAATAAATATTATATACATGTTAAAGAACCGACAGGGGCACACCCACTTCACGCGACTAGAACCCACGAGATTCAATTATGAGGAGACAATGATGTCAATTGATATTCCTCTGCATGGCTCCTTTTAAGCATATATATATCCCTAGATTATATATGGGTTTCCACCTTGGTAGTCAGATATTTAAATTTTGCTATTTCACGCACTATAATAAAATAGGCTTACAGTGACATTTAAAAAAAACACATCATTGCTGTGTCCGTTATTTTATACACATGTATATATGGGGAAAATGGGGTTGTCTCACAGGTGGAGCTAACTTAGCTCCCTCGTTTAATTTTTCTCAATTTTTTATTTTTTTGAAAAATACTTCCGTGAATTTTCATAAATATATCTCTATATTATGTTATTCTTCGTGTGAAACACAGACTCATGTGGCCTCCATCCAGATGGGATCGATTTCAACTATTCTGCGACCGTTAAAAAATGATTGTCTAGAGACCGTATGAGCCTCTATTTCGCATGAACCTTGAATGACATAATATAGGGATATAGTGATGAATTTTCACGGAAATTACTTTTAAAAAATAAAAAAATTGAAAAATGGGATGGGGGCTACGTTAGCTCCTCCTATGGTGCAATCCCATTTTTCCCTATGTGTGGTTGTGTGTGCGCCTACACCTAGGGGTGTAGGTAAATGCTTACATCGGACTCTTCTTTTCATTATTTTTCAATTATTTTGGAATAAAATCTTGGGAGAATTAGATCACTATATATCACCATGGTATCATTTTAAATTCAACTTAATTCGGAACTTCTTTCATCTTCATTAAGACTACGAAATTTTAACTGTCTCAAAATTGATGAAATTGATCCCGTTTAGATGAACGTGTTAGGAATGTTTGCTTTGCATGAAACTTGAAACACATATTCCCCTCAATATATTACGCAAATCCTCCTAAGGTTTCCTTCAAAAAAACTCAAAAATAATGAAAAAAAGGTCGGGTGCATGTAGTTATCTACACCCCTGGGTGTAGGCTCCCAACTCCATGTGTGTGTGTGTGGAAAAATGTTGCTGCCCTATCCCATTTTCCGTAAATTTTTTATTTTTTTGAAAATATCACCATGTATATTCATCTATATTTCCGTCCTATATGTCATTCGAATTTCATCAGAAACATGGACTCATATGCCTTCCATTTGGAGTGGATAATCTTAACAGTTTTAGAATTGTTGTAATTGTACATGTTCTAGATGGAGGGTATAGGCGTCTCTATTTCAGATGAAATTTGAATGACATATAGGAGGGACATATAGATGAATATACATTGTGATATTTTTGGAAAAAAATACCGCAAAATGGGGGTGGGGGCAGCCATGTTGGTTGCCCCTAGGGGACAGCCCCATATAACCCTACATGCGTGTGTGTCTTATATACATATATATGTGGAAAATGGGGTTGTCTCCTAGGTGGAGCTAACTTAGCTCCCTCACTCTATTTTTCTTATTTTTTTGAAAAATACTTCGGTGAATTTTCATAAATACATCCATATATTATGTCATTCAAATTTCGTGTGAAATAGAGACTCATACGGCCTCCATCCAGACAGGATCTTTCAATTTTTTGAGACCGTTAAAAAATGATTGTCTAGAGATTGTATGAGTCTCTGTTTCACACGAACATTAAATGACATAATATAGGGATATAGTGGTGAATTTTCACGGAAGCAACTTTTCAGAAAATAAAAATTAGGAAAATAGGGCGGGGGAGCTAAGTTAGCTCCTCCTAGGGTGCAACACCATTCTTCCCTATATATATAGGAGAAACTTCCAATGATGTGCGTCTTTCCTAAATGTATGGAAAGCACCCATTTAGGTGTTTACGCTATTTATTTTACAGTTTTTAACTTTGTAAATTTAATAATAAATTAGCATAATATATATATCAAGAAAGATTTATGAAAATATTATTATATTTGACAAAAAATGATAATCACAATATGGATGTTATATTTTACAAAATAGTATGATCATTATTTTACCATGTTCAGTTTTCATTTTACAAAATTATCATACAATTTACAATTTTGGTAGTGTCTTTCTAAATTCGAGACAGGACCATATCATTGGAAAGATCTCCCGCATGTGTGTGCGTGTATGTGTGTGTAGGGGAAAATATGGGTGCTCCCTAAAGGGAGCTAACTTAGCTCCCCCTCCTCATTTTTTCCATTTTTTTAAAATGCTTCTGTGGATTTTTATAAATATATCTTTATGTTATGTCATTCAAATTTCGTGCGACACAAAGACTCCTATACTCTCCATCCAAACAGGGTTGATTTCAACTATTCTACG
Organism: Ottelia alismoides; assembly: GCA_037367405.1. NCBI lineage: Eukaryota > Viridiplantae > Streptophyta > Magnoliopsida > Alismatales > Hydrocharitaceae > Ottelia > Ottelia alismoides. The sequence goes on from JAZKJV010011019.1 coordinate 536,400, forward strand.
ATCATTAAAAAATGACTATCTTGATAGATCGTAGGAGTCTCTATTTCGCACAAAATTTGAATGACATAATATAGGGATATAGTGATGAATTTCCATGGAAGTATTTTTCAAAAAAATAAAAAAGTGAGAAAATGGGGTGGGGGAGCTAGGTTAGCTCCCCTCATGGGCAAGCCCATTTAACCCATATATGTGTGTGAGAGAGAGGGTTGATCTTATGAGAGCCAAAAACTATGAGAGCGTAAGAGTAGTGAATCTGGACCATTAGATTCTGCTCATCTTTCTACTCCTCCAATCAACCTTGTTATGAGAATAATCTAAATGGTCCTGACTCAATGCTCTTATGCTCTCATAGTTTTTGGCTCTCACAGGATTAGCTCTATATATGTGTGTTTGTGTGTGTATGGAAAAAATGGGGCTGCCCCGCCCCCATTTTTCTGCAATTTTTTTGAAAAATATCACCATGTATATTCATCTATGTATCCCTCCAATATGTCATTCTAATTTTGTTAGAAACAGAGACTTTTATGCCCTGCATCTAGAACATGTAATTTCATTGGAATCGACCTATTCTAGATGGAGGGCATAAGAGTCTCCGTTTTTTGATGAAATTTGAATGACATATTAGAGCGATATAAAAATGAGTATAAATGGTGATATTTTTCAAAAAAAATTAAAAAAATGTTGAAAAATAGAGGGGACAACCATGTTGGCTGCTCCGAGGGGGAAGCCCCATATAACCTTATATTTAGGGTTGATTTTGTGAGAGCCAAAAACTGTGAGAGCATGAGAGTAGTGATTCTGGACCACTAGATTCTGCTCATCTCTCTCCTCCTCCAATCAACCAGGAGTCTCTCCTCCTCCAATCAATTAGGAGAGAAGACACAATGTAGTGTTCCAGAATCAGTGCTCTCATGCTCTCAAGTTTTTGGCTCTCACAGTATTAGCCCTCTACACACACATATGGGAAAAGGCAACCTACACCCATGTGGAGGTAACATTCCTACACTCGCCCTTTTCCCATTTTTTTTGATTTTTTTTTGAATTCAATCCTTGGAGGATTTAGATCACAATATATCACATGTAGCATCATTCAAATTTCAACTTATTATGAGACTTCTAAGTTATCAATCAAGACAGTTAAATGTTAACGGTCTAAGATTTACTGAAATCGACCCCTTCCTATGGACATGTTAAGAATGTCTATTTTATACGAAATTTGAAATATATATTCTATTTAATATTTTAAGTAAATCTCATAAGTATCAATTTCAAAAAAATAAAAAATAAGAGAAAAAAGGGTGGATGTAGGAAAGTTACCTACACATGGGTGTAGTTGATGTATCTCCATTTCATGACTTTTGTTCTATCATTTGACTTTAAAATTCATAACTAAGTGCATATAAATAGCATTAATTTGTACAAATTAACATTCATTATTCATTCCATTTATTGTATATAAAATATAGTTTTAAGGATAAAAATATATAATAAAGAAAAGAAAAGAAAAATAATAAAATACCAAAGATTTTTTATGACCCTAAACCTCGAAACGAATTGATTTGGTCGACAAGAAATAAAGTAGGGAGATAAGGACTAAAAAGACAATAAAAATCTCATTCTTTTATTCATCAGTAATTCATTTTTGGGACCTATCTTATTTTTTATTATTTATATCTCAAATAAAGAAACTTTGTAATGAAAGCTGAAGATAAAAATGTATAAATACAAAATTGATTTCACATAAAAATAATACACAATGGACATTTTGTACTCATAATAAAAAGTCAAAATCCAAACTTCCCGGATACATATCTTCTCTAGATGAATCAAAACGTACCAAAATCAGTTTTAATTGTATATAACTTTTAATAGTCTATTTAATGAAGATGTTTTCATCTAATTTGCAGTTAAGATGCAAAAGTTAGGTTTTAAACCCTATTGTATAATATACCTATATATAAATAAAAGGAGACAATATTCTTTTTATTCTTTTATTCCTATTTTATATTTTTATACTCTTGTAAATATTATTTATATTCTATTAAAATATAAAATCAAAATAAAAACATAAAAAATACATTAAAATAAAATAGTGTACAAAATACATAGATGAATATACTATATTTATACCTATATAATGAGTATACATATTTATTTAAGTGTACAAACTATATCAGAAAAATATAATAAAAATATATTATGCATATATAAATAAGTTATAAATACATAAATTATGTATATAAAATAATAAAATACAAAATAAAAAATAAAATACTCAATATATAGATAAATATACCTATAAATTTACTTGTAAAAAGTAACTTGTAAGAAATAAACCCATAAAAATAAATAAAATCATATTAAAATACTAAGCATTTTTTTATTTTAAACAAAAAATAATAAAATTATTTACTAATTTTTTCAATTTTAATTTTAGTTTTATCTTTTTGTGGGTAATGTTGACCAATAAGGTCACGTCGCCCGTTGACTTGGGATAAATGTTTGACCCAAGTCGTAGACCCTGTCATACCAGCCTAGGATCCCTTCTTCCTCGATTTTTGTTGCCTGGGGTATTCACCCTGTTGGGTAGATTGCTCTTTGACTTTCCTCCTGATGAATCTCCATTTCATCACCTTTATTATATCATTTTGACCTTAAAAATCCTAGCTAATGCATGTAAATAGAATTAATTCGTACAAAATAGTATTCATTATTTATTGTATTTATTGTGTAAATAATATGGTTTTTAATACCAAAATTATAGAATAAAGAGAAAAAAAGAAAAAGAATAAAATATCGAAGATATTTTATGACCCTAAACCTCGAGACCAAGTCAAGAATTGAGTTAGTAGACAATGAATAAAGTAGGGGGAGATAAGGGCCAAAAATACAATAAAACCCTATTTATTTATTCATTTATTTATTTTTTTTACACCTATTTTATTCTTCATTATTTATACATCAAATAAAGAAATGTTTTATATAAAAGTTGTAGATAATAATGTGAATAGAAATACAAATTTGAGTTTGTACAAAATTGATACACAATGTTCATTTTAGATACAAAACAAAAATACAACATCCCAACTTCACATACCCATATCTTTCAAATAAAACTTGAAAAATATCAAAATCACCTCTAATTGTATTTAATTTCTCATAAGTTATTTTCATATTTTTTGGAGTTATTGTGTGAAAGTTAGGTTTTTGGACCCCCATTGTACATCACACCCGATTAAAATATTCAATTTTATCCTTTATTATTTTTTACAATTTTATATTTTTATAATTTTGTAATTATTATTTATTACATATGTACTTATTAAAACCAAAATAAAATTGTAAAATAAAATAAGCCTATAAATATATATAGGCAAAATACCTATAATTATACTTGTATATAAATAAAAGGAAGCCATTCTTTTATTTTTTATTCATATATATTTTTATAATATTGTAAATATTGTTTATATTATATTAAAAATACAAAGTCAAAATAAAACCTAATAAAATACATTAAAATAAAATAATGTATATAAAATATAGGTAAAATACCTATAAATATACCTATAAACTATACTTATCTATTTATTAAAGTGTACAAATTACATCATAAAAATAAAATAAAAATATATTTATATACCTAAAAATAAGTTATAAATTATAAAATAAAATAATAAAAGAATAAAATAAAATATATAAAATAAAAATAAAAATATCCAAAATATAGGCAAATATACCTATAAATACACTATTAAAAATTAACTACTGATAAATAAAGTCAAAAAAAATAAAAAAAAATCATAACAAAATACTAAATAAAATAATAAACCTTTTATTTTATAGTAAAAAATAATAAAATCATTTATTATATTAAATTAATAAAATACGAATAAGTATGTCTGTTTTGTCTTCATTCGCGTTGACATGGGCCAATCAGAGGCTGGGGATCATTGACCTCCAGTCAACTCTCCTTGCGCCTCTGACTTTAGTCAGATATATCCAATCTCGTGTCTTCTCCCCCTTTTCCCATACGATCTATCGATTAATCGACCGTTTCTTCATGATATTTTATCATTGGTATCCTGTGATTCACGTCGAGATCCTGGAACTCTTATACATAGCTTGATTCTCTTGATTTTGCCCGGTCAATAAGGGTGCTTCGCCATGTCTATAAATAAAAGATCTCCGCCTCCTCTTCAATTTTGGTCATCTTCATCCTCCTAAAACTCGGTGGCTCGGTCAAAGCGAGCATCCCTGTGACAAAGGGAGAACCCCTAAGCTTTGTGGCGGTCGACGGAGGGCGGAGGTGCACCCAAGCGGCCAACTCCATCCACCTCTGCTCCATGGCGTCAAAACCAGGAAAGAGCTACGCATTTTAATTATTTTAGGTAGATTTCAATTCCAATTTAATCATATCTTTAGATTAGATGTTAGACCTTAGGTTTAGTCTAAAAATGCCAAATTGTAGTTCGTCGGAGCTCCGCTCCGGCGAACGATTCCTTCTGTGTCCGCCCGTTATTCAATTTGCCAACCACACTCATCACCTTCCCTTCTATTTCCCAATGCCCCAGGCATCTCCATACCCACGGATCTACTGGATCCGGCGATCGGGTCTCCACCACCGCCATCCTCATCGGAGACCTCCGCCCATACCTCTGACGCCTATTTCCACCGAATAAGGCTCATGGACCCTTTGTTTGCTTGTGTGTGTCTTCTTTGCAGGTCATGGTGTGCCAAAGAACCCACGAAGCATCGATTTTGCCAAGACTCTAGGCAATTGGAGCTCCCATTCTTCCTCGACTCCGTTTGACTGTGCCAGAGCTCCAGGTGCCTTGTTGAGCCCATCCTCCGACGTGCCATACCACCAGGAACGAGCAGGAGCCTTCAACGCATAGATTGGAGGTAGGAGACGCTCAGAGGAACGGATCGAAGCTCGCCCCAGGCGAGTATCTTCCTTGTTCTTTCGAGCGGCCTCAAGACCGTTTGATCAAGAACACCGCTTCAGAATTAACTGCGACCATTGGATCAGCCCCGCTCCAGAGCGTTCGATCTGCGAGAAGGATTTAATCCATGCCCCTCGTCGTCAAGCCGGTGCGGGCCGACGAGAAGGCGCCACGTGGATAAGCAGATGGCTCTCTGCCATCTGATTATGCGCCTCTTTTGGGTAATTTACACATCTAGCCCCGTATATTTTTATATTTTAATATGGTCCTGTAAAAAAATCACGTGTGAAATAAATTGGGATTTTTGCAGAATAACCCTTGTATTTCATCGAATCGCATTTGGGTCCATTCCATGTCACTTCACATGCTGTCCTACATGAGGTGGTAAAATTGCAGGGACACCATTGCAACCTTTTGTATTTATATTCACTCCAATAAATTTTGAATCATGTTGTATTTTTTTGTAAAAATTACTGGAAGGCTCCTGGACTTTAATTTATTTACATTTTGGTCCTTCCCAAGTAGAGCTATCAGAAAATTCTCAGGTTCGACATTCGTGCAGATTCGGCTTGTTAAAAGTTCGATTCGGATTCAATTCGACAATAAACGAACCAAACCTGAACACGAGTTTGGGGTGGATTAAATAAACGAACCAAACCTCAAAAATATAGGTTCGCACAGGTTCGGTTCGTTAAAAGTTCGATTATACACACACATACATACATACATACATAAAAGTATATATACATACATATTGTATATATAAGGAAAAAATGCATTCTATATTAACATAAGGGCTATTCACTAATTTTCCTAAATCCATCTAGTCATCCACTCCCTAAGTCCCTATTCCCAATTCTTGAAACCCCACAAAACCCTCCCTTGCGGTTGTGGTTTTCCCCTTTAAATAGAAACATCTGCATAATATTTATTCTTAAATGAGCCTTTAACAAGTCGAACCGAACCTTTACGAACCTTACACGGGTCGAACCGAACCTGATTACAATTTTCATTTTATCAAGTCGAACCGAACCCGAGCCTTAAAGTATGTTAAACAAACCGAACCGAGCTCGGGTTGATTCATTCAAGTTTAGCTCGTTTACACCCTTATTCCCAAGAAGAGTCACGTGTAGTCCCACGTGATGGGTATTTTGCATGTACGCCCTGGTGAGTTTTGTAATTGTAAAATAGTTCTTAAAAATTAAATAAATATTATTTTATGTTGTTAAATTTACAGTGTAGCCCCTAGAATTTATTTCATTTGTAAAAATGTGCCTACTAGGACATGTATTCTACATCTTTTTATCTATTTATTATAAATACCTATTGTGCTCCTAAAAATACTCAAAAATAGTAGTAAATGCTTCATGCCATGGGCTTTCACGCTCATATTTTATTTGACATTTTTTGTATTTAATTTATTTATTAAAAATGAAATGAAGCCTATTTTAGTATTGTTTAACTTATAAAATACCAGAAAAATATAAAACATCTTTAAAAATTCCAAAAACATTATATATAGTATATTTTTACCATCTTTTAGTTACAAACCAGAAATCACTAAAAATGGAAAAACAAAAGGCCTAAAAATTTAAAACCCCCAAAATCTTATATAAAAATTTTAAAAATCTGTTAAAAATCTAAAAATATGCTTTTATATTTTATAATTTTTTATATAAATATTTATATATTAAAATTGATTTGCGTACTTTCGGGACTTATTTCCTATTTTTAAAATCCAAATAAATTTTAGGTATTTAATTAATTCTTTATTTGGGATATTTTTTATCTTAAAAATTCATTAAAATTAGCAAAAACTCTAGAAAAATAAAAAAAATTAGAAAAATGTAAAAGCACAAAAATAGTGTATTTAGTATATTTTAATTATTTTTACATGTGTATATATAGTATCTGTATATAATTTATATTGTATTTATACATATACATATATATATGTATTCTGTATTAAAATGAAAAAGAAATATAAAAATTGGAAAATATAAAAAGAAAATACAAAAATATAAAAAAATATAAAATTGAAAACCCACAAAAGCAATAAAATGGACATGAGATAAAAGACAAATTTTTAGCATATTTTTCCTCCTTCTACCGTTTTCTCCTTGTGTTCGACCTCTACACGTACCTACGCCTGTACACATTGTTGTAGAGTTATAATAAATTTTAACTCCGTATTTTTTATATTCATTGCTTTGTTCTTGTTGTGGGTTATTTGTTGATCGAATCCAAGGTTTTCGTCGGTCGCCTCGACGATTGTGCTCCCGCCTTGTGAGGAACACATGACTGATGATTATTTTGGGTTTATCACCTCCCTCGATCGATGCTCTATCATGCGAGATCGTTACATTGATCTGAGAGAATCTGAATCAATCATGCCATCTCGATCTCCCAACTACTTCAGTAGCATGTACATATACCCATGCTCCGCCATTTTGAATTTTGATTTCCCTTTCTCTACTCTTAGCCCCTTAGATCTATCCAGACACCCTCAGTGAGGTGACATCTTGTTGTTGGTGAGGTCCATAGTGAGGAGGAGCATCGAGGAAGGAGTTCCCACCATATCTGGCGAAGCTCGTCTTCGAGGTATCATTTCCTTGGCTTTGGCCGAGCAAGGTTTGTTTCTTTATCTCTTTAGATAGGCATTAGCTTTAGGTTTTGTTTTATGCTTTTATTTTGTGCTTTGACTGTTTGTTTAGTTTAGGAAATAGATCTAAAACCTCGTCGGAGCTCGATAGCTCCGGTCACTGTCCCCATCATGCCTACATTATTCTGACCTCGCCCTTCCATCCCATCTTCTTTCCGAAACCTTATCCACTTGTCGTGCCTCTAATCCATCCAGATCGATCATCGATCTTGACCAACGATGTCCACTTCCTCATCATCGCTGGACCTCCTCCACCCTCACCCATTTCGCTTCGACCTCTCACCAAATAACTGCCAGAACTTTGCCCTTTGCATTGCGACTCTTTTTAGACTATTTGAAGGTTATGAAGGGTCCTTCTACAGGCCAAATTGACTCAAAGATAGATCCAAGTTCCCATGCACCTCCTCGATCCCCAGATCAGCCACCACTGGGATCTGGGGCATTTTGAAGCATCGACTAGATACGAAATGAAGAGACGAGGCTTCTGAGCCTCTCAGTAGAGCAGCAAGCGGTCAGAGGTGGTTGATACGTCAGATCGAAGCTTGGGGGAGCTGGTGTTCTTGCATGTTCTTTCAAGCATCCTCTCCACCGTCTGATCGAGGACATCTCCCAAAAGGCTCAGGTGTTGACGGATTTTGTCGAGCCTCCACTGTCGATCTCACTCCCGAGATCTAATCTCAATCGTCGGGTATGAAGCATTATCGTGCATCCAGGGATGCCACATGGATAAGTGAGAACCATCCTGTTGTTGGATCACGCGCACGTTTGGGGTAAATTGCAGACATGCCCCCACCTTTTTATCTTTGTATTTTAGGCATGTAATTTATTTTAATAATTTAAAACTTCTATGTATTGTACATTGTAATGGTTCATGCCAGGTCACCTCATGCACGGTCTCACGTGAGGTGGCCATTTTGTAGAGATACCCTTGCAGGTATTTGTAGTTCACATTAGTACTTTATATTTTAATATTAGTTAAAAACTTTTTGGGATTTTTACAGAAACAACCTTGTGCTTTATTTTTAATTGCAAATTATGCCCTTGCTAGTTCATTAACTTTTGTGATTTTTTTTCATTTATTAAGAATATCATCTATTATGAAAAAATAGGGTTAAGTGCAAGCTTGCTTGTAGATTCACATTATATTTTTATTTTCATTTTAGGTAATTCAACCAATTATTAAAAATCAAAATAGCAAGTTTTTATCCTTATTTGAATTAAAAATTACCAAAAATATAAAAATTTTTGAAAAAATCCAAAAAAATATATTTTGTTTATTATTTTATTTTACAACTCCATACCAAAAAATCACTAAAAATAGAAAAAGAAAAGGACAAGAAATAAAAAGGCTCCAGAATCCTTTATAAAAATATATAAAAATCTAGAAAAATCTAGAAAATTTTCATTTATTCTTTTAATTTTATTTCTATTATTTATTATAAATTGAAATTGATTTGAACATTTGTGGACACTTTTTGTTGTTTTCAATATTCAAATCAACTCGACCTATTTATTTAATCCCTATTTTGGAATATTTTTTACTTTAAAAATATATTAAAATTGCAAAATTATCAAAAAACACAAAAATAGTAGAAAAATATGCAAGATACAAAAACATTTTATTTTGTGTATTTTGATAATTTTTAATTGTATTTATAAATATATTACTTTATATTGTATATATAGCCTTATATATTCTTAAATTATATGTTTAAAAGAAAAACAAATTAAAATCAGAAAATTAAAAATAAAATAAAAATTACAAAATAAAAACTATAAAAAATATAAAATTAAAATCCTTAAAATTTATAAAATTAAAAACCCACACAAATCACTTAGACAAGAAGAAAAACACAAATTTTGGAACTCATTTCCCCAATCTATCGTTTGCTCCTTGTGTTTGACACTCTACACATACTTACACTTATACACGTATTTGTAGAGTTATAATAAATTTTAACTCCGTAATTTTTATTTGCATTGATATATTTTATTTGTTGGTTAATTGTTGAATTATTAGGGTTTTGTGAGCGATCACTTCGATGATTGTCCGTTTGTCTTGTGGATTGACAAGATCTTCACAAAACCCTAGTTTTCAGTAGGATCCCCAATATATATATGAGAAACTTCAAATGAGATGAGGACTAACCATATGTGTGTGCCTATGCATGCATGCATGTATGTATATACTCATTTTGAAATTATTTTTTTATTTTTATACTTAAAATTACTGGTGAATGACATATCTATTTTTATGTTATTAGCGATGGTGCATGTATCAACACTTATTCATAGTTATTTTCCAAAATTTTAGCTGATCACTTCATCTCTTATTTTTACTTCAAAATTAAATGCTGAATATTTTAAAATTTGAAATATAGCAGCGAACAAGCATTACCACTGCAAGAAATTTGACCTATGGTAACGAATAATTTATTTGTTCGTTGTTATATCTTCTGATGTTAAATGTATAGCCATGACTACTATTCATTGTAAATTTAGCTTTTGTTCTTGTATTCAGTTAGGAGTGTCATATTTCTTGCTAAAGGTTCATATAACAATTTTTTATTTGTTGGCTTATTTGTCAAAACTTGTATAAACGATGATGAATCAACCAATGATTAGAAGAAAACATCAATGAGAAGCAGTGTTATATGATTCGTTGCTAGAAATATAACAACGAATATAATAATCATTGTGAATTTAAAGAACCAAATGATGGGTGTTATTCATTGGTATATATTTAACTACAAATGATATGGCAATGAATGTTTAATTATTCGTTGCCTTGGGCCAATTTTGTTGTAGTGCACTAATGATATAGCAACAGGTAAGACATCCGTCTCAAATTTCAAGTATAAAAAGTATTTTTCGCAACGAATACCATCGTCATTATATATTTGATGAGGTACAATATAGTGACGAATTTAAAAAAAATCATTGTCAATCCATTTTGTTGAAGGCGCATCCGTCTCATGTTATGTTCCTTCTAGGATTTAAATCATCATATGTTGTTGCAGTTACAAACGCAAACCCTATAGGTCGAGTTCTCTGAAGGAGTCCCACCTGAGGGAACAGATCCACTGCTGTAGCAGTCCATGCTGTAATGTAGGGGATCCGTCGGATGGGGATCGGACGACCTTCGTAGGGGTCGGGATGGTCAGCACACATCCTGGGGTTGTTCATTCCCCATCCAACGGATCCCCTACGTTGCAGCAGGTGTTGTAACAGCAGAGGACCCTCTCTATCTACCTGGTCCGATGCTCAACTCTACTTCCAACTTTGCCAGTTAGAAGTTGAGAGGCATATATGTAATTTGTCCATTAGTAGATTAAGATGAGGAAGCTTGCTAAAGGTTGGCAAGAAAAGAGAAAGTTGTAAAGGATGCCCCCATTCGTGTCCCCCTAATGGCAGGAGCAAGGAATCTTATCACACTGACTATATCCTTTTTCCTTTACATATATGATATGATATGTGTTGAGGCATCAGCCTAGTGCCTTTGTTTGTATCCCTAAACTTCTCCCTCACGAGGACTACCACTTCACAAAGTGTGAAAGGGACATTCATTGGGTTTGACGTTTAGTGGCATCACTAACCCTTAATCACTATCAAGTTACAGTGTATATATTATTGTAGGTATAATAATATATATTTAGTGGGTCCGTTCACTTATTGTTATTTCTTATTCGTTTGTTGTTTGATTATACATTTTCTCAAAGATTAACAAGTTACCAGTTGCGAGTAACAGAAGCAAACAAGCACAAAAGCATATAAACAAATTGTGTATATAAGGATTTACCATATTCATACGCAACTGGAATACATCCTTGAGTGGGGACGATCGGGCTCACTATATATGGAGATGGAGAAAATACATAGATACGAACCTTAGCAGTACAAACTGATCCAAAAACCCAACCATCTCCCATCCACCCTCCCCCAAACCCTCCAAACCCGATCGTTGACTAGGCTGCGAGACCTGCTTGTTGGTATGGTATGGTACAACGGCTAGCTTTTGCTCACCCTTCTTGTGAAGGGTGTAAAGAAATGGTTCGTCCAAACATATGATTAGGATTCAAGGCACATAGCATTACTTATGAAGCAACATGCATTTGGATCCAAATAACCCAACCTTCTTTTTAGAATTAATGGATTTTAGCCATTTTAGTCTCATTTTTTATCAAAAAAAGTCAACATAGAAAACATATCGTGGTCATAAATATAATCCATCTAACATATACACAAAGCTCATATCATATTCACTTTTCCAACCCTCTCAAGCAAGGACGGATTCGGGGGTATGGAGGGGCACATGCCCCCTTGAATAATCTTTATATATACTTTAAAGGGTTTAGCATACATATATAAAATAATATGCATTTCAATTAATATATCAATATATATCTTGATTTATATCCTTTCACGTAATCAAAATGGAAGGAAAAGAATTATGCATTTATAACAATTAAAAATAATTACATCTTTAAACATCAATTATGTAGTTTGTTGTTCTTCATTTGATCTTCCATCTTTAAAAATGAGACAATTCATGATGCTCCATATTTAAAATGTCACAATTCATGACGTCTATAAATTAATTCATGTAAATAGCATATTCATTAATTTTGATTTAGCCAACAAACTCGTATAACAACTAGGCAAATATAAATTTGTTTGAACGAATATCTATAAGATAAAATTGGTATAGAGAAATGAAAGTGGTTTTTTAAAATTTCAAAAACTTAGTTGATTCCGTATTAAATCACATTAACAAAAATAGGTCGAATCTCATTCATATATTTTTGATAAAAAAAATGAACTCATTATCTATGATCATTAACATTTTTTAGGCATTCATTCATATAGATTTACCGTCCATGTTAAGAAGCTTGATGTTGCCTTAAAGTTGCTAAGAGTCGAATATTAAAATATCATTCAAATTTAACTGTCATATGTAAAGGAATTTTACATATTAATATTTATTAATATGATTTATATAAGAAATGAATTAAGCACATATCCTAATCAGAGAAATATGAGATCAACCCCTTAAAGTAGTTGACTCTCTTCATGTATTCTTTTTTTAGAAGTCCTATCAATGTTTACTTTGATTAACATTTTAGTGTTTATAAAATAGATGGGAAGATAAATGGCCAGTAAAGTAATATCCCAAGTAGATACTTCTAATACTCTAAGAAAATATTTTAAAAGTCATGGAGTAAATATTTGTTGTAATTATTCAGGTATAATAAATACCAGTTTCTTGATAATATTTAATTGAAATAGAAATTTATTATCATTTTATATTCATATTTATCTTTTACTCCATTAAATTATACTTTCAAATAAGATAAATATGTATTTAAAAATTTAATAGCCTTAATCACGTCTTCTAATGGTCTTATAATAAAATTCTAATTTATGGGTGTTTTAATGGCCAAAATTCTATTATTTTACATTCATTTTGTGTCACTCATTGCAAATTGTTATGATTCTTAAATGCAAGCTCTCATTCTTGAAAATAATTTGTCTTCACTTTTCTCTTTTTCCCGTGTAAGAATTTGGAATTCCTCTTCCAACTTGTCCCAAAATGGGCATGATGGAAAAGAACAAGAAGAAAATGAAAGAGGATATTTGTCCAATAGTAACAAATGGTGCCTCCCCATATTTACATCTGATCCAACCTAGCAGTAAGCAATCCGGCAAAAGCAACCAAAAAAATTCTTGGTAAATCTTGTTTTGAAATATTTAAAAACAAGAAGATACATAATTAAAACTAATTATAGTTTCTCACTTACACAGTCCGGTATGTGATTAATTATAAATGTGTTGAATCATTATATACTTGTAGGATTATCCGTTCTTATGAATTATGCACATACTTAAAGATTGAGAAATCGAGTATAGCATACAATACTCTTACATCACAAGGAAGCATTCGATTTTACATCAAAACTCAAATATTGTATTAACGCCCCCTACATTTTTCGACATTTTTGAAATATTTTAAAATTATTACTATCATGCGAAGAAAAAGAAATTGACTTAATTTTATAAAAAAGTTTGTACCTGAGGAAACTTCTTACATCCAGGTAAATTGGAATGTTATAATACAATTCAAAGAATGGACCTAACTTTAAAAAAAAAATCTTTGACAAAATGATAACATCGAATCATTTCGTCTATCTGAAAAGAACGAGATAGAACATGAGTGCATTTTAACCAAAAGTAAAAAAAACAAATTAAAGAAAACATTAGGTATCTAGTTGTGATTAAACTAAGCCTAAGTTCTTATAGGTAATCGAGATAGAGAGATAGAGACACGGACAACAATCGTATCATGCCATGTGGCACATGTCCAACCCCCTTCACTCCCACCACCGTTGCTGGCTCATCCGGTTGGCCAACCGCACGCTCGTCTTAATCGATCGATCGTGAAGAATCAGCAGCAACATTAACAACATATGATAGCTTCGACCCCACCCCCTTCGAAGCCTCCCTTCCCACCTGATGTTCATCGCCAAAGAGAAGCGCTCCCATGTTGAGGCCCTCTTCAATCTCTGTCATGACCACCACCTCGATGCTTACATCCTTAAGCTTGCCCACCTCCCACTCCTTCCCCACCAGAAGCTCTGACGACCCCAAATCCTACCCTTGGTTAATAATGTGAATTATATTATTGTACAGCAGATATAAATCAATCAAAAATCACTTCAAAAGAAAATATGTGATTCAATTCAATTGTTGTAATTTATTTACGTGGAAAAGCCTAAGGTCGAACATGAGGAAGTAAAGTGGCTTAACCTCAATTCAGATCACTCAATTCTTGGTTTTCAATGTGAATACTATTTTTGATGTTTTACAACAACAACAAAGCTTTTTCCCACAATTAAGTAGGGTTTGCTACATGGATTCTTCGCCTCCATTCAGTTCTATCTTGGGTCAATCTCGGGCTTATATACAAAAAATTAAGATCCCTTCATATAGTCTTTTTCCAACACTTCTTGGGTCATCCTCGCCCTCTCTTAGCCTGCTCAACATTCCAACACTCGCATCTCCTAACTGGTGCATTTGTCGTTCTTCTTTGCAAATGACCAAACCGTCTTAAGCGATTTTCTCGCATCTTATCCTCGATCGGAGCTACACCAACTTTCTTTCTGATTGCATCATTCCGAATCCGATCTTTACGTGTGTGTGTGTGTGTGTGTCCACACATTCACCTTAGCATTTTCATTTCTGCCGCAATCATTCTCTGCATACGTCTATGGTTCACATGCCGACATCCAGATCCATAGAGCATAGCAGATCTCACAACTGCTTTGTAAAATTTTCCTTTAATTTTTAAAGGAATTTTCTTATCAGAGAGAAGAGTAGAGGCTCCTCTCCACTATAACCAACCTGCATTTATTATATTAGTAGCATCTCCATCAATTTCCACATCATGTTGCAAAATTGATCTCAGGTATCTAAAAAATCTCTCTTATGAATGTTATCGTCACCAATCTTCACCTCAATTCCGTCACGGTTGCTTCCATCAAAGGTGCACTCCATATA
Source organism: Ottelia alismoides (assembly GCA_037367405.1). Lineage (NCBI taxonomy): Eukaryota > Viridiplantae > Streptophyta > Magnoliopsida > Alismatales > Hydrocharitaceae > Ottelia > Ottelia alismoides. The sequence goes on from JAZKJV010011019.1 coordinate 551,562, forward strand.
TTCTGTCTTAACCCTACTTATATGAAATACTTTAGTCTCCAATGCATGTCTCCAGATCTCAAGCCTCTCATTTACTCCATCTCTAGTATCGTCAATCAACACAATATCATCATCAAATAACATACACCAAGGTAACTCATCCCGAATGTGACTTATCAACTCGTCCATAATCATATATTTTGTGTTTTCATATGCAAAATAAAAGAGATGTGAATGCAAATATGAGAAGGTTTCTTAAGAAAATCAAGTAGACTTGGTAAAATATATTTTAATATAAAATGAGTTCAATTTAATTAGGTAGTATTTTTCTTGGAAACCTTATGAAATTAGGAATGCAACATGTATTTTTTATATTTTTTTAGACTAAGAATGCATGCATAAAAATGAACACTTTTTTAAGTTTTTGTGTAATTTAAGACTAAGTAGGATGCTAAATTAAATAAACTTAATTTAGAATGAAAACAATGCAAAACAAGCTCTTACTCTATTTTTATAATTTTCTGATAGTACATGTATTTTGTAAGGATTATCATGAAACATAGTACATAATAACAACAACAACAAAGCCTTTTTCCCACAATTAAGTAGGATCGGCTACATGGATTCTCGCCTCCATTTAGATCTATCTTGGGTCAGTCTCGGGCTTATATCCACAAAACTAAGATCCCTTCGTATGGTCTCTTTCCAACACTTCTTGGGTTGTCCTCGTCCTCTCTTAGCCGGCTCAACATCCCAACACTCGCATCTCCTAACTGGTGCATCAGTTGATCTTCTTTGGAAATGTCCAAACCATCTTAAGTGGTTTTCTCGCATCTTATCCTTGATCGGAGCTATATCAACTTTCTTTCTAATTGCATCATTCCAAATCCGATCTTTATGTGTGTGTCCACACATCCACCTTAACATTTTCATTTATGCTACATTCATTCTCTGCACATGTCTATGGTTTACATGCCAACATTCAGATCCATAAAGCATAGCAGGTCTTGCGGTTGCTTTGTAAAACTTTCCTTTGATTTTTAAAGGAGTTTTCTTATCACAGAGAGCAACAAAGGCTCCTCTCAACTTTATCCAGCCTGCATTTATTCTATTAGTAACATCTCCATCAATTTCCTCATCATGTTGCAGAATAGATCCCAGATATCTAAAAGAATCTCTCTTCTGAATGTTATCGTCACCAATCTTCACCTCGATTCATTCACCATTACTTCCATCAAAGGTCACTCCATATATTCCGTCGTAACCCTACTTATACAAAATCCATTAGTCTCCAACTCATGTCTCCAGACCTCAAACTTCTCATTTACTCCATCTCTCGTCTCGTCAATTAGCACAATATCATCAGCAAATAACATACACCAAGGTAACTCATTCTGAATGTGACTTCTCAACTCGTCCATAATCAAAGTAAAAAGAAATGGACTCAAAGCAGAACCTTGATGTAAACCAATGTTGATGTCAAAATATCCAGTCTTCCCAGACATGGTCCTTACACAAGATAAAGCCCTATCATACATGTCCTTTATGAGGTTAATGTATAGGACAGGTACTTGTCTCTTCTCCAACACTCTCCACAATATCTCTCATGGGACAGAATCATAAGCCTTCTCCAAATCAATAAAGATCGTATGGAGGTTCTTCCTTTTAGCTTTATAGATCTCCATTGTTATCCTCAGCAAATGGATGGCTTCAATCGTTGAGCGACCTGGCATGAATCCGAATTGGTTTTCTTTTACGTTGGAAACTTGCCTCAACCTTCTTTCGATCACACTTTCCCAAAATTCATAGTGTGACTCATCAGCTTCATACCTCTATAATTTGAATAATTTTGAATGTCTCCTTTATTCTTATAAAGAGGCACCACGATACTCCTCCAATCTTCAGGCATTTTCTTGCTTCGCCAAATAACATTGAATAGATTCGTAAGCCAAGTCAAACGTGCTCACCTAAAACTCTCCATACTTCTACAGGATGTCATCCGGTCCTACACTTTTTCCGGGTCTCATAACCTTCAAAGCCTCCTCTACTTCCTTTATTTGTATCTGTCTATAGCTTGCACGATTCAAGTAACTTTCACTACAAGCTAGATCACCCAAAGTGATATCTCTATTTCTTTATCCAATAAAAAGTTTATGGAAGTACTACTCCCATCTAGTCTTTATATCCTTCTGAGTAATAAGCACATGACCTTCCTCGTCCTTAATGCATCTCACTTGAGAAAGGTCTTTGGTCTTTCTTTCTCTTTCTTTGGCCAACCTGAATATATCCTTCTATCCCTCCTTAGAGTCGATATTTTTATACAAAACTTCATAAGCTTTTGACTTAGCTTTGCTTACGGCCTTCTTTGCTTCCTTCTTTGCTATTTTGTAGTTTGTGACAGTCTCATCTGTTCTATCCTTAGACATAGCTTTAAAGCAAGCTCTTTTTATTTTTAACTTCTCTTGCATCCCTTCACTCAACCACCAAGCCTTCTTTTGACGTGGAGCTCCTCATTTTTACTCGCCTAGCATCTCTTTGGCTACTTTTCGGATACAAGATAGCTACTGTCTCACACATCTCGTTTGCACTACCTCTACAATCAGAAGATAAGTCTTCTAAAACCTTCTCCCTGAAGCTCGCTTGCTTCAGTGGAAGATTCCACCATCTAGTTCTAGTTATCTTAGAAACCCTCCTTTTCTTTACCAGCCTCTTCGTTTGTACATCCAAGACTAACAAACGATGTTGGGTTGTCAAACTCTCTCCTGGGATTACTTTTCAGTCTTTACAACACAATCGATCTCTTCTCCTCAACGCAAAATAATCTATATGTGTTCTAGTTGGCTCACTCTTATAACTAATTAAATGTTCCTCCCCCTTCTTGAAGAGAGTGTTTGCTATGAAAAGATCATATGACGTTGCAAAATCCAGGATGAATTTTCCCTCTTCATTTCTATCCCCAAAGCCATGTCCTCCATGAACACTAGCATACTCTGAAGCATCTTTTCCCACATGTCCATTAAGATCTCCACCAATGCTAATCATCTCTCTTTGTGGGATTCCCTGTAGACTCTTATCCAAATCCTTCCAAAAAACTTATTTAGTCCTTTCATCTAAACCAATTTGCGGTGCATAAACTAAGATGATATTCAAAATTTCTTCTTCAAGCACTAATTTTAGCAAAATAATTCGATCCCCGGATCTTTTCACCTCAACCACACAATCCTTCAAATCCTTATGAACAACCACTCCAACATCGTTTCTACCCTTATCTTTACCTGAATACCAAAGTTTAAAGCATGCCTTCTCAATCTCCCTTGCCTCCAACCCATTTAGTCTCTTGAAGATATAGTATATGAATCTTCCTTCTTTCCATCGTATCCGCTATCTCCATCAACTTTCCAGTTAAAGTGCTAATATTCCAACTAACAATCCGCAACTTCCGTTGCAATCTCTTTTGGAGTAACTTCTTTACACGCATGCGTCCATTATGCAAGAACTCTTGTAAATTTTGAACTACATCCAGACGGTGATGCAGCGGAACTAGCTTAATTACCCGCATGTGTTCCTCATGCGAGAACCCTTGCAAATTTTAAAAACATCTAGGCTGCGATATAGCGGCCCTTGCCAATTTTTCATTGCATTGGTGTGATGCAACGCGTCGCAAGTAGGGAACACCTCGTTGAAATCTATATGTTTGCTTAAATCTATGTTGAAAAGATGCAACTGTCATGAGGCAACTTCTTAAATAGTATTTTTTTAAAAAAAAGTACTTAAATTATCTTCAATGAAACATATTGATTATTGATAATTAATTTTTATTAATTGTACAGAGTAATGTCAAGACAAATCAAAAACTTATTTGGGATAGATATTGAAATTAGGAATATACAGGAGCTTAAATTTTGATCAAATGAGATGTGTGGATTAAATTAAAAATCATTTACAATATTCATTCTTTAATCTATTTAAGGCGGAAAACGTCCTTATTTCTCATGAAACTTGGACACGAATTAAATTAAAGCACAACTATTTATATTTCTTACGCTATTTTTGGAATAAGGGTAATTTACTACAAAATTGTGTTCATAAATGGGTAAACTATGGATCAATTCTACTCCATGAATTTTGGTAAATCGTCCATATATCAGATAAACACAAACCAAATTTGATACGATAGAGAACAGATTATGAACAACATGACATTTTTGGATTTGCAAAAAGATGCAAGATGAAGGTTCAAAACAAAGGTCAAACGTAGGATATTATTTGCAAACCAGGAAATGAAATAAAAATAAATAGGGATTTTTACCCGGCAGACCCTATAATCTTTGTCAATTACGTCTATGACCTTTGAAACATCGTAATTCCTCCCTCAGCCCCATAATCTTACTAACCCTTACCCCGTAGACCTCGTGGTTAACTTCCATCTATTTAACCGTTAAAGTAACTGTTAAAGCTAACGGATTCTGTCCCCCCTGCCCCCCACGCTCGTCCCGGTTGCCGCCTCCCGAGCCCCCCCACCAGCCCGCCGCCTCCCTGCTCGAGGCCTCCCCCCGACCCCTGCTGGAACCACCAGCCCGTCGCCCTTGCTTCCCCCGGCCGCTCAGAGCTCCTCCGCCCTACGCCCTCCACCCCCCCCCCCCCCCCCCGTGCGCGCGCGCTTCGCTCAGAGCTCTCCCGCCCTCACCCCGCGCTCCGCTCAGAGCTTCCCCGCCCTCTGGCCTCCGGTCCCGCTCAGCTCCCAACTCCTCCAGGCGAGCAAAACAAGCCCCCCCCCCATTGCTAGAAGCCCATGCCAATGTTGAGGGATGAGAGAGATAGAAGAGGATTGTTTTTTCTTCTAAGTAATTCTAGCCGTCCGATCACGGGTTGGTTAGATTAACTCGTTTTTACCTCAAGGAAGTTAACTTTAGATGTGTCAATTTAACGGTTGGGTTCGTGGGGTAAGACGGAGAAAGTTTACAGGATCGAGAGAGGAATTACGATGTTTCAAAGGTCGTAGAGGTAATTGACAATGATTATAGGGTCTGCCGGGTAAAAATCTCAAATAAATAGCACTTAGATGCTTCTTTATTTACCAGCTAGTAGAGGGGTGTTGTGCAACTTTCACAGGAGGTGCCGCGTGTCTGAAGCAGAGCCCTCAATGGAGATGAAAGGCTGAAAATGCATGGAATGATTGACGGACAAGATGGAACAAAAGGTGAGATGAGGGGCACCTGGCAACGGGTGAGATGGGCTTGAGATCCAATCGACGGTTGGATTCCTCTCAGTGGTGGACAGTCAGATCAAACCCCGAAGGGGAAGATCGACGGCCGCTGCTGTTCCTTCTTCCACAGTCCCCTCCGCGCACGACTGAACCCCAACGGAGATCCCGTGCTAGTGATGCTGCTGTGCACAGCGGTGGCTAGGTGCTGCTATTGTGATCCGTCCATCCGTGACTGGAGGCTGTGGGACAATGGACGACGGCGGCATCGCTGTAGACGAGAAAGGGTCCTTGGAGATTAGCTCCAGGCGGCTCTGCCCGAAGGTGACGAAGAACTCCAGGCGCTAGTGGAGAATGGTGCTGCTACGCACTGCAGTTGCGTTCTCCGCGTTACTGGTAGGTGATGATGACGTGTTACTCTGCAACCGATGTAATGCCGACGTCTCCGGTGACGTGAAGAGGGGTCGAGTTCTGCTGATGAAGCCCCTCACGCGATGATGGATCCGAGATGGATTTATAGGAATCGATTGGTCTGAGGTCCATTCGCTGCAGGTGATGATGGATGACGGTGAAGGGGATCATGCTGCTGCTCGTTTGGCTGCTAAAACGTGATGGCCCGTGGCAGAAGGGATGCACTTTCGGCTATGTTTAGTCCTTGAGTAAAACTGCCGATATGGGGGCGCCGGTGGTAAACGAAACTCTGTTGCTCGATGGGTGAACCTCCAGGCTGCTGCTGTTTGGATCAAGAATGGAGGTGAAGGAGCCCCTCTGTGGATTCGCCTGAATGCGAGCGAAGGTCGGCCGGGCTCGCTCTGTTGTCGAAGATGTCGCTAGACTACTTGGTGTGGTTCCTCGACAGCTGGGTTGCGACCTGCAGTGGTAAGCCCGTGCTCGAGCTTCAAAGCTCGGCTATGGGAGTTAAGTCACAGAGGAGAGATGGTTGATGTGCTTCTCCTTGATGGGTTTGAGTGATGGTGGTCTGAAGGAAGAGAGAAGAAGAAGAAGAACAAGGGAGGAGAGAAAGGACTTGGGGTAATTCCAGCCAAAACAAGGCATTACCCAACTTCCCATGTTGCGACCGAGGATTGTTTAGCGGCTCTAAATGACAGTTTAATCAATCCAAAAAGTTTATTTTACAAAAAAATCATATTAATGATCAAAATGCGTAATTTCTTTGTGAAAACAGAAATTTTGACGATTTAATGGGCGGACGGAGGTGTAGTTAACAAGGAGAAAATAAAGAGGAAGAAGAAGAATGGATATAGAAGAAGAGGGGTTTACATGAGGTTTTTCTCTCGAGGAGCGGAAGAACAAAGTTGTAACTCATGTTATCGCCTCAAGAAGTTCGGCAGAGACGAACCTTCGAAGCTTCACAATGAGGATTGAAGCTGCTACAACGTGGGTAAGAACCACAGATCTCCCCCGTGAAGAGGTTATTGCTCAAGGATGAAGGTTGGCCACTGACCTGGTAGACTTCTCCGAGCTCACGCTCTTTCTTTCTTGTGTTTTACACACGGAGTGGCGGATAACGGAAAATGGAGTAAGTTAGGATGGTGGTTAGGTTGAGCTCAGATTAGGGATGAAAACGATCGGATACGGATACGAATATATGTATAATCATATCCTTATTCATTTTAAAATACGAATACGAATATTGATGAATGTGAAAAATATGTTACCATATCCTTAAAAACGAATACGAATATAAAACGAACACGAATCGGATACAAATAATAACATAAATATTTAATAGATTAACTAAAATATACATGTTTAGGATGATTTACACATAAAATAGATATACCATATATAGTAATTTCACAACAATTATATCAACAATGATGAATGCAGACATAAAATGTTGTTACGCACATGTATAAATAAATATATTACTATACTTATGTACGAAAACGAATATATGAATACGAATGTGAATATTAACGAATGTCAAAGTGACATCCATATCCGTATCCATTTTAAAATGAATACGAATACGAATGTCAAAATATGTATAAAATGAATACGATAGCGGATCGGATACGAATATATTCACATTCGTTTTCATCCCTAGCTCAGATAATGGGAAGGTTCGAGGGAGATGGAGAGAGTGGGTTGGTCACAAGTGGTTGGTTCTCAACATGGGAGGGCTGAGCAATGGTTAGGGAAAGTCACGAGGATGAGAGAAGAGATGGGAAGACGGGTTTTTCGTGTGCAAGAGAAAACCTTGGGCGAGGGGGTTCCAGCTGACTAGGAGGTCAACTTATGGAAGCTTTTGATTGGCTGGAGGGAAATGAAAGGATATGATTGCTGAGGAGGATAAGTGCATGCAAATGGCCAATAGGAAGATACCACTTAGACCTCTGACATGCAAAATTTTGACCAACACGGAAAAATAAAGAAGAAATTAAAAACAGAATTAAAGTAAAACTCAAAATAGAAAGTGACTGACATTAAAGTTGTAGATCTAAATAAGGTCTACAACTTCCATTAAGGTTTCAAAATCAAAAGAAGAAGCAATTGCAAGATAGGAATTTTTAAGGTATTTTAAGAATTAAAGCACCAAATTTTGACTATCTTTATTTTTCCTTTATTTTTGACAAAAATTAATACAAGATAAAATAGAATAAAATGCTAAACACATAATTACATGCAATCTATTTTTTTTTGGATTTTTAATAAATTAAGAAAACTAAAACAAAAATAAGGAAAGAAAAAGTATATACATTTTGTACACAGTCGGAACACAAATTTCATTTTTTTATTTGTTTGGACTTCAATTTTTATGTATTTTATTAAAACATAAACAAATAAAATAAATGAAAGGGAAATAAATTTAAAATGGTTAATTATATATAAGAAATCATATGTCAAAGTTAATGAATATTTACAAAGTATAATTAGGTCTCTGATGAACGTCAAAATCGTCTCTTTAATAGTATGAATTATATTATAGGAGACGGTCTTCGATTAATCACAATCTTTGAATGTTGTGGAGAATTTTTCTTGGCTAGTCTACCAAGGTCGAACACATGGAACATTGATTTTTAGTTGTGTGATCTTAAATTAAATAGTTAATTAATTGTTCGATTAATTTCTACATCGGAAGATAAAGAGAAAATATGCTGATGAAATGATGATGCAGATGCAATGCTAATAAAATAAAAAAAGTGAAAGGGAAATAAATTTAAAATGGTTAATTATATATAAGAAATCATATGTCAAAGTTAATGAATATTTACAAAGTACAATTAGGTCTCTGATGAACGCCAAATCGTCTCTTTAATAGTATGAATTGTATTATAGGAGACGATCTTTAGTTAATCAAAAATCACAATCTTTGAATGTTGTGGAGAATTTTTCTTGGCAAGTCTACCAAGGTCGAACACAGGGAACAGTGATTTTTAGTTGTGTGATCTTAAATTAAATAATTAATTAATTGCTCGATTAATTTCTTCATCAAAAGATAAAGAGAAAATATGCTGATGAAATGATGATGCAGATGCAATGCTAATAAAATAAATAGAGCGGAAAATGGAGCTCAGGATCTGCAATTTTGCACAAATTAAATCCTAAAATAAATTTATCAATTAATCCTAAAAAATAATCACAGATCAAAAGGATAAATTTTAGAAATATTTATCAAATCAAATTCAAGCAAGGGAATCAACAGATTAATTCACGCTCTTCCTAATTAGATAATTGATAATTCTAAGTCATGAGTATATCCCAGAAATTCCTATGATTTATTCCTCAAATATATGAGCAATTAATCCAATGATCTAAATAAGTCCCTACAAATATCAAATCCTCGAAGAATGGTTAAATTCATCAATATTTACTCAATAACAAATCAATTCCTCCTCCTTTGTGATTTTTCTACAAAGCCAAATTTGATTAATATAGCCCCTATGTTGATTAATTTCTCAATAAATAATTATTAAATGATATAAGAGAATTTATCTTGTAAAATATTCTCAGTCAGATCCCTGCAAATCAATTTAAAAATTTCTTATGATAATTGCACAAATGTATGGATAATTGAGCCTGCATGTGTCAACAAAAAATCATAATCAACGATCATAAAAAAATTGATTCACATATGTTCACAAACTATGTAAAGTGATAGAGCATGAAATAAGCTTCAAAACGATACATTACATGCTAAAATCGGAGTTCAAATGAGCAAGATATGATAATTTGCAATGTTAGGGACTAAAGTGTAGTAAAAATAAATATTTCTCCTTCAATTGGGTCCATGGAGGGCTTATCTGCAATTTCATGAAGTCAGAGGAGCGATTCGGTAATTTACCCCTGGTGGGGGTGTATCAGCATTTTCTTCAAAAACCAAGGGTCTGCTCTGCAAATTTACTATGGCCACATGCAACGCATATGACAATGATGTCAATTAGGCCTTCTTGCAATTCTAGAGGAAAGCGAGGATACGGGCGTAATTTTTCCCCACACATGTGTCATGCACGTACGTAGCAAGGATCGGGGCACAGGCCTGCGGTTCGGGGACCGAATCTCCATGTGGCAAGATGCTCGAGGTTTGGGTCCCTGAGGCGGTGGCAGATGGTCGAAGGAGCTTTGGTCGACCCGAGCCTCGAGGCTGGGGTCGAGGCTCGGAGAGAGGACACATGGCATACGGATAACCGTTGGATCAGGAGAAGGCCCTAGATCCGATGGTTGTCAAGCGGTGGAGTATGAGCGGAGGCGTGGGGCATCATCGTCGAGGACGAACGAGACAGTGAAGAGGCGGGGGCCATGGCACATGAGGTGGTGGCAGAGGCTAGTAGAGGTGGTTGTATGCTCGAGGGTGGTCGAGGCGACTGAGCGCGGAGGGTAGACGGAACTGATGGAGGCGTGGCTTCGAGAGTGGGGCGACCTGCAGGAGTTAGCAGAAGAAAATGGGGCGGTGGCGGTGTGGGCTCCATGGTAGCGAGACAACATCAGAGAGGGTGACGTGGTGGTCGACGTATGAAGGGCGGTTCTAGGAAGCGAAGGCGGTCGATGAAGGTGGAGAGGATGCACCGGAGATGAGGTAGCGTAAAGAGCAAACGGAGATGTTGCACACGTGGGGGAGCAATTGGAGTGTTTCGCCTTGAGGTCAAGCTCCTCAACGAAGGGCCATGTTGTTGCCTCGATTCGAGATGGTGAAGGGCTCAAAGAAACCTCTCAGCTTCCTGGAGATTGCTGCAGCAAGGGAGGAGCACTTCCACCCCTTGGATCACGCATGTGGTCGAGTGAGTCATTGTCGCCGACTCTAACAGAGGAAATGGCGGATGGGAAGGACGAGGGAGGTCGGTAAGATGTTTTATTGGGGTAAGGGAAGGAGAGACGTTAGCACAGGAGAAGGGGAGGAGATGGCGTTACGTGCACGGTGGAGGGGAAACAACAGTGGGGGTATGGAGCGTTGCAGGAGATGCTGCGGTTGGAGAAAGGAGAAGAGGTCACGTGCTAGACACATGATCTGGTGATGAGTGAAGAGAGACATGGGTGAGTCACGTGTCACGCAAGTGACTGGCGGTGTCGGCAAGAGAGAGAAACGGGGTGCCACGTGGCATGTACAGGGGCTGTCACATGTCGCCCCAAAAAAATTTCAAAATAAAAAGAGGAAGAAAATAGAAAAGAAATAAAAGAAGACCTCAGATCAAAAAAAATCCTTCATAAAAGTTGTTCGTCTTGACAAGAACTACAACTTTTATAAAGGGTCTGGGAGCAAAAGAGATCATCTGTATAAAGTATTTTTTGTGGTCTCCATGTGAATTGAAAACCGACTTTTGGAGATTTTGCAATTTTTTGGAGATTTTAAAAGATGTTAAAAATTATAGAAAATATGATAAAATATAAGAAAATTAATTAGATACTAATCTTTTTTTATTTTTAATAAATAAGAAAATAGGAAAATAAAATAGAAGTACAAAATACAAGAATTTTGTACAGACTCACAACGGACACTCGGATATGGTAAGTTTTTTTATTTTAGTCTTGATATAGATTTAGATTTTTATACCACTAAATAAATTTTCCATCAAAGAATTCAAATGAAAAAGAAATAAAATTAAAAGGGTTAATTATGTACATAAAAACTCAGGTCAAAAATAGAAAAAAACTAAAATGCGCAAAAGATGCTCAAAACTCAACTTTCACATACGAGCTTTGAATGTTATGAATTCGTCTTGTTTTGAAGATACTTGAAAATGGAGTACTTTAAAAATGAGTAGACCAAAATCGAACATCGTATGATAGAGATATGTATGTTTAGTCTGTCAGATGTGAAGTTAGACTTTGGGATTATTTGACAATTATTTGAGTTAGTATTTTTTATATTTTTTATTTATTTTTGTTAGTATATCTACATAGTGGAGGTTGTTTTAGGTCAATCGGAGTTAGAATAAATTAATTAAAAATATGGGAAGTTAGCAGCTTTTTAGGCCAATTTACACATTATGCAATTATGCATGATGGAATGCGAATACAAGTATGAATGCTAATGATGTGATATTAATTATTAAATACATATGGATTTTGGGGAACACGGCCTAATTGAACAATTTTAGTATGATGAATACGAGATTCATCAGCCTCCAAAACTAACATTTTGCAAATAAGCTCCCATTTAATGAAACTACTTTTATTGGATATAATTTTGTAACTTAAACTTTGGAAATGAGTTCGGTGAATTCAGAATTCATATGGAGCAAGAATCCATACGAGAAAATGGACTTTACAACCTTTTCGATTTAAGATTGAAGGGTATTTATTTAACGCGGAAAGCATTTTGTATTTTTATATTCATTTTTATACACATGTTATATGTTAGAAAATAATTAAGTTAAAACGAATTTATATGAATCTATTAAAAATCAAGGAAGATTGAGCTTTTTATAGATAAATATATACACATTTTCAGTTCTTTCTTTTTGTGATTTTTATTTTGATTTATTTCATGGACTTATTTACAAGATTAATATACATTATTAATCTATTTTTATCGTAATTATGATTTTATCAATTTATTGAATTTATGTGTATTTATCTATTGTTTTGTTCGGGATTCAAGCTAAATCACAAATTCATCAAGCTCCTCACCATTTCCACCATCATTCTCTACAAAGCAGTTATCCTTGTCATCTTCCCCACTTCTCCCTCCTTCTGATCCCTTCTTGTCCCCATCACCCAATCCACCATCAAGTCCCTCTACCTTCCCTTTGTCTAGTGTGAGCAGTCCAAGTTGATCGCCTAGAATCCTTGTAATGTCATTAATGAGTTTGCCACCCCCACCTCCAAGTCGTGGCCTGACGACCTCCTTCCTTCATGTTCCAATACGTCATGCTTGACTCTCTTCATTTCCAAGAGTCTCCCCTCTATAAATTATTCCACGCACCCAATACCCCACCTTCGCACCTTTGCATATTCTTTAGGTGGTCAAGCTCCTTTTCCTCATAGAGAACCACCATGATACTGTGAGAGGAGGGGTGGGGTGGGGGAGATACATTTATGTGGCAGTTATGATGGATAGGATAAGGATAAAGTTTCAAACACATCAAACAGAGGACTTCAATTGAGAAATCATTGTTACATCAATTTGAGATGCATCCATCATACCTAACTTCTATTTACAATCTAGTGGTGATTGTTTGCCACCGCAACTGGGAAAGCCAAGACTAGACTCGAGGAAGGTGGCAGAAGAGGAAGGGAAACATGGGGCATATTTTGCAAATGTGATTTAGTTAAAGGAGATAAATTATAAATGTTTTAATAGATTCTTTTATTGTTAACAGAGAGAAATGATAGAACATAACACATGAATCGTGATGTAACATCGCAGGATGAAATTTTATTATTTTTTCAACGGGTCCTATTATTGTTGTCACGGTACTAAAGGAGAGACGACCATGGATGATTCGTGATGAAGAATCCAAAAATGTGGAAGCTAAACTTGTATAGGCGGGATCCCTTCTACCTCCCTCTTTTACTAACTCCTTATCCTCCACTCTAGTTGTGTATGTACATCCTCTTATTCCTCCTCATATTTGTCATCCATGTCTTTCTTCCTATCCCAATAAAAATGATATTGAAAACACCAAAAAAATTAGTTGACACATGTGTTATGGAAGCTGTTACAGAAAATATCATTTCGAAGTTTCCTTTTATAAAGTCCTTGGTTCAACTTCCCGACCTCAAGATGTTTCAACAATAAGTGTACACCAAAGATGAATAGAGGGAAGTAATAGGTGTACACCAAAGAATAAGTGTACACCAAAGAGAGAAACAAGTAGTATAAGAGAGAAACAAGTAGTATACATTCTATTTTGATGTTTTTGAGGAGACACAAAGAGAAAATGAGTTAAATTTATGCCTAGGATTAAGTGCACTGTGAAGGACTTAATATTAACCAGTGTTCTATTGGATGATGATTCTACCATCAACACACTCCCGACCTCCATGTTAGACAAGCTCGAACTCAGTCCAGTTAGGAATTCTAGAGCGATCTTTCAGCCGATTGATAGATCCATTAAAAGGTCGATAAGGATGTTGAGGGACATCACCATAGCTTTTCAAGGTTTGCAATATAGAGTAGAATTCAGTATTGTAGATATGGGATTCCTTGGAGAGTTATCCATATCTCCCATTATTCCGGGAAAGTCGTTATTTGCCTCCACTAAGGCGCACATTGATTGTGAAACAAGGCAATCGGGTTTCATGAGTACAATGATTATGAACCCATTGAGACTAGTTACAGAATAATCAACCCTATGGCGCTTGACTTTGAGACCGGTAACAACGACTTCTCATAATTGGATTCACGTTGGGCAATTAATTGTAGATGCAATTTATATTTTATTTTGAATGTATGAATATGATTCACAATTTGTTAATGACATGATTGAAATCATCACAAAGTAATTTGGAATTATTTTTTTGAATAATTATGCAATAAAATTTGTTGCATATGTGGGATATAATGTGAGATATGAGATCGCATGAAATTCGAATGAAGAGTGCAGCTTCCTAACATGGATGGGGGACAACCACACTTGATTTGTCAAGTTTTGGTCATCCACTCTATGTAAGGAAGGAGGTACTCTTTCATTCCAATTTATTCCATCTTTGTTGGTGTGATTTGAATTGAAATCTATTTATTGATTTCAATATATTTAATTTAATTAAAAGCTAAAAAAATTATTATTGATAATTAAAACACAACAAGATCATGGACACTGATTGAAAGCACAAATCAATCTCAATCATTGAATTTGTGAGCACATGGATTGTGATCCATGGACATCAAAATTTATAAATAGAAGGGTATCCCTAACCTTTTATTTTTACACAACATGAGATGCAATTCTTTCTCTCTCTCTCTCTCTATACATGTCTACTGTATCTCTCTCTCTCATTGTGGTCGTCCACCTTGGTGATTGATGAAGCCACATTTCATCATCTTTATTCTATCATTTTGGCCTCAAAACCCCTAGCAAATGCGTGTAAATACCCTTAATTCCCGCATCTTAGCATTCATGCATGTGCATGAAAATAGTGTATAAAATACTGTAATTAAAGCCAAAATCATAGAATAAATAAAAGAAAAGAAAAAGAATAAAATATTGTAAATATTTTATGACCCGAAACCCCGAGATCTAGGCATCATGATGATTAGGTCGACTAGGAATAAAGTAGGGGGAGATAAGGGCCAGAATACCAAGAAAATACCTATTTATTTAATTCATTCTTTATTTATTTTGGGACCTATTTTTGGTTCCATATTTTATACTTCAAATAAAGAAACTTTGTACATAAAAGTTGTAGATAATTAAATAAAGAAAAATACAAAATTGATTTCATACAAAAATAATGTACAGATAAAAAGTTATGGTCTGAATAAGAATCCAGAATCCCAACTTCCCAGACCTGTATCTCCCAAATAAAAAATCCAAATGCAAAAAACTCACCTTTATTTGTATATAGTTAAAAATAAGCTATTTAATGGCAGTGGTTTCGCATTTGGCGGAGCTACGGTTTGAAAGCTGAGTTTTGGACCCCACTTGTATACTTGTACAAATTAAAATATTCATTTTATTATTTTTTCCATTATTTTCATAATTTTATATTTTTATAATTTTGTAAATATTACTTATAATATATATGTATATTAAAATCAGAGTAAAAACATAAAAGAAATACAAAATAAAATACTTGTATACCATATACATAGGTATAATACCTATACTTATACTTGTACAATTAATACTTATATTTTATTAAGTGTATAAAGTACATCAGAAAAATAAAATAAAAATATTTTTAAGTGTATAAAAGTATTCTATAATTTTATAAAATAATAAACAAAAATAAATAAACTAAAAACACAAAATAAAAATAAACTAATAAAATATATAGATAATGTACCTATAAATGGTATAAAAGGGAACTTGTAAAATTATACCTCAGAAAAATAAATAAAAATCACCATAAAATAATTTATAAAATAATAAACATTTTTTTAAATAATCTAAAATTAAATAAATCGTTTTCTATTTTAAAATGAATTTAGAAATCATTTTTTCCAGGATTTTCCTGGTTGGTCCATGTGGACCAACCAAGGGGCCTGGAGAGTTGACCTCGGGTCAACTCTCTGACCCCTCTCCTGTAGCTGTGTCAGAACATAGTTTTGGCTCTACTTTGCGGATTTTTCGAGGCTTCCTCTTTCACTATCTCGGGTAGATCCCTTCTTGACTTTGGCTCACCATTAATCGATGGCGCACGCTGGCAGCTCTCCTTGGGCCGCACGTTCCTGCGCTGCTCCAGAAGCCTCGTTCTTCTCGCCGCCAGAGCCACCTTGTCAACAGACCACCCACTTCTTCCTTCTTCCTTTGAACCTTCTTTTGGGCTCCTCAGACCTCCGGGTGCGGGTAGAGGTATGCTCCGATGACCGGGGAGTTTCCCCACATCTCCGTCGAGGTACGGCGAGGGCCTGAAGGTCGGCTTCCACCTCCATCTCCTGCCTCCTGGCCGTGAGGTTTCATCTCGCAGTTTCCCCACTGCTTGAGGTCGTTTTTCCTTGTTTTCTTTATGTGATTCATTAGCTGTAGCACTAGCGTTTATTTCATGGATTTAACTTGGCATTTCATCGAGTCTCTAGTTTAATCCCATTATCGAAACCGGCGAGCTTCATTTTACGCCATTCGCTGTTCCCTCCACCTTTATTTGCTCCTGGAACCATCTTCTTGCTGTGCGCGCTTCTTCCTTGCAGGTTCCTGGAGCCATTAGACTCCATCTGGGGTCGGATTTTGCCTAAGAACAAGGTATCAGGGCCGCCATTTTTCCTCGACACCGCAGTGGCCACCTGGTGGTCTTCCCACCATTTTGACGCTACCAGCCATTAGAGGGACTCTCCAGGAAGCGTCGGCGACCATCGGAGGAGCTATTGGTTGCCGGAGGCGCCCGAATCGTCAATCCAAACCTCGCCGGTGGCCGGTTCTTCACGTGTTCATCCTTCACGCCTTCGCACCGTCCGATCCACCATGTTCTTCGTGCGGTCCAGCAGCCATCGATCCTTCGAGCCCCGGCCGTTCGATCATCAGCCTCACATCTAATCAGGGTCGTCGCGTGCGAACCGCTATCGTGGTGTGTGATCTCGACACGTGGCATAAGTAACGTCTCATTTGCCGTCGGATCGCGCCATCAGCTGGGTATTTTGCTTCTTCTCACCCAGTGTTTTTGTATTTGTTATTAAAGACTGAAACTTTCATTGGCATTTTATTTACGTTGTAAAATTTGCATTAAGGTCCCTGACATTTCATCAATTGCAGAGGAGTCCTTGTCAACGTCACCTCACGTGACGTGCGCACGTGAGGTGCGT
Organism: Ottelia alismoides; assembly: GCA_037367405.1. NCBI lineage: Eukaryota > Viridiplantae > Streptophyta > Magnoliopsida > Alismatales > Hydrocharitaceae > Ottelia > Ottelia alismoides. The sequence goes on from JAZKJV010011019.1 coordinate 568,610, forward strand.
GGACCTTTTGCGAAGGACCCCCTAGGGTTTCAGTATTGCATTTTGGTCCACAAACTTTTGTTCTCAGTTAATATATTTCTGGAATTTTTGCAATATAGCCCTCAGACTTTTCGATAATTGTAGTTGTTCCCCTGCCAAGTCGCGTGCGTGTGCACGTGGGTTTGGTTTTTTTGCAAGGGTACCCCTCCGGCTTTGGGTATTTGTAATTAATCCAAAAACTTCATTTATTAGTTAAATATTTTGCATGAAAATTACACTTTGGCCCCAGGATGTTTCTTATTTGCACTTATGCCCTTGTCAATAGTGTAGTTTCTTGATGTTGTCTCTATTTATTTCATGCATCCGTAACTCGCTAAAAAATCCACAAAAAATAATTTAAGCTCATGTTTGCTTGCTTATTCACGCTATATTTTTGCATTGCATTTTTATTGCATTTTCGCAATTATTAAAAATCAAAAACATGCATTTTCAGCACTGATTACTTTAAAAATCCATAAAAAATTATAAAAACGTTCTAAAAATTTCCAAAAAAATTTATATTTTGTTTGTCTTATCATATTTTAGTGTTAATCCAAAAATAATTAAAAAAATCAAAGTAAAACTCCTAAAAATTAGAAAACCTCTAAAAACTTCAAAAAAATCTAAAACATTCTAGAAAATCCTAAAAATATAAACTCAGTTTTTGTAGCCTCCTTATTTTATTGCCTTTATTTTAAAATTAATTTGTGGAATTTTGGATACTGTTTGCTAATTTTTATCCTCATTTTAATTTCGGTAATAATGTAGTTCATTGTTTTCTTATATTTTGGCTTTTAAAAATACCAAAAACATTCAGAAAAATCTAGAAAAATCACAAAAATAGTAGAAAAATATAAAAAGACCAAAAACATTTTATTTTCCTGATTTTTGAGCAATTTTCCCTATTTTTATAAATATCTTATCCCCTCCTCTTTTATATTATATATATATAAATATATTCTATTATTGAAAAAGAAAATACAAAAATATAAAAAACAAAAAGAAAATATAAAATCAGAAAAATAAAAAACCAAAATACAAAGTTAAAAATTAAAAATAAAATTAAAAAACAAAATTAAAAACCCACAAAAAATTGCATAATTGTAGACACTTAATCACATCACATTTTTGCACATTTGCTTGATCTATCCTGCCTTGCTCTCTGTTTTCGACACTCTACATACTTACACTATACACCTATTTGTAGAGTTAAAATAAATTTGACTCCACATTTGATTCTCGTTGTTTGATTGATTTGATTGTGGGTTCATTGTTGCTTTTAGTTGGGATTTCTGCGTGGTCGACACATCGATTGAGTTCCTGCCTTGTGTGGAACTTAAGACCATCGAAATTCGGCTAAATCAAATGACGATGTTGCCACATTTCTTCATCCTTATTCTATCATTTTGGCATCAAAAACCCTAGTAAATGCGTATACATACTCTTAATTCTTGCATCTTAGCATTCATGCATGTGCACGATATAGTGTATAAAATACTGTATTTAAAGCCAAAATTATAGAATAAATAAAAGAAAAGAAAAAGAATAAAATATTATAAATATTTTATGACCCGAAACCCCGAGACCTAGGCATCTCGATGATTAGGTCGACAAGGAATAAAGTAGGGGGAGATAAGGGCCAGATACCCATTCATTTTAATTCATTCTTTATTAATTTTGGGACCTATTTTTGGTTCCACTTTTTATACCTCAAATAAAGAAACTTTGTACATGAAAGTTGTAGATAATTTAACAAATAAAAATACAAAATTAATTTCATTCAAAAATAATGTAGAGATAAAAAGTTATGGTCTGAATAAAAATCCAGAATCCCAACTTCCCAGACCCGTATCTAACAAATAAAAACTCCAAATCATCAAACTCACCTTTAATTATATAGTGTAAAATAATCTATTTAATGGCGGTGGTTTCGCATTTGGCGGAGCTATGGTTTGAAAGTTGAGTTTTGGACCCCACTTGTATACTTGTACAGATTAAAATATTCATTTTATTATTTATTTATTATTTTTATAATTTTATATTTTTATAATTTTGTAAATATTATGTACAATACATATATACATTAAAACAGGAAGAAAAACCTAAATAAAATACAAAATAAAATACTTGTATATACTACACCTAGGTATATTACCTATATACATGCCTATATAATTACTTTTTCTATTTTATTAAGCATACAAATTACATCAGAAAAATAAAATAAAAATATTTTTAAATATATAAAAGTATTCTATAATTTTATAAAATTATAAACAAAAATAAATAAATTAAAGACACAGAATAAAAATAAATTAATAAAATATATAGATGTATATACCTATGAAGGGTATAAAAGGAAACTCTTATTTTTACACCTCGTAAAAATAATTAAAATTGATAATAAAATAATTTATAAAATAATAAATATTTTTTATTAAACAACCTAAAATTAAATAAATTTTTTTCTATTTTAAAACGATTTTTAAAATATTTTCCAGGGATTTTTCCTGGTTGGTCCACGTGGACCAACCAGGTGCCGGCCCCAGTTGACCCCGGTCAACTGGTCGTCCTCTCCTCTGAGCGCCTTGTCAGACCTCATTGCGCCCCCTATTTCTCAATTTTTTTGAGGTCAACACACGCACCTATTCGTGCTAAGCCCCAAAGGAATTTTGATCCTCGATTATCCATCATGCACGCCCTTAGCTCTCCTAGGGTCGAGAGCCGGTGATTGCGTCGATCTCTCTTGGTCTTTGGAGCACCTCCATCATAGAGTCAAACCACATAAAATGGAGCTCCCTCTTCCCTTTCGAATTTGAACCCTCTCTTGTGCCTCGAAGCTCCAGGAAGGTGACAGCTCCCTGTAGAGACCTTCGGGTGGGTCGAGCATCGCCTAAGGTGGCTCCACGACCTCCCCCTTCGTCGACGGTTGAGGTACCCTATCCCTCCGGTCTCCACCGTCGAGGCAGCCTCCTTTTCCCTTTATTTCTTGTGCATTTTGTTTGCCTTAGCCTTAGGATCCATTTCCCATCATTAATCTCGCGCTTCATCGATCAAATCACCCTTCACGTGAACCTCGCCAGGGCGCAACTCCGGCCGACCACCTTCGCGCCACTTCTCGCCACCGCATATATCACTGTGGGACCCAGGCACTTTTCCCTGGGTCCTCTCATACTTTTCTGCAAGTCAAGGCTTGTTGACTCGAGCCTGGGAGCATTTTGGCGTCTCGCCGGAGCTCTGTGGAGCTCTCCAGCTCCGCTGCCCTCCCTCGCGAGCCTCGACCATCGCCATGGTCTTTTGAAGCTCCCAGGAGATAGCCCACACCGTCAGGAGTCTCCAGCCTCCTTTTGAAGCCCAGAAGTTCGCCGGAGAAGGAGCAGGAGCTCGGAGAAAGTCGCCTCATTGACGCTCCTCCGTTGTTCTTGCTCCGATCTTTGGAGCCGTTGGATCAAGGCGGAGCTCCAGATCACGCAGCAGCCGTAGGATCGAGGACCCGCCAGCACCGTCAGATTGATATCGCCAGATCTAATCGTGGCCCTCCATCACCGAAGCGGTATCGGGCGACGACGTGCAGACACGTGGCAAGTGGGATACTCCCCACCGTTGGATCGCGCCCGAGTGGGGTATTTTGCATCTTAGCCCCGCGCATTTTTGTATTGAATATTTAGTATTAAAACTTTCCTAGGCCGTTCATTAATTTTATAATATTTATAGTTAGGCCCACGCACTTTCCTTTATTTGCAAACAAGTCCTCGGCCACGTCACCTCACGTACCCGTGCGCGTGAGGTGCGTGACCATTTTGCAGAGAGGCCCTCGGACATTTTGCTATTTCACTTTAGTCCAGGAACTTTCATATCACGTGTATATATTTTTGGAAATTTTGCATGTAAGCCCCTGGAGTTTTGTAATATTGCATTTCGACCCTGCCAGGTAACGTGTTTATACACGTGGGCTTGGTGTTTTTGCAGAGAACCCCTTTCGGGTTTGGGTATTTGTAACCAATCCAGGAACTTGATTTATTAGTTAAATATTTTGCGTGGAAATTGCACTTTGGCCCCAGGATGTTTACGTATTTGCACTTATGCCCTTGCTAGTAGTGTAGTTTCTTGATGTTGTCTCTATTTATTTCATGCATCTATAAATTGCTAAAAATCACCAAAAAATTATCGTAGGCTCATGTTTTCTTGCTTATTCATGCCATATTTTTGTATTGCATTTTTATTGCATTTTAATATTTATTAAAAATTAAAAAACAAGCATTTTTGCTATTGTTTGCATTAGAAAATACCAAACAAATATTAAAACTCCTTGAAAAATTCCAAAAAAATAATCTAAAGTCTATTTTAGAGTCCTTTAGTGTCAATCCAAAAATCATTAAAGATTTCAAAACAAAAACCTTAAAAATTAGAAAACACCTAAAAGCTTCATAAAAATATAAAAAATCATAGAAAATCCTAAAAATATAAACTCAGTTTCTGGAGTTTCTCTATTTTATTGTCTTTTATTTAAAATTAATTTGGGAAAATTTTGTTACTGTTTGCTATTATTCATTCCCATTTTAATTTCGGCCAGCACCTTTATTCATTGTTTTCTTGTATTTGGACTTCTAAAAATACCAAAAACGTTCTGAAAAATCCCCAAAAATCACAAAAACATCTTAAAATTATAAAAATACCAAAAACAATTTATTCCCTGATTTTTTAGTATTTTTTCCTATTTTTATAAATACTCTATTCCTCTCTTTCCTATATTGTATATATATTCTATTATTGAAAAAGAAAATAAAAAAATTAGAAAATACAAAATGAAAATATAAAATCAAAAAATCAAAAACCAAAATACAACATTAAAAATTAAAAATTAAAAATAAAATAAAAAATACAAAATAAAAAACCTACAAAAAATCTGCATAATTGTAGACATTAATCACATCACGTTTTTGTGCATCATTGCCTGATCTATCCTGTGTGCTCCATGTGTTCGACACTCTACATACTTACACTATACACCTATTTGTAGAGTTAAAATAAATTTGACTCCACACTTATTCTTCATTGCTTGATTTATATATTGTGGGTTCATTGTTGACTTTAGTCCGGGTTTTTGCTTGTGTTTGTGATTATTTGCCTATTTTTACCTTATTCATCTGCTCATTTATTTGATATAATTGTTTGACCTGACTAATCACTCTTCCTTGTTGGACTTTGTGCGAGGAACCGCAGATCGAGGGAGGTGCTCTACCCTAGGTGCCTACGCACCCACGTGAAGCCGGCGTCAGCTTGCCGACCTAGCATCATAGGAGGCTTGGAGGATTTGAGAAGACAAGCATATTTTTGAGCATTTAATTATTTGTGTAATTTTTGTGTGAGAGAGGCCCTCTATTATTTGTAATAATACAGGTACCCCCGAACTTTGGACTCTTAAGCCTAATTTCCAAGTGTTTGTTCACTTGGGGGCTCGCCGCGATTTTTACGGTTTTCACCGCCTTTTTCATTTTGTTTTCCGGTTTCGTTTTCCTTACTTTGTGTGATTGAGCCCTTAGTTTTAGGAGTTGCTTGTCGATAGCATTAGGTCCAAACACCTAATATAATTGCATGTACCTATAGTGCGCCTTGGACTTAATTCAAATCTTTAAACAGTCGCCTCATCATCTTCAAGCCTACGTGTCGCGAGCCCACCCTGTCAAGCGCTGCTCCTGAACTCGATGTGTCGAGAAGAGGAGGGGTGAGCCTAGACCGGACTCTTGGATTGAGGATCGGTGACCGATTTGTGGTTCTTCACGATAATAGCAATTTCTGAAACTTAGGGTGATTTCATCGGCTTGCATTTGCATATAAATAGGTTTTAATTCTGATGAGCATCTTTGCATGTAGAGTGCTGGAGGCAAGGTGAGCATTTATCTTTAGCATACATCATTGATTTGCCGCTTGCATTGATTTTCCGACTCTCCCTCTGATTTTGATCACCTAAGTCGTAAGTAAAATTGACTCCTCGATAGATTCGTGCATTTCTCACTAAAAATTCCAAATAAGTGATAACCAATAAAATTGGGACTGTTAATATTACTTGACCCTAAAATCAACCAAAAAGAAAAATCTTGTATTGGGGCGAGTAATCCCCACATTGTCTTCATTTTTACTTGCTCGTGCACACACTAAGGAGTAGTGCCAAAATCCCATTTCAGCCCCTAAGTGTTTATGCAACTTCTTGACTTCTCACCTAGCTCTAAAACAGACAAGATAAAAAGACCGAATTTTCGGTCTCTACCGAGTTGAGTAGGTGAATTGAGGGTTTGTTTTGTGAGTTTGATTGTGCTTGCTTGTGTGTATCCTAGATCTTCTCTGCGCATTTGCGCCTTCTTCTTCACTCTCTTGACTTGACTTTCGTGCTCTCCCGATCATTTTCCTCTTGTTTCGAGATGGACTCCTGGAGCGTCTTTTATCCGGACTTTGTGGATCCTTCATTCACTCCAGTCGGTCCACCTCCTTTTTTCCAGGAGGACTTTGCTCCTGAATTTTGTACATATCCGCCTCAGCCACAGAATCATGACTCGGATTTCTATCTACACCCACCTCCAACTCCACCTGTGTATTATCCACCTCCACCTTCACATCCACCCGAATCTGACCTGTTGGAGTCACCTCCCTCGATCTCTATGAGTGATATCTTCAATCGAATGATAGAGCGCATTGATTTGATGAATGAGGATATGGCTATCTTGAGGAAAAAACAGATTGACGCTCCATTCATCGCGGATACGGAATTCCTTGTGGGAGATCATGGGAGATTGCAATCTCCAAAAATACAAAAAAAATGAGAAAAATTTAAAAACACAAAAAGAGTTCGGGAGGCACTTGGTTGATTCAGATTGCACGGAGAGGAACCACTTGCCAGACCATTCACCCACACATCCATTCACATCCTGTCCCACCTTTGACCTCGAGGATGTTGCTGTACAGACTGCTCTTGGCATGCCTCGTGTAGATGTTGATTCCGACTTCTTCCCTTGTATGGAGGAAGTCCAAAAATTCAAAAAAATGTTGACTGAACCCGAAGTGGTGGCTACCATTCATGAGATTATCCGTGCCCCACATCAGCAGGCCATGACTGATTTATCTGCTCCTCTTCCCAAGAAGAGAAAGCGGAGGAGCAGATCTGAGCGTCACATTCTGACCATGGCCACTGCCCACGCCATCACACACCGTCCCATTCCTCGAAAAAAGAACACAACTACCCCATTCATCACCTGCACCATCTCTGACCATACTTGTGATCACACTCTCCTTGACGGCGGTACGTCTATTAGCATATTACCCTTCTCGTTGGTACAGTCTCTTCACTTAGGGCCTCTAAAGAAAACCAGGATGATCGTTCAGTTTGCTGATGGATCTATCAAGAGGCCGAAGGGTATCCTTGAGAACGTTGTTATTTCGATTCAGGACACGAGGTACAATGTTGATTTTGTCATATTACCCATAGAGACCTTCACAGGGGAGCCCTCTCCAATCATCCTGGGATGACCATTCCTCGCCTCTGCAAGGGTCGTTATTGACTATGGATCAGGAGAGATTCGCTTCCGTCCTGTTGATGAGAGCGAAGTGTTGATCACCGCACCCATAGTAGACCAGAGACCTGCACCTGATGCACACTTACCTATTCTAGCTGACTCCGAGGCCTATGACCTATCTGATTATATTAGAGAAGTTTGCTTATTGAACGTTGATGAGACCCGAGAAATCCTCCGAACGGGAGAAGACTCGAAAAGCATGGACTTCGAAGTTCCTTCTTCTGGTGTGTGGCGGTGTTGATGAGATCTGCGGGATTTACATGGTTGATACCATTGAGCGGAGGGCAGATACCAAGACTACATAGGACGGACCTGGTTTGACTACTTCCACTGATAAGTCTGTTCCTGGTCACTCAAAAGTAAAGATGATTGAGGTCGGTTATGATGTTGGCCATTATTTTGATAGATTCGGCTATTTAGATGAAGACAATGATTCAGGTGAAACTCTTGGGGACGAACAGACTTCGGATACTTCCACAGACGATTTCGTTCCTTTTGGTTTTGACCTGGACGAGACTCGCAGGACGACTCCGATTACACTTCTTCCAATGATGATGAGTTCGTCCCATTCCACTTTGATATCAGCGAGACCCCCAAGGCCAGACCTAGTCGTACTTCTTCCACTCGCCCGTCTGCGCCTTCACACCATAGGACCACCAAGGGCGAACCTAGCCGTACTGTTTCCATAGACCAGTTCGTCCCTTTTCGATTTGACTCCACTGAGGGCCTTCACCCTGTCGACCCTGATCGGCTTCCGTCCACTGTGGACCCCGATGTCGACTTGCACCACACTAGATCTATCCCTCAGCGGTCTCGCAAGAAGGTTAGCTTTCAACCTTCTTGATCCTGTGTATATCCATCTCTGTTGTATATTCTCTTGTGTACCTTTGTTCTCTCTCCCGTATTGCTCGTCCACCCATTCTCATGTTTGCCTTGCTTAGGACGTACTTTGTCCTAAGTATAGGGGGTGGAAGAGCCGAGTGTTCATTCGTCGTTCCGTCTTATCACTCCTGTTGTTGCCTATACTTAGGGCTTCTTTTACCCTAAGTATAGGGGGAGTGATGCGTACATTCGTCTCTATCTTCTTCCATCTATTGATATCTTTTCTTCTTTTCTTCTTTTCTTCTTTTCCTCTTCTATCTTCTGTATCTACAAAAAAGGTGTCGCCCCTTTTTGTCAATCTTCTATACTTAGGACGTACTTTGTCCTAAGTATAGGGGGTGTGCACCCCGAGTTATCTTCTATTCTTTGATCCTCTCCATTGTCTCCTCTTCTTGTCTATACTTAGGGATATCTTACCCTAAGTATAGGGGGAGACAGTCTGAGTACGATCTGTTCATTCCCACCCTTGACCCTCCCTGCTTTGTGTACAGTCTGCTATACTTAGGATTATTTGATCCTAAGTATAGGGGGGACGGTCAACTTCTCATTCGTTCATTCATCGTTTATTTATTCTTTAGACTTTTCTATACTCAGTACGAGTTATGTCTTCTCTTTTCTCTCCGATCTACGAGGACATAGCTCAAGCTAAGTATAGGGGGACGTATATATTACGTATATACTTTAGCCATAACTCGTACTTTCGTATTTTTACTAATAATTATGGCTAACTAATACAATAAAATTCATTAAAAACCTTAATAAAAAGATGTGATTATTCCTCAAATTCTTTTTATATCTACTTATTAATTAATCAGGTGAAAATATTTTTTTGCAAAATGTTTGAAAAATAGTTTGACAATCCTTGTGAAAAATCTTTTGAAAACTATTTTGAAAACTTTTTGTTACATGTTTTCAACCTTTGTAAAAGCATTTCGATTGTAAAAATTATTTTCTTTATGTGAAATAAAATGTTTGAAAAATGATTTGCAAATGGTTTGAAAAATGGTTGCAAAAATATTTTGAAAAATCTATTATACTATTTGAAAACCTTTGCAAAATGATTTTCAAATGTGTGAACATGTTTGTAAAATGTTTGTAAAAATTATTTTCGACTATAGTTTTCAAAACTGTTTGAAAGACCTGTGTCAAATAAGTTTGAGGAATACATACATCTCATCTAAAATTCATTATATATTTATAAAATTGACCACTTACCCTTTATAAATTCTTAAAATCCACTTCTTGTATATATAAGAAGCATCCCCGTGTAAATATTTGTACCTAGATTTTATCCAAAATCTTGTGCTTTCAAAAATCCCAAAAACATTTGCAAAATTAAAATCCAAAAACATTTGAAAAATCTAAAAAAATGCATATGCATCATCTTTTCAAAAACCCATAAAAAGTTCAAAATCTTTGAAAATTGCATCACAAAAATATTTTCTGCATAGCATTTGCATGGCTTTCGCATTTTTCGGATTGAGTTTGATAGTTGAACGAGTTTAAGTAAAATCCGAAGATTGGAGCTTGGTTGGACCTTAAAATCTACCTAATTAACATGAACCTTATAGGAACTGGAATTGAGGTACTTCAGGTCTAGTTGACTTAATTTTTTGAGGATCATGAGACTCGGTTCAATGGATTCTTGACTGCCTAAGTAGATTATTTCGGAGCACACGCACGACTCTTGTTGATAATGACCTATCTTGGACGCCTGCACCTTTCACATGGCTCAACTCAGTTGGAGTGGTGAGGGGGTTGGATTTGCCGGTATGAGACGCACACAGGTGGAAACACTTGTCCTCCTCTAGGGAGGGAAGTGGACCCCAACCCGTCCGGTGATGATGAGTTTCGAGGATAGGAGATCGTGGGTTGCAATAAAGCTTCAAAAGAGGGATAGTCTACTGGCTCAAGAGGAAAAACTCCCTATGTAAATGCTGTTGTATATAGTATTAAAAAAATGCAAAAGCAAAAACTCCAAAAAAGTGGACAGGCATGTACAAAAATAAAAATGCCTGCCGGAGTGTACATATGTTGTATAGTCAAATAAGCAAGCTTGAGCTTCAAAGTCAAATCATGTGAGCCTGCAGCTGGATGACTTGACTACACTGGTCTTGCATCCTAGGATAGGTAGCTACACTGGCTACCATCCATTCTTCTCTTCACCCCCTCCTCTTGGGCCAGTTGCCACTTGAACTTAGAAGGGAATATCCTGCTCCTTGAGGAATGAGTTGTTGGATTGGGGAATCATTGGGTTGTTATATTGGAGAAGTCAGTCTCTCTGTCATTTCAGTTGGGGAGAGCCACCATCACTTACACTGTACGAGTCAGATTCGTAGTCATAAGGGTTTGCGTATGAGTTGAAATATTTCTGACCTGGCTATTGAGGAGACTTGAGCAGAGTTTTGGGATTCCCGAAGGCTGTTGGATTTCAAGTCCGGTTCTCATTAAGGTTCCACCCGCACTAAAATTCCAAAGGTCCGACTTAAGCTCCAAACTTTGATTTTGTGAAGACAAGTTTGATAATTAAACTTAAGACACCTTCTTCTTTTTCTTCTCTTTCTTTTTCTTTCTGCACTTATTGCATAAGTGTTTGCTAGGGACTAGCAAAGGTAAAGTATAGGGGATGATGAAGCCACATTTCATCATCTTTATTCTATCATTTTGGCCTCAAAAACCCTAGCAAATGCATGTAAATACCCTTAATTCCCGCATCTTAGCATTCATGCATGTGCATGTAAATAGTGTATAAAATACTGTAATTAAAGCCAAAATCATAGAATAAATAAAAGAAAAGAAAAAAAATAAAATATTGTAAATATTTTATGACACGAAACCCCGAGACCTAGGCATCATGATGACTAGGTCGACAAGGAATAAAGCAGGGGGGAGATAAGGGCCAGGATACCAAGAAAATACATATTTATTTAATTCGTTCTTTATTGATTTTGGGACCTATTTTTGGTTCCACTTTTTATACTTCAAATAAAGAAACGTTGTACATGAAAGTTGTATATAATTAAATAAATAAAAATACAAAATTGATTTCATACAAAAATAATGTACAGATAAAAAGTTATGGTCTGAATAAGAATCCAGAACCCCAACTTCCCAGACCTGTATCTCCCAAATAAAAACTCCAAATGCAGCAAACTCATCTTTAATTGTATATAGTTAAAAATAAGCTATTTAATGGCGGTTTCGCATTTGGCGGAGCTACCATTTGAAAGCTGAGTTTTGGACTCCACTTGTATACTTGTATATATTAAAATATTCATTTTATTATGTTTTCATTATTTTCATAATTTTATATTTTTATAATTTTGTAAATATTACTTATAATATATATGTATATTAAAATCAGAGTAAAAACATAAAAGAAATACAAAATAAAATACTTGTATATCATATACATAGGTATAATACCTATACTCATACCTGTACAATTAATACTTATATTTTATTAAGTGTATAAAATACATCAGAAAAATAAAATAAAAATATTTTTAAGTGTATAAAAGTATTCTATAATTTTATAAAATAATAAACAAAAATAAATAAATTAAAAACATAAAATAAAAATAAATTAATAAAATATATAGATAATATAACTATAAAGGGTATAAAAGGGAACTTGTAAAATTATACCTCATAAAAATAAATAAAAATCACCATAAAATTATTTATAAAATAATAAACATTTTTTTAAATAATCTAAAATTAAATAAATTGTTTTCTATTTTAAAATGAATTTAGAAATCATTTTTTCCAGGATTTTCCTGGTTGGTCCACGTGGACCAACCAGGGGGCCTGGAGAGTTGACCTCGGCTCAACTCTCTGACCCCTCTCATGTAGCTGTGTCAGAACGTAGTTTTGGCTCTACTTTGCGGATTTTTCGAGGCTTCCTCTTTCACTATCTCGGGTAGATCCCTTCTTGACTTTTGCTCACAATAAATCGATGATGCACGCCAACAGCTCTCCTTGGGCCGCGCGTTCCTGCGTTGCTCCAGAAGCCTCGTTCTTCTCGCAGCTAGAGCCACCTTGTCAAAAGACCGCCCACTTCTTCCTTCTTCCTTTGAACCTTCTTTTGGGCTCCTCAGACCTCCGGGTGCGGGTAGAGGTATGCTCCGGTGACAGGGGAGTTTCCCCACATCTCCGTCGAGGTACGGCGAGGGCCTGAAGGTCGGCTTCCACCTCCATCTCCGGCCTCCTGGACGTGAGGTTTCATCTCGCAGTTTCCCCACTGCTTGAGGTCGTTTTCCTTGTTTTCTTTGCGTGATTCATTAGCTGTAGCACTAGCGTTTATTTCATGCATTTAACTTGGCATTTCATCGAGTCTCTGGTTTAATCCCATTATCGAACACCCTCGCCGGAGCTTGCTCCGGCGAGCTTCATTTCACACTATTCACTGTTCCCTCCACCTTCATTTGCTCCTGGAACCTTCTTCTTGCTGTGCGCGCTTCTTCCTTGCAGGTTCCTGGAGCCATTAGACTCCATCTGGGGTCGGATTTTGCCTAAGAACGAGGTACCTGGGCCGCCATTTTTCCTCGACACCGCGGTGGCCACCTGGTGGTCTTCCCACCATTTTGACGCTACCAGCCGTTAGAGGGACTCTCCAGGAAGCGTCGACGACCATCAGAGGAGCTATTGGTTGCCGGAGGCGCCCGAATCGTCAATCCAAACCTCACCGGCGGCCGGTTCTTCACGTGTTCATCCTTCACGCCTTCGCACCGTCCGATCCGCCGTGTTCTTCGTGCGGTCCAGCAGCCGTCCGATCCTTCGAGCCCCAGTCGTTCGATCATCAGCCTCACATCTAATCAGGGTCGTCACGTGCGAACCGGTATCGTGGTTTGTGATCTCGACACGTGGCATAAGTAACGTCTCATCTGCCGTCGAATCGCGCCATCAGCTGGGTATTTTGCTTCTTCTCACCCAGCGTTTTTGTATTTATTATTAAAGACTGAAACTTTCATTGGCATTTTATTTACGTTGTAAAATTTGCATTAAGGTCCCTGACGTTTCATCAATTGTAGAGGAGTCCTTGTCCACATCACCTCACGTGACGTGCGCACGCGAGGTGCGTGGACCTTTTGCGAAGGACCCCCTAGGGTTTCTTTATTGCATTTTGGTCCACAAACTTTTGTTCTCAATTAATATATTTCTGGAATATTTGCAATATATCCCTCAGACTTTTCGATAATTGTAGTTGTGCCCCTGCCAGGTCACGTGCGTGTGCACGTGGGTTTGGTGTTTTTGCAAGGGTACCCCTCCGGCTTTGGGTATTTGTAATTAATCCAGGAACTTCATTTATTAGTTAAATATTTTGCGTGAAAATTGCACTTTGGCCCCTGGATGTTTGCTTATTTGCACTTATGCCCTTGTCAGTAGTGTAGTTTCTTGATGTTGTCTCTATTTATTTCATGCATCCATAACTCGCCAAAAAATCCACAAAAATTAATTTAAGCTCATGTTTGCTTTCTTATTCACGCCATATTTTTGCATTGCATTTTTATTGCATTTTCACATTATTAAAAATCAAAAACATGCATTTTCTACACTGTTTACATTAAAAATTCATAAAAATTATAAAAACGTTTTGAAAAATTCCAAAAAAAATATATTTTGCTTGTCTTATCATATTTTAGTTCAGTCCAAAAATCATTGAAAATTTCAAAGTTAAACTCCTAAAAATTAGAAAACCTCTAAAAACTTCAAAAAAATCTACAACATTCTAGAAAAATCCTAAAAATATAAACTCAGTTTATGTAGCTTCTTTATTTTATTGCCTTTATTTTAAAATTAATTTGAGGAATTTTGGATATTGTTTGCTAATTTTTATCCTCATTTTAATTTCGGCCAGTAGTGTAGTTCACTGTTTTCTTATATTTTGGCTTTTAAAAATACCAAAAACATTCAGAAAAGTCTAGAAAAATCACAAAAATAGTAGAAAATTATAAAAAGACCAAAAACATTTTATTTTCCTGATTTTTGAGCACTTTTCCCTATTTTTATAAATACCTTATCCCCTCCTCTCTTATATTATATATATATTCTATTATTGAAAAAGAAAATACAAAAATATAAAATATAAAAAGAAAATATAAAATCTAAAAATTAAAAAACCAAAATACAAAATTAAAAATTAAAAATAAAATTAAAAATATAAAATTAAAAACCCACCAAAAATTGCATAATTGTAGATACTTAATCACATCACATTTTTGCACATTTGCTTGATCTATCCTGCCTTGCTCCCTATGTTCGACACTCTACATACTTACACTATACACATATTTGTAGAGTTAAAATAAATTTGATTCCACATTTGATTCTCATTGTTTGATTGACTTGATTGTGGGTTCATTGTTGACTTTAGTTGGGATTTTTGCGTGGTCGACGCATCGGCTGAGTTCCCGCCTTGTGTGGAACTTAAGACCACCGATCTCCCGCTAAATCAGTGACCTAGAGAATGTCATCGTCGTTGCCACTACGCCGTCATGCTACCGCTTTGGACTGCTTTGTGGATTTTTGTCTCCTTCAGTGTACCTCGCTCATGAAGAAGACGTCAGATCTCATGAGATGACATTAGGAGATTCGTTGCTTGGATCATCAACATGGATTGCAAGGATCACACATTTAATCAATGTGCTCGTAAATTTCTCCTCCGTTGGATCGAACTTGAGACAGGAGGTCTCTTCGTTTAGTGCCACAATAAAAGACATGCTTCAAGAGCCCTTTGTGGTTTATATGAAATGACCCATGAAGTGTTCTTGGATCATGTGGTTTCATCGTTTTAACATTTCTAAATTCCCCTCCATTGAGCAACTAGTATGACTAATCGCTCCCGATTGCATATGATGCAATCTTCATGCTTACATGATGCACTTAAGGTTTTTCCATAACCTTCAAGTTTCTGATGAGGGTGATGGAGGAAGCTTGAGTTCCTATATCCACGATAGATCTTGGTTGGCTTATGGAGGGAGATCATGGAGAACTTGAAGGGGAATGATATGAGATGGAAATAGGGTGGAGACACGAAAAGAGAACGATGGATTTAGCTTGGATCTCAAGCTTCAGTTGAATTGGGGATTTTGTAAATTGCCCTAAATCTGATTATTAAAGGCAAAATTAAAGATAGGAATCAAATATATAACTAAGAAAATACCTAATGATAGAAGGACAAACCTCGACTCAACCAGAGTCAAAGAGAGGGAACCAACCGACGGATGACCTCCAACAGTGCCTTAGATATTCTTCTCCTCCGATCCTCCTGGATGCAGAGCTGGACAGCTTCTTGCTATCACCAAGAAGAGGTATGTAGAGGTCCTGTGGGGCTAAGATTGGAAGAAGAGGGATCGAATTTGGACATGAGTGGAGGAGCAATACTTACATGCTGCTGGAGACAGTGGCTTCGATCGAGGATTGTGATTGATTCAATGAAGATGGCAGACATCTTTGTCCTTGGCGTCAATTAAGGAGATCTAATCTCCCCAATTTGCTCAGCACACCAAGGTAGAGCATCATTAGCATGAGCAGGAAAAGGGTATGAAATCGCAAGTCTGATACGTCCATGGCTCGAGGAAGAGAGAGGGGCCAGTTGACCGAGGTCAACTAGGGTTGGCTTCTAGTTAGTCCATGTGGACCAACCAGAAAAACTTAGGCAGAAATGTTTTATCAGTTCGATAAAAATGATAAAATATTTTATTAAATTTTAGTGAAAATAAAAAATATTTATTATTTCTATAGTATTTAATATCTATTTTTATTTGTTTTTCAAGTTTTTTATTATAAAGAGACCATACGAAGGAATCATAGTTTTGTGGATATAAGCCCGGGATTGACTCAAGATAGATCTGAATGGAGGCGAAGAATCCATGTAGCCTAACCTATTTAATTGTGGGAAAGGGCTTTGTTGTTGTTGTTGTACCTACATGTATAAATATAGGTATATGCACCTGTATTTTGGTATTTTAATTTTAAATTGTATTTTGTACTTTATTCTTGTATACGTGTATTTTAGATATTTTAAATTTTTTTTAAATACACATTTAGGTATTTTTGTTGTATTTTTCTGAATTTATTTGTGTACTTAATTAATTATGTACACATAACTTATAGGTATATATAGAGATATACTTTGTCGATGTATTGGAATGCATTATTTATTTTATTTTCTTTTTAATAATTTTATTTTATTTTATTTATTTACATATGTTTTAAATAGTATATAAAATTATACAAAAATAAAATAAAGTGAAAATTTTAGAAAATAAATAAGTTGAATATAATATACGAGTATGCTGCACAATGAGGGCCAAAAACCTAAATTCTGTACCTTAGCTCTGAATTAAATGAGACTACCTTAATTAAATAGCTTATTGAATTTTATATATAATTAAAAGTGAGTTTGGTCAATTTTGATACGGTATGGAGAAGATCCAAGACTATAAAGTTTTTATTTTGGCTTTTTTAATTTCTGTGCCTTGAGCACACTGTGCATTATTTTTCAGTGAAATCAATTTTCTATTTTTATTTATATTTTTATCTACAATATTCATGTGGAGGTTTTTGTTATTTGAGGTGTAAAAATAATAAAATAAAATAGATTCCAAAATGCAGTTATTTATGAATTAAAAATTAGTTTTTTGTGTACAATTTCTCGGCCCTATATCCCCTTATTTTATTCCTTATCGACTAAGTCATCATGATGATTGGATCTCATGGTCCAGAGCCATTCAATATATTTGGTATCTCATCCGTTTTTCTTTTCTTCCTTTTTTATTTTATTTTGAAATTAAATACATTAATTATACAATAATTATACGGGATTTTACACAAACACATAGTGCTTATTTTGGTAAATTAATGATATATACATGCATTTAGCGAGGGATTTAAGGCCAAAATAAAAGAATAAATGTGATGAAATGAGGATTCATCAATAACCTCAATGGTTGAGATCCATCAAGAGCTACTAATCTAATTGATGTGGAGAAACTTCACAATCACGCTTTAAGATTTCTAGAGTTTTCCGAGCATGAACTCTATTGCTTCTCTATATGGGAGTTTCTCAACAATCAAATCACATTCAAGGATTTATATTATTCACCCGCTAAGCAGACTGAACAGTTTCAAAGAACCCTTTAATGAAACTTAAGTGTTACATATGAGCCCCTCAGTGCACATGAGGCTAACAATAAAATCGAGCACTGACTTTTAAAAATTATATAATTAAGTAATTTAGCCCTTTTATCTTTTGAATTTTGCTTCAAAGTTTTAATTGTAAACTCTTAAAAAATGCTCTATTTTCCATGAATATTTGGCGATCTTTCAAAAAAAGGAACAAAGAAATAAATTATTTTATTTTATCAAGTGTGTGCTTTCTCATAAAACATGGAAGAGGTTTTATAAGTATAAAATAGCCATGAATCCACCTTTGTGAATATGATTCTTTTTGGATTTTAAATGATATTGTTCTTTTTAATTTTTTTGTTTTTTTATATTTTAGTATACTAAAATATTTATTTAAGAATATGTACAAGGTATAAGTGGGTGTGTTATTCCTTGAAAAGAAATACAAGGTAAAAAACACATAAGATATAAAATATAATAAAGACTGAACCCCCATTTTTCATATATAAATCCTAGCTACCCAAAAAATACATTTATAATAATATATATTTAATGTTTAACTATAACATGGAGTAGAAAGTGATTGGAGTTCATATGCTTTAGTTAATAATGTACTTGTGATTTTTTTGAATTATTTTTGCATTATTCATATTTTTTATTGAATGACTCCAATTGGAATAAAGTCAATTGGAGTTTGCATATATCGATAGGAAATCAAGAATATTATATATTTATTCAGACATTTCTTTTACATTTGCGGTTTTTTTTAGTTCTTTTCTTGCTTTTTATTTTTATCTTATTTGTGTGTTATTTATATATAATTAACAAGCTTTTATGTAAATTGTAGTTTGTACATGACTATCATTTTATGTGAAAATTATTTGTATTTGTTACTAAATTTGGACCAAAATATGCCTACGAAATAGATGAATCAAATATTCATTAGCATCTAAGGTTGATTGTGAAGAAGACATAACTAATTTAGAGTCGAGCACGAATGTTTCCATAAAGAGAATTCCATGATTGGATAAGTTCACCTCAAAGAACTCTATGTGGTTTTCTTAACTTTTTTATTTGGTATAAGATGTATAATACCACCTGGTCGTGATCCCTTGGCATGTATGGGTGTTTAAATAAATATGTTAATGGAAACTCTAAGTTGAAATGATAAATTTATTTAAAAATATTTGAAAGAAGTTTAGTTCTTCATTTAGTGACTTATTTTTCTTTTAGTATCTATATATTTTTAATAGTATCTAAAGGAGGTGAAAGAAGTCTAAGAATTTTTTTAAAATGTAAAGTTTTAGATACTTTTCATGACAAGTATATTTGTGTACATATATAAGTTTATAGTTAAAAAGAATAATTATTGGATTGTGCATAATATGCATGCTATAATGATGACAAAAAATACAATCTTATACCCATGTTTTTCAAGAATTGAGATAGACTTTTGTCAGTCAAGTTCAAGAAGATGTTGATCAAATTCAAGAAGATGATATTGTTGATCAAAGTTCAAAGACAAAAGAAGAGAATAATTTTAGAGATTGATCAACATAAACATGGGTAGAAAACTTATCTTCAATTCTTGTATTGTTTAAAAGTTAATAAAATTCCATATGAGCTACATTTAAGCATCAATACTTGGAATCTAGGCTTTCACTTTATCATATTATTAATTTCTAAATCAATCTAAATGCATCATACATAAATTCTAGGTTTTTAGAGATTATCAATCTAAATGCATCATACATAAATTCTAGGTTTTTAGAGATTATCAGTTGATTCATATCTAATGAATCAACTATGTTTTATTTTGTTGATTAACCTCAAATCTAGTCAATGAAACTACTTCATATGAGTGACTAAGTCTTGTTAATCATCTAATGCTATATTTACTTATGTAGTGCCTTTTTATGGTCTATCTAGAAAGACTCAATATTGGGATGGTAAATTTTTTAAGGAAGAATCCATCTGTTGATAGTTTCATTTGTTTAGTTTCCTACTTTCATTTTACTTGTCCATTTTTGTTATCGATCGATCTATGGGATGTGTCTTTGGGTGGGTACTAACATATTAGTTTGTATAACTTGATGACCATTGTGCTCTTGGTATTCGCTTCTATGCTAGAGCGACAAATACCCAATGATTGATAAAAAAATACGATCACTTAACTCTAAAGCCATGAATGCATTATACTATTCTTTGTCAATAATAGGGTCTTACATTTAAAAAGTAACTAAAATTTTTAGATGTGTATAAAGATGAAACAAGAAGGTATATCTTAAGTAAAAGACTTCTAATTTGAAGCCCTCATATGAGAATAAAATGTTCAAGATGAAGAAAGTAGAATGAGTATAAAGGATATGAATGTTTGATTTACCAATGTGATCCGGCTTGGAAATTTATAAAGTGTAATTTAGCTCGAAGAATTAGACAAAAAGCTCACCTCACTTGCCCTATGGGAATATAAAGTCACTATGATAGGGGAATCTTGTACTCTTATCATGTCTTCTCTCAACAAGTCATATAAAGTATGCTCGTCAATAGGAGGAAAGAACAAGAAAGCCCAAGAAGAAGGTATCATCATTCAAAAGGAGAAACAAATCAAAAGAATATCTTGATGTGTATATATTATTCTAATTACTTGAAAGTTTAATACATATCTCAATAACCAGAGAATGAAAAGGGCCAACACTGTGTAAGAGAAAATTAGTTGCTTTAAAATGCAAGAAGCTTGATCACACAAAGAAGAAAACTTCTCTCCTACTGAATTAAAGAAGTATTGACATGTGAAAAAACAATATATGCTTTAAACAAAAATAAATAATGAATTTATTGTTGACAAAGTTTTAACAAAGTGAAACTAATGAGTTAAGAATAAGAATGATATACTTGACAATGACTTGGGCAGTCTTAAAGATAAATTTTCTAGCTATAGAAAAGAAATGTGGGAATTTAGAAGAAAGTTTGCACTTTTTCTTAAAGATGAAAAAGGAAAAATAAAATAAAATTATTATACTTCCAGCTTCAACAATACCTTTAGGGCTCGTTTGGTTACAAGGTTACACCGGGTAACCCGATTTACCTCGATGCATTCCTATTTTGGATTTTTATCACAAACTAATGTGACATCACATCACATTCCTCATTCCAACTCTCTCCAACCTTTCTAACCATCCAAACAACTACTATTCACAGGAGGTTACTCCAACCCAATCCAGTTACCAAACATGGCCCAAGAAAAGGATTAAATGGATTTAGGCACCAAAGGGAGAGTTAAAACTAACCTCTATGGAGTTGATAAATCAAAGGTACCATAGAAAATCTTTAGGTACTAAGAATTATAAGAAATTGTAGAGAAGGAATTACACATATCTAACATGGATCTTACAAAAGATATATCCGGCTCAAGTCAAGGATGGATGCTGCAACCAAGAAAATCCCATGATTAGAATTCACTTTGAAGAACTCTATGTGACTTCTTAACTTTTTTATTTCGTAAACCATGAACATTATGCATCATTTGTGTGCGTATGGACATGGGATGCTTAAGTGAAAGGGCAGGTAATAGTGCGATAAATCAAGTAATTTCTTTAAAATATATTTGAAAATAATTTAATTATTCTTTTGGCATATTTTTGACTTTTACAATGTCTAGACTTTTTTAATAATATAAAAAAGAATGAGTGAAAAGTAAAGTATCTAAAAAAATTAAAAGTATTGCAAGACACTTTATATTTGTATCAATCAAGCTAAAACTATTCTCATTATTAGAAAGGAAAAAAATATTGGGTCATGCATAACATGCATGTTTTAATAATGATAAAATTGTATGTTTTTATAATCTTCGTATGCATGTTTTGATATAAGGGTGTAATTTTGTTGATTAAGTTTGATAAAATATTGATCAAGTTTAAGAAGATGATATTGTCAATCAAAATTCAAAGACAAGAAAAAGAAGATCAACAAAAATATTAAGTACAAGACTTGTCTTTAAGTCTTATATTTTTTTAAAGTCTGATAAAATTCGATATAAGTTACATTCATGTATTGAAGTTTTGTATTTTTTACTCTAATGGAATTCCATGGAAGTTACATTAATGCAACAATACTTATAATCTAGGTTTTTAGATATTTTATATAATTTATTTCCAAGACAATAAACTAATTTTTATTTCAGCTGACTAGTCTCAAATCAAGTCAAAAAAAATTATAAATGACCGATAGATTTTGATTAGTCATCTACATTTTGACTTTAACAACTACTTCAACATTTTATAGCCAAGTGCTAGCTCAAGAGTTAATTAAGACTCCTATCATTTGACTTCCTCAATCAATTAATATTGATTGATTGCTACCTTGCTTATTGTTAACATTGTTCTTATCAAATAATATCTTTGTTAATAAACTAGCTCAACCTTTCGATGACTAACTCTTTATATTAATCAATTAGCCTATTTTTTAGAGTTTTTTATTCAACTATCTAATACCTAGTTGTTCACTACTATGTATTTCAGTAGTTAGTTTGTTTTTTAGTGTACTTAATATTTGTTCAGTTAATTACTTGTAGAAAGATTCATGATTACTCTTTTTTATCCATTGATTCCTTGACAATGATAGTTAATGATCCTATACCTAATTATCCATTTAAGCCTATTAATAGGATCAAATTTTCTTACCTTCAATACATAATAAAGAGTTTTCATTATACTTATTACACTTCATTCCGATTACTTAGATAGTGTTCAAAGAGCTTCAATTTGCATTAGCTCTAACCCCAAGCATCTTCCTCCATGTTGATCGTATAATTTAATTCTTGCTTCATATGACTATTATGTCATATTTGACTCATTTATTTGAAAATTTTATTTGAGGCTAATATGTGTGTTTGAGTATTTTATACTTATAAAGGAGATTGGTTTGTAGGAGCATGACTGTTAATTAGATTCTAGTAGTCTTTAAAGTGGTAATGTACATGCTTGGGATTGAGTTATTTGTATTTTGAACAACTTTTAGTGTATGATCAAGAGATCCGCTTGAGAAATCATGAGCTAAAACAACTCAAAGTTAAGATTTTTACTTGGGTGGATTTTCTCGTGAAAGTTCTGGTTTCTAGTCGTGATGATATTTTATTTTTTATTATCATGTGATAGACTGATACCACATAACATTTTATTCTTTGAGATAATTGTGATTGCAACTTCTGATCATTTCATTCCTTATCAGTTGGTAATAGAGGCATGTACATGCCAACAATGTAACAATCCAAAGTGCATGACAAGCTTTAGTACCCATAAAAATAAACTTAATGGCATGTCTTTTTACTCTTCAGTGTGATAAACCACACGATATAAAAGATAAAGATGATGGCATCACCTAACATATTTTCTGGTCTTGAATAAGATACATAAGGAATTCTATTACATTGAAAAGAAGGAGACCATATACAAAGAATAAAAATATGTATAACATGACACTTATCTCTAAATCCGTGAGCACATTGGATTATGTTTTGCCAGAAGGAGAGTCCGATTAGTTATCACATCTAAAGTTTGTCTCTAAAAGTTAGAACTGTCTAGAGGCAACATATGGAGGTAAGCTAATGGATTTCATTTTTGAATGCTTATCAAAGAATATGAATATTCAAATGAACAAAATAAAAAGTAATAAGAATAATAAAATGTTTTGTTCACCACTAGCATGACTCATAATCATATCAGAAAGTTAGGAAGGATATTTCAACATGGAGAATAATAGAAAAATTTCTCACCTCACTCACCCTATAACTAAAAGCTACCGTCACTACAAGAAAAATGGGTTGTGGCCACGGAATGTGGCTACGGAAACTTGTGGTCACGATAATTCCGTGGCCACTAGTTTCTCGTAGCCACAATCCGTGATCAAAGTCTTCATATAAGAGTTGTGGCTACGATAAAACTGTGGCCACTTGTAGTGGCCACGACATATTCGTGGCTAGAGAACCCTCGTGACGAGACTTGTAGCTACGGCTACTCGTCACGACGTGTCGTGACCAGAGCCCACTTCTTTGGCCACAAACCCCATATCCGTGGCAATAGTTCTGTAGCCACAACTTGTTTTCCTTGTACTGCGTGATTAGAAATCTCGCAATATAGCCTGGCTTCTCTTGATGATCTCATATGATATAACATATCCTGTGAAATCAACCTTTCTCACAGGATTAAAGAATAATACTCTAAGTAACCCTAAAAGTTAAAAAAGACTCAAAAGAAGATTAAAAAACAACAATGAAGATTTTTTAACTACTTCAAATTTCAAGACATTTCTCAAGAACCTATAAAGAGAGAAGGCTAACAATGAGGAGGAAGAAATTAAGTGCTTCAAAGTCAAGAAGCTCAACCAAGTAGAGACTGAATTTCTACATTCAAAGAAAGACATTATAACTTTATAGGAAAAGGTATTGTAAGTGACTTGCAACAAGATGAATGATAAGGTGGAATGTATGTATCTTGGCCTCATGGGCATCATCGATTCTGATAACGATGAAGAGGTAAACACGCTTCTTATAATGATTTTTTAGTGCTTCTCATGAATAATTTTAAAGATGCAATGAACTATGAAAAACAAGTAGATGCTTCGTAGAAAACAATAATGAATTCATCATCGATAAAAAAAATTTGCAAATTGAATTTGACAAGTTAAGAAATTGGGATATCTTTCTTAAAAATGAAATGAAAATTCTTAAAAATTCAGAGAACTTAGATAAACTTTACATTTTTATCATAAAATAAAAAAAGTAGATAATCATGCCTCTAACTTAAATAATGTTTTTAAGAAAAATATTAATGGACTGAGTGCAAACAGGAGAGTTAAGACTAACATCCAAGGACCTGAGAAATTAAGAATACTAGAATTAAACTTCATAGCTACCAAGATGGAGAACAAATTGTCGAGTGTAAAATGATACTCATTTAAGATGGATCCCGCAGAATACATATCCAATTTAAAGTTAAAAATGAATGCCGCCACTAAGAAGATATATGGTTGGAGAAGTGCACAAAGTATCATAGGTGACTTCTTAGCATTTTTATTTGGTTAAAACATACTATGATGCACACTATAATTCGTTATCTATCCAATCTATTCTTAAAATAGATCCTTAAATAAAAAAAATTAATGGGGGTGATCTAAGTTAGAGGAATCTTTGAGTTAAAATGAGGGATTTCTTTTTTAAAAAGGCATTTTAAGAAAAAACATTTCTTCATTTTGTATCTTTTGCATTTCTTTTGGTATATACGAAAGGAGGATGAGATAAGTAAAATATTTTATTTTTTAAATGTTTGCACTTTGCATAATATATTGTATTTCTAAAAACACATTTAAAAATATTTTCTCCATATAAAAAAGAAGAGACTATTGGGTGTTAAGTAGCATGTGAGTTTAATGATGACAAAATCATGTGCTTGTAAGCTGATGTGATGTTTTGTAACGAGAAGGATACACTTGTTGATCAAGCTCAATGATATGCTAATTAAGCTCTACATGATGTTGATCATCTTAATAATATGATATCTGTAACCAAAGATTGAAGTTAAGAAGAAGACAATTTTAAGAGAATATCAAACTAAAGTCAAAGTAAAAGGTATGCCTTTGAGTCCCCCATTTCTTTAGCTTAAAATTCTTGTAAAATATAAAAGAAGTCGCATTAATGCATTGACACCCAGAAGTTATATTTTCAGACCTTTTCAACCGAACAAATTATAAAACATTTTGCTAATTTTCATTTTCAATCCACTAATCGGGAGGGGGGACTCCTCATTTTATTCCTTTTTTATTATAAACCATGCACTGCGCTCTTTGTAATATAAGTAATATTAAGTATTTCTTTTAGGTCTAAATTTCTTTAGAGTACAGATATCATGATAACACCTCCCTAGAACTATAATTATAATATTAACTACTTCAATCTATTATTACTTTATTGATACGATGAAGAGATAAATAATTTAAAATACATTACATAAAGTTCATGAATTACACACCGAATTCTAGTGTTATGCGTAAGTTTAAGAAATAGTATTCTAGTACTCTGTGAGATTTCTTTCAATATGCTTTACAACTACTGGAATATATTCATCACATTAATTCATAACCAATTTAAGAAAAATCTTGAAAATCGAGTATCACATTTCCTTTTTTAAGTCTAGGTACAAAATAGAAATCAAGTATATAAGTCGGGGATTTTGTGTAATTTGCTTAATAAAAGCACTATATTAAATTCTTAAAATAACTTAATAGATATAAACTTAAGGATAATTTTCCAACTTCAAGCAATTATTATAAAAAATCATAGTACTTGAAATCAACATAATCAAATTTTAGATAATCTAAAATGTAACATTTTTATCATTTTAGTTCTAGAAATCAAACTATATTTAAATACAAATAAATAAAATAATAGTAATATATTTTATGATAACTCCAAATGTACTGTCCAAATAACTTGTAATTACAAACATATAAATTTATTTGTAGTAAGAAGATAACAATAAACGAAGCTCTTAAGAAGAGGAAAATTTATAGCATAAATTTCAATATCTTTTAGTTGATTTTGTAAAATAAATTGATATTTATAAATAAATTTTAAACAATGTTTTAAAAAAGTGCTTCCAGGGATGATTATATTCATGGTAATGTGTGGGCGACGGTTATATAATATATGACTCGTCCAATCTATCGTTATCGAATAAAAATTGACTCAACTTATTCCAACGAGTACTCAAATCTCATGGGTATGTGGATTACATGAATGATATCCAATTCATTTACAAAACAACCCAATCATCCACTATAAATGAAGCACTCCACATAAAGCAATTCTGACGGATTATCTTTGCGAAAAAATATTTATATTATATTTTATATTTAAGAGTGTGCTAGGCACCTAAATGTTGCCAAGTTGGAAGGGAAAGACGACGGCCATTGTCATCCCAGAACCCCAATGATGGTTTTGCACACCTCTTGTATAAGAGCCTAACTAGAGCTTCCAACGCATCCACAAATATTCAGTTAGGATTGGCTTTGACCCTAAAATATTAAGGGTAAAAAAATATTAATGAATCGGTTTATGACCGACTCATATGGATCGGTCAGTTGCCCATCCAACTTGGTAGCCATGCACACTCTTGATTATATCGAATACAAATACAATAATGCATAATATATATTGAACAAACAAACACACATATACACATCTAAACAATAGACAATGTAATTATAGTGCGTAAAAATAATTATTGTTGTGGAGATATACCCCCCCCCCCCCAATGTCAAATCATAGCTTCGTCTCTGTTCACTAACCTCAAATCTAGTCCACTAAGCTACTTCAAACGAGTAAAGTAACTAAATACTATCAATTGCCTAACTTCTGACTCTAACCGCTAGTGCCAACTTAATAGTCGACTATAACTCTGATCGCTCGAATATTAGCTTACTTGTTTGCCAATCAGTAGTCTAATATTGATTATTTTCTATCATGCTTACTGTTTTGCTTGTTAGAGTTGTCTAATACTTTAATGAAAAAAACGACTAAATTGGTTATCATTCCAATAAGTGTTTTTTTCTAACCAAGTGCTTTTTGACATATTTTAGATAAATCTTCTTTATCCATTGTTAATTTCTCAACCAACCTTAGGTAATAATTCTAAATGACTCCTTAGACACAAACCTATAAACTAACTCAAAGGTTCCTTGCCTTCAAGACATAAGCATGTGTTGCGATATACTCAATATCCTTTCATTCCAATCATAAGAGAGTGGTATATGAGCTTCAGTTCACATTGCATTTCAATACGAAACTTACCTTACTCGATGTTGGCCTTGTAATCTTGTTCCTAGTTTCGTAAGATTTTATTTTTTTTATTTGTGTATTTGATTTGAGATTAATAAGAGTGTTTGGGTATTTGTTACTTTCTAAGGTTGTGTTCGTTTGGGGAATAGCCCCAAGACTAAGCGCAATTCCCCCCTCCTCTCCTTTCTCGTACATCAATTCCCCCATGTGTATCCCTCTTGACTCGTACTCCTATCCTATTGCAATTTACCTACATTTATTTCACTTATTCCTATTCTTCTAGCCGAACATGAATAGTGCCTTATTCCAACTTATTTCTTATCCTTATTCATGCTTATTCCCATACCGAACACACCCTTAAGGGTATTTGATTTGTAGTAATCCAAACTTTTGATTAGGAAGAAAAAAATTCACTTCAATTATCTCTGGAATGATCATTGTGTTTAAGTTTCATGCATTTTAAGATATTGCTTATGTAAGAGATATGATTGTAAAATCCCAAGGCCAGACAATTGTGATTGACATTTTTACCTATCTAGATAACCTTGTTAAAACCTTTTCAACTTTTTAAGATTGCTTTTTATTTTATACAATTGTCTGATTAGTCGATCCATCAAAAAATGTTATGATGTAGACGATTACGATTATAATGTTTGATTGCCTTATTCCTTGCCATGCTCATGTCTACAATTTAACCATACCAACCAGGAAAGGTGATAGAGAGAGGGACTAACACAAGCAGCATTTGCACTCAAGATTTGATGTTGCCACAAATACAGGCACATCAATAAATCAATCTTTCAGATCAAGTAAACACCTCAATTAGAATTACATGAGTAAGTTCTAAAATATTCAAAAAGCTAAACTATTTTAGAGGAGGCATGGGGAACGATAGAGTCATGTATTTTGTCCTTTGTTGTAATATGATTATGTGATCAGAGAATATATATATAGAGAGAGGGGGGATAAATGGGGATGCTCCCTGGGAGTAGCCAACGCGCTGCTCCCACCCCCATTTTCCTCCATTTTTTTTATTTTTTTGGAAAATAAAAAATATATATTCATCACTGTATCCCTCTAACATTCTATTAAAATTTCATCAGAAACGGAGACTCCTACGCCCTCCATCCAAACATGGCCGATTTAAAAAAATCCTGCGACTATTAAAAAAATGATGTCTGGATGGAGGGCTTAGGAGTTCCTAATTCTGACAAAATTTTAATATAATGTTAGAGGGATATAGTGATGAATGTACAATTTTTTATTTTCCAAAAAAAATAAAAAATGGGGGGGGGGGGGATTGGGGTGGGAGCAGCCCCGTTGGCTACTCCCAGGGAGCATATTCCTTTTTCTCGTATATATGTGGGTTATATGTGGTTGCCCCCTAGGGGCAGCCAATATGGCTGTCCCTAACTTATTTTCGTACATTTTTTTATTTTTTTTAAATCATCATGTATATTCATCCCTATATCCCTTCTATATGACATTCGAATTTTGTCAGAAACAGTGACTCCTATGGCCTCCATCGAGATGGTGTCGATTTAAAAAATCCTTTATCGTTATAAAATGATATATATCTTATTCTCTCTCTCTCTCTATATATATATATATATGAGTAAAAGGAAGTTGTTCTGTGTAACAGCCAAGTTGGTTGTTACATGGAGCAATTTCCCAACCTTTTTTTATTTTTTTTCAAAAACTCGATCATTTATATTCATCTATATATCCCTCCTACATGTCATTCAAATTTTGTGAGAAATGGAGACTCCTATGCCCTCCATCTAGACTGGGTAATTTTTAACGTCTGAAATTTGGTGTAATCTACCTATTCTAGATGGAGGGCATATGAGTCTCCATTTCTCACGAAATTTGAATGACATGTAGGAGGGATATATAGATGAATATACATGATCGAATTTTTGCAAAAAAATAAATAAAGGGGAGGAAATTGCTCCGTGTAACATCAAACTTGGCTGTTACACAGAACAGCTTCCCCGGCCTCTCTCTCTCTCTCTATATATATATATATATATATAGAGAGAGAGAGAGAGAGGAGTGATCCTATGAGAGCAAAAAGTTATGAGAGCATGAGAGGGGTGATTCTGGACCTCATGATTCAACTAGGAGAGAGAAGACCAGGAGAGAGAAAACAGAACCATCTGGTCCAGAATGCATGCTCTCATGCTCTCACTTTTTTTGCTCCCATAGGATCACCTCTATATATATATATATGGGGGCAGGGAGCCTGCACCATGGGGTGGAGGAAACTCCCTGCACCCACCCCCATTTTTCGATTATTTTTTTATTTTTTTTGGATTAAAAGTTGGGGGGATTTACTTAATATGTTAAGGAGAATATGTGTTTCGAGTTTCATGCAAAACAAGTATTCCTAAACGTTCATCTAGATAGGGTCGATTTCAGCAATTCTGAGATCGTTAAAATTTGGTAGTCTTGATGGAAATGATAGAAGTCTCGGATTAAGTTGAATTTGGAATGACAACATGGTGATACATAGTGATCTAAATTCCTCAAGGTTTCATTTCAAAAAAATCAAAAAATAATGAAAAAATAGGTCGGGTGTAGGGAGTTACCTTCACCCCCCGAGGTAGGCTCCTTTTTCCCTGTATATATAGGAGACTTATCCAATGGACTCTGTGCCTGTTAGAGTTGTAATGAGCACACTAATTTTTTAGTAATATTTTTTATCATTTTGAATTCAATGCTTATTGATTTACAAGTATTGTATCTTATTCTTACTATTAGTAATCATTTTCACAAGAAGAAAATATTAAATTCACACGAAATGTCATTAGTAAGAATAAAAAAACATTAGTAGTACAAATAAAGATACGATCATTTCATAAGAACTAATGATTTTTTTGTGTGAAAATGGTTAGTAATAGTAAGAATATGACATGCAATTTGTAAAGCAATAAGTACTAAGCTCAAAATGATATAAACTATTAGTAAAAAATGAGTGTGCTCATTATAACTCAAATGGGCATAGGTCCATTCGATAATTTTCCTATATATATAGGATTTTTATCTAACGGGTTGTGCCATTAGCGTTTCGGTGAGCATCATTTGTAGGCAACACACGTGTATTATCAATCGAGCGGTTACATATTTTGAAGGATGTTATTTTTGGAAGGATATTAAAAATGCAAAGCGATTTAACAATAAGTGGTATTCCAATTATATTGTGTCCGAAAGAGAGGAAGATCGTTTTGGAAAGAAAACATTCGAATCAATGATTTCTTGCAGAAAATTGAGATCCAAATACTCAGGTAAGTAATATATATATATATATACAATAGTCAAGTAAATGGTTGTTGCGAGATCAGTAATATCCAAACAATGGTTAATAATTTACATTCATTTTTGGGGTTTTTACTCGGCAGACCCTATAATCTTTGTCAATTACCTCTACGACCTTTGAAACAACATAATTCATCCCTCGACCTTGTAAACTTGCTAACCCTTACCTTACAGACCATGTGGTAACTCCCATCAATTCATCCATTAATTTTTACCGAATTTCGTAGAAAAGATGTGCGAATTACCCTCTTTGTTTGATACATTTACAAAGATAGTATCTTCTGAAGGATATTGTGAATCCTTAAGCGCATCACGGAAGCGTGTTGATCGCATCGTATGCGATCGGAGCAACTAGTCGTACTAGATGCTAGATGCAGCGGAAATTAAAAATTTTTAACTTAACGATGAAACCACATGATCACGAGAACACTTCTCGGATCGTTTCATCAAACCACAAAGTACAAGGAATACCTCTTGAAGCGTGGTTGTGATCGCGAGATCCCAAAGTAGAGATCCTCCTATCTTAAGTCCGACCCACGGAGAATGCGCTTGCGGGCACGATGATGAGTCGCGTCCTTCCCGCAATCCTTGACGAAGATCCAAGCGTCGAAGGCGAAGCAAGATGCTCTCCTCTTCAATATGCAAAGTGGACGGCCACTTGGATATTAAGAGAGAGACCACACGAGAATTAGAGAGAGAGAGAGAGAGAGAGTAGTAGTCTTCTACAACTCTAGATGATGTACCTTGGAAAGGCTACCCTAGCCCTCCTTTTATACTAGTTTAGGATCCAATGGATCTCAATCCATGGGACACATGGATCCAAGGGCTATGCTTGGTCCATGATAAATCAATGGCTAGGATTGTTGTTCAACAACATTAATTTAAAATTAATTAATCAAGAGATAATATGATAAATGAAGTGGAGTTAACCAACCACCTAAAAAAGGGGGGACGTCACCCATGAACAATTCATGGGTGACGTCACCCATGAAGGTGGTTTTATTTTCTCCATTTTATTTATCTCAATATTCCTTAATTAATCACAATAAATATTCACCAAATTAATTCCAAATTAATTTGTGAATATTTCAATCTTGCCATTGAATATTGTGTGAATCATATTCACAACCCAAACTAGTTAGTAAATTGCATTTCCAATTAATTAACAAATGTGAATCCAATCCACATTATTAATTAACAAATGATATTTACATAAATTCTCTCTCTTATATATGTATATTATAAATCATATTTATAACACACATATATCATGGATAATGTTATCCACATTCTCTTAATCCTTGATAATTAAATCCAATTTAATTATCTTAGATAATCATTTTCACAATATGAATCATATTCATATTTAAGCTTGATAATTAAATCATATTTAATCATCAAGTCCTTGCTTGGATATTTCATCAAAAGAATTATTCTTGAACCCTTTCAAGAATAATGTGCTTTCTCCGCAGATACTTGGAGATAAGGACAGGGCGATTGTATTATTCCATGTATAGTGACTTGGATGTTGAGATATTATCTCAAATCCAGATCGAACGAACCTCCCACAGATGCTTGATTAAATCAAGACCGCAAATCCAATCTTCTCATTGAATCTGAATCCCATTCAGACCAATGTCCAACACTTGGACTAAGATCGGATTGCTTCTCTACTGAAAGGAGTCACTAAAATCCAGACCTGTTTCATCACTCCCTCGGAATGGAAGCGTCATGGATATACAATCGTTTATGATCACATCACCCTTCAGGTATTCCCAATACCTGTACATCCTACATACTGGAAGACCCATGATCAACCCGAAGATCAAGATCATTTTTACACTGTCTTCTTCAGGGTTTAATCATTAAGTTTCTCAATCTTGGTCATTGGGATTTGGTATCGATCATATGCTTTCCCAAAGCATATATCATACCTTCAAATTCATGTCATGCTTCCAAAGCATGACGACCATGCATGGAATTTTATCGGTCCCAATACCTCATGAGTGAGCTCATGTCTTCCGGTTCACAAGTGAACCTGTATGATCCCTTTGAGAGATCATATTGCTCATATACCCTTATATGCACACCAGCTCGCCGGTGTATAGACCTTGGTTAGGTCATCAACCTATTGGTCTGCTGATGAATCCACATTTCATCATCTTTATTCTATCATTTTGGCACCTAAAACCCTAGCAAATGCCTGTAAATAGCCTTAAATCAAGCATCTTAGCATTCATGCATGTGCATCTCAACAGTGTGTAAATTACTGTAATTGAGGCCAAAATTATAGAATAAATAAAGAAAAGAAAAAGAATAAAATATTGTAAATATTTTATGACCCGAAACCCCCGAGACCTAGGCATCTTGATGAATAGGTCGACAAGGAATAAAGTAGGGGGAGATAAGGTCAGAAATACAGTGTAAATACCTATACATTTTATCTATTCTTTATTCATTTTGGGACCTATTTTTGGTTCCACTTTTTGTACATCAAATAAGGAAACCCTGTACATGAAAGTTGTAGATAATTTCATAAAGAAAAAGGCAAAATTGATTTCACAGAAAAAGAATGTACAGATAAAAAGATATGGTCTGAATAAGAATCCAAAATCCCAACTTCCCAGACCCGTATCTCACAAACGACAACTCCAAATGCAGTGTACTCACCTTTAATTGTATATAGAATAAAATAATCTATCCAATGGTGGTGGTTTCGCATTTGGCGGAGCTACGGTCTGAAAGTTGAGTTTTGGACCCTCATTGTATAAGTGTACAGATTAAAATATTCAACTTATTCTTTATTCATTATTTATTCATTTTTATAATTTTATATTATTGTAAATATTACTCATAATATATATGTACATTAAAATCAGAATAAAAATGCAAAGAAATCACAAAATAAAAATACTGGTATAATAGAGTACATAGATACATTACATACACTTATACCTGTATAGAATACAATTGTATTTTATTAAATATACAAAATAAATCAGAAAAATAAAATAAAAATATGTTTGCGTAAATAAAAGTATTCTATAATTTTATAAAATAATAAATAAAAATAATAAAATTAAAAATACCTAAATAAAAATCAAATAATCAAACATGTAGATAATATACCTATATAAGGGCATAAATGCAAATTGTAAAAATCTACCTTATAAAAATAATTAAAAATCGGAATAAAATACTATATAAAATAATAAATATTTTTTATTAAATAATCTAAAATTAATTAATTCATTTGTTATTTTTAATTTGATTTACAAGTTTTACATTTAAGTTTTGTCTTTTTGCGGATGACGTGGCCCAATCAGGCCACGCCATCCGTTGACCGGGGGTCAACTCCTTGACCCCAGGTCTTAGCCTCCTGGACCGTTGCAGGTGCCCACCTTCTCGGGTTTTTCGCGGGCTTGTCTTTCACCCTTTGAGGTCGCTCCCTTCTGCAAAGTTGCTCTCCTATGATCCAGCTACCTCGCCGAGTTTCTTCCTCGGGCAGAGGACCTCGATGCAGCCCGTTCTCCTTCGATCTTCGAGCCGTGTCCAGCACGTTCAAAACCGAAGCCACCTTCTTCCTTTTCTCCTTGGACCCGTCTTTGGGCAGTGGTGGAGACTTCCGAGGATTGGCCTAGGATCCCCGGTGACAGAGGGAGATCCCATCACCTCGTTGAGGTGCCAAGCGTGCCCAGGCGCGATCCCAGCCATCTCCGGCGGTTGCGCCGCCGTGAGGTATTAAACCTCGCCGATCTGGGCTCGAGGTACGTTTTCTTCTCTTTTTCTTATTTTCTCTGTATTCCTGATAGCAATAGGACCATCTTCAACCCGTCCATTTCGAGGAAAGCCCCTTCTTTCGCCTCCGCGATCACCTCACCGGAGCTAGCTCCGGTGGGCTTCTCCCGCGCCGCCGTCCACCTTCTTCTACTGCTGGGTGATGCGCGGCAATTTGCCCGCGCTCCCCTTGACGACTTTTTGCAGGAATCCGGAACGACCAGGTGCTGGAGGCGATTTTGCGAGCAGCAGGAGCTTCTGGGACCGCCTCCTCGCCTTTGGCGTGGCTGTGGACCTCCGGAGCTCTTCCGCTCTTTTTGCCGCCTCCGGTCGACAGAACAACCTTCCAGGAGCAAGAAGCTACGGTCGCAGACCTCCCAGGCGCTGGGAATCTCGAGCGTGGGCCGATCACAACTCGCCGCGCTCGAGTTCCTCGGTGTTCTTGCGGGGGACCTCCGCGCCGTTCGATCAAGAAGGGTTCTCCAGATACAGCAGCCGCCGTCCGATGCAAAGCCTTCCTCTGTCGTTCGATCGCCGAAAGTGATCTAATCCTAGCCG
This sequence comes from Ottelia alismoides, assembly GCA_037367405.1. NCBI lineage: Eukaryota > Viridiplantae > Streptophyta > Magnoliopsida > Alismatales > Hydrocharitaceae > Ottelia > Ottelia alismoides. Next base: position 603,695 of record JAZKJV010011019.1, read on the forward strand.
CACGGACGAAGCGGTATCGGGCGACCTCGCGCGGACACGTGGCATAAGTAAAGGGTCGTCAACCGTCAGATCGCTGGGTATTTTGCATAACTTTCCCAGCGAATTTTGTATTTAATATTTGGAACCCAATCTTTCATCTGTAGTTCTAAACTTTTGTATTATTTGCTAAATACCCCCTGCAGTTATTTTCATTTTGAATTCAATCCTTGCCAGCCAGCGCACGTGCGTGGCACGTGCGCGTGGACATTTTGCGGGTAGGACCCTGGTAGTTGTGGGTTTTAGTTTTAGTCCGTTAAGTGTTTTGTCACGTTATATCTTTCTGGCCATTTTGCATCTACGCCCCCACGTTTTCATGATATTACATCTGTACCCCTGCCTGGGGCGCGTGCATAGGCGCGTGACATTGGGGAATTTTGCTAAGAAGCCCTTGCAGGTTTTGGTTTTATTGTAGGGCCCAGAAACATT